>CM057009.1:304917165-306117165 GCA_029891345.1 Dryococelus australis | reverse complement strand
ACAGTTAATTGGTGTAGTGCATAGTAGTAAATTTTAATATCAGTGATTGGAATAGTTTAAAATGCAAACGAATGAAAAAGTGAAGTCAATCAGTTAAATTATTTAAAGTTTTTTATTAGACTCGCAGCTGATGAATATGTGACTGCTTAAAAAACGAGCATTAATAAGTTTGGCTCCAAATGTGAAGTATTGTGATATGCTGTATCTAAGTACAGTAGGGTGTGTAACAGTTATATTTCACTCTTCACGTATTATCCTTTATTTCAAACGTACGCAACCTCGGCTAAATAATAACCTTTCCTTGCCGATTTCTTGGAGTGTAACGAGGATATTGGCTTTCGAATGGCGAATTTGTATGTGTTCGATGGTGAAATAGGAACTAATTTAAGTGCGTAATTACCTCTGGTAGGGAGACACTGCAGCGACGGAATGTGTGTAGACATAGATGGGCGACGAGAATATTTGTGGTAAGGAATATGTGGGCTGTGAGTGATTCGTGACTGGACAGAACGCGTGGTATTCCGAGACTGGTTCATTTCCGGCTTGGTTAACGCGATTTATCAGTTTTACACAGTATTACGCATACGTCAGGATAATAATTTAGAGTACTTAAATTAAATAAACCATCCATTCTAATATGAACACCCCTATACGCTGTTCACGGTACAGTGAGCACTTTTGAGGCCCTAGTTACTTTTCCTTTCAGCAATATTTTATCCTTCAACCACCTTTTGAAATATATATTGCCATGCAAGTAATAAACACAAAGTGTATATTCCACCGCACTCGGAAGTTAACGTCTAAGACTAAAATAAAGTATACTTATTGACTATAATTCTAAATGAGAGAGCTTTCAAAAGTGCTCACTTTAGCGTGAATGGCCTTTACAAACCAAGCTTTTTTTCAATCTATGTGAATTAAATAGATTTTTTAAAAATTCGGCACGCCAAAATTAGATTTTATGGAACAACTGCATAGATATAAATGCAAATACTCTGGAAATCCATGTAAACTTTAGAGCCGCTCTTCAATTATTCGTTGAGTCCGGAAGAGGTCTACGCAGTCATCTAGAAAGTATACACCGTTCACACCTTATTATTAAAATATGGGAAGTTCTTATTACATGAATTCTGACCTCATGGGTAGTAAGAAGATAAAATTGATCGCAATATCCTACTAATGAAATTAAGGGGAATAATTCATTATCTAAAAATTGGCATTGGTTAAATTATCACCATTTCAAATAAAGATTTTACATGTAAGTATATCTTCCCGAAGGAATGTTTACGTGCTTAAATACGTACATTATAACATGTTCACGGTAAAACGAGTACCTTTGAGGCCCTGGCTACTTTTTCCTTTAACCACATTATTTTATAACTATTTCCATGTAAGAAATAAACACAGTGTTTATATTCCGCCGCACTCGGAAGTTAACATCTAAGGCTAAAATAAATTATATGTATTTGTTGACTATTATTTCGCATGAGAGGGTTTTCAAAAGTGCTTACTTTACTGTGAATAGCCTATGCTTCCATGTATTAGGCCTAAGGTTTCAGTTTCGAAATAGTAGATGCGTGCTTCTGTTCTATAGCGTTGACGCGCTGCATCACCGTAACCGCATAACGTTGTCATATGGAGGTGAATATTGGAGTAGTCTTCCATCAGCCTAATGGGCACCGCAAATCGCGATTGATCGATTGGTTATTAACACATTTATTCAGATCATCGACATTACTACCGATGTAAGTAGACCAGGAGGAAACGGAAGCAAGGAACACGACCGACCAATGGCTTTTGTTGGCCAAATAACATGCGAAAGAATTACTTGAACTATTGGTAGTTCTGTGAAACAGAAGCGAACTTTGTAGGATGGCAGAAAGCTAGAAAACGGCAATTATAAGAGCGTAAAAATAAATAAAAACTCTTAAAGGAAAATAAATAAATATTTACAGTGGAAAGAAAAAATAATTAGTACTCACTTCGCAATAATAGGGAAGTCCGCGTAATTGCATTTAACGAAATTAATAACACAAGAACTAATTAAAAATATAAAATATGGAAGGGAAGTGAATTATTCACTAATTTGAATGAATTATGCAACGGCATAAAGCTAAAAGAATAAAGAATCATACGGTAAAAAATTTGAGGTAAAATTCCCTTACATGTAAGAGAAGTAAATTACACTTACATACAACTTAAAATTACCTCTTAAATTTAGAGTAAGTTTTCGTAACCAGTTAAGTACCATTCCTTAATCGTACGGAAAAGTACCTGACAAATGAGTGGAATAATTCCATTCAAGGAAGGGAATATTGTATAAAAATATTATAAGTTATTTTTAAAAATGTCAGAATATTAGTTTTTTTTTTCTTTTTTGCGTATACCCTCAGACAAATAGTAACCAAAATCAAAATTCTAAAATCCTCGACACGGGTAGGCCGGTGCACTAACAGTTATGCCGCGCAGACAACTTAGCAGCAAAAGTGATTATTGATGTATTACATTAATTCACCACGAAAAATAAAGTATTCATTGAAGGTACCTGCAAAATTTTGAATTGGAAACTATACAAGTTTTCCCTCAAAAATGTATTATTATTAGCTTGAACATTTCCGCCGTTCTAAAACAACTTGACAAATTAGTTATTCCAGGAGGTGGTTATTATAATTATTTTGTGTAACAAATAGTTCAGTTACTTTTGTGTGTTACAACGCACAGTTTGTGTAGAATTTGTTTAGTGGTTTTATAAGTGCTTTCCAAGCTTTTATTAATTACCCGGATATAAAATTACGCTGGTGACGTTAAAGGTGTATATTGAGATTTAAACACGGAAACAAAAAGCGATCCGTTTTCCACAATCTCGTACACATTTTCATATTTACTTTTTTTTTTCACAAACTGTCCATTTGTAACTATTTAATGATTGTATTTTACACATTTTCCACCTTAAAAGTAATTTTTATTGCTTAGTCCAGAAAGCTGTCTAACATGGCGCCTCGTTTTGTTTCTTCCTCCCGTCGAGCTGTTGAGACGAGGAGATCCACTCGTCGCGTCGTAAGGTAATTTTCCCATCCATGTATGGGATTTTCCTCTGCCATGTTTGTGAATTTTCCTCCAGAGTGCAGTAATCCTACCTCACTCGTGAGGAAAAATATGTTTCCCGAACAATTTTCCGAATATTACCTTAACATTGTATGGTATTTTTTTCCTTTTCCTCACACTGAATATTACTTAAAGATACAGAAAAGAAGAAATTTTTAAACACAATAAATAACATTTTACTGTGAACCGAAGCGCGGTGGCGCCCTTTAACAGACAACACAACACTTAGCGGATTATACTAGAAATTACAAGTTTAAATAAGTTATAGGGTACCGACAAAAATTTTGTTCTGTTGCCGTTTCCCAAAGTCGGTGATTCTTTAAGGAATACAGGGCTTAAGTAAATAAAATAATTAATTGTATTTTCCTAATTTATTCACAACACTTCAAAGACAATACTCTCGATTGGATATCTAATAATGTTATTTACAACTAATATTTACATAATCGTACTTCACCTCTCAAAAAATTAATCAAATAAAAATAACTAATACCGAAACTAATAAAAAATATATCAGCAAATATTGAATTACTTTATAAGTTGTACATACATATTTGACAGTTACAACATTTACAATAAAATGTACAGTCCCACCTTAATTCAGACCAGGTTCCGCCATTCCTCAATGGACTAGAGTTCTCCGAGCGCCTTCATGCAGAGTAGCCCTCTACTCATCGGGTACCACGGCATCTCGTCTGTCGTCTGCCACCCTCCGCCGTCGTCTGTCCTCTAAACTAATTTCACGTGCTTCACCAGACTTACCCCTATTGCCGCACTTCAGCCAGATAGCTACCACGATAACCTACACATCTCTGGCTGCGGGGGTTGGACGTATTTATAGTGCCGTTGGCTCCTGTTCAATAGTTTACTCTACATCTCGGATTGCAGATTACTAGAACATTCTTGCTCATCCTCTTTAGTCGTCGACACGTCCGGAAGGGAGGAGGGGCTGTGACACCAGCCATGTCGGCAGTCAATCATTCCCCCGGCCACCAGGCGACGTAGAGGTGTGTTGGTCTGCCTGGGGGAGGGGAGGATCGAGGTGAGTCAACCCCCACATAACCACACATAACCAGATAACATGACACCCGCGCCCGCGCTCAGTGTGGGAATCTACGCGTAACGATACGATAGGCGTGAAACAGAAATACAATACTTAAGGGGAAGTGTACTTAACATAGAAACGACAATAAAATTGAGTAACGTGGTAATATATCTTATTGATTAAATGAATGTACCACAGCCTAGTATGTGAAAGATTTTTCGCGCCAATGGCAACGTGATTTTGTATATAGGTGATGGAAATAACGAGTGGAGTGGATATTTGGGCCGCTCTCAACAACGCAGTATTGAGAGCCGGTGTGGCTGAAACGACGTGGAAATGGAACAGCGCCGCAATACAATGGCGGAGGAAATGGGACGTTTCCGAGAAAACCCGCTTACCAGCGGTCTAGTGGCATCGTCTAGCACGATTTCCACCTACCAAAATCCGTAACGACCACACCGGGAATCGAAACCGGTTCACTTTGTTGGGAGGCAAGCGTCCTAGCTGCCACACCACCGCGGCAGCCTGGAAATAACGAATGGCCTTATACTTCGATCATTTGTTAAATTAAAATGAAAACAATCTATTTAAGGACATTGCAAGCTTCTGGCAATATTGCGAAACATTTAATTCAATTATTCTGTGCTGCCATTTCGCTTTGTCGCCAACCTCTACACGTGTTCAGAAATTGCCCCTTCCAATTCCGTATCACAACGAACACAGTCGAGGAAGGGAAGGGCTCGTAGAGTTGAATTCCCCCTACGCGCCAACTTTTTTGTCCCATTATATGGCACTGCACGTTTTTTGGCTCTGGTTCTGTGCCAGGCTTTCGGACGTGGCTGAATATGACGGAATATCCATATTACGCTGCTCGACGACTCATTCACTAGATTTATATTACTTGTTACTGGGTGTTCTATCACGTGTGTATCTCGCATTTGCGAGGTCGTTAGTTCGGTTCAGGTCGTCTGCGCTCAGGAAGATTTTGTGTGCACCAAAGCGTTTTCTCTCCACATTTGTCGCGGCTTACTAAATTTTTCACTTGTGTTGAAATCAAGCTCCCGATATGAAGAAATTTCAAAACTTAAAATTTTTAAAATACATTATTGAACACCCATATGATGAAATTATACTTTTTTCACGATCTTTTGTTATAAACTATAAATGTAAAAAACACTAGTAAGACATTTAAGGACAGGTTTCGCAAGTTCCAGGATTTTTTTTTTATTTACCAGACTTGCGTTCTTAAACAGATTGTCTAAATTTACGAAGATTTCTTGATAATTTTTAATTGGTCATTTTTCTTACTTTTAAGGGAACATTTTTTATTGTTATCGGGAATATTCCTATACAGTCTCTAAATAACATTTCCAACGCCTTGTAAAGTTTTCTTTTAAGCCAGCCTTGGTCGTTGAGGTCTATTCGGATTACAATCAAATTTTCTGAAATAAATAAATAATAATTTATATTTTTAGTGAGATGCGGAGTCATGGAAGCAAAAGTGAGCGGCTGAAGTACCCTGCGGGCAGGATATCTGGAAGATTTAGTCACGTCACAAGGCTACAAAAGGCGAAAGACCTAGAAGGAGGGGGGGGGGGTGATCGAGCGAGGTTACAGGCTATCTACAGTAGTATACTGTTACTATCTGACGCGAGCTCCATGCGCGGTCCGATTCTGGGTTGATCTACCTGGACCCTCTCCTCTCCAAAGGCGGACCCGCTCACTGCTCCATCGTACAGCCGGATGGGGGAGGAGATGACTGACAACGGCGACATGGCTAACGTCAAAGCCACTCCTCCTTCCCCCTGCTCGAGAAGCCTACGTGTTTTGAATATTGTGGGAACTAGGACCCTCGGTGCAACGCTGCAATTAGATAAATTTCTGGGCGATGGCCTATGACCCTATAAGTACAAACCACAGCTGGACTGTAGGCAGTATTTGGCGGAGGTCATCCGGCTGAGTGCGGGAGCGAAGTCAGGTATGATGAGGGACGGACGACAACGGTAATTAGCGAGACGACGGCGGACGAGTTGTGCGTGGTGTGAATGGACGAGAGGGCATGGAACCTGTCAAGTGAAGGCTACTGTGAGTGAGAGCGCTCGGAGAACTGTATAACGTTGTGGACTGGTGGCCTGGGCTAAATTGTGGTGGGACTGAATAATATGAGATACGGACTATAACTGTCAAATATGGACGTATAATTTGTAAAATAATTGAATAGATTTTGATACACTGTCTATTATAAGTGGTTTTTAGTTATTTAATGAAGTTAATTTCTTTGAGATAATTCTAAATTGTATTGATTGCAGTCATTAATTCTAAACAGCAAGTGATATCAATTGATTGTGAGATGTTGAGTCGAGATAATTATGTTTGTAGTTATTGTAAATAAAATTAGGAAACTATAATTAACTATTTTGTTTAATTAAGACCTCCAGCCCTTAACAAACCTGCTTTAGCACACTAACAATGAGAAAATTGTAACATTTGTGTCAGAAATGGGATGGAGACATTTTGTTTAAGAAAAAATATCGTAGCTAAGTTTAAAGTGGGATATTAACTAGGAGGATACAGTTTGTAAATATAATAATATTCGTAGTAATAGGCTAATGAATTCCGTAGAAATTTGTGAATAATAAAGAGGAAAATGTCAGCAGACATGGAAGCACTTCGTGCCTCGATCGAGGGACTGAGAAGCCAAATAAGCAATGTAAATATCATGATAAATAATGTTGCAGGTAATGTTAACGAGCATGTAAATAGTAAAATATATAATTTTAGTAAATCTGATAGTGGTGTTAGTGAACTGGTATACAAGAAAATAGACAATGTGAACGAGAATGTGGATAGTAAAATATAAAGTGCAAACGAAAATATGGATAGACAAATAGACAGTGTGAACGAAAATGTAGACAGAAAGATAGAATGTCTAAGCGAATTAGTGAACAATAAAACATACTGTGTGGACAATAAAAATGATAGTGTGAGGGACAGTGTGAATGAGAGGATGGACAGAATGAAGGAGGGGTTATACAATGCCGAGGATAAGGTGGAACAGGAAGTGAGCACCCTCAAAATGGTATGGCCGATATTCCTGCAGCAGCAAGGGAGAAGACATGCAATTGCTGAGGAGGAGCTGGGATCGACCCCCACCTAACCGGAGAATGTGGGAATCGAGGAGAATGTAGTTACCACCAACAACACAGGCATCGCAGGAGAGGACCAGCAGTTCTGCAGTATGAGTACACCTCAGCCAGGGGTGGGTAAAGTTGTCACAACAAAGCCCGTCCTCTACGATGGACAAACACCGTGACGCGATTACCGGCACCAGTTTGAGATCTTTGCCGCCCTGAATGGCTGGACTGAAGAGCATTGGGCATACTACCTGGAGGCTGTACTGAGAGCACCTGCATTGAGTATACTGCAGTCGCTGCCAGAACGACACCGACTAGATTACTTCACATTGGTGTCGGCTTTGGAAATGCGATTCGGCGACCAGCACCTGCGGCAGGCCCACCACGCCCAACTGCGAAGCCGCATACAGCAACCAGGGAACCACTGCAAGAGATGTGGCAGGACATCGTAAGTGTGTCACACCTGTCTCTGGAGAGGTGCTCTGAGGAGGCTCAGTATGTTATCGCAGTCGTCTTCTTCATGGACATTATCGCTAATACCGATGTGCGGCAAGCTGTACGTCCATCTGCCCCCTCATGCCATGCACGATACTCTGGCCCGAGCACTGGATGTGTTTTTAGCAAGGCAGGCATCAGTGCCCTGACGTCCAGTGCGGGCAGTGATGCTGAATGAAGAGAAGGGCGACAGTATCAAGAGGATGCTGAAGTACTTGCAGAAGACCATGGGGGACATAAATTCCAGGGTCCGTGCTATGAAGATTCGCCGTCCCCCACCCAACACCCTGAATGTTGGTCGTGTTGATAGCTGGGGCTCTTCGGGAAACTTGTAAGCACCGGTCTTGAGGGGCAAATGTCGGTGATTGCTGGAGGGAAGGCCCCAATTTTTTGTGCAGGTGTGTTCAATGAAACAGGATTTAGTTGCCATATTGGTGGAGGGCAGTCTAGATTATGTCTCTTGTCAGATGGTCGTTGGCACAGGGGCGGCTATAATGGTGGCAAGACCAGACCTTCTCGGCCCTCCCCCTCCCCCCCATCCCCAGTGATCATCCGATGACATGGATCACTGCTATTTAACTACAGTAAAGGACAAGACCACACCAGTCAGAGGCAAGAGAAGGTTACTATTACAGCTCGGTAACCTTATCACAAATCATGATATTTACGTAGCAGAAATAGAGGACGAATGCATTTTGGATCTTGATGTACTATGTAAGCTGGGCTACTCTATCGATACTGGACTGGGGGTGTTGCAGGTAGGTAATACCGAGTAGGTAGTGTCAACACGACGAGATTTGTCTTCACCAATCAGTTGCCCAGTAGTGTGTAATGAGTCGACAGTGCTCCCTGCTTCTAGCGAATTTGTTGTTTAAGGCAGATGCCAGGGAATATCTGTCAGGTGGTTGGGCATAATCGACTTTGTTTCCCGTCATTATTTCTCTGTTCCTGTAAAGCATGCTATTCTTTAGAAAAAAGGAATTCTGCTGTGCCCAGTGTGACTTGAATGTCATGCCTAGGTTGTATACCTCCTCCCATCTTGGTCGACTCCCAGCTTCCTTCTACTCTAATACTGGATGCAAGGTGAGGTGACTTAGTTGATCATTTATAATGTCTTTATCGACCAATGTAGGTGCTTTGAATCCTTGTGCGCCTTGCTTTCCACGATACTCCACCCTTTTCCTCCTGGAGTTTACAATGACGATAGAAACGTCCGCATGGCTGCAAAGCCATCCAGGCCTGTGGTGTATTTCAAAGTAAAATTCTTGCAGCTGCTGTATACACCAGGCTATTTGACCTTCAGGGTTCTTGAAATTTAGCAGCTAGCATAATGAAGCATAATGCACTTGTAGGTCATGTTTTCCCCATGTTCGGAGTGCCACATGAGCTTCATTCTTAACAAGGACGAAATTTTGAAGCAACTCTTTTCCAAGAGGTTAATAGGATTTTAGGAATGAAGAAAAATCGAACAACAGCATTACACCCTCAATTGGATGGGATGGTCGATAGGTTGAATCGTACCCTGGAACAGTATCTGGCGAACTTCGTAGACGACAACCAGAAATATTGGGACTTCAATGTACCCTTGTTTCTCCTGGCATATCGTTCAGCAGTCCACTAGTTTAAAGGGTAACACTTTCAAGGATGCTGTTTGGGAGAGAGCTCCACCTCCCTGGTGACCTGCTGTTTGGGCGTCCAGTGGAAGAAGAAGCAGTCATCCCAGAATATACCATTAAGCTGCGTCAAAAGTTAGTCGACATTCATGAGTTTGCCCAGAGGCAGTGACAGAATAAAAACATGATATGACTGGAGAATGCCTGAAGAGACTTTTCAAGAAGGACAGGTGGTGTGGTTGTACAACCCTCAAAAGCAGAAGGAATATTACCCACAGCTACATAAATGTTGGGAAGGCCTGTATAGAATCCTTAAACAGAGAAATTATGTGGTCTACCGGATTTGTCGAAAGGGCTCTCGGGCAAAGTTTAAGGTTGTCCACATCGTCCGACTGGCGCTGTACGAAGTTCCTGATGTTGGAGTCTATTGAATACAATTTCGTACTCCAATTTCGAATAAAATTTTCTTTTTGCCTCAGTCAGTTCATGCAGAGGCTTGGCGATCGTGGCGAACCCAGCCACAATTCGATGGTGATAAAAACATAAGCCCAGGGACTTCACATTTCAGTTTTATCATTTGGTAGAGGCCAATCTCTTATTGCTCTGGACTTATCAGGTTCTGATATCTCCCACAGTACTGGGCTTCCCTAGTAGAGAGGGTGAATTTATTCGGGATACTGATGATAGTGATGTAGGTATCGGGGCTGTATTATTTCATATTCAGGATGGAAAGGAGAAACCAATGGAATACTTCAGTAAATAATTATTTTGTGGCATGCAGGGAGATTGTGGCAGTGGTAAAGGCAATTGAACATTTTACCCGTATCTTTATAGCAGACTCTTCATCTTAAAAGTTGATGATGTTACCATGCCAGACTTTTCGTTTGGCACCAGTATAACATCGGGCCATTTTGTGAAATAATTTTGTTCTACCAGAAGGTACAGATTCCCCCTGTTAGTGACTGGTAGTAGTTCGAGAATGTCCACTGCCATCCTCTCAAATGGGACTCCAACATTGTACTTTTGAAGGGGACCTCGTCCTTTAACCCTCGGACCCTTCCTCGCGGTACAATCATCACACAGACGGCACCACTTCGCAACATCCTCCCCCCGACAATGCAGCTAATAGAATCTCATTATATCTCTGTCAATGGTCTTATCTACACCGGAATGACCCCCTGCTGCTGTGTTTTGCATTTCTCTTAACATTTCTGGGCGATGGCCTACAACCCTATAAATACAAGCCACAGCTGAACTGTCAGCAGTCTTTGACAGATTCCATCTGGCTGACTGCGTGGGCGAAGTTATGCACGGTGAGGATGGACGACGGCGGAAGATTATGAGATGACGGCGGACGAGGTGTTCATGATGTGGATGGACGGGAAGGCCTTGAACCCGACGAGTGAAGGCTACTGTGCACGAGGGTGCTCGGAGAACTCTAGAACATTGCGGACTGGAACGACCTGGACTAATTTGAGGAGGGGCTGAATAAGATATGACACGGACTTTATTCTAATATTGGAACTGTTAAATACGGACATATAATTTGTAAAATAATTGAATAGGTTATGATACACTGTATCTTGGTAATGATTTTTATTTATTTAGTTAAGGTTAATATCTTTGAGGTAATTTTAAACTGTATGCATTGAAGTCATTCATTGTAAACAGCAAGTGATATTAACATATTGTGAGATGTTGAGTCGAGATAATTATTTTGTAGTTATTGTAAATAAAATTAAGAAACTACAAATAACTCCTTCATTTAATTAATACCTATGTTTCTTATCGGATCTGGTTTAGCCCACTGACTTTGAGACAATTGTAACAATACTAAAACTACTAGACATTCATCTTCCAGCTCGCCACTTGCATATTGTTTATCGCTGCCCTTTCTTCAGTGACTGTTTCAACAGTCGCCAAGCTTTCGGAAATCCTGCGCGCGGGATCAAAGATCACTGTGAGAATCATCGGCTCTGGACAATCGGGACGACTTTGGTTCCCGCCACACAGCCTACAGTATCCAATTTAGCGGCGTTTGAACGGAACCAGAGACATCCCGCTTTCACTGGAGGCTCTTGTTGACAGCTCATTCCACAAGTGACCAGGACGGAATACAGTAGGTTTAATAGGCTGAACCAACTCGTAAAAACGAGTGTATTGAAAGCAAAAATGTAATATGTCTCAGTTCAACAGGATAGTCGTTGTGAAAAAGAATCAACAAAGTAAGCCAAAGAAAATTTTACAATTCGAATAGAACTCATTTTCTACGCAGCGCCAATCACGATCTCATGAAGTACAACAATTCGAAAAACAGGGGAAGTGCACGTTTGACTGTAAAACTTGACTTTTAACTGACAAACAATGAATGCAGATTCATTTCAAACGTTTACTTCTTTGCCCTTATTTGAGTTTGCTAAACTTAAGTATTCTACACATTTGGATGTTTGTTATCATCCACACATTACAAAATAAATATCACTTTCTGTAGTCCTGCACAGACAACTAATATATGGTAAGCGTTCATATATTTTAAACACATAATCATACATTAAAATGGTTGTCGGCATTGTAATTAATAAATTGGCATAATATAATGATTCTAGAGAAATAATTTTTATTTTACACTTTGTTAATTATTTCGTTAATCGCAATAATATGACATCACTGTTCAGTAGCTCACACACTAGTTAATACGTTACTTGCACTTGTTGACATAAGATAGGTCATATTACTAGTTAATTACGGACAACTGTTGCTTGAAATAACATGAGAAATTGTTGTATCTCCTGGTGAATAACTGACTTGCGTTATTTATTACGTTTGACTATAATCTGTCCTCTTGATAACCATCTGGAATTGTTTTACTAGGAGTAAATATAACAAAAATTGTTTCTTGTAAATCAAACCAAGCCTTATTTTTTTTCAAGCACAGCTCAAATATTTTTTGCATAGCACGCCATCCGTACAGGGGCTTTTATTCAAGCAGTCGTGACTTTCATGTCACGTTACTCCCTGTGTTAAATATGTAAGCAAGTGTTTTAATTTACATATCTGAGTCTGTTTGTGGTGGGGACGTAATATGTTATAGTTTATCGCACAAAGCAACAATGGGAGTCGAGTGCATGCTGGTAGATCTCTTTTCCTTGTTCAGAGCTGTACCACAGAATAAAGGCTATTCACGATAAAGTGGGCAATTTTGAACTCGACCTTAGAAAAATGTCACTATCCCTCCCTGCATATATTTTAACGGGCGCACTTAGTGACATTCGCCCAGTAATGTTGGTAACGACGGATGGAAAATAGTTCCATATATTAACGTAGATTAAAATTGTTAGGTAACCATTTGATATAACTTCAAATATTCTTTCGCTTTGTACTTTTCAAATGTATCGAAGGGCGAAAAAGAGAATATTTGTAAAATATTTACTTTTCTAATAATTTCGCAGTTTCACTTGACCGATGAGTAAAGTAATGAGGACCGTGACAATGTTAATTTTACATAAGGCGGAGGAATACACAACGTGCATACAAGTAGATCTTAAGCGGGGCTTACTAAAGAGCTAAGTTTACCGAGAACAGCCTATACTTAAGAATGCAAAGGTGAAATAGCAGCTTTCACTGCGAACTCCACTAACACACGCTAGCAAAATGGCGTCACTGGCCAGCAACATGTCGGGAATGCCCTTCTCCAATCAGCGCCTTGTAACTTACTCACTAGCTGACAGCAAATAATAAAAGTTTTGCAGCACGCAGTAGCAAATAAGACTCAAAGCTAGTTACCAGAGCCCCCCCCCCCCCTCCCCCTGGCCATTAAGCGAATGGATACGCCCATATCAAAAGAATCAACACGCCATTTCACCTCTGTATACTTATTTACTCTGTGGCCTCACACAGTCATAAAACTGCTTTGGTACGATACGAAATACACGCAAAGCACGTGCAAGATATCTTTTTTATACTAAATATGTGAGTATATCTCATGCAAGGTTGATCCCGTACGAAAGCAGGAGATAGAGACTGCCCTATTTTCAGGAGAGTTTTGCACGAAACGAGCGATTACATTGGTCGTTCTCTGCTTGTCATTTAACCAAATATGTATCAAACAACCGCAAATGGGAATCAAGCGAAAATATTCATTCTAAAGAACACTTGAAAGTGTGTTTTTTTTTGTTTCAATTGAGAGGAGTTCAGAAAGTGTTGTTAGAAATCTGGACTAATACAAGAAATCCCACGTTCTAATAGCAGCTACTTTAAATCACAGTGTTTTCATGAGATTTAATTATTAAAATTGTGGCTAGCTAAAATATTCCGAGGCCATCAACTTTTCTCATGAAATGAGGTATTTTGCTGCATATTTGATCCGTGGACTCGTTTCTCATAGGATTTTCCTGATATTCTCGCATCAGATTTATCATGCCAAATCTCGTGCGAAATCAATTCGGCGTAATGTAAAAGCAATCTTTTACAGTGAACACTGTTAAAAAAAAAACATATTATTACGGAAAACGCTGTAATTTTTTTTCAGAGCTCTCTATTAAAAATTGGGGCATTTTATTTCAACAAAGAACTTTCCGAAAATTTCTCGAATTTTTTTTTTTTTTTTTTTTTTTTTGTGAATTCAAGGAAATGCTTCGTAATTTTTAAAATAGGTTTTCGTGTACTTTAGATTTAAAAAAAAATACAAAAAAATTTCGATTTTTGTGATGCAAGTTTATTACTGTATATATAAATGTCAATAATTTTTTTTTCTGCAAACAACGTATGAATACGTATGAGAAGTATGATAGTGTGTAACTCTTATCACTCACATGAGACCTTCTTGTGCATTATTAAATTGTATGCGTGTATATATTATATATATACATATATAATATCCACACACATACACACGCATTATTTCAGATATATGGCATACGTATCATTTTCAGTTTCCTGTAAAGTTTCAGTGTTTCACGTGTTGCTGTTACAGATGCCAGATACTACTTTTTGATGTTTGAATGCATGTGTATAATTGTTGTGTATATATATATATATATATATATATATATATATATATATATATATATATATATATATATATATATATATCCTTACTGGTGCAAAAGCTATAATTTTATTGTTACAAAGGGCGAAGAAAGCTTTCTGTAGGATCGGCTTTGTTCGTTCCCGAAACCCGAAGCAAGAGAAAATAGAGAGACTTTCCGCATTATGTATTTCCAGACCTCAAATGCGTTTTTTTTTTTTTTTTTTTTTTTTTTCGTCATAACGGATGGCGTTTCCGTCTTTTAACTTTATAATTACGTAAAAAAATTTGTGAATACACGACACTGTTTGAGAAAAATAACAAAATTACGGCTAATTCATCTTTTGCGACATTCAAAGACACTTGTACAGGAGATCTCACTCTACTAGAATTCACCGTACGGCTTTACCTTGTTCGACTGGCGTACGTTAGTATTATTAAAATTTAAACATTTTCTGTAACTAGATTCTAAGGTATGTGTAAAAAAGTAGTCGGTAGATACTTTAGAAATTTCGCACATGCTTCCAGTGCCCCGATTTTTCCATGTTAATCATCCAGTTTCGAAAATATATAGTTTGCAATTTAGCAATGAATATATTTTAGAGTCTATACTAATAAATACAGTATATCTATAAAAATAATAATGCTATTTTTGTCTCCTAATTTTTTTAACAAACTTACCGGGCCCTGATATATTTTGATACTGAGGTGTCCATACGTACCAACTAGGAGGCCGAGGTCTCGTGTCCCACACTGAATGGTATTGTTGGCTCGGCTCGCAGTCATCTGAGCTATTCTGAAAGTCGTACTAGAGATCTACATATATGAACATTGAGTGTCCTTTCATCGCATGTCAAATTTTATTCAAGCGTGGAACAAGTGACTTTGAGTAATTATTTGGTAAGTAAATATTTTACAAACTGGGGATCTTCTTACAGTTGCATTTATTGAAAATAATAGACAGCAAAGGAAATAATTTAGTTATCCACAGTTGTATGCCCGGTATTTAATTCAACATTATGACACGGAATAATTTTCTCCGTTACCAACTTTACTGCTCCCATAAAAATATGTGCTGTGATATATTTCAAAGGTTAGTTTCAAAAAAGCTCAATTATCCGTGAAAAACCCATAGTTCTAAATACTCTACACGTGTTTTATCCCCCCCCCCCTATTTTTTTTCTACCGACATAACAGCTATTGTGGAATTGATTAATTTTTTTTATTCTGTTGTTTCAAATACGTATCAATTTCAGGAAGCGATTGGGAATTGTTCTTATACCCAGCTAGCTTCCATGATATGTAAGCTATTTCGTGGCATTTAGATTTTAAACGCTTCATCAGACACTACTTCTAGCCCATTAGGAGAGATCCTATAAGCGGTATGTGAATGAAATGTAAATAGTACTTACTGGTGTCAGACTGATCGATTCATAAGAAACATTGTGTGTGAGAGGGAACAGACAGACAGAATGAGGGACAACAAAGAAGAGAGAAAGAAAGTGTGCGAGAGAGCGAGGAAGAGAGACCACTCTGTGTAAATCACAGGGAAACGGAGTCGATGTTTGTGTTAATCGAGCCGACAAAAGCCAGGAGGTACTCTTGTCTTTAGGTGATGTGCTTGAAAGTGTGAAGGAAAACCTGAATTTATTTCATCTGAATTGAATGTATACGTATTGCTTCCATGTTGGTACTACACAGGCGGCAAGTTAACATAGTAAACAATTTTTCCCCATTGATGTATGCCCAAAAAGAAATTTCAGCTTGAAGTTTCACCTCAGCGAAATACAAGCGTCTGCTTTATTGGTGCAGATAATCATATAAAACATCAACACCAATTAGACACTAGTAGTAGTATAGTTATGTTGATTCTGGCACACTTGTACTCAGAGAATCAGATTCTAATACATTAATTTTACGTTCTTACTGAAATGCCAAAACATACAAAATTTTCCTTTATGTTTCAATAAGTTATTTTGATGTGCCTAGGCCATGATGCAAAGTTTCAAGAACGGGAAGAAGTTTAAAATTAGTTCTTCTATTTTGGTTTGGGTGATACTACGTATGTAACGGTTATATACATTTTTACTTTCAGAATCTTGATTTCTGGGACCGGCACATCTGTTCTACAACTACTTTAAATTTTGCATGGAAATTCTGTGATGAAGGGGAATTTCACGGAGCCTTTGTAAATAATTTGATACAACAAGTCCCTTTATTTTGCCTGTAGTCGTATCTGTGTGTTTGTGAATGCATATACTCATAGCAATTTACTCTCCATTAAATGGCTTCGATGAAATTATTTGTGAAATAGTTAATTTTGTTTAGAAAAATTAGTTTTAATAAACGCAGATCTACAATATTAGCGTTTTTCTCAGTCTCGTATACAGGCCACAGTTTCTCCGAAAATACGCATTTTAAAAAAAAAGTTATTCATTTAATATTGAAATATATTCTATGAAGTAATAACCTAAAACATATTATACCTACATGTCATTTGATCAACTCAACTATTTTAAGAAGAATTATAATTTAACTGATTTTATGTGGTTGGTATAATTATCGTAACACAAACACTTTAACAAATTTACGCAAAAAGATAACTTTTGTTTGCAAAATCCTCGATGAACAACAGAACCTTGTTTTCGTTTTAAATATCACATTACTCAATTGTGGTGCTAATTTTACTGAAGATTACCAAAATAAATGTCACCCTAAAAAAATATAGGGTTTTGAAGCCTGCAGTTTTTTCCCGAAAAGTATTAACATCTTTTGAACCTTTATAATCATTTACTGAAATATGAACTAATTTTATTTAACATATCCCTATAAAATATTTGTTATGATTAAGCAGATTAATTTTTCTTCGATAAATATTTTTTCAAAGTATAGAAGAAATTACCACATTTTATTATATGATTTGTAATAACTCAATGCTCTACCATATTTACCGAGTTTGTATTGCCAGGCCTTCTCTCTGATCTAACGAGAACCTGGAAAAAATATCCCGAATATTGTACCAGAATTATACGAGAATTATATTATACGTGAATCTTTTACTAGAGTACATCTCTTTAAAATGACAGCATATCTTCCAAAGAGTTTGCGTAGTTTGTTTAATTGACGGAGTAAATACAAATGATCAGAAATTAACTAGTGCGGGGCGAATATTAAAGTGTAACGTGTAGCTTACACTTGACAGGTCCACATATGTTTTAGTACGAAGTTAGTTTCTACCTTTCTAGTGACCACGGTGATTTCAATCAGATGTGATCGTCCCCCTTACAACGTATTTGTTCATCGTGCATATATACATGTAGCCACACCAGTGCTACGTTTTTACGGAAAGTTATTATATTTTGGCCACACCCACTATATTTCTATATTTTAAACACAATAATAAATATAATGTAACAATTTTATTTCCTATCGCGAGAATACGTTTGAATGTAATGTACAAAACTGCACATCCGTTTTGAATCCAACTAGCTGAACCATAATGCTCCAATTAAAGTGTTAGGTAAAACAGTGACCCTTTACCGAAAATATCGCGTGTCTAACTCTCTTTGTAGATAGACATGGCCTTTATCAATTCTAATATGTTCGATCAGCAGGAAACAACTGCACAGCCTCTTTGTACTTATGCAGTGATACGTCAGAGAGCCAAGTCCCTAGACTTTCATCTCCACCATTTCATTTGCATGAAATCAACGTATGATGGTCCGTTTATACCTCAACGCCACAAAGGCAGTTACAGTCGCGTAGACTAAAAAAAACTGTTAATATTACGTAATATTACATTGAAATATTTTTTAAGCACCTTAAATACTTTTCAATTTGGTAGAATTTTTGTCATAGGCTATTTCCAGTTTTCATGTATGCTTTTGGTACATGCTGGCGTAATATTGGTAGAAAATAATTCCCTGATGAAACAAGAGAAGGGAACTTACACTAACTGGGGAACTTCTTATGTTCTCAGGGGAGACATTGAATATCTATCCCTGATTTTTTTTTTTTTTAACTTTATTTACGGCGAATCTGCTGTTTTTGATATTTCAAAAAATTATAACTGTAATGTTAAAAAAAATAATCATTGTTAAATAACACTTAATTTTTCCATAAAACTACGTTTACGAGCATGTGATCAAAGTTTCGCGAAAATAGGTATTTTATCGTAGCGATACGAGTACGTGATAATGCGTGTCATGCTGTTCTGTTGCTAAAGTTTACACTGATTTCAATTCTTCCTCGTTTTTATACGTACCTAGTTAAAGTATGTGTGCACGACTAGTCAACATTGCCGGATACATTTTTACCTTGAATCGAAAACTATGTAGTAAATATAATTCGAACAGTAGTTATTGATGAGCAACACAGATGAAATGCAGCTCTTTTACTGTCACATTATTTTGACTTCTGGTTTTGCAAATGTCATTCGCCAGATACGCAATATTTATCTACCCTTTCTTGTAGGCAACCCAAGCCGTAACGATTATCTTCATTGAAATGTTGCAATTAATAAAACGTAGTTTCTTTATCTATTTCACAATTGTTTAAGAAATATCGGAAAATTCCCCGATGAGTATGAGCAGGGCAACACTTGGTAAAATATGGGCTAAGTAAGAGATTTCCAACAAATATTACTTACTATACTTACAAGTGGATGGCCTGGTTTCAACTACACCAAGTAATGCATTCCAGTAGTTAATTATCCAAAAGAATATTTAGTAGTTGAGTAGCATCTTATTTCATTATGGCATTTTTTTTATCTTATTGTACAAAGTGGTGTTGAAACTCTTAAGTTCGTACGCCCGCTTCACACACCAAGTAGTAGGGACCAGACACAAGGAACTTCTGTTCAATGGTATGAAACATACCCAATGACACAAGGTAAACTAAGATATAATTTATGTCAATCATATTCAGTACATGAAGCAGACAGGACTCTATTTCGTTACCCCGTCGGCCTGCTGTAGTCTCACGCCACATGCACATTTATGCACTGTTGATGTCGCACGCACGATCACAGAAGAGTTAGCAAGACAACTGCCTCTTGTAAATCATACTACTGCGCACTAGGGTCGGGAATAACAACGCCTGCTGCATATCTTTACATGCTTCGCTTGTGTCGTTGTCAGGCATCCGAGATGTTACAAGGCCATCTTCAAGACGTTCCATAGCCTCTTCAGATTTCCTGTGATTTTGGTACAGTCTGAGGTTCACTGTCCTTGACTCTTGAGTGGTTTCGCACGATGCCACTTGACATTGCAGTCGGTAACAGGCTCGGCAAGTGGCTAAACACGGAGGTGGGAATGACTGATCAGGAAACTCTCCTTTAAATACTTTCCAATCATCTCCGAATAGAACACATTAGTCGAAGGATCAGTATCTTTGAACGCTTTCAACAATCTGCCCACACTGATATCTACGCTCAGGTATTCTTTTTACAATGTATCTCGCGTACATGTATACACAAACTCATATATAGTTCAAGACGATCCTGGTCTAGACCTGTGGAACAACAGACTCTCCCCCCCCCCCACATTTTTTCTTTAGTGTCTCACTGGCAGTCAGTTATTCATAGGTATCCTTCTTGTAGTCCCAAGGGTAGTCAACTTAATAGAATTCTGATCTAAATAAAAAAACTGAATTTTTTTTTTTTTTTGGCTACGAGTGTCGTTTGTTTCTGGAATGCGAAAACACTGTTGATGTTATGGCT
Source organism: Dryococelus australis (assembly GCA_029891345.1). Classification (NCBI taxonomy): domain Eukaryota; kingdom Metazoa; phylum Arthropoda; class Insecta; order Phasmatodea; family Phasmatidae; genus Dryococelus; species Dryococelus australis. The sequence goes on along the minus strand of CM057009.1, from coordinate 306,097,028 downwards.
CTCCCACTTTCGTTCATATTAAGTGAAGAGTAATGAGATAGGTCGAAGTGTGTTACTCTGCGCTTAGAACATCTCTGCAGAAACCAGTATCGCCTGATTACTGCTGATTTATGCGATTTCGTGCACACGTGCGTTTTAGCGCTATCAGTAAGTCAGCACTTTAACTGCTGGACGTGCGCTGAAACGAGAGCCGCTGTAGGAATTATATGCGCTAGAACATAAGGAAAGTTCGGTAAACAAAAATTTATTTTCAGGAAATTATTTTCATATCAGTTTCGTGAGGAAATAATGCTTAGTGCATATTTCCGCAACTGCAAAAAACTTCAGAGCTACGAAATTTATTTATAATCCTTGCTCTTATTTCACATTAGGTAACTTATTCCTTAAGTTGAATTGCTGACCTTTCCAATTTGAACAATTAGAACATTAGTGGCATACGGTTTGTTTTAAAGAGATGATACATTGCAGCGACACAAATAAGGTTTTATTTCCTTATCATTCCTTGTGCTCTCTGAATACACCCAAATCTGTATATTCTATGATCTACACAAATTTTAATTTATTATTATATGTATTTTTATATACATAGTTTTGATATCTCTTTAAAAATTCCTGTAATCTCGCCAGTCCAATTAACGCAGTCAAATGCTGTGAAAACAAAAAAGTTTCATCCGAATTACAAGTATGTTTTCTGAATTCATTCCATGAGTTTGACTTTCTCATTGCCCTACTATGTTCTAAGAACCGATCATGTATGTTTTGCGGCGCTTCATAAACAAAACGCTATTGTTTTTTTGTTTCAGAAAATAGTAAGCCTGAGATGCAAAAACAATATATTTCATGTCTAAAATAGTTTGTAGTCACGCTTCTATTTCGAGTAAGTATAGTGATTGATTCTGTTGGTACTTGTGTTATCTTACTGACAGATAAACTTCAGTCCACAATATTATAGTATATATATATATGTATATATATATATATATATATATATATATATATATATATATATAAGAGAGAGAGAGAGAGAGAGAGAGAGAGAGAGAGAGAGAGAGAGAGAGAGAGAGAGAGAGAGTTGGGACCCTCTTAAGGCACTGGTCGTGTGTAGGTAATTTTCTTTTCATTGGTTTTACTGAGGATTGTCAACTTCTTTATATATCACAAATAAATTTGTCTAAATACTAACATTAATTCCTGCGAATTGGTATATTTCACTTTCATAGAAAATTGTTAGCCCTACTATACAATCTGCAAACGCATGTTTGGAAACCTCAGTATTATGTTTCTTGAAGTTCATTGAAGTAAAAGTGTGCGTAGAATACGGTGAGTGAAACAGCAACATTCAGTACACCTTCTGTACGATTCCCACATGCGAAAATCCGGTGACCTGGCCTGGGATTGAACCAGGTTCGCCTAGGTGGGAGGCGAGCGGGCTAACCGCTCGGCCACAGTTCCAAGGTTAAAATAAGTTATATTTATTGACTATTACTCCAAATGGGATTCCTTTCAAAAGTGTACACTTTACCGTGAATAGTATATATCGCGACGTATTTTTCAGAAAGTGGACATGAATTTGATGAAATGGATAATGATTTTGAGCAAAATTTTTTCCATGAAGTACCTAGGCCAAGACAGCACATGAGAAAACGGCACCCTTCCAAGACCTAGATGACGAGAAGTATGAGATGAGGCAACGTCTTTCGAAACAGGCTATTTTGGAACTGCTACAAAAAATCGAAAACAAATAAAGTTTTGATGGCAACAGACACAGGCCTGTTTCTCCCCTCCATAAATTATCAATGAAAGTTAAGTTTTCTGCCACTGAGGTGCTTTTCATTGGGTAACCCACCAGAGTGCACATTTGGATAGTAATGTTATTAAATGCCAGCCAGTAGACAAGAATAGCGCACTACCATGCAAAACTTTTATGAAATGCAGGCTATCCTGGTGTCATAGGAACAGTTGTACCCATGCGTTATCGTAACACCTCTTCAACCGATTTGCAATTCTGTGAACGATGTTCTGCGAATTGAAGTCAGCAGTAATCGTTTGCCATGCGAATTTTTCGTCCTTCAAATACACAGAATCTGTCTTTCTGCTCTCGATTATGCTCATGTTTTCTTCCAGTAAATATATTAACAATTATTTATCGTTTGTTCTGTCGTGTTCGGTATACGCGAATTACTCGTTATCTGAAAAATAAAGTTATAAATTTGAGCACTAAAAAAACAAATATGTGTAATGTTGATTCCAACCAAGTTATATAAATATAGATGTCAATCCGTCAACTATACAAAGCCAAAAACAACTATGTAAGTCTTTAAATTAAATCCAGGTATATAACTACATATGTCTGTCAATAATACATCGCGAGACAAAATCAACTGTGTTGGTTCGAATCCAACCTGCAGAGAATAATTGTACCAGTAACAAATATAATCCCCTCCAAAACCCATGATTTCATAGAATCCAGCCAATGATATTTCATGTAACATACTAGCTCTGGAGGGCAAAAATAACAATCTCGAGATCACAAGATCTGAGATCACTCGAACCTAGTTACAGCTTGGTGCGGCACAAATATACTTGAACGTTGTTATGACCGATGTTCGTGCATGAACTCAGTTCATGTGAACTAATATTTTCTACAGCGCTGGTGCAACCGGGCATTGCAGAAATAATCGAAACTCTGTAACAGATGTTTTTGAAGTAATTAAAGTATAATTTATCTATAGGCCTGATCACACTCTTATTTCAACATGAAAACACGGAATAGATTAAGTGACATGAGCGTACCTGTTCACAGATAGGCCACGCGAGGCTCTAGAAACGTCCCTTCTTTCTGATTCGCTATTGCGTGCCGCTGGAGATTCCTTGTTGGCCAAGCTGCCATCTGGCAAGTTAGTCTCCAGGTGCTGATTGGCCAACGATGTTCCGCCACATGGGGTCGCGGTGGATGAGCCCGCTCGCCTCCCACCAAGGTGAACATGGTGGTTCAATCCCCCCCCCCCCGGCGGGTCACTGGATTTTCGCATGTGGGAATCATGTCGGACGATGCCATTGGTCGGCGGGTTTTCTCGGGGATCTCCCGTTCTCCCCGCCCTTTCATTCCAGCGCTGCTCCATACTCACCTAAACCACCCTCATCTACTCTCAAGACCTCGGTGTTACGAACCCCTCAAATCTCTTCGCTCATTATTTTAGCCTTAGACGTTAACTTCCGAGTGAGAGTGGAATATACACACTGTCTTTATTACTTACATGGCAATATTTGATTTAAGAGGTGGTTAAAGGATAAGAAATGGCTGAAAGGAAAAAAATAATAGGACCTTAAAAGTGCTCTCTTTACCGTCAACAGCCTATGCAAACAATTAGCAATAAGTAATTTTTAAAGTAACCAACACGATAGGAGATCAAACATATGTATGTAACACCCAAAACAACCAATGCTTCTGCTGATACTGCTGACTTTATATAATAAATACAAACTAAGTCAACTTAACAGCCTTCTTTACATATAATCTTTATTGACGAAAACATTATCATGATCATAACCTCCAATATAATAGAGACGATAGATAACCAACAACTTGAACCAAGATAATGTGTTTTGAACCATCGGACCTGACGATTCATGTACATAAAAAAAAAAACGAGCCTTGTTCAAGGCGTTAAAACCGTTTGTGTAACGCTTCATATACACTAATCTTAGTTCAAACACGCAATGAACCTGGATCGCGGTTGTGAACTCGAATGGTCCAACGGGTCATAAGACGCAACTCCTACTTACTTATACACCCATTTCCTTCCTCCCTGCTTCTAGATATGACATTTCTTGTGAAATCCAGCTTTTCTTTCTTTCGTTAATAATTTCTGGCACGCCTCTACTTTCCGACATGAATTAAATAAACAACGCTTGCCATGTTTATTCCCGAACTTCGTAGCAAAACAAAGTTACTTGCAAAACTATAACAAAATTACACGAGCCTAGATGGACTATCGTACACAGCCATGCCACGTTGAAGCAGCCAGCTTGGAGCAGAGTTAACAATCAGACACTTATTTCCCCTCTATTATCCGGTGGATGAAGCCAGATGAAAACATGCCGTTATTACTCTTTCTTTGGCGGCTTTCTCCACACTGCAGCTTCTCTCTCCACCGTTTCTTCTCGCTGGCTTTCGGAGGGGGAAATAACAGCTGACCGTTGCGACCGTTGCGAATACTGACGCTGAGTCCTGATCAAAGCATTTTTCACTATATAATGCATTTATTTTTCAGTGATTTGTTTTTGACTGATCGATCAATTATATAAGGTGTATCAAATGAAATAACATTAGGAGTAGGAAATAGGGGAGTTGGGCACATCGGCATCTGGCACCGCACATCGGCATTTGGCACCGGAGCCGGAGCCGGTGGAGCCGCCATCTTGTTACGTCATCTGACGGCCGTGTTTTACTTTATTGACATTTTACCCCTGACCCCTATGACCTTCGACCTTGACCCCAAGAACTTTTGACCTCAAAAACACTTTTAAAAACCTTAAAAAATTTCTGAAAAATTCTAAAAAATTGTAAAGAAATTCCGAAAAAATTTATTATTAAAATTATTGAAAAATTATTAAAAGAATTTACAGAAATAACCCATTTTTTTCATAAATGCTGACAGGGATCAGCGACTCTGGTGACTGGGATCAGTGACTCCAAGCCAAGTGGCCGGGATCTGGAACTATTAACTGTGACCTTGACCTTGATCTTTGACCTTGAAAATGCAAAAATTCAAAATATCTAAAATATCACAAAAAATCACAAAATTATAACATCGATTAAAAAAATTTATGAAGAATTTATTCTCAAACAATTTAATTAAAAAATCGTTTAAAAATTGTAAAAAAATCGTTAATACAGTTATTTTTATAAAATTTTATTTAAACAATTGCTTAATTAAAAAGGCTTTATACCATGGCGGCCATTTTTTCCTTTTTCCCTCGGAATTTCCCTTTTTCCCTTAGATTTTTTTTAAATTTAATTAAAAAACTTACATTTCCTGAGGTCTCCCTCCACACCACCAATTACTCACCTCTGTTCTAATCCAATAAGACGATTGAATCCCTCGCACCCACTCCTTTCACCCATACTCATTCCGCCATCTTGCTTTGTTCGTTCGCGATTTGTTTACATAATACTGGAGGCAGCCATCTTTGTTTACATGCTACTGGAGGCCTCCATATTTGGTTAAATGTTACTGGATGCCGCCATATTTGATTTTTCGTTCGTCATTTGTTTATAAATTACTGGAGGCCGCTATCTTGGTAGGTGACCGCCATCAGAATAGGTGACGATTGTTGCAATTTTACTTCCTATGTAAAAAAATTTTTTTCGAATAAATGGTATAGCTGCATGCATGATGAATGACTGACTACATGCTTAATTTAGTAAACATTTAAAATACACATTTGTTGTTATTAAAAACTTAAAGGCCAACAGGAGGATACAACACAGAAAAATTAAGAAAAAACAAATAATTTTATAATACTAATTTATTATTATTATTTTGTAAATACATTTTCAGAAGAAAGTACTTCATCACGTCATCTGATATAACCCCGATCCTTAAGTGCTCTTATGATCGAAACCACATCTTTTATGGTCGAGTAATCCCCACATTATTGCCTATCAAGCAAATATCTTAGTCTGTCTACAAGTTTGTTGGGATCTTCGGTAAACATATCGTCAGTATACTCGATGTCGTCTGCCTTCTTCACATCACTGGTCGAAGGAAACTCGTTGGAGAAATGTGTGGGACCGTCGAGGGAATAATCATCGTCTTCAACACTATTACTGTTGTCATAGTCATCATCAATGCTGTATTTATGATAGGCTACACTGCCTGCTGCATCCTCAATATCTAGTTTACTTTTCTGTGTAGCAGGCGTTGTATGTTCATCAGTATTTAGAGCTGATGACAGTTTAATTTGAAGTTTTTCGTCTTCACATGAACATCTTGCAAGTGTACCTTCCGCACAAACCGACTGTATTGCACTCATTCCGTCTTATGCATTAGCTGTGGCATCATAATCGTCTGCACGATCGTCAAAAATTCATATTTCTCTTCCCAGCACAAGGCACACATATCTTCCATATCTGATATGGGCATGTTCGTATTAACATGATCATCGTAAACATGACGTAAATTCGTATCGTCCATGCGAAACAGCACCAACACGTTTGCATTGTCGCGAAGCAGTTGATTGTGTATGCGTGAATAAGTCTGGCCGAGGTACATACAGTCAACGTTCGTGAGTGCACCCATGCTAAGTATTCTTGAATGCAAGTCAGTTTCTCGCAGACAATGTCGTCGAAGACAAATATCGAGTTTTGCAGTGCTTCGCTCGGAGGTACGACAGCTTCGTTATCACTGCATGGGAAATAACCCACGCCATCCAAAGCCTGCAGTACTCGTGCCAGTCGCTGGTATTTCGGTTGCTGAAGTGATTTGGAATATAAGTACACATTCTTGAACCGAAGACCGTTCCCTTCTTCCAGCAGCCTCAGTAGGACGCGTGTCTTCCCACAACCCGATGGTCCCGCGATGATGCAGCGCACAGTATTCGGAAACACGCATCCATGCCACGATTCGTGGGAGATAGCTTCATATTCAGTATGAATACGCATGGATAGAGTAACACCTTGCTTGAAGATCTGTATGTTACCACTACGATATTCTGGAACAGATGGAGTCGATTGTACTTGCAGAGAACCAGTGCTACAAGCCTTAGATTGTGTCTTAACATATCACTCCGAGAAAAATGTCTATGCCAGAATTGACATTCAAATGTCAGACTCTAACTTTTCATTCCACAGGTCGTTATTTCATGTCGCAGTAAATTCCTTAAAGCTGTGAATTTTTTACCGCAGAAGCGGCACAGAAGATGCATCATTGACATTTTTTTACCTCTGTACTGTCCCAAGTCTAAAATGATACTGAAACAAAAATGTATAAAATGATCGTATTTATACATTTTAATCAGCATCGGACATGCGCCATACGACAAATGGCTGATACTCAATACTGCATATATAAACTAATAATTGCATGCATCACACAGTTGGTGAACGAATGCAATTTCTATACATATGGACGGAGGGCACAAACAGAAAGATTGCGATGGAGCGATGCAGCGATATTCTATAATAGTTATTACACATTAAACAAGTGAATGTGTCTACGAATCACGATCTGTTGAATGACCACTGAATTAATGAAGGGGAGGGACGTTTACTTCCAACTTTCTTTCGCGTGTACAGAAAATGTCGTCGTCTTTTGCTTTACTTTTCCAACCAAGATAAGCGCACGCGATCACATTGCAATGTGTATTTCCCGTACCCAGATTTTTGTATACAACCGAACAGACTGTAATGATAATTAGTTGTGTTACAGGGCCAGTAACTGCCATCTAGACATAAAGATCATAAAAATGATACTCTACAGCTGTAGAACTCCAACTGTGCCTCTGTTCAAGCCATCTGTATACTTCAAGTCGTTCTGAAGTTCAGTAAATGAAATTACTAAACTTAATCCGCTGCGTGGCGTGAAGTTATCATAGTTTCGTGCTGTGTAATTAATTTTTCGTGTGGTAGAGTGCTTGCGTTATAAACCGACAGATGCGAGTTCGAGACACGCTACCGAAAAGGTATCTTTTATGACTACATTTCGAAAGACATTTCCTCCTATATATGTTTATTACAGTTGTTTATGTGAGAATTGTAAATATAATTTTGTGTCCACTTCTCTATAATGTAAGAGTTGTAATACAAGTGCTAGTTGAAATGTTACAAATTCAAGAGGTAAACTAATTTCCCTTATTATAATTGATTAACTGTCTTCGTCCATTAAATAGTCTTCGTTAGTCAGTATTTTAAACATAAGTTATCATATATCTATTACGAAGCACCCGAATTTAAAATGTAAGTTAGATTTCTTAGATGAATAATATTTCAAGGGAAGATTTTTTCCTTATGCATTGTAAAAAAATTAGCAAAACTGGCTGTTTGTGAAATTATATTTGTATTTAAATGGCGGTTTCCACTCTAACTGGTTGAGTATGATACATTATATAAATATAAATGATATGCTGAAAGAAAAACTGCTTGTGTCATTCAACGCGGCCTTTCTGTATGTATTGTTTACGAGCAGGTTCCGTACAATTTTGCTTAAACTTCAATAGGTTTTAAAGCATCCACACCGAACATTCATACTGTACATTATTCATAATCGACTTATCGTTAGCCACTGCAGAGTTAATTTTGCAAACAGACTGGAAATATTTTTACCGCGTAAAAATATTTCCAGTCTGTTGCCTCAATCCGCAGTTACAACCAAATCATATATACTTTTTTCCCATCATGTAGTATTGACTCTTGTTAAACAGTGGCAAAACTCCGAATCTCTATCTGTGAGAGTTTATATTTTCCTCGGATAAAGACATTTACCAAAGCAACCTCTCTCGATATTACTCGTCAAAGGAATGACTTGATCACGCTATTGTGCCCTTTCAACAAAGATGACCGCACGGCCGATCGCGTCAAGTCAAAGCTCGACCCAATGTAGCAACTTGTGTGGCGGCGACACGAACTAGGTAGACAATGACCTTTTTCGCGCGACATTGCAAGATGTGCAGTGACGCGTTCAAATAACTGTCAGAATGCAGTGCATGTAAAGAATCAATGATATTAAAACTGTGAACTCTTTTTGTCGCTACGGCGTAGCATCGTCGATCTCTATTTCTGTCGTGTTCTGGTCCGCGTAAATTTACACATGAATATAATTTTTAAAATCCTTTTAGTATTAACTTGCATGGGAGAATTTCGTTCGGGAGGCCGCATTCAATATTTGAAATAATTCAGTTTCATATAGACAAGTCCTCTTTTGCAGATATTTATTTTTTATTTTTTGTTTTGGTGAATCTTTTTTTCATTTATTTTGCGAAAGAAAACACAACATATAATTCGCAGTTGAAATTTTTGTAGAAGGCAAGCCAGCCTCTAAGTTCGGACACTGTTTATTAAATTTTATTCCAAGAAAAATGTACGAAGTGATTTGAGAATCCGTCGGATTATTTCGTCAGACAGATAGAAGGACATGCATCTTAACCAAATAACAAACTCGTTGTTTGAAAAAGTTAAGTTCTTAGACACTTCTAGACCGTCTTGAATTCCAGTAAATTGCGTAGAAGAGAAGCAGGTGAACTTCCTGGTCCCACGACGCTCTCAGATATCAGACCAGAGATTGTCTTGCGTAAAGTATTTAGGCGGCGTCACGCTGTAGCACTGGTCCAAGCACTCGCCTCCCAACCTGGCGAGCCGAGCTCGATTATTGGAGTGGTCGACCCCAGATCACTGACTTCTCCCATTTCCCTTCGATTGTATTCCGTCGCTGATTCATCTTCGCCTCGCTTTATCTATATCGCCTCTAGCTGCTTAAGCAAGCTGTTTAAGTACTGTAGATTACTCAGTCACTCGAATATTCTTGCAAGGTCACTCGAATCAGTTATTTACATTGCAAAAAAAAGAAGTTTTTCTATCTTTGCGGGAATTTATTCGACAAAAGCATTTATTTCGCTATCAGAACAAACGAGTTGTGGGCTATGTGTTCGCTATATTGATTCGAACCACTCAAAAATCCGAACAGCAGTACGGTTTACGAATGATTTTTATTCACGGGGATAATCATTGGGCACTTAGACTCGCAGTGTACACTAACGGTCAAACATAACATTCTGGAGCGTTATGTACACAGTTGTGTACACTGGGTATTAGGTCAAGTGTAAGCTAGACGTCAAACACATGACCGCAGATAGTTCACAATTTATGAGACAAAACCTGGGCACCAAAGCAAAATGTCATGATGTTCCCTTTGATGTGGGCTAACCACGCTCTGTTTCGCTGCTCGAGCCTCGTGTCTGATTGGCTACAGCTTTTTGTGAACGATTCCCCATTGGCTGAGCTGCCAGCTCACAAGTAAGATAGCAGGCGCTAAATGGCAAACGGCATTCCGTAATTGTGATGGCCAGTAACCCTTTTTTTTGCTGGCGTAATCGGCCGTTTCGCTTCTGTGTTGTTACGTGCTCTGTGGCATGCCAATCGGAAATCTTTCACAATACACGTATCCAACCAGAATCAAGGTCCGTTCCCACAACCCCATGCAAGTAATTAGAGAATGGGTGCACCCACATAAAGGCAGTTCACGATAAAGTGAGCCCTTTTGAAATCAACCCTAGAAAAAAGCTTCTGCCCCTGCCTACATATATTTTAACGGGTGCACTGAGGGGCTTGCACCCAGTGAAGTTGGTAATGATAGATTGAAAATAGTTCCATATCTTAACATCGAATAAAAAGTGTACGGTAACCGTTTCTGATATCCTTATTTTTTATTTTGCTTTCTGTTTTTTTTTAATGCACCGAAGTTTAAAAATGAACAATTCTGAATTTTTTTATTTTTTTATTTTTTTATAATTCCACATTTTCACCTGACCGACGCATGAATTAAAGTGATGAGACCCATGGCAATGTTAATTTTACATAAGGTGGAAGAATACACAAAGTGCATACTAGGAGCTACTAAAAGCAGAGCTTTTAAAAGTGCTCATTTTACCATGAACAGCCTATAAGAAGTACGACTAGACCATTTCAATTAACTTTTCTGTGATGACGGTTTGCATGTTTGTGGTCAAAACTCATAAGATCGTTGATCAAGTTTATAGGTCGGAACCCAAGACATTCTCATTTATCTAGCCATCACAGAGTACTTGAGAATACAGAAATGAAATAGCCTCTTATTCCGCCAACTCTAGACGCACGTGCCAGCAAAATGGCGTCACTAGGCAACAACATTTTGGAACGCCGTTCGCCAGTCAGCGCCTTGTAACTTACTCTCCCAGTCGGCAAACCCAGCCAATACGGAACATTTAGCAGCACGCTGTAGCCAAACAGACGCAAGGCCCGTTCCCAGGTCCTTGCGCAGCCAATCAGGAACTGGGAGCACTTATCTATGTATTTATATACTCTGTGAAGCCATCAAGGGAGAAAAAAAAAACCGCTGCGTAGATTGCAGTTTCGGCTTGAGTGAGACCGGTCGGGCGAAGGGTACAGGTGAGAATGGCGGCAGGAAGCCGTGATGGCGCTGAACGTGCCGGTGTTGACAACGAGCCACTTCTCTGGCTAATAGGGGTCGCTGCCAAGGCCACGCGAGCACCAGACGGCCGCGGCCGGCACATGTCGAGCCGGCCGAGCTCTTCGTGAGCGGCAGCCCGGCAGTGCGTGTGACATGCGTCCGGCCGTCACGCGAACCCCGTAGACGAGGCCTGTCGTTAAGGCGCTCGCCTACAGGCTGTCCGACGTTATCCCCTTAACTCACGCATTCATCTGTTAGCAGAAGTGTTGCAATCGTGCAATATTTTGGTGTGCACTGTACTTGTGTCTACTGTCCTATTTTTAACCAGTGAACCTGGTGCTGCGTTAATATAGACGTTACCATCATGCATTAATAAAGGAGAGTCACGGTGACTTTCTCAAATCACGTTAACCGTAAGAATACCCGCAATACATTGGGTACCGATTCCTCGCTGTGTACAGCACTGGCCATAAATACCCATCGTGTGCACCACGTCTACGATCGTGGACACAGTGACTGAACGGGTTAACTTACGCATTCATTTTTCGCTCCAGGTGTTGCAAAAGAGGAGATTTTTGGTCAGAGAAGTACCTACGAATTCCTTATAATAACTTACATGATGGAACATATAAAAATAATTTATATTGGTTTGTGGCACCAGCAGGAACTAATAATAAAATATTGGTGTGCTATCAGCCAATAGCATTAGCCAAGAAAAATGCGGTGTTTGCATTGGTGCTGGTTTCTGATCTTGTAAAGCACCGGTTATGATTTTACCTATTTTACAACACGATTCTTTGAGCGAGTATGTATACTCGGTATAATATCTTGAAGGGTTAACTGAGCACTTCCGGAAGCCCTGCCTGGATATAATTTCCCGCAACTTTCGCACCGTCACAAAGTAGACAAATACACAGAGACGAAATTGCGTCGCGGTACTTTTCGCGTCGACGTACCCATTCTCTGGTTGGCTGCGAGAGACTCTGGGGACGGGATTTCGCGTCTGATTGGCTACTGCGTGCTGCGAAAGATTCCCCATTGGCTGGGCTGCCAGCTGGCGATTATGATACGAGGCGCTGATTGGTGAACATGTCGCTGGCCAGTGACGCCATTCTGCTGGAGTTCGCAGTACAAGAGGTTGTTTCACCTCTGTACTCTAAACTACTCTGAGGCTTCGTTACACCACAGGGAAAGATCAATAGTGAATTAATTATGGTTTTACTAGCGACCCACCTCGGCCTCGCTCAGGTGCGATTTACAAATATGGCGCTATTTAGATTTACATCGAGTATATACACTAAATGCTTTAAGTAACTAACACAGGAATAATACTGTGTGGTTCACAAAGTCTTCGTAAGAGAACTTTAAAACACATATATAGTTACTGTAGGTCATCCTCAAATGATAAACACATGCTTTTACGAACTTTTTGTAGACCTTTTTGAGACCTACAATTCTGTAGCATATTAATTTGGCGTATCTCTTATGTAAGCCATCTAACCATCCGAAAAGCGGCTTCTTCCGACTTGATTAGAAAAGTCGACATTTATGTACTATCCTTAGATTAAATGTTAATGTATTATACATCTAAACCTTCGTCAAGAAATTCTCTAAACGATGGAGTAAACTGCATCAAAATCCATCATATTAGTTTAGAAGCCTTAGCCAAATACACAGACACACGCGACCGAACGAATTTGTTATTCTGTAAACAGCGCAGACCGCCAAGCAACAACAAATGCAGGAATTTGCCAAGATCCGGTTGAAAAATTATGTCTGGCTGGGACGGTACGATTGCGCCAAACTATCGACATCTCGCGGCCGTATTCCCGCTCAGGACTTGATGAGGATCAATAAGAAATGAGGTGGACAGGCAGTCGGCGCCGTGACACGAAGAGAGGTTTCCAACTGACCCGGCTCTCTGCGTGCGAGAGTGTCTCTGTGAGTGTGTGTGTGTGTGTGTGTACCTGCTAAGATGTGACAGCGAGCCCTATACACTTCTTCTTCTACTCCTCCCTTCAAATACATCACTTAAAAGAGTGAACTAGGTATCTAGCAACATTATTGTAGTCACTCTGTCATTACAACTCTGGGATGTCAAATAACTGACGAAATCAACCTAATGATCAGTTATTATTATGTCGACATTACTTTCTTGCCCTGTTAATAAAAAAACCATCAGTATAAACATTAAATATGCATCAATCAACTCTAACTGCGGTATGGTTAAAAATAGAAAACTTTCTGATATGTAATTTTGAACTTCGATGCGCATAAATCAAGCAGAAACCAAATAATAACTATATTCTCATCATATTCAAAAGCCATGACAGGTATATCTCGTTATATATATGTATATATATACATATATATCGAGATATACCTGTCATATTTGGCACCTTAACTGCTTTGCAAACTGTTTGGAAACCCTCACAACAGAAGGATATTTTTCTCAAAAGCCGTACGCTGCGTGGCTTAATATCTATTGATATTCCCTGTGGCAAAATGATTTATAGGCCATGCTACTGTTATACACGCAAAGTTTTTGCGCCACTGGGTTTACTGAGATACTCGGTTTATCAAGCGGCAAGCGAAAGTATGTGGTGAAAGTACACACTGTGTGTACAGACTATTAGTACACCGTCAGGCATGACGATTGTATTTTGGTTACGCGCCTACTTGTGGCGCAAAACTTTTTTAAGTGTGTATGCGACGAGTTTTTACAGTTTACAGCACATAGTGAGCACTTTTGAAATCAACATTAGAAAAAGTCACTGCCCCTGCGTGCATATATTTTAACGGGTGAACCGAGTGGCATTCACCCAGTAAAGTTGGTAACGATGGATGAAAAATAGTTCCATGTCTTAACGTTGAATAAAAGTGTTATGTGTCCATTTGTGATAACTTAAATATATTATTTTAGCTTTCTGTTTTTTTAATGCACCGGATTTATAAAATATTTGCTTTTCTAATAATTTCACAGTTTCACTTGACTGATGCATGAATAATTTAATAAGTCACATGGCAATGTTAATTTTACATTTAAGGCGGAAAAATAAACAACGTGCATATAAGTGTATCTTAAGCACGGCTTCCAAAAGTGCTCATTTTACCGTGAACAGGCGATACCCATATGTACTCCCGATAAGTTAACGTGAAGAGTGGGAACTTTTAAGAATGGCTAACTACTGCATGTCTGGTCACTGCCGTATGCCCACGCTGCTCGCGGCAGGAACCAATAGAGTTCGCGTGCCACGTCTAGGCGGGTGGACTACCTGCGCCGAGCTGTCACCGGCACGGCACGGCTCACTTTGCGCATTTAGTAACGGCCTGGCAGTGTACTTGCTGTTCAGAAAACATTAGGTCTGAACGATTTCTCACACAGCAAACAACTTTTTGACGCACAAATGTTACGATTTTACAATATTGCATATTTATTTTTGTGAAAATAACTGTACTACAAAGACGAAGAAAGAAATACAGTATAGATGAGTGTAAAATGTATTCAAACTTTATTAGCATAACACCAATAACATAGATGAATCTAACTCACTATAAATACAGAGCAATAAATGAAATTTTAGTAAAGATAATTCAACGCACATAATAATGGATGTAAATGATTTTGCATGTGATACACGTATTGAAAACATCAATTTTCTTGTCTTAGTAAGTCATGGTTCTTATTGTTTTATGAGTATTTGATAAAATAGCGACACACTAAAACTGTATACTACATTTTGCCGTAGTCTTTAGAACTATGCAGTTCACAAAAGTATTTTTAATAACACTGAGGTAACATGCACAAGTTTCTGTCGTTTTCATATTCTAAAAAACGAATTACCTGCCATTTAACCACTTTTCAACGCATTTTCCAATCCAGACACTTGACTATCAGGTAAAACGTAATTTATAATTCCACAAAATCATTTATACAGTCACAATCGACTTGCTAAAAGAGAGTTATTACTACTTTCAAATGTTATGTCACATTTTTTAGCAGAAGTTTCTTCTCTGTCTTCCCTCAGGTGATTTATAAACGTTTCTAAACTATCCTTCACGATCTAGTCCTTCTTACATTATTCTCCTTCGGTCCTGGCTACACGCTGATATTAATATTACCAGTCGGTTCTTGTAACTGTACGCAAACCCTCGATGTTTTGACTTTGCGAAGCACGCACTTATAAAATGCTTCATTCTAGCCTAGTTCAGTTCGATCTCATTTTGTTCTTACATACGAAGGCAGTCGTATGATGCGAAGACCGTGTAACGGACTACAGCAGTTCTCATACTCTTGATCTCTATCGTCAGGCCGATGTTTTTCCATAATAGCGTAAAATGTTAGGCCATACTTAGCAAATGAGACTTGTTTGTATCTGCTGCTCAGAAACAGTAAGTCCAAATTTTCGTAGACGTCTGCTGTAGTTACATAAAAACCACTATAGTAAACATAGAAACTTAGGTTCATGTTGGTTTAAGTAACTAATATCAGTTTCCTTCATTGATTGACATTTGTAAATTTATTTTCGGTTTAGATATAAACTCTAACACTAATATAATCTCTCTTGACATTCACAGAAGAGTAACACTGAGCAATGTTTACTCTGAGATAAAGCGGAAGGATATGGAATGTAATGAAAGCAGAAACTACTCGATTTACCCACGAACCCCCCCCCCCCCCCAATTTATTTTTTCTCCTTTTCCCAAAAATGTGTTCCCTTTAGCATGAATATCTTACAACATGTAATGTGGTGAATTGTGTAAAATAAATATAAATACCTTTATTTTTTTTGCCTGGGGTGAGTGTTGGTGCAATTCGTTCTTCTCTGCTGTGTTTTCGCGAAATCGATATCTGACTTACACCTGTGAATCACGCGCAGATCTTTCTGTAGTTCTCGCAAGAGATACAAGCAGACATTTGTTTGCTACTTCTGCATCACAACCCTTAGTTATTCACTATAGAATTTCCCTCTCCTCACCACGTAAATAAAACTTAACGACTTCTGGAACGTCAAGCACCGGGTGCCGCTGATTGACACGAACTGTGCTTTGTTCGAACCACAGTGCGTAATGTTTTTGCCATGGATGGTGCAGTGGCTCCAGTGCGTGCACAGCTACTCCACCCCACCCCCCCTTGACCAAAAACCGCACACCACGGTACAGGCGTCCGCGCATCTTAGCATTGTCACTCGCCTAGACGTGGTTGAGTTGCGAGAGATTTGGGCAGCTCTTGATAAAGAGGTCTTGAGAGCCGATGAGGGTGAAATAAGGTGAGATAAGAGTGAAGCAGCGCCGGAAGGCAAGGGTGGAGGAAACCGGAGATCCCCGAGGGTATATATGTGCCATGTGGATCCAAGCGCAGGGCAATTATTAGACTAAAAATAGAGTAAATTTCTCATTTTCAAGCAACTCTTTCAAGTATTCTGGAGGCATTATTTATCTCTTAAATTTCATTCTCAAAATCAAGCACAATAAAGCCGAAATCAAGCTTATTTAATCCCAATCTGCAAGCTAAGTTAAGCAAATTTTTTTTCTCAAAGTTTTCCGAGCAGCGTCTTTTTCCAGTCAAATTTACGATAAATTCTTGCTCTTTTTAATATAAATTAAATCCTAATTTAATTCAAATCTGCAATCTAAATCTGCAAGCCAATCCACCAGCCAAAAAAAAATAACACAAAATGGTCAGGTCACTTTTTAATCTAAATTTAATCCCGATTTAATCCAAATATGCAATCGAATCAGCAACCACAAAATTGTCAACGGACTTTTTAATCTAAAATTAATAATTCCAGGGTGCCAAAATTTTGGTACCCTGACTATTTGAAACATTTTCAAGCTAATTTAATCTAAATCTGCAAGCCAAATCAACCAGGAAAAAAAAGACAAAAATTGATGAAATTCTTAACAGAACTTTATATCATGCATAAATTTTCCATTTTTCATTTCTTGCAAGCCTTTATATGCTATAAAAACTTGTTTCTCATTTATTATTTTCAAATACATTTCCATATCGATCTGGTAATATAACTTTATGCTTACCATCTACCATTTTGCCAAAATTAGATTCATAAATTTGAAAATCTGTAGCAGCAAACCATTAATTTTGTTCGAGATCTTGTAGTTTAATAAATTCATATGAATTGTTTAACTTGCTGAGCAGAGAGGAAGGAAAAATTTATCGAGAGGAAGGGAAAAAAATGTCCCTGAAAATTTATAATATCAAAATATGATGATTTAGCTTGAATATTTGCATTTACAAAACCCTGCTCGGAGGGGCTTGAAAACATGTTGAAATTTATTTTATTTTGGTTTTAAATTTACTCGATTTTGAGATGTAATTTGAAAGAGTATCCAGAAAATGAGAAACTTACTAGATTTTGGCTTGAATTTGATCAGCCGCCGCGGCTTCTGTAGAGGGGGTGCGCCGACAGCAACCACATTGAAACCGCGGGAAACTGGACATACCGCGATCACTCGCGACAAAACTGCGAGGAACATATCACATCCGTATTAGTGGCCGACCTGTGACTGACTACTTAGAGCCTGAAGAATTTCCTTAAATTCGACGTATTTATAGAGCTAGCTATATTAAACAATTTGTGATTAGTGTGCCGTATTAACATAATAGTTTTTGATTAAAATAAACAATGAATATCCAAGCATTTTTTTAAAAGTTAATATAAAACAGTTTGTCGTCATGATAAAAATTATAAATTTTTAACGTAGAATAATATTTAAAAAATTATAAGAAAAAAATTTAATTGCGAATAAACTGGCGAGTCAAAGCGTAAATTATGATTCGTTTGGTGTGCTTCAGGAATTATTCTTCATTTATTACCATAGTACTCAAGAAATTAAATGTTTTCAGAAAGCAAGGTTTTCTACGATTTTAAACTTAATAGGTATGGCCACCTGTTTTTCGCGAAAAGATTTACGCCGAGACTAGACTTCAATATCCTATGTGCACACTCGCAGTCTTCATTTGACTATTGATCGCTTTTCTTTGTATGAAGACAGTCTGTTATATGGGTGAGCCAATCAGAATTAAGTTTCCCCGATATGACCGTCTGTAATTCGTGGGCAAACAGATAAGATGCGTAACAATTCAAATGACCCAATCGCGAAAGTGGTTCTGAACTAAAGTGTGTTAGAACACAACTTGTCCTGAAATCTTTTCGCGAAAAACAGGTGGATTAATTTCATTTCTGACTAATGTCCGTAAGAATTAAAATAAATGATAGAAAATTCAATTCTACGTGATTTGGGAAGAAAGACAGTCAATGAATTGAAATACTTTTCGATAGAATGTAAAATGAAATGTTATATAGAGTTTAAAAACCATTATTGGAAATAAAAATTAGAACTAAGTGTAAAAATTGGTAACCTATTAAATCAAAACAGATTTGTTGAAATTTAAAATTCACAAAACGTCATATGATTATTTAAAAACGTTAAAAGAGACTAAAAGAGACGATTATGAATTTTGAAAACCGAACGAATAAAGATTCAGAATTATTCAATACGATTTTTTTTTAATTTTTTTTTTTTTTTTTAATGCTGCACCATAACTCGTAACAAAATTTTGAAATTCTAAGAACAAATAATTTACTGAAACTATAAACAATGCAATAAAAAATTAAAATATTGCGACTTACCAACACAAATAACTTTGTAATTCATCAATAAAAAAATTATTCAAAAATTAAAAACTTTCTTAATTTTGCTGCCGTTTTGGAAAAACAGCGTTCTTCATATAATGAAATAAAATAAGTTTAGGGTGGTTTACTATAGCAATACTTGTGTGCAAAATCTGATAGGAATCGGTTGAATAGTTGACACCCACCCGGCATGGTCAATCTCGAATTTTCGCATATGGGAATCGTACCAGACGATGCTGCTGGTGGCGGGTTTTCTCGGGGATGTTCCGTTTCACCCTGACCTGTCATTCTGGCGACACTCCGTTATCATCTCGCTTCACCCTCATCGTCTCTCAAGACCTCAAATCTCTTCACTCACTCCATAAAACGCAGTTGCAAGGACAATTTTTCAAACAGTGTTCCCGCCGGAAGTCGTGGTACTAGTTTTCTGAACCAAGCACGAGGAGATTCTAGAGCGATTTTATTAGCGAGGTAGCAACTCGCGATCTGCATTTCGCAGCTCTCTGAGGATATCGTGGCAAAGCTTCCGCGTGCGCCTGCAGCGCAGGTAAATATTTGCGCTGCCGCTCCAATGCCCCGACTGTGCTCGGACTCGCGAATTATTGACGAGGCGAAGAGCGAGCCGCGGAAATTACGGCCGGTACTCGAGATCGCTGAACGTCACGTCGCCTCCGAGCGAGCATCGATCTAGAATCGCGCACGTTTAAAGACATGCATTTACGAGAATTCCACTGGTCGCTCTAACATCAGAGTAGATAAGTATACAGAGGTGAAATACCGTGGCCGTTCTCTGATAGCTGCGCGAGGATCGGGAACGCGTCTTGTGTCTGATGAATTCGCGGATTCATTTTGGGACGGGCTAGAATTCAAAACACGTACGTTTATATAACTTAAGTCATTGGTCCTAACTGTGTATGACTCATCCTTGAGAACGCTCGCCCAATCGGCGCCTTCCACTGTGACAGCAGATAACCAACGTACAGTTGGTATCGGCATGTTTGTACATGCGACTGTAAAGTCTAGCCTGCAGGTCATTGAACTCGCGAATTATTTAGGTCTCTACTGATGGGTTAGGGATACCCGAATTTCTCGAAAAGATTTCCGCACACTATATTGGTTGTATAGAAGAACTTTAGTTTAACATCCCCGCATGAACACGGCCTCACACCTTCATTTTAAAATCAGGACTCCAGGGATTGCCTCAAACTATTGCAAAAGGACCAGCAGCACAAATCCCCAGCTATCGGGGACATCCTACCAAAACAAGGCGCCAATATAGGCCGACACGAGGCAGGGCGCATCATCTTCCCACCTCCGGCCAGTGTCCAGTGAGGATCACAGCATGGGTGTGTCCGACCACCGTCAACCGATCAGCATTGGTCCACAGACACTACACCGTACTGTACAACGTTTATTACTGGCCTGCCGTCAGCCAATAGAATGCCGTGTTCACAGTCTTCCAGTCAAACGTTCTTTCATGCTTAACGTGATCTACATTACACCGTGTTAATTTGCGTTTTCATACAAAGATGTGGTATTTTGTACAAGAAAATGGTTGGTGAGTCAAAGCGTTCGTGTAGAATCATGATAAAAACGATAAAAGCAACGAAACTATATCCGTATGATTTTTGCTTTTAAGTATCGAGATATATAGAGATTTGTTTCGCCCGAACTACACTCGGGAATAGTCCTCAATGTGTTAAGGTGAGGACTGTCCATGATAGAATATCTTTAGAATGACGTAAGTTAACATAATAATGTAATAATAATTCAATATCAGTTATAGTGGCTCCACCGAATATTTAGCATTTCAGTAACATGACTTTGTAAGTCATATTCATAACATTTGTTGGAGGCGCCGGGTTTTTTATTTTTATTTTTTATTTTTAGCTTATTGGCGGCGTGTCTTTGTGAGAAGACTTTTCTTACCTGACTGGCCACTCGGAATTAGGCAACTCTGATACTGCACGTCTGTGATTCGCGGCCTGACAAAGACGTGTAACACTTAGATCATCCAATCAAGAAAGGAGATATGAACTTGCGACTTAAATGTCAATATGACATTAACTGTTTTCTGTAAATAATTGTATTCTATTATATTTACACACAAATGTATATATGCTAATATTCTTAATTAATTAAATATTTAATGACATTTCAACTTCGTGCACTTCCTAATATGTCTATTTTTATTTTCCCGTTTGTGTAATGTGCAGAATGCTAAGCGCTAATTTTAGTAAAATACTCAAGTGTTACTATTTTATGTGTGCTTGATTTCAACTTTCTAAAAAGGCCTACTTAAATAAACTTTACTTATAACTGCTATTACTTATGGCAATGCATTATCTATACAGGACCCTCTATTCGTGAGGAGTTTTTCACTTTATGATAACCACGTTGTACTTTACTGGCATCTTTGTACATTATCGCGGCACACTCTGTACGCGACGAGCCGTTTCTGCGCCGCTCGTGCGACATATTGGTTGTAACATTGTAACACTTCTTCACATTTGCTTTCCATTCCTTCCATCGCGTCCTGGAATGGCTTCCAACTCGCCCTCTGGACAACGGCACGACTTTGGCTGAAGTCTGACTGTGTTTTATTTTTCGTATGTGCCACAAAACTTCCTCGCTCGGGCGGGAAACAATGTCCCTAGAGAAGGCCCGGCATATCTAATGATAGCGAGAATGAAGTTGACGTGCACTGGAGGGCAGCGTGGCGGTTTACGCCCGTGCGAGCTCGCTCGCGCACGAACTGCTTGCTCGACAAGGTCTCTGCCACGTGTGCTGTCATAACAGGGTCGTCACCTGCCCGCTCGTCTACTTGACATATGTTTAACTGAACTACGTGGCTGTGGTATGCTACCGCGATGCCTTGACACGCAATGCACCCTAAATTGTTCTGCATTGCAATTTGAGGCACATATTCTAGTTTCTATTAATTTCGTGGCACTGGCCAATTCGAATATGATAACAATGTATGTGCAAGTGGCGTGATATGTCTGACAACACTTGCGATGGCACAAAATAACAATTCTTAACTTAATTATGTTGAAACCTTGTTTCATTAATTTTGCGCCTCACCCCCCTTTATATTCTGTCACCAAAAACAATTATTTCTCTTGTGTGGGCGGGAGGGGTATCAACTCTAGTTGGGGGGGGGGGCAGTTATTATATACTATTCTTCAGAACCGCTTTTGACTCTTTACGCTAATTAATTTCTCAAATTTCAGTGCCAATGTATTTAATTATACCAAGGCTTAGCGTGCTTTGAGGTCAAGCAAAGCCTTGGCTTCCAACAATTCTGTATGGTAATTAATTCATTTACTTTCTATCTTTAGCTCACGAGTATGGAAGAACACAACTTTTCCCGCTATTTAGCGTATCTATCAGTTGGCTATTAGCTATTTACTTTACTGGCTTGGCCTACGAGAGTTTGGAAAGGCCTGACGGTGCCTCCACCACTTGGTGTGACCCCGCCTATTGGCGTGCAGGTCACGCACTATTAAGGGGTAAATTCGTACCTGAATTACACAGACGGTAAAGCCAGAATAAAGAACTAGTTTAACCCAACATCTTTATGTGCTTTAGCCAATATACAATTAACGCAACTTATACAAATTATTGCAATACTCGAGGGAGTTAAATAATATATTTAATGAACCATTAATTAAAGCCACGTATATCAAATCTCATTAGTATCTGACTGGAACGTGGTCACCTGAATGTAGCCGAAGGCTGCTGTGCACAAGTCTCGTGTCGGCGGAAACTGAACGTCCTCCTTCAGGTGGCAGCTGTCTAGGGGTTCGCCGGCGGCAGGCGGCGGGCTGGCGACAGGCACTTCTTCAATGCCCCGCGCGCATTAAATACGCGCCGCGGGTTTATTAAACAAGCCGCTGCTCAAGGCTTCGTTCCGGATTCCATCGTGGTCGGGGAAACTTCCAGCCAAGCGTCGAATACTAGCTGGGCAGATCACAGCACTACTGATGGGCTACCGCGTGCTGCAGAAAGATCCCGTATCGGGTGGACTGCCGGCTGGCAAGCAAATTAGCAGGCGCTATTTGGCTAAAGGTGTTCCGATATGTTTCTGGCAATTGGCGCCATTTTGCTGGCGATGTGCGACTGGAGTTCATGGCATAAGCGGATGTTTTATATGTTTTCTTAAGTATTTTGTAATTTTTTTTAACAATCAACTGGCTGTACCCATTATATTTTTCATGCAAACCACAGTGTGAAAAATTAAAAAATGTTAAAAAAAAAATTAAGACCCTTTCAAAGATATTATTCTTTTTAATATTTTTTACTAGGGACTAGGGATGGTTTTTGCTACTATGGGGGATGAACTTAGGCTAATTTTGAAGACAGAACATATGTTTAATACCATTTCTGGGAGTTACAGTAAATGTAAGCGATTGGCGAGGGAGGTCATAATCAACCTGAATGGTATCGTGGCCATAGGCTCAGTGTTGATTCGGAAGGCAACGAGCAGCACGCCAAGCTGCGTCTTGATGTCTTCATCTCGGCGTGCGTCCTCAGACAGGTTTCACGGACTTCCATCCTCCAGCACAGCAACTGTACTCGGATGAGTAAGGCAGTGCACGGCACTTTCTACTCTTATTTCTTCGGGCCTTGACTTCTCTATATGACGTACACGGTTTTCTCAGTAAGACCTGCTCTCCTCAACAATTAGAGCACGGCCGTTCCTGTGGTCGTGGACGTGTCCGAAAACTCGGCGTCAAGTGACGTCACATTGACGCGGTTGGAATATAGTCTACAAATGCGTTGTCCGACGTGAGCTTTCATAATTTGTCACTAGGTCGCACTAATATCGGCATATTATTTCTGATTACGTAGTGATATTTAAATTTGATGTATCAGTGATTACTTAATATTTGCGAAATTATTGATTTGAATAATTATTTATGGTAAACACCTTAACGGTTTTATTTTAAATAAGTTTGCCAAGTGACAACCAAATTTTATTTTAAAACTTAATTTTTAAAAGTTTTAGCCTTCAAATAAAAATTTTCAGACAGAACGAAGACATCCCTAATTATTTAATACCATTTCATCATATTTGTTTTGAGAAAGCCCATCTTGCACCTCCATTGTTTACATTAATAACTTAAACATTTCACGAATGTGCGCGAAAGAATTAAAAGTTGTCTTCTTTTTCTATCATCTTAGGACACAACTTTGGACAAAAGTTCAGTTTTCCGAATGCTTCAACTTGGGACACGGCAGCTTGGGACAGCACTATGACGCCAGAGGGTCACGTGCACCAATCACCACACCCTTGTCCTAAGACACAGGTTGAGATAGCCCAAATGTAGACAGGCCCTTATTCCGACGTCTTGCACTGAAGGCTTTACCCTAATACCTCTTCATGTGTCCTCGGAAATATCTTCTCGCCACTTGTTGTATTCCTCAATCCTTTTACCAATTACTGTGGCGAACTCTTGCCATAACTTGTGGAAAGCTTTTTATCTTTCATTACATTTTCCAATCTCATGTCAAGGCCTTTTTTTCTGCAAATCTTTGGAGTCATTCCCTTATGTTTTCTGTCTTCAAAGAGTTTGTGATGGCATGCTCCATTGTGTCATCAAAACCGCATACATCACTCAGACTTCGTAACCCCTCTTAGCCGTCGGCCATCCCGAGGTGTTTGCATTATCTTGTTGTTTCCCCATTTTGCGGCTTCCGCAGGCACAGGCCTCCTCGAACCGAGGTATCACCCCCCCCCCCCCCCTTCCAGGTATCACTCCACTGCTCTCAGAGCCCTGTGTCCGCTTCTGCCACTCAGAGTTATGCTCCTTTTTGGCCAGTTGTCACCTTGTGAATTTTACTTTCTTCGATGTTAGGAGATAAATATACTACCATCATGGATACTTGAATAAATTCAAGCACTCGCCACTGCCAGCACGAGCCCATCCTCAATCTGACCTCGGCCTGAGGGAACCTCTAGACATAGGGATGCCAGCCCGTGCTACTCCTTCCTTTGCATCTAGGATTTTAACACCTCGGTGGGCTGATACCCCAACACGAAATGTTCCCTTTCCATTCTCTTGAATTTCTTTACATTTAAATTCAGCCTTTAGGCCCCTCTGATCGTAAAAGAGTCGACCGGCCTGCTACCAGGCACCGCCAACATAATTACCCATGATTCAAGCTTACTCTGGGAGGCAGATACCCTTTTTAGTAAACAAGGCGGCATAAGGAACGCCCAGAAGTTTCCCACTTCTGAACCTCGGTATAAAGAGTCGGAACTGATAGCGGTACCACAAGAAGGTGGTGGGATTCCTTAGGCTAGGAAAGGCTATAAGAGACACTTCACAAGTCCTTTCCGGTTTCACGCCCAGCTTATTCTCTGCTACTAGAGATGGTGATAATTCCGACACTTCATAGATCATCTACCTGTATTTGACCACTCCTGGTCGCCAACTAGGCCCAACAGTATGGTCAGAGGAAGTATGTTTCCCTTTCGGTCAACAAAACTCCCACCAGGCTTTAAGCACCCGACGAATCCGCCAGGAGCAGGACCGGGCTAGGGATGGGCTTCTCTTAGTCAACCTTATCCCAAGCAGGACTTAAAGTGACACAACCAGCGGCCGAGAAGGGGTGAGTAGGAATCGTGCTTCCTGTAGTCAGTAAATATCCCACCAGGAAAAACCTTACACCCATTACACGCCGGCCCCATGCCCAGGCTCCTGCCTCCCAGCATGCCACGCCTTACACCCATTAAAGGTTGCTTGCCCGGCCATACCCCCCGCAGAACCCGCCGGGGGAGCCCACGCCATACACCCATTACAAACTATTCCTGAAGTCACTGACAGATTTCGGTGACTACCAGAGGGTAGCCAAGAGGTGCGTTAACCCCTCCCGCCACTCAGACAAAGTTCCCGGTGGAACCGGCCCTGGTCTTTCCAAAACCTCTACTCTAGTTGGCCGATACCTATTAAAAGGTCATACCTACAGCACTTCTTTCTAACATTTACATTTAACTCCCGCGAAACAAAAGCAGAATCTGTTCTTTTTGATCTTCAGGGTCCACCGGGAACTTTGCAATATTGAAACCGTCATGCTGTCCGAAAGGGTTCGAAACTACTCTAAACTACACACACATACAATAACTACCGCATCCGCGCTTTGCCTTCTTTCATGTTTAAAAATAAGCATGACGGTATCCCTATTATCTACATTCGCGGCCCAGTGCATTCGGATATAGACGGGCTTAGTTTTGGGGAATGTCCGATTACCTGAAACATTCCCTGCCACCTCGACCCCGACTGCAAAAGGCATAGTCGAACACACTGCAGACAATCGCTTTGGTACACATTTACACACACACTCATGCAATACGTTACATCTCGTCATCCTTCCTTATAGAAGCTTAGCTTCTACATTCCTTGTCTCATTCCGGGTCCATCGCCTGTGTCGTCATCGGGGTACCTGGGTCCAAGCTCCCTTCGCCCAGGTGTGGTCATCTTCGGTATGCATTTTGATAGGTACAATGGGGGAAGGGGAATGACGTTCTGGTGGTATATTTCCCCTTTTCACATTCTCCGTCTTTACAGGTAGCAGCCAAGAGGGGACCTGTACTTCCTTGTTCGATTCGCCTCCCCCCGCATTGGTTCCGTTCGGTACGGTTCCCGCTGTTGGGGAACGATGGTCATAGTCAGTGAGTTTGGGCGCGACCGACTTGAAGGACTAATACCTGGCCGCAGTGTACCCCGTGAAGGGCTTACTGTAATCGAAGGCACGCATCCCGTATGTACGGATGGTAGTACAGTTCCTGTTCTGATAGGTGCTCTCCTCGGCACCAGTAGCACTCCTTGAGCAAGCTCAGGAGTGCACTCTCTGTGTGGGCAGACCCGCCTGGGCGACGGCGAGTCTGTCCACAGCCTCCCTCCTGGAGAAGGGGATCTTATCTCCCCTTCCATCTGCCTGATTACCAGAGCCAGAGATGCTGTCAGAACACTAGGATCTTCTAGTCGACAGCAGTGCCCCTCGCGCTATCTCGTCATACATCCATGCAGGGTCGTCAGGTCAGGGTGTGACTGAACAGGCCACACCTGTACAGAAGCACCCACCGTGTTTTTCTCATCCCGCCAGGCAATTGTGAAAATTTTCTCCGGGGCAGCCGTGTTTCTTCTTGACAGCTGTTTGTGGAGTAACACTTCCCTACAGACTTCGGTTTCCCTAGACCTATCAGGTTGTGCCTCCATATCCGGCTCTCCCGTTTCCCTTGCCTGCCTGGCTCAGTACATGACGCAGACTGTTCTTCGTCTTTTGTCCCTTATCAGACAGACTGACAGACCAGACTCCGTACAAATTGTTTCCAAGTATTATATAGTTTCTGGTGGCATAATTGTCCCAAATACTGTGCCGCTGGGAGGGAAGATCCACTGACGATTCGCTGATATGTTTTATAAACTATTATTGCTTTAATGTGGTTTGTATTCTTCGCTTGGTCTGGATACCGACGCTTCGCTGCTGTTCACTAGGCTTGCCCGCCTTTACTGAATCATAACCTTGTACTATATGACAAAAGTGATCTAACTAAAACTTACCCTGAGGTACCTACTCTGTGCACTAAGTCATGCAAGTAAAACATTAGTTAACCGTTACTTTGGAAGATGCCACAACCAGAAAATTATCGTTTTTATCTTACGTCATATCTAAAGAAGTACTCGACCAATTAGCATAAAATGTCGAGGAAAGAGTTCTACCCCTTGGTTTATGTTTTGAACGCATGCTTCTTCTACTGAGATTATGAATCAATCGCCAGATTTACTGGAATATTTGTGTGGAGTCAAATAAGTTAATAAGTAACATCTGCTACATCTTGTTTTCCATCCATTAAGTAACAAGCTGTTCAGTGTTTACCATAAATGGTTCCTGAGTAGACTGTGTGTTTGTGAGTGGAGCTGTGAGAGAAACGGGTATCCATACATAAACTGAAGTAAACATATAATGTATGTTGTAGCTTGTATAGGTCTTCAACTTTTTTATGTCCATCTTATAAAATTTGAAGACTTCCGGCATAACTCTCGTGGTAACATTTCACTTTCCGTTTCCAGGGAAGTCTTGTAAATAATGAAGTTGTAAAGGCGATTCCAGGCGTATTTTCGTAACCCTTCAGACGCATATAAATTCATATATAATTTTATCTTTTACAACTAATATTAATTTTCTTGGAACCGTAAACGTATCACTGCAACGTTTTGTTATATATCGGATCCTATAAAAATGTTTTTGTGCTTGATGTTATTGGTAGCAGCTGTTAGTAAGTCTGCGGAGTACAGCCCCAACAATGTATGATGTGTCCAGCAAGTGTGGGACTTGACAGTAGCACAGTATAGAACTTTAAAGCCAATCTCTGTGCAAAGACCCATATATAAAACATTAAGAATGAAAGTGATAAAGGGATATATATATATAAGCTACTGAAAGATAACTTGAAACCGGGCGTTAAGCTCATATGCTGCCAGCATAATGTTTTTTACATTTAAATCTACCTTTTATACTGCCACGGAGCAGGACCATCCACAGGAAACTCAAACTCCATAGCAGAGACCACAGTTCTCACCAACTGTCATACCATTCACTTGCCCAACACAATTTATTATTCTGTAGATATTTAGCAGAGTTATTAAAAAGATATTCAGCAGAGTTATTAAAAAAATAAAAGGTTTATCCAATCCCTTTGATGCTACTTACAGTCCCCCCCCCCCCAAATTTGTGAGAAATGAACAAACACCAAATTGATATTTCTTTCTTTATATTGGACTAAAATATATTTTTTTGTGTGTAATGCCCCCAAAATACATACAACATATGTAAAAATGGTATAATACCAAAAATGCCTGAAACCAAGCTTCAGAATACAAAATGAGCCAATAGGAGCACGTGATTATAAAAATCTGTTACAAACAATATATATTTTCAATAAGAATACATATAAAAATATCTTTCCAAAATATATAACAAAATTTACAAATTACATGACTTTGGATATTAATGCCTCATTTGTGTTTTGCCCTGTATTAAAATTTACATGCGCCCATTAAAAATTCGTATTAAAACATGGCAGGAAATGCCGTCTGCCTGTTTCCCATCACGTTATTAACGTGAGTGTGGTGTTTGTGTGTGTGTGTGTGTGTGTGTGTGGTCCTCCTGTCGCGCGTCTAGTGCTGTGTGTCCTCGGGGTTAGCAACACCCCTCATTTATAGTCCATGCGTAGTGTTGTCGGGTGTGGAAGGAACATTGCAGAACAGGGCGGAAAATTTGCCGGAAATACAAAACCAGTTAATTCGAAATCTTGATGACGTACGCCGCCGCGTCAGACGGTTGCGTAGCGACGGCCAACTGCGATGAAGGGTTTGAGCCATCGGGTAGGCGCGCGGAGAGGGGGAACACATGCTGGCGGCGCCGCGCCGAGCAGTGCTGATACCGATGTCAAGCCGGGCAGACGCACTGCCCACCGGCTACTCTGCTCTCCATCGAAGGAGGCCAGCATACTGGCAAGTCTTCAGAACCCTGGTAGCTGATCACCCTCACATGGCGGATAGCTGGTTAGGTGGAATAAAATTCTGAAGTCGTACAGTGAAAATTTCAGCACCGTTACAATACTTACTTCTCTTCTTACAAAAAAACGACAGAGTTTTAAGCAAATTTCCAAACTGACACACATTAACAATACCAGTTCTATGCATTCCGGCTGATCTCAGGGCAGATTATATACTTAATTGGTGTATAACGTATATCCAAAAACGACATACAAGCACGTGTGTTGTCTGACAAGATAATCCAGAATACCTAGCACCATAGCCAGCGCGCAGCAAAGTAAGCACCGCAAAAACTACAAGCCAACGTTTCAATCCAACACCGTCGTATTTTAATTTATTTTTAGTTTGCTTCATATGCCGTCCAACGCTTATGGCAGACAACATATACCAGCCACCCCGCATTACTCATTGTTAGGAAAGGAAATCGTGAGTGATTTTCCACGATCCATGTCTATAGCCTTGACCGCCTGTCAAGAAAACCGCTTTACGAGATAACAGAATTTTTCAATTTGGAAAGCAGACCTCGAACGCTCTAATTGACAGACTTTGATCAACTTAAACGGGTTGAGATATTTCTGCCTGCTCGTTGCGCGTAGGTTGGGTCAGATTAAAAATTCTGAATTCCTAACTTTCAGGTTGTTTGCCTCTGTAGTTCGCTAAACTCTGATGAACGGAGTTTTAAAATTTTGAGTAATTCTGGCCTGGATTTACGATTCATTTCGTAAATTCGTTGCTATTACGTCCATACACAAAAAAAAAAATTTTTCCTCTAACAAAGGAATTAGCATTTCTGTAAACTTTTATGTTGAAGTACGATTAAAACGTTGTGTCAAAGTTAATAATGTTAACCATTTACAAAGACTTATATTACGTCGATGCAAATTATTTTTTAATTTTAGTGTTAATAAAGACTTTAATTAATGTTGCCGCTACCAAATGTTGTATTAAGCTAGTAATAACAGGACGAACAAAATATATTGTTACTGCGGCGTTAAAGAAAAGTCCAACCATCACAATATTACACTAACCTGTCGTTGTAAACTAGCAGATAGAAATGAACAGTGATAACCCCATAAAATGAAACGACTGTAGGCTAATTAGATTCTAAAGCATGCTATGAGAACTAAATATAGCTTGGACCAGCTCGCAAGACTTGCCGAGCAGTTTACGTGTGCGAATTACACATATATGTATAGAGCATACATTATTTCGACACAACGAAAGAGAATTGAAGTTGATCGTTATTTCGCGATACCCGTAATATGGCACTTAGTTAGACGTGTTGAGATAGCGGAGTTGGTAGGACGCAGGGCTCCGTAAAGCGGAAACTATCGAGTACTAACTGGGCGGGTTCGATTCTACTCCCAGTTGTCATTTGTTCATTGGAAATAATAATTTTTATGACAAAATAATAATATTTCATTAATTTAACATTGGAATGTTTTTTTGAAGCAAAGAAAATGCAAGAAAAATGGGAACACAAATTTTAACGTAAACGCAACACAGTGATTGTTTTGTCGCTACGTAAGCACCACATTAAAGTTGCTAGTACAGTAAGGAGGTAATGACGTCACAGTAATACTTAATGTTACATTGACATTAATACCTTAATATTAAATAACATTCACAGCAACATTAGTTACTGACGGCTCACAGATAACAAAACTGCCCTTGTAACATGGATACTGTTTTCACAACATTAGAGTTTCTGCGTGAATCGACGTGCCTATAATCTTGAGAATTTCTCTATAGCTGATTTTCTGTAATAGTGTATATTTTCCCACGGAAAGATTCCGCGAATAGTATTACAACAATTCAGTTCAAATGCGAACTCATGATTGGTTATTTTTAACTGTCGCGCTGTTCAGGTGGCTGCGCGCCAATCACAGACGTTCATTGTAGAAGCAACTGAAGCCTGATTGATCCAATCATGTAACTGAAATGTATTCTCATTAACCCGTGCAACCAAAACCAAAGAAAGGTTGCAAGTGTGCATGTAGGTTATTGATGTTTAGCATGTTTTTTATTATCTTCCGAATAATACACTGAAAAAAAAAAGTTTTGTTAGTGGCTACAATAACTAATTGGTTGATGCTTTCCAAGGCGAAATTTTGCTGTCGGTAAATAACGGATTGAGATGATCAAAAAAACGTAGATTCACTGGTAGCAAAGCTATTTAGTGCTCACTGACATACATACTTATTGAAAAAAGCTTCACTGTCTGCCGCGAAATATTTCGTTGGCAGCAACAACATTCATGTTACCCACAGTATAACATTTTGCTGCGACTGCAAAACTAGATCCGGTATATTGTGCGCATGCGCTCTGGCACCTTCTGTCTGGCCACGACGCCATATTTGTCTGCGCTCGGTTCTTTGCACCAGGTTACCAACTAATTCATGGATGATTTTCTTAAGTAGCCTACTTATGAACGGATTATATCATTCCTTTATCCAAGTAAGTAAATGTTACACGCAAATGATTCCAGTAAATTAACTTTCCATGAGGTGAAGTGTGCAAGCCTTGTCGTGTGCGCCACTTATTGGACTTCCATTATATACATGCTGAAGACAACGCTTTAACGATGAGCAAGGTGGTGTAATGGTAACACGCTGAGGTCGCAGTTGAGAAGTCCAAGGTTCCAAACCAGTTCAAGACGGCAGTGAATTAAGTTTCTTAATTGTTGTTAGATCACGCATGTCTACAACAGCTCACAACCCGCAAAACACATTTGTGACTCTCACTAACCAGCATTGGAGCTAGAACCGTAACATTTTAGCTGCGAATCGTTATTTCGTAGTTTCCAATAAATATTGGAATGACAAAAAATTTTTGTTGGGAACATAAAAGCTATTATCTTGTCTATGTTCACAAAAGATTGCGGTCGCGAATAAAATTATATTGGTTACCACAAAACTTTTTTTTTTTTTTTTTAGTTTAGGTCCCATATATAAAGACAAACACTGTTATTTTGACCTAGGCCAGTGAGACGGATTGCGAAACATTTACCCACTGGTAAGATCATTGGTAATTTTGCTTCGCAGTGTGCAGTACAGACAAAAAATTAAATACACGTGCGTATTGTACACAGTTGTGTACATTAGGTCTGAATGAGTTCAGTTACCTCGATTACGTTTTTTTTTTTCGAAACTGGTGAAGTTAGGAATCAGCTTGCCTTTCTCTGATGACATCCGCGACTCGATACCGACCTCCAGTGATGGGTACGTTTCTGGTCTGGTGTCATCAAGAGGACATTTGCCTCGTCCCGTCTTCTCTCAGCTGCACAACCTTCTCATCAGCGGCACGCACGTCCCTCAGGAAGTGCAGGTGGATTCGCTTAGCGTCAGGTTTCTCTCTTCTGTCATGTTGAATCTCTCTGGAGGCAGCGTCGCGACCTATTTACTTTATCAGCAGTTGTCAAAGTCCCGTCCTTACCAGCAAATCCCTTTTTATTCACGTCAATGATTCCTAATTAGTTTGTAAAGCAACTCCAAGCATTATCTTCTAAGCTTCATTTTCTTGGTGACTTCAAAAATTTCCTGAATTGGCCAGTGTAAACCATTCACTAGCACGTTTACAACAATATGCGAATCGATGAAATCAGTAATTTGTGTTGGTTTTTTAGTTAGTAATTTTTACCTTTTTTCTTTAATTTTTCGCCTTATTTATTCTTCATCATTTTACTGGTAACTGAGTGTCTGAGTATGTTTCCACATAAACATTCGTATCTGCAAGCTTCACTTTAAGCTGGGTTACCCTTACACTAACTGCAGTCCTACAGATTACGAAATTACACAACTTTGTATTAATTTTATCAATCTAGTACATAATTTTGTTGTGTTTTTTGTTTGTTTCACTGAGATACTGTCTTATTTGTGTAAGTGCACTACAAACTGTTAATGGTATATGCAATGCATGGCAACGTAGTTATACGCACCCAAAAGATTTACTGGTTGAAAGCTACTCTATTAAGGGAGACTTCTTGTTGCTACGTATATTATTACAAAACATTGCTATTTCCGAATTCTTATGGACGTGTACATAATGTTTGTATTTCCGCAGACTTAAGCTAATGCAACAATAACTCAAGTGGGTGCACAGATGAGACCAAAAGCATCATAATTATTTTCATAAATAGAACGATTTACACTTAACATGTTATATCGTTTGGGAGAGTTTCAATTAATGTTTGTTAGAATAGGTTATATTTAGGTAGTAAATTAGGAAGAGAACTTGGTAACTGTTTTGTAAGTTCTTTGAAAGATTCATGCAATGGGGCGAATGACTAAGCGAAATATATTTAACATACGCCATTCCTTTACTATGTCCTTACAGAAAACCAAGTTTTCCGTGACGACGTAGTGAGCAATGACGTAAGTTTAAAATACTTTGCTTAATTATTATTTTGTATTGAATTATGGGATTTGAGTTAACTGAACAAGATGAATACATATGATAATATGTTTATTAGTAGTAGCGTTATGGGGCTACGGAAACAGACGAGATTTCGGCAGAGGATCGAGGATCTGACCTTAACCTAACATTTTCCCCCCTTTTTTTTTCTCTTCAAAATATCGCTTGTTTCGTCTCTCTCTTTCCTTTCTCTCTTGTCTCTCTCATTCGATTAGCCGCTTTTGCTCCACTGATTGCTCACACTTGTTCGACTCCGCCGTCTACATAGTTTCTTCATAGCCTGCTAGAGTGCGTGGACCATCAGTGTATATATTTATTTACAAATTTATAGATGTAATTTTCCATACATGAGAAGATATATAAAAATGATTGTAAAGCATATTCCAGGCAGGACTTTGTAAAACATATTCGATTTTCAATAATTATTTTTTTGAAAAACAAATATTTTTGTATGAATATTTTACTTTATACAATTCGTTTTTTACTGTTGTACAAAAATCAAGTCGTCTCACCATGTAACCGCACATGCATGCACAAGCCGACAGGCCTGCGAGTCAGAAGCGCCAGCTGCGACAGGTCCGCCAGGGTAGACACGCTAGCTATAACATGCGCGAGCAGTGACGTCATCAACAGGCGTCACACGGGGGGGTAGAGACAGAGTGTAAATAACCATGATACAAGTACTTGCGAGCTCCAGCATCACTCAAATAAAAAAAATTATTATTTTAATAATTTTATTATGACGTCACGATCGTATGCGCCTTGAAAGACGAGTCCGGCGATATACAACAATTGTTACTTTACGTCTATAAAGTGTTTAATTATAAAAATATATTTTAAAGAAGTAA
The DNA here is from genome assembly GCA_029891345.1 of Dryococelus australis. Lineage (NCBI taxonomy): Eukaryota > Metazoa > Arthropoda > Insecta > Phasmatodea > Phasmatidae > Dryococelus > Dryococelus australis. The sequence goes on along the minus strand of CM057009.1, from coordinate 306,062,376 downwards.
CTTATTCAAATAATATTATTTGATCTATTTCTTAGATATCACATTGTTTTTGTGTAGAAGGAGTAGAAAGCCACCCAAAATCATAAAATCGGCTCGTTTTTGCCTTTTTGTGGCTGTGGTGTGACTTCTGTCTTTTTGAAGAAAAAACGGGAAATTTTCAGGAAAAATGGGAAATTTGAAGGGAACGAAGTAAAATTTTACGGCATTTTTGGGCTAAGACACGCTTTTGTGCACAAATGAGCGATTTTGGGGGGGGGGGGGGGGGAAGGGAAAAATTTTACGTCAAGGTCAAATCCTCGATCCTCACCCGAAATACTGTCTGTTTCCGTAGCCCCATAACCCTATTACTTTTATTATTATCTGAGATAAAATTATTATTTTCGTTTTATCGAGTGATTCTTAATTGCACATAAATTATATATATATATATATATATAAACAATTACAAAATACAAAAAAAGTTGCCATTGACGACATATTAAAAAAAACTCATAGAAAAAAAAACTAAAAATAAAAAATGACAATAATGCAAAGCGAACTGATTCGTGGGCTCATCAGGCTAAGGCCACGCAGGCGTGATTTCACGCTGTGTGGCAGGATTATATCACGCCAGACATATGGACCGCAGCAATTGTAACGAGACTGGCCAGACGCAGCGTGAATTCCCGCAGACGAAAGGTGCGGGAGGCGCGTCTTCAAGGCCGCCCGCCCAAGAACGCGCCACGATCTATTTCTTGGGCGGATAATCACCTGTGCGTGATGTTGCCTGGCCACACGCGCGGGAAATCACGCCGCACGTGTATCCAGTCTATGTTGTAGTGTAAACATAGAACCATCATTGTGTACCGAGTGATGTTATAAACAAGATGATATTAGATATTGAAGTGATCATTTTGGAGGTGCAAAAGCACCTGTGGTCCAAGAAACAAAGAATATAAAAACAGAGATAAGAAGAGAGATTCTTGAATGTCGGAATCTGCGGCTGTAGTGGGATACTCGTGGACCGAGTTGGACGCAGGTAACAAATCGATACGTGGTTAAGTACTAGTAGTATAAACACTTTAATACTGTATCATTTATTCGTAAATAAGGCATTCCTATTCACCATCTACAACAGAACTCCTTCTCCTTCGCCTAGCTCTCTACTTCTATCAGCAGTCTCGATCCTTCGTCAGAGAAACCTACCTTCACCTTCTACCCATCAATTCATGGAATCATCTCCCGTTGAAAGTAACGGGGGATCCGACGACGACTCTTTCATTTCATTGTTTACTTTAGAGGTTTCTATATAATACGTTTTTATTGTACTTCCATGTCTGTTTTGTTTGATGTCGTTACATATCGGCAGTGTTAATTAACACTTCGCACAATAAATCATATCGTAATGTTACTGCGAGCTTTTCTTCTGCTCTAACACATTACCTCATTGCTGTGTTGTTTTTTATACCACGTCCTTCACAATAGACAATAGCATTTAAAATGAGCTGATGGGCATTCTGTAATATTAGAAAAACTTCTTTGAGTTTTCTTTCAGTATTGTATCTAGGAGCACTCAGTTCTCCTATGCTGACCTTTCACTTAATACGGGAAGGATCTATTATTTTATCTGATATCGACGTCGACGCCGCTTTTGAATAACAAACGCTGCACATAGTACAACACCTGCATTTTTAATGATTTCCTGTTTATAATTAAAGATCCGCACATCGACGATGTTGCCAGTACACACTACAAGGCGCACATTGTCGCAGATCCTCGCAGCGTGAAAACACGCAGGTGTGGCATGGTCCGCAGATCCTCGCAGCGTGAAAACACGCAGGTGTGGCATGGGTCGCAGATCCTCGCAGCGTGAAAACACGCAGGTGTGGCATGGGTCACAGATCCACGCTGCGTGAAAACACGCAGGTGTGGCATGGGTCACAGATCCACGCTGCGTGAAAACACGACCAAAAAAGTGCCCGCAATCGACTGTGCTGCAAGAAAATTATTTAGTGGAACAATTTTTTTTTTTTTTGTAATTAATTGCGCACATAAAATTATTTTACTTTACTGGACAAAATAATCGTATCATTATAACAAATTGAATTTGTTACCACAGAAAAAAAGTGCGCAGATCAATACTGAAATGTGCAACACCGACCAACAAGAATAAAAATTTCATCTTCATAAAATAATATTTTCCTGCCGAACGGCTTAAGTATCAGCAAAGTATCTCGTAAAATTGCATGGCAGTGATTCATGGCCTATGAAGATAGATTAATTACTAGTTTGTCTCTTTTACCTTATATGATATGTTCCACCAATTATGTTCCACCAATTTCGATTTACTAGTTGAGTTACTGGATGCATCTAACATTGATGGAAGTTCATTTAATCAGACTACTATTTTCATAAGTGTAGTGTTATAAATATTTATTTAAACGCATCATAACTCTGCAATTATTACACCGACTTAACCCACGCTTCTTGTAATAATAGCAAACATATGAAGCACGTGTTGTAGGATCTGCCGTCGGTATTTTTTATACAAAGGCAATATTTCAATAAATACACGTTAGGAACTACGAAACCGACTGCTCTCAAATTAAGTATCAGTTCAGTTCAGTGGAGCACAGAGACAAATTTGGTTTGGTTAGCATATTGTTCTGTATTTAAAAAATGGAAGAAATTTGAATAACATAAACGAAACATTGAAACATTAAAAATTGATAGCCATTGTAAAGTAATTTTAACCCTATTTTAGTTTGCCAATAAGACTTAACAAATTACATTATTATCGATGTGTATGTGTGTGAACATGTGTCACCAGGTATAATCGGGTCTCGCCAATACCTTTGAGATGAAATTTTAATTTCAATATTCTAACAAAGACTACGTTAATTTTTTTTTTTCTTTGTCACAATGGTTGGTCGAACACTCGGTATCATTAGGCCCAATATAATTTAATCGCCTGTTACTAAGGGAATATTCATTATAGGCTGTTCACGGTAAAGTGAGCACTTTTTAAGGCCCTCTCATCAGCCATTAGCCACTAATAAGTATGTTTCATTGCAGACTCAGGCATTACCTTGTGAGCGTGGTGAAAGTATACACCTCATTTATCAGTCACCTAGCAATGTTGATATTAAAAAGTGACGGAAAGACAGAAATTGGCCACAAGGAAAACTTTCGAAGGGCCTTAAAAAGTGCTCACTTTACCGTGAATAGCCTATATCAAAGTATCCTTAAGTTTCCTTGATAGTTGTGAAAATTTGTGGGAAGCTGGAAATTATTTTGGATGGTTGATAATGTCTTTAAGTAATTAATACTTTTTTCACCATCGAAACATTATACCTACCAATGTCATCGATTAAATTCCCTGAGAATATGATATAGCCATCGGGAAAAGTAGGATAATTAATAACATTAATAATTTCCTGTTCTCTGTTGTCGGTGGTGCCTTTCACCCCATTAACGCAAGAGTGAGATCGACTCAGGATCGACTGTTGTGCAGACAACGCACCAGCCCATTTTACTTGAATCTAAAAGGCGAGCATGGGGATGGCAGTAAGAGGGCCAAGTAAAGCACAAAAAACTTCAGTTGATAAACTGTTAATTAAAAACTTTCGATATCAAGCTTTGCAAAAATCCACTGCTCAAAATTGCATGTACAGGTTGGCGATGAACGTGAGAAACTAACTTTGTGAGATGGTTCCATAAAAAAAAAAAGAGGGAATCTACCATATTCTTTATCCTTAAATTAATACCAAGGAAAAGAGGGAGGCTTTGAAAATAGAGGTTATGATGGCGACATTGACAAGTAGGCTATCTGAATTTGTTTCAAACAGAAGAAGAAAATGTTTGTGTAGTATCGTGTTGATAGTGGACCCGATGCGTTTGACAATTTAGTGCTTAAAAACACTCCCCTTCCTTAATAGAATAGGGGTAGTCAGATTATCACCGTAAACGAAGTTGAAACCGTAAGGACCTGAAGTCTGCGTTAATGAATTAATAAACTACACGTATAAATTAAATTAACTACTTAAGTTGCGTCAAAGCAAAGACTTTTACGAAACACCTTTCAGCTTGTAGACATTTCTTATAATCACTCCTTCCTTACATAGAAAAAATGGATTGCACCGGTTTTGCATTATGGCATGACAAAAAACCAAATTTTAGTTTTTTTGGGAAATGAAAACAAAACAAACGAAGTCTTTCTCACAAATATAACAAGAGCGATTAATATATAATATCCTGATTCATTTTAAGGCGTGCTCATAAAATGGTTTTTTTTTTTTTTATATAAAATAAAAATTTTAATGACATGTTGCGTACATGGCTTCCGAACCAAGAGAGTCTTCATAATTACCGAATTTAATAACAATACCTTCAAAAATGCTTAAGATAAAATACTAAAAAATGAATATTACACTTTTGGTAAGATGACTTTAAACCAAGTACAAATACATGTATTTTAACTAAACTCTTATGTAGAACTAGCGTAAACTCAAAAATAAAATTTAAAAAATTATATAAAGGAACAACAAAATATTATGTAATTTAACCAGAATTTCTTAAAAATGAGAGGTGCACCTAAATTTACACTTAAACTAATAATTTTCTATACAGGGCTTGGAAGTAAAGCATATTTAGTCTTTGAAGTCAATAAGAAGATAAAGGAAAATTGTTACATTCCAGAAATAAATAAAATTGAAGTAAATTAAACCAACTGTAGAATCACTACAGAAAGCCCCGCCTGCTGGCGTGATCTGAGTTAAGATCAAACGAATGCAGTATCAGCATCTCAATTCATGAGTCACATTACAAACAACAAGCGGAAACTTTGAATTTCTAATTATAAAAATTAACTTACAATTCTGCCTCCTATTGAACTAGTCTTTTATTGCCATCAATAAGTTTCCTGATATGAAAAACAAAACACAGGAAAACAAATAATTAGATAATTCAATTATAAAAGAAAACTATTATTTAAAAGAATACCTTTCATCGTTTTTAGTTTAAAGTCTGCTGAAAAGGAAAAAATAGACAAAACACTACAAATTATTGAAGGCGATGCGAAATTTGCTCGCTCAAATCACTGTGGGCAGCAAATGGGGAAAAAAGAAATTGACGTCAACTAAAATTTGTTTTGTCGGGGTCGGTGATACGACATACATGTCCTTTCCTTTCTCGTGGTGAAAAGTGCATTAGAATGGCTTAATATTGAAGATATTTGCGTGGTTCTTTACATCGAGGCCTTGAGAACCGACGAGCGCTAAGCGAGGTGAGTGTGGAGCAGTGCAGGAATGAAAGGGCGGAAGAAAAGGGAAATCCCCGAGAAGACCCGCCAACCAGCGGCATCGTCCAACACGATTATTTAATATTGCAGGACATCTCATTGACTTGTAAGTGATTTTATGCACTCGAGGACATAAAACACGTTATTCCAATGGACAGTGTCTTTTATTTGCAATGTAGAGGTTTTCCAGTTTCGCATGCCATTAGTTTTTAGATTTCAATGTGCAAATACATCAACTTTGTGGTCAACTAACAAAATGTGCTTTTTTTAATTATTACGCCCAACATTGAGCGAGTTTTCTTGTCATTGGTAAGTTTGTTTGCCGAACATACAGTTCTAGATCGGCAGCAGCTTTGCTGATGAATCTTCCGTGTAGAAGAACATATCTAATTTTAAAAATAAAAAATTATTATTGTGACAAGTGAGAAGGTGGTAGTACCCAAATTGTCTTTAGTGGTGATACTATCATCTCTCACAACATGGAAATCAATATGTGTGCTAACAATGGTGTGAGAGTAGAGTAAAATTTGCGAGAAATAGTGAGGAATCTCCTAATCCACGTACTCTAATTGAAGTAGAAAAGAGAAGAATACTTTCCAAACACTAAATCAACCCTAAAACATTTACATTCAGCACAATAATACAATATTGCAACAACATTAGTAACTAATATACAGAAACACAAACACTCATTACATAATACATGCAATATTCAAAACAAGATACACATATAAATAACATAATACATGAATTAGGAAAATAACCACAGAGTGATTGTAAATTCAAGAGAAGAAGACTACATATTTATGAATGAAAATAAATGATTATTGATATTTTCCCAACCAAAATTAATTCAACCTGGATATAACATATATACATAAATCAGGAAAGAATCAATATTCATTTTTAATGGTATGAAAATTCATTGCGAAGTTTCATTTGTAAGCAGAGAATATGTAAGGACCGTTTTGCTTTATATCTCCTTACTTCAAGGCCAAATTTTTCCACATCCTATTCCGTGATAATAACCGTAGGCAATCTAGCTAAATGTTTATTCTACACAAATGCAAGAGAGTTCTGTCATAATTACAATATTTAACAATACCTCAGACTATGCCTAAGGTAAAATACTGAAGGTCACTTAAAACTAAAGTGCAATTACATAAAATTTTACTTAACTTCTATGCATAAATAGCAGAAACCACACAAGAAAATTTGAAATAATATTACGCTAAGAAACACTTAAATATGATTTATGTACCCTGAATTTCCTAAAAATGAGAGTTGGACCTAAACTGAGAATAAAACAAAAAACGATCTATAGGTGCTTAAAAAGGAAGCCGGTTTCTATCTGTAAAGCAAAAAAAAAAAAAAAAAGAATAAAAATTACTTCATTCCATAAATAAACAATATTAAAATATGTTAAATCAACTGTCGAATATTACATTGTACAGTGAAGTAAACTTTCCAAAAATGTTTTCATCGATATACGACTCAATTTGGCGTTGAGATCTCACAGACAGTCGAAACGAATCCGCTTTCCAAGAACCTAGTTACATGTAGAATATATGAACGAAAATTCCCGGCAGAGAATGATGCTGAGCTTATCCAAAGAATGGTCGTCGGAGAGGGTAAACATTACTCGTTGCAAACGCATGTGTATACAAATAGACAGACGTTTTTTGAGTTGTTTGTTCACATGCGTGACATGCGGGGTAACAAACTGCATGAAGGTAACTTATGCTACAAATAAGTTATTCGAGATTGCATGAAATATATATTCAAGAGCCTCAAAACATATGTTTAAACGTATTATCTGAACTTGAAAAATCGTGTCCAAATATGAAAAGTCAGTGCTAAGATGTTCTAGGAAATTAGAGAATTTCACCACACTGTATGGGGTACTGGATAACGTATCTGTAATGGGGCAGTCGCCATATTTCTTTTAATTTACGTCGTGTTTGTCCTTGACCTTAGAAAATCAAGCAAACTCTTTAAAAGTCTCGATATTGTTACTCACCTACTGCCGTACAGAACGCAAGCACAATGCGCAGACTCGGCTGTGTATGGGCGACCCTCCTTAAACCTCCCCTCGCCCCTCTTTTCCAAGGCAGACCCACTCGCGGTCTCGTCGCCGCGGTCGCAGGGAATGATTGACGGCTGACCTGGCTTGCAACACAGCCCCTCCTCCCCTGATGGAGAAGCCAACGACTATAGAGGATGCGCAAACTATTTTGGGAACTAGGACCCTCGGCGAAACGCGGCATTTAGAGAAATTTCTGGGCGATGGGCTAAGACCCTATAAATAATGCAGCGGTCCAAGGGTCGGCAGTCTGTTGGTAAAATTATTTTGCTAAGTGCAATAACCAGGGTAAAGTCGAGTGCAGTGAAGGACATCGGTGTGGAGGACGGACGGCGGCCGGAGATTGCGAGACGATGGCAGACGAGGCGTTTGTGGAGTGAACGGACGAGAGGTCGTGAAATCAGACGAGTGAAAGCTACTGTGCATGATGACGCTCAGAGAAATCTAGAATATTGCGGACTAGTTAGATCTGGACTAAACTGAGTTGGGACTGTATAAAGATTTGATACGGAATTTATTGTAAATATTCCAGCTGTCAAATATGGGCACTTAATTTATGAAATAATTAAATAGGTTTTGATACACTGTCTAACGGTACTGATTTTTAATTATTTAACTACATTAATTTATATGAAAATTGTAAAATGTATTGATTAAATCTGTTCTAATCAGCAAGTCAAATTTATTTATTGTGAGATGTGTCAACAGGATTTTGTAGTTATTGTAAATAAAATTACGAAATTATAATTTATCCTTTTACTTGATTAGGACCTCCATAAATTAAATACCCTGGTAGAGCCAACTGACTTTGCAAAATTGTAACATTGGTGTCAGGACTGTAATAAAGTAATTTTATTAAAATATTTAAAATAAAATTAATGCAAGTAAGGTAACTAAGTAAATATAATCGTATTTGTAGTAATAGGTCCAAGGATTTTTAAGTAATTTATTTGTGAATGCTAAGTAGGAAAATGCCGGGGAGATACAAGTCCTACATGTTTGTGATGCAAAGACTGGATAGCCGAATAACTAGAGTTGTAGATCATTTTAATGGATATGGAAATAGTAAAATTAATAATTTTGTAGATATATGTTGTAAATAGCATAAATGATAATGTAAATAGCCAAATTATTAGTGATGGTGAACTGGTAAACAGGAAAATAGATCGTTTTAGTGAAGAAATGGACAAGAAAATATACAATGTTACCGAAGTAGTGTACAGGAAATATAGAGTGTGAAGGAAAATTCAATTAAGAAAATTTCATTCAGAGTGAATGAAAAGGAGGACATTGCGAACGAGAGGTTACAGTGTCGAGTATAAGGGGGGACCAGGAGGTGATCGCCCTCAAGAAGGAATGACAAGAGTTCTCGCAGCAGCACAGAAAGAGTTTTACAGCAGCTGAGGCGAAACTGAGATCGACCCTAACCGAGCTAACGAATGTGCGCAGCGAGGAGAATGTAGTGGTTGCCACCAACACAGCCATCGCAGGATAGGACGAGCCATTCAGCAGTATAAGTACGCCTAGCCATGGGTGGGTAAAATCGTAACCATAAATCTCGCCCCATACTATGGACAGACACCTTGGCGCGAATACCGGCACTAGTTCGAGATTATTGCCTCCCTGAATGGCTGGACTGAAGAGCAGCGGGCATACTACCTGGCGGCTGTACTGAGGGGACCTGTACTGAGCAAACTGCAGTCGCTGACAGAACGACATCGATTGGAATATTCCATATTTGTGTCGGCTTTGGAGCTGCGGTTTGGCGACTGATACCTGCAACACGACCACCATACTCAAATGCGAAGCCGCATCCAGCGGCCAGGGGAACCTCTGGAGAAGTTGTGGCAGGACATCGTGAGGCTGTCACGTCTGTCTCTAGAGGGTTGCTCTGAGCAGGTACGATGTGTTATCGCAGTCGGATTCTTCGTTGATGCTAGTGCTCACGCCGAGGTGAGACAAGTTGTAGGTTTGGCTGCGCCTCTTACCATGCAGGATTCCTTGACCTGAGCACTGGAGGTGGGGACAGCAAGACAGGCATCGGTCCCCCAACATCCAGTGGGGGCAGTAATGCTCAACGAAGAGGAGGACGACAGGTATCAAGCGGACACTGAAGGAATTGCAGGCGACCGTGGGGGACATCGCTTCCAGGGTCCGCACTATGGAGATTCGCCGTCCCCCAGCCAAACACTCCGAATGTTGGTCGTGTGGACAACCAGGGCACCTGAAAACCAACTGTCCTCAGCAGTAGCAACAGCAGCAGCAGTATCCAGGGAGCAGCCAGCAAGAGGGATATGAGAGTGCAACAACTCCTGGAAACTTGAAAGCACTGGTCTTGAGGGACAAAGGTAGGTGATTCTCGAAGAGTATGCCCCAAATGTTTTTGCAGGTACATTAAATGAAACAGGACTTATATGCCATATTGGTGGAGGGAGTCTAGATGAGGTTTCTTGTCAGATGGGTGTTGACTCAGGGGTGACTGCAATGTTGGTAACACCGGACATTTTCTGGCCTTTCCCCAGTGATAGTCAGATAAAAGCACGGATCACTGCTATTTAACTGCAGTAACAGACGAGACCACGCCAGTAATAGGCAAGAGTAGGGTACTCTTACAGCTTGATAATGTTAATGTAGAGCATGATATTTACATAGCCGAAATGGTGAACGAATGCATTTTGGGTCTTGATGCACTACGTTAGCTGGGGTGCTGTATCGATACACGACTGGGGGTGTTACGGACAGGTAAAACCGAGTTGGTAATATTAACATGACAAGATTTATCTACGCCAATGAGCTGCCCACTAGTGTGTAATCAGACAATTATGCTCACTTCTTCTAGAGAAATTGTTATTCCATGCAGATGCCATGGAGAATTTGTCAGGAGGTTGGGCATAATCGAACCAGCCTAGAAAGGTGTCATTATACCATATGGTGTATTTGTAGAAAAGAATTTTGATTTATTAAAAATCAGACAGTTCGCCAATAAGGATGATTAATTTATCTGACTGGGCTATTCGTCTTGAGGAGGGTGTCACTATAGGGATTTGCAAGCATGTTTCACATGTACTTTCAAATGTTCCAGAAGTTTCAATGCCACAAAACAACTAATGTCCTCTACCAGATGTTCTCAGGGAACCACTGACAAGAACAAGAGAAAATATCAACTGACGACAAGAGAAGGCTGTCTCAGATATACTACAGAGAAATACAAATGCTTTCTCCTGTGAGCCCAACGACCTTGACCGAACTAATATTGCATGCCATCACATGGACACAAGGAATGCCAGGCCCATAAAGTAGCCACCAAGGTGACTACTGCTAGCTTCACATTAGGTGGTTGATGGTATTATAAAATAGATGAAGGATTTATATATAATATAGCCATCAGCAGCCAATGATCTTCTCCGATTGTGCTTGTTGAAAAGATATACAGCTCTACTAGAAATTGTGTTGAATACCGCCAAACTAATAATGTGACCAAGAAAGATGCTTACCCACTCCCAAGGACAGATGACACACTGAATAGCCTAGCAGGTTTACCGTGGTATTCAACTTTTGATATGAAGAGCGGATATTGGTAGTCCGAAGTTGCCTTTCGTGTCGAAGAGGAAGGAACACGGCAACTGAAGGTTATGCCCTTTGGGCTACGTAATACCCTACCACCTTTCAGTGACTGATGGAGAATGTTCTGCCTTTAGACATTTGCCAGGTGTAACATTTTTTTCACAGGAAGAACATTTGAAGTGCACCTGAAATGTGTAGAATCCGTGTTTCAGAAAGTCGGTGCAGCTAACCTGAAATTAGTTCCTAAGAAATGCCACAATTTCCAAAAGAAAGTTTAATTCTTGGGCCTCGTGTGTGCCAATGCGATTGAAACAGACCCTGAGAAGACTAGAGCAAATATATAATGGTCTCTACCAGTGGATAAAACTGAAATGCGAAGTTTTCAGGCAATGTCATCGAAGACAAACATAGAGTTTGGCAGTGCTTCACTCGGCGGCACGACGGTTTCATTATCGCTTCAGTGGAAATAACCCACGCCATCCACGGCTTGCAGTACTCGTGCCAGTCGCTAGTATTTCGGTTGCTGGAGCGATCTGGAGTACAGGTACATGTTCTCAAACCGAAGACCGTTCTCTTCTTCCAGCAGGCTCAGTAGGGCGCATGTCTTGCCACAACCCGAGGGTCCTGCGATGATGCACCTTACTATATTCGGAAATAAGCTTTCATGTCGTGATTCGTGGACGATATCTTCATCTCCCGGCTACCAGCTCCCCGGTTCCGAATCCTGCGCCAGGAGGAACTATGCCCTTCTACTATTGTAGAGTTCATGTTCATTTAAATCTTGGTCAAATATAATTAATTTAGTATTTTTCAGTTTCATGTAGGTATCTCGGTGTCTTAATTATAGAATAATTTTTCTAGGGTTACAAGAATATTTCCGGTAAACATTTTTCCCCAAGAAATTGTTAATAAAATGTTCAAAAATATTTTACTGTGTGCATTGCTTTCCATACTCCATATTCTATGCCGGAGATTTAATTTTTCTTCCAGCAAAGTTATGTGCTGTGTTTCTGTTTCTCAAGGCAGTCTTAATGTATAATGTATTCGCTATATACTTCAGTTAACGTATTTCAAAAATATAACCACGATCTACGCTGAAATAAAGGGAATTAAATAAGTATTACATTAACACTACTGAAAATAAAGCGAATTAATTTTTCATATTGCCGATTTCACAGAATGGTAATGTGCAGAACCATATAATGTTGATTATACAAGCCGGTATTTGGTTTATGTAAGTAGCAGGTAACAAACAATTGCCATCAATTTTTTAATTTTCCATGTGATATATGTTTGCAGGGAATTGTGTAATAATGTATAAAACTGGAAATATGAACAGCGAAATAATACAAATGAAAAAGTTCGTACCGGTACTTCAAAGGATAATCGTGGGTTAGAGTTTAATTATTAGAATGATGTATCGTGAGCGAAGATAGGGAGCCACGACTACGTTCTTAAACTGTATTTATATCTCAAGTATAAGAATTACCTAAAACTTTAGCGTCTATACTAATCGTTTTGTTAATTTTACAGTGATGTGTAAGTATCATAGAATGATAAACACGCAAAATTTTGGAATAAACTAAATTTTAACTTTTGTGAGATTTCAATTAGGAACCGTGATATTCGAGGTAACCAATTAACAAAGTATTGCATTATTAAATCGGACGTAGCTGGAAGATACTATATATACTGTAAATAGTGTGGCATACCTACGATATTGGCATGAACAGTTAGCCTATGGTAGGAAGTCCCTCTCTTCTGAAGGCAATTACTGAGATAGGAAGCTGAATCGAAAGTTACTTGGTGTTTTTTCCTTCATACATTACGTACAACACACCATGGAAGAAGCACTAGTTCACGGACAATTGAGCAGTTTGGAACAAACACATAGTAAAAATTCCCAACCTAGAGACGCATATATTTTAACGAGCAGACTGGAAGGCAAGCTGCCTGTAATATTGGCAGTGATGTATGAAAAGTATTTCGATTACATTCCTGTCGTTTTAACAGGGTAACGTTTACATTAGTAGCCAGTGTGTATTTTTCTTATAGTTCTACTTCTGTGTTCACATAAAAGAAAAAAATTGGTGTATTAGTAACATTCTTGTGTTCGAAAAAAACCTGACAGTTTCATTCTACTGACGTACGAATAAAATTATCGGAACCATGTGAATGTTGCTTAGATATGGCGGAGGAATACAAAATGTGCATCAGATTATATATCACGCACATTAACCTGGCCGTGTTTAGCTGTAAAGGTACTGAAATGAAAGCACAGTGCGGAAAAAATTTCTACCTAGAGCAAATATTTTTTAATTTGGCTACACACACATGTGAGCATATGTTTACATTTAATTGGGCTTATTGATGGTTCTGCTTTTACGGAAGAAAAAAACTTCGGCGAGTTGGCCCTTCGAACTAAACATATATGTAAACTAACGTTTAGAAACAGCACTCACATCCACGGCTCGCCCAGAATTGTAAAGTGAATATTTTGATCCGACGGTAACGCCTTTAGTGAATTCAACCGCGATGGCTGCTTGCCAATGCAAAATGGAGCACTCTGTGCTCCATTACACTACATCAATTCGTATTATGAGCCCACAGCTTAATGGGATAGCGAGTGGATTCTGTGCACTTCACACAGTTGGCATTTCCCTAATATAACGATAGATATTGGGGATATAAATTTTGTGGGATTTGGTACTGATTGTTCGTGTTTTTAATCTTAACTGTTAGGCAAAAATCAATGGTCATTCTAAGTGTGCTTTGTAAAAAATTTAAGCTACTCATACAAATGCTCTGTGATTTTATGTCTTTAGCACCTACGCAATTTAACAAATTACAGGACGACTCATTTTTTACACTATATGTATAATATAAAATAATTTATAGCCTTGTTGGTTATACCATGATTTTAAATATTTCAAACCAGGTGCAAAAAAAGTTCTTAAGCTCTTGATTGTATGTACATACATTTCAATGCTATAGGCTTTTCACGGTAAAATGAGCACTTTTGAAAGCCCTGCTTAAGATCTACTTTTATGTACTTTGTATATTATTCCGCCTTATGTAAAATTAACATTGCCATGGGCCTCATCACTTAATTCGTGCATCGGTCAAGTGAAACTATGAAATAATCACGAAAGAATGTGTTTTATAAATCTGCTAATTTTTACACTTCGATGCATTAAAAAACTGAAAGTGAAAGAAATAATTTATGTTATCACAAGTGCTTGCCTATCATTTTCTATTTGACGTTGAGATATAGAACTACTTTCCCTCCATCGTTACCAACTTTACTGGGTGAATGCCACTCAATGCGCCCGTTAAAACATATGCAGGTATGAGCAGTGACATTTTCCCAAGGTTTATTTCAAAAGTGCTCACTTTATCGTGAACAGCCTTTATACAGTAATTGTACAAACTTATTAACACACACGCCAGTATAATTATTCATGACATTACAACCTTCAAAGTATACTTTTATAGTTAAATATTGAGTGAAAAAAAATTATTATGAATATATCTTTAGGCCCTATGTGTCTACTTATATACGTATATAGTTATAGGTATACGTATACAGTTACATTCATTAATATAGGCTATTCATGGTAATAATGAGCACTTTTGAAAGTCCTCTCATTTGGAGTAATAGTCAATAAATTTATTTTATTTTAGCCTTAGACGTGAACTTCCAAGTTCGGTGGAATATACACACTGTGTTTATTACTTACATGACAATATTTATTTAAAAATGTGATTAAAGGATAAAAAAGTATGAATGGTAAAAGTAACTAGAGCCTCAAAAGTGCTCACTTTACCGTGAACAGCATATATATACATAAACAATTATATACACATACATGTAAACCGATAAATTACACTAACACTAGAACCCGTTACAAAAAGGGTTACTTCAGTTAACGATCATTAATTATCTCGGATTCCTTGTGGTCCAGTTGTTACTGTGTCTCTTTGATACTACATACGTCGCGGGCCGTTGATTTGGAAACGTTCCTCTTCAAAATCACGAGCATAGGTACTTTGTCGCGCTGCGAGAAACTATACGTGTGAGTAATGTAGAGAAAATTAGTTTGTAATTATTATTCGCAGGAATTAAATTAACGTTGCATTCTTCTGCGATACTTTATGTGTAATTTTCTTGTCGCAGTTAATAAAATACACGAACAGATAAATTTGATTCTTTCTTTGGTCGCCCATGTAATTTGATACAAGGACGTGTAGAGACAGATGTTAAGTGGTTTGGTTACTCTTCTTGTTATGATTGTTACTCCTACACGTTGAGCAAACCAACATTATCGGTGTAAAATTACAATTATGGTAGTGAAAACATTGTTGCCAGATGTGTTGTGTAGGTCTATAGCTACGAAATATAGAACCACTTTGAGCTTATAGACTTATTTTGAAGCTGATATTGCAAGCTCACCAATAAAAAAAGTTATCCATATTACTCTATATTAGATTGACTGGTCTGTTGTTAGTCAAATTTTCTTCAGTAAGAAAATTTGTTACATTGGGTACTTTTTATTTCGCCACTAGTTTAGTTGCCTGGCTATCTGCAGAGCAAATTCTATTTCAGGAAGTCTCACATGCACACTTAGATAAGAAGCTACTGCATGTGCTCACAAGCTGCTTCAGAAAGAATTGAAATACACACTCGTCATTTTCTCGGAATACAATCCTAAACAAAGAAAGCCACCTGCAACTGTAAGCGACGTTTCAAACACTCAGTATTGCCAAAAACCGGGAAATGTTTTATGCTCCACTTTTATGTTAACTTACTAAAACGTCTTCGCGTTGTTATGCATTGGTAGCAGAGTCGTGAGATGGGCGACGTTCTACGTCGTTGACTCGCCTTCAAATAAAGCTAGAGAACTTAATAATTTGAACGTTTTGAAATGACCTTTCACACACTGTTAAAACACCCGAATAATCCAAATCACCGCTTTCCCCATAATCTTCTTTAACAAGCAGAAAATACACAAAAACCTATTAGCAAATTGACGAAGAGATTCCGTGCATTCACGGGAAATTCTGTGCAGTTTATGGAAAGTCATTTATTTTAAAATAGAAGTATTCGTAGTTTTAAGAAGATTTCAGAATTTTTTTTATCAGTTGTTTTCCTTAATCTCACTGATTATTATTTTTTTTAACGTATAAAGGCTGTTCACGACAAAGTGAGCACTTTCGAAATCATCCTTAGAGAATAATCACTGCCCCAAACTGCATATATTTTAACGGGGACACTGAGTGACATGTACTCAGTCACGTTGGCAGCGACGAAGGGGAAGTAGTTCCATATCTTACCGTCGAATAAAAAGTGTTTGGTAACCATTTGTGATAACTTTAATAATTTATTTAGCTTTCTTTGGTTTTTTAATGCAAGGAAGTGTAAAAACTAGCAGATTTGTAAAATATTAATTTTTCTAATAATTCCACACTTTCGCTTGACCGACGCGTGAATAAAGTGACGAGGCCTATGGCGATGTTAATTTTACATAAGGCGGAAGAATACACAGAGTGAATACAATTAGATACTAAGCAGGGCTTTCTAAAGTGCTCGTTTTACCGTGAACAGCCTATAGTTGCGGGTTATAATACTCAGCTTATGGTCGAAAAAGAGATTTCTCATGGGAGAGTTAGGCATAGGGGAAATTTACGACGCAAGGCGAGTTAGTGTTCCAAAGAGGTCGCCTCTAGGCTCGTGGTAAATGGATAAACTTTATTTATATGCGTGTAAAAGTTCGTGTTTGTCTCGAATTTCCCACGTGAAAACTTTTAAGTATTAATTTTATTTCGTAACTATTATTTCCGCCCTCCGTTGGCGTTTTCAAGAGCAAACAGTTAAAGTACAACCGTATCTGCACTGATTGTTAGCAAGCAAGCATATCTAAATGGGAAAAGTTACTAATTTAATTGTGAAATAAATATAGGTGTCACTGAAAACAACTTTGTGCTTCTTTGCTCTCCCTTAAGGGAACGGCGTGGGCAAACCCTTAAAAAAATTATATTTTTAACTGTTTCACTAATTTTTTATTTTTTTTTTTTTTTTTTAGATTCAGTTGGTATAGTTAAATAAATAAACCGAGTTAAGGAACTGTTTGCTAAATACAGCTTTCAACAGAATATCAAATAAGTGGAGAACTGAAGAATTCGCAAGTTCGGTGACTTGTAGGCTAGACTCCACAGTCTTGTGTACAATCACGCACAAATCAACTTCCTAGTGGATGTTAGCTGTTTCAGCGGGAGGTTATGATTGCGCCTGCATTTTTTTTTTGCGTGTTTGTTATTGGTTCTGGATTCAACAGGAGGTGTCAAATTGCACGTGCGCCAATTGTAAAAGGAACTAGATCGTAAGAGTTTTTGAATTCTAGCTTGTCTCGAAATGAACGCGCGAATTGTTCAAGTGTCTATAAAGAGCATGTGAACATATTTTTGTTTTATTTACTCGCTAATGCGAAGCACTAAGCTTATTCCTTACGTCGGTTCTAGCACAATAAAATCCAGAAAATTTTACACAATTATATTTATTTTATGAAGATTGCTATGATCCCACTTACTTAGATACGAAACGGAAAATTCGGTACTAATGCGCCACCAGTGCACCCTGGCGGGGAAAATTTTAGTTGCCAAACTAAAAGCATTAAACTTTTCCCGACATAAGCATAATAAACCTTAGTATACTGTGCTACATGGTTTTCAAAAATAATAGTTGGCAGTGGTGGATGACTGATTAACAAACCACTTTTAGCACATTTAAAACAGGCAGTCTTATAGAACATTTTCAAGAGACTTTCATCTGGACGCTTTTTGTTCAAACTTTTTCCTTTAGCATATCGTCTTGAGCCGCAGCTAAGCCTACAAAGTTGCGGCGTTATAACTAGCTCAATGTAAGTGCTTCACTCTAAGAAATATTTGATCAAAAAGTTGACAGAACATTAATATGTAGCATTTGTCTCCCTTTTGGTTTTTCTAATTTCACTTACAAAACCAGTGTTTATCATTAATTAATTTTTCGCGCACTTTAAACAATCCACGGGTACACGTAGAGCTGCGAGAAAAAAACTCTGTGAACGAAACTTTTAAAAAATAAATTATTTCGTACTGATATGAAAATTATGCTCATTCTGTAGTCACTAACAAGAAGTTTCATAGTAACTTCAGACTTACGTTGCCATTGCCTTAATATTTTAGTAGGGTCTGTTATAAAGAGTATTATGTCGTGAACAACAATTATTTTTCAGACGTCCATAATGTTCAAATGCTCGACTAGATGCAGTATAGATATGCTTCGAGAAATATTAACATTCACTAGTAGCACAACATTTATGAAATGCTTTTTACATGCAAGGTGACGCACGAAGATCGCTAGAGAATCGGATTGGTGATTCGTTAGCTGCAGCGCTAGAGGAAAAGTGCTCATTGTGGTTAGCATTTTCGCGCTGGAATCTGAGTATCTGTGCGGGCGATTGCAAGGCATTCAGCAGATGGAATAAAGGTCTTATTGGGAAGGGACAATGCCCGTTTTGCAACATTCTCAACAACCGATCTGTTTATTCACAGAGGACATGTTTCGGTTGCACGACGATGTCTGGCGGCAAATCTGGAAAACATTTACTTGCGTCTACACCGCAGAATTATAGTGATTGTGATTAGTATTTGAAATAATTGTGCTATAATTTTAAAAGTACCAAGATACATTTATCAATGCTAATTGCTAGGGAGATTACACATAGATATGTTAAAACTTAATGGGGAATAACTCTCATTAACAGCAATTATTCCATGTATTTCATGTTTTTACTGCATTGTTTTAAATATAATTAAAGTTTTAATTCTGAATGTTAGTATGAAACCACATTAGCGAAACTTATCCTGACAGTAATTATCAGACTTACTTTTCTACAATGAGAAAAATGTGTTATAAGGTTAATATTAAATATTGTATCTATAATGATTCAATTTAACAATTTTGACGGCTCGTAGTATTTACCGTAAACCAATTTAAAAGTTATTCAATGTATAAGCAATAATTAATTAAAATTTCACTGACCTCACACTTAAAACAATGTATGTGACAAAACAATATTGTTACTCATTTCACCTTAATGAAAATTTATTCATAAACAAAACTGTTAATACACGCTGTAGTAGTATACGCATGTTTTCTTTTTTGATAAATAAGTCACTTGGCCCGTATTTTTGGAATTTCACTATGAACAACATATTATATATAGTGGCATCATGGCCCTTGGAGTTAATTGGGATTTCTTTCAATATTTCAACAGTGATGCGCGAAACTGCCTGGTTAATATAGCAGTAAACACGTACCAAAAGGAAATGTCAGTTGGTGTCAGCTTCTAAAACTAGTTGCGGCACTTGGGGACGGCGCGTGTTCTAAATAACCATTTGGTTTTCATTATTTTACGTTTTAGAGAAAAAAAAGGCTAAACAAACTGTGTCATGCCAGTCACTTACACAATATCTCGATGAAAATACGGCAATTTCACTTTATTTTGAATTACATTAGTACATTTATTAGGAAAGACTAACTTTCGAGTGCTTGATCACCAGTTCTCATGAGCTTGTTTGGTTAAGTGAATAAAAACAACCTTCGCAGTAAAATATGTACGTCGTCTTAAGACAAGGATTCGTATTAATTGTATAGTTATACTTCAAACACTTAACTAACTCGTTTAATTTGTATTACTTCTATCACATATACGTGTGGAACCTAAACTTCTTCATCGACATAAAATTCACTATGATTTAATTTTTTTCCTTACTACGTGCGGATTAGTCTATTAATTTTTGAAATAGGAAGTGTTATGTACATTGAATAATCTCACGATATTTACTTTTCTTTTTCAAAACATTCAAACTATTTTTTTTCCCCATGTCAGTTTCCCGTATCAACGTAGGGCGGAACCAAGGAAATTACTTAATCTGCCGCGAGTTTTGACTACAGCAGTAGATAGTTATTCGGAAAATTAGTTTGTTTTATTATAATAAATCGTTTAAGTGAACATTAGTAAAGCAAATTAACTGAAAAATAAACTAGATAAAAAATGTAGGGAATGTTTGTGGCTTCCTTGACATAACACGTGATATCAGTTATCGAAGTTCCTGAAAAAGTTGTGCGAATAAATTCAGAATTATAGCTGTAGTTCCAATAGTTCCAGAACTTTGTAGTAAGACTATACTTATGAATTTAAACCCAAAATTTGATGTTATTGGAAGCCAATATTAAAGTACCAGTAGCAAATTTAACTTGGGAAAGAGGACATTTTGAGGTCTTGATGTATGTACAGCACATCCCGCAGTATATTGGGAAGGTGCAGTAGAACCTCGTCCCTATGCCACAGAGCACCTAAGTATACAGAGGTGAAACAGACGCTTATTCCGCGAACTGCAGCCGCACAAACCAGCAAAATGGCGTCGCTCACCACGAACATGTTGGCACGCAGTTCGCCAAACATTTCCTGGTAACCTACTTGCAAGTTGGTGGCCCAGCCAATAGGAACATTTTGTAGCACGGGGTAGCCAGTCAGACACAAGGCGTGTTCCCGGAGAGTCACGCGGCCAGTTGGAGAATGGGTACGCCCTTATCGAAGGAACTGCTACTCTATTTCGTATCTGTGTATTTATCTACTCTGTGGCCTGACTTTGTGGCACGCCTAGTAACGGATGCGAGGTTGGCAGCTGTGGCATGCGTGTGTGAGAGACGTGACTTAAAACTTGTAAAACGGCTATATGAAATACTTTAAATTATTTTAAACAATATTTTATTGAACTAGCACAAGGTCCACTTAAAATCGTTGCATATACGATGTTCTTACATAGAATTTTGGTACAGTACGATATTTTCCCCTTTATTTCCCAAACTGTAGTTTGCAGTGAATTTGTACGTCCATAAATAATCACCATGATTTAAGCAGCTCCCTTATTTGTTCTACTAATTGGCATATTATGTGTATGGCTAGGGCCACCTGTTTTTCGCAAAACAATTTACGTGCAGGCTGGACATCAATATCTTGCATGCACACTAAAGTACTCTCCTTTGATTATTGGCCGAGAGTCTTAATGAGATGATACTCTCTTAAATACCTGGGCCAATCAGAATTATGTTCTTACGACAATGCACGTCCATTCCAAGGTAGACACTTGAGATGCATGGCAGATAATATTTTTCACTCACTAAACTGGACCTGTAGTTAAATGATTCAGAGTAAAAATAGTGGTGGAATTGCTTCACGTAAAACAGGCGCCCCAGTGATGACACGAAATATTTCTTCGTAAAAACTGCTTCATAGTTTCTGGTGGCTGCCGCAGATTTTCCCATCCACAAAAAAAATATTCGTAGTAACATCAGGTAGGTTTTGCCTGGGCCATCATAGTGCGTACGTGACGGCAGTGAGCGTGTGTGTGACAAAGAGACAGACTTCGCCATTCCAGGCGCAGTTCGGCGTACTTCTGTATTGGGCGTATCCAAAAGTTATACTAAACTCATGGCTAGGCGAATCTTACAGCAGTGGAAAGAAAACCTTCCGTATTTAAATAGCGTAGAAATTCTGTAAGACAGGAAACCCTCACAAATTTAAGAAAAAAGTATGCCACAGATGTCGTTTACTTGAGTCAGCGTTCATTTCTGCGAACCTCGTATAGTCAAATAAAAAATTTCGCCCAAAACATGACCGATAAAGATCCTTTTAGTTTTCTATATAGACAATTATGTACGAGTGTTTTGATCAAACAAGAATAAGTCGTATTTTTAATAGATTTCAAACATTATTCAGAACAGGTTTCAGGTGTATAATCAGTGACTGATTTAGGCATCAAAATAAACAATTGACTCTGATCGTGCCACTCAAACCACGTAGACTGACAGACATGCAAAAAAGTGGTTTTCACTATGAAAAATAGTGACAAAGCATAAATAAGGACACGCAATTTATGTACAGGTGAGTTCATTTTAAATGCAAGGCATTTGTAACAATAGATATAGTTTCAATTTTAAAATATCTTTCAGTATCCCTGATTTAAGAAAAGTAAACTGTTTGTTTTTGATGTAGGCATATAACCCAAAACCGTATAGTCATGTTTCCACTGTTAAATATATTTAAAGCTAAACACTGCCAACTGATACAGATTTTCTTTTATGACAGTCGTGTTGCTTACGCCTACAAATTGAACATTTGGGTTTATTCATTATTATCTTATTTCATCACTCAAAGCAAAGAACTTTTGGTCTTTCCAACAGCATACCAAGACAGTTTTATTTAATAGGCCTGAACCTCCTATGTTCTGGTTGAATTCCCTTTTACTCAAAAATATTGTTAGTAAGCTTACTAATATTTCGTTCAAGAATATGCCAATATCAGTACATATAAGGCAATGAGACAAATACCTGAATTTCCTTGGACCTGACCATGCTCAGAGGGGCAATTTCTTTGGTATCAATAAAAGAATAACCATGTGTATTTCCTTATATACACTATTTACCCAAACACAAACTTTACTGCAGTTGGGAGGGTGGCATGTTGTTAGCAACTGTAGTGTTCCACGATGAAGCCGTAATCCGTAAGAAATTGTTCGTAAAACTACCACATTATTGTATACGGGTATTGAAAAAGCACAAAAGAAAAAGCTATTACGATGCATCCATGATAGCTTTCCCATATGTGTTAAGGGAATGGTAAAATGTGGAGTGTTGCAGGTTGGTATGGGGTAAATTTCCCATTCCGTGTGTAGCTTAAAGTAACTCCCATTACAGTTCAACCCCTTCGGACCCAGCGTACACGACTGTGTATATAACGCTTCGGAATCATACTTTTAGCCACTGAATCCTTCGAGGCTTCATGACCAGTGATCTTACCTTGCACACTAATAAAATTTCCGGTAAAGTTCCTAAACTGAAGTGGACGATTTTAGCCCGTACATCGTATGGAAATAATACCACACATCTGGTTACAACTATGGAATGTTTAGCGT
Organism: Dryococelus australis; assembly: GCA_029891345.1. Lineage (NCBI taxonomy): Eukaryota > Metazoa > Arthropoda > Insecta > Phasmatodea > Phasmatidae > Dryococelus > Dryococelus australis. The sequence goes on along the minus strand of CM057009.1, from coordinate 306,039,433 downwards.
CGCTACTATACAAAGATGGGAAGATTCGTACTCATTTGATGGTTTCCTGAGAGAATGTATAAACGCTAGCATGAATGTATGAGAGATAACTTTACCATTTGCGGTTTCTCACTCTACGTATACGCTCATATAGTAAATTTGCGAATAATTTTTTAGATTGATGTGGATAAGATATTCGTAAGCCGTGTTTCTGTTAAGTTCCAAGTGGCTCACACAACTGATCACAAAGCTTACAGGTGTTTGTTCATTTTGGTAACGTAACACGTCCTCTATCGGCGTACTTACATCACAGATCCAATTTTTTCTCATTTTCAACACCAGCAAACATAAGTTAAAGTGGGTCTGAAAGGTTTTAAAAAATTTATTAGAGCCTTTCATACAGTATGAACACACCATGGAAAATTCAAATCATCAGAAATTACCTCAAACTTTCGTCGGTAACGAGTTAGACAAAGATATAATCCAAAATGACGATTACTCTCCTTTTTTTAACTTCCTAATCTACAGAAGTGATAGGTCAGATGTAAGTGCATCACATCAGGGCAAAGCCTCATACACATAGACAAGCAGTAAATGCACATGCAAAATATTGTTTGTACTTTTACATTTTTATAAAACTATCGACAAAAAAATTGTAGCAATAGAATAACTTCTTTGAAAAAATTGCAACACGTATATTTCTAATATAAAAAAATTAGGCTTTTATTTCAACTTTAATGATCGAGTAGTGGAAACAAAATAATTTTTATAATGCTCTGGGAAACAACTGAAATCAAATAATGTGGGAGGATAAATCTTTCAAATTGTATTTACACAAAAAAATATTGCATAATCAAGACTCGAGCCTGCAACTTTCGGGTTATAACGCAACAATTTGACAACACGACTGCGTCATGTATCAGGGTAAGGAAATAATTATTTCACATCTTGTGGAGAATTGACGGTAGTGAATTAATCATTTACTTCACTTCAGAATGTCAAGTCTGCAGGTGGACTAAACAGTTGCGCAGTTGGGAGTTTTATAATAGTGGAATATATATATATATATGTGTGTGTGTGTGTGTGTGTGTGTGTGTGTGATTTTTGCGTCGGTATGGCAGTTATTGGCTTTGCAAGCCAACAAATTATTAATACAATCTATTCGATTGCTTAAAGGAAATAAGTAAACAGGGTAATAAACATAGTAATGTGATCGTATGAGCTTATCTTTCCCGTGAAATTAAAGTAAAATTAGAATACATTTTTACACTTGAAAGGTTTTTTAAAGGAAACATACCCCACACCCCCAAGGTAATTAATTGGTTATTACATAGTATAATGTCGTTCATAAAACACATTCACTTGGTTTAGGTCAAATAAGTATCGCAGAATGTAATAGTTTGTAAGTTTCATGTAGTGATTTAAAGTGATTCCTTGACATTACAAGAAATATTCTAAATACATTACAAACCCGGCTCTTATAACGTTACAAATAATACAATTCACTAAGTATATCAATGTTACGTGTCGCTGGTCCGCGCCGCTGACCTTGGCCCGCTCTGCGCGATCGTGCGAAGAGGAGGACAGAGAGTCATGATATGATAATGGACGGTAAGTCAATGGGATGTTTGGATGACAGTCGAGCGACGATCCTACCAGCATTTTGAGTTATGGAGGCATTCTGCCGCGATAACCATTTGTCGACTCACCGTTCCCGACCTTCGGCGGAAAGTATTTCTGCGTTTATCTGAAGAATTCTCTGGATTACTGATCTAGTTCTCTCAGCTTAATTCGGGGTGCGTTGAACCTTCCAGATGGTCCGGGCGAACGATATAAAAGTGTGACAGGCCTCTTAACAGGGAGTTGAGTTGAGTGTAGTTGTTGAATGGATGAGTGGCTGAGTTCCGAGAGATAGATGTCGAGAAGCGCGAGAATTGACTAGCGGAAGGGAAATCTGCGACTGCTAGTATCAAGCAGTGAAGAGTTCGACTGGCAGGCCAAACTATTGGACTAGATGTGTGAATGAAATACATTACAAATGATGGCAACAGATAGGCTGAACACATGTCAAATATGAGTATGAGTTAATTGACTGTGACCAAGCAGAGACATTAAAAAGGACATAAATTAGAGTTGAAAACACATCAAATATTCCGCTCACGGTTAAATAAAAATATTGATAGTGGAGACAGATAGTTAAATGCTGTAAATATTAGCTGTGTAAATAAATAAGAAATCAAATGTAGTTGTTTATTTTTCTTGAGACCTCCATTCGTCACGAACTCAGGTACGCCCATCTGGTGCCCATGTATTATTATTGTATTTTTGCAAACTTTTATAAATGTAAAAATAATTTTTAAATAAAATTTACACAATCATTTACAGTGTAGGTGGTGAGTATCACCGCAATATTGAGAATTTCCATATGTGACAGTAACTGGGTCTGTGGTTACGTCCTATAATAACTCCATCGCTTAGGCTCTTCATTAGAAAAAAAAAAGGGGGGGGGGGGACATTTGCACAGACACCATATAACCTACTCTGTAGAAGGTACTGCAAAACTGGAACATTGTTCAAGCATCAAAAATACTACACGACAAGAGGAAGGCATGGCTCTGTCATAAAATGTGCCCTGAAGAAGTAATATTTGGCCAATTGCTTGTGATGCATTATTTTTTCATAGTGGCCAGAGAGAGATGTTTCTCACATATATCAGGTGGAAAGGAAAGCTTCGCAGTTTTCCTTCCGTACCCGGATTGGGTATTTGAAACATAAGAGAAAAGCCATAATGGTATTTATTAAAGTCCTTGTTTCCTTGAGTTGACAGCTCGACAATGTAAACAAATCCTCATCTGCCTCTTTGTACATGAATAAAATTATAAAACTACGATCCAGAATCTAAATTGGAAACAATAATTGCTTTTTATTATTTTAAAATAATAATTGAGATTCTAAAACAGTTTTAAAATAGTATGAATTCATTCGAATGCAATATTTCACTATGAAGTGCCTGTTGTTGAAACACAGTTCTAGGTCTGACTTTGTTCAAGACCTCGATATTGAGTCCTTACCAAACCATATGAAATATAATCTGACTTCCTCATTAATTTAGATTAAGTCGTGCATGTCACTTTATTCCTCTGTTAGAAAAATCCCGAAATAAAAATATTTCCAACAATTTGTATAAAATCCTTTGGGCTAATTAAGTAATATAATTTAGAAAATATTACTACAAATTCTTGTAGAATATCAGAACTTACAACGAAATTTACTAACTCGTCTGCGTGCGTTAACGAATGCAAACCAATAACAATGTTCATCTCGGGACAGATTGAAGTACCTATTTAGTTTACAAAAATGTTTAAACCACGTCCATTTGGATGGTAATCTTCTATAAGTAGTTCAAGTTTCCAAGTTATTGAAATCCTCACTGCTACAAAAGCTAACAAAAAATAATTAATAACTTTTTTTTTCAGAAAAAAATGTTGTCTGATCAGACGATACACACCAATAATCAATTAAGCCGATAAAATTAATTCGACGGCGCTTTCTGTAATTACAGTTAATGGTTTTAAACGGCAAATGACTGTGAGCAGGTATGAAATAGAAGTTCTGCCACACAGATGTCGGGGATAGTAGCAGGATTAAGCCGATCACGTGAAATACAATTACCAGCTTTCTATTAGTCCGATCCCGCGGAAATCTAATTTCACTGGGTCCATTAACGTACTCGTGCACTAGCTAAAGTGTACTTCAAGACTCTTTCTCTGCAAATCCACTTGAAAGGCTGCGATATTGAATTTCATGTTTTGGTATTTCGTACTCATTCTACTAGCGTGGTAGCCGTCGAGATAATATTTAACTTAGGCCACGATCTTCATCCGTACTGTTGTCGGGAATATAACAAGGCAACAAAACTCCGAATTTCGAAACTTATATTGTTAAGAAAAATATGAACTTAATTACAAGTAACTAAGGACATGGGGGAATCACGTTGTCATGTGACTGTTGACTTAATGCCAAGCGGTTATAGTTTCGCATAATATCTGTCATTGGCCAACAATTTATGTGGCACTTAGCAAGGAAAATTTCATCCAATGGTAAATCGTCAATGGCAGAGAAATCAGTCACCAGTAATGTGGACGTGCGCATAAATGACGCCATACAGTTGCCAGTAGGCAATGAAATCACGAAATATGAATAGGTATGTAAAGGGATGTTAAGACCTAGTGCACATGTGCGGGCATAGACCGCGGCGGCGCAGCTGCAGCACTGCAGCTACCTGTGTGCACTGGTACATATAAGCCAATCCTTCATGGAATGATTTTGCGGCGCCGCGTGGACATTGTCCGCACGTGTGCACCCGGCTTAGTCATGCAAAATGACGGTGCGAATATTGCAAGTATGTACTAATAAAGCAACTTTCTTAAAATGTTTAATAAGTTTTTATTCGAACATGATCGAGGCACCCATCAATTACAACAAATATATTTCCGTAAAAATTTACATAAATACCAATGTTTCCAAAACTTGTATGTAATATTCCAAAATTTTCCCAATTCTTGGCATTTTTTTTTGGCTGAACTGCGAATGTATGATACAGTTCGCGTCAATAGCAGCCAAGATGGTCGTCGCTTAAGCAGACTCTCACCACAGGGACGAATATTTAATAACTTCTTTTCTTCCGATTATTATCAGGGTCCGAAATAACACTAATACTACTATATATTGTTGTCAAAATAATGTTGACTGGCATTTAAAAATAGTTGTAGTTTTTAATTTTTTTTCTTGTTGGTTATGTTGACGTTAAGTTCAGTCCCAAGGAAAATATCCGTGCCATGATCGTGGTCAACTGCTTTCGTAATGATTGCAGACCAAGTAGAATGAAAGAGCAGTACCACAGATGGAAATTTGTCACTGTTAATATTCAAGTTTCTGTGCCAAGTGATTGTTTGTTTCAGGACTATGGCCGGAGTAAATATCACTTCACACGTAACCCACACCATGTTACACTTTCACGAGTACGTAGAACGTGTTCGTTTCGGGTGCCGTATATGATGCGCCACGCAAGCATGTATATTTTGTGTACTGAATCAAAGTTTTGCGAAAAATTTCGTTGAGTTGTGAAATAAACACTTTTAAAGAACTGAAGTTGTACGTACAGGCCTGTCTGTACATAAATCTGATGCGGCTTGCATAGGGGAAACTAGATTGCTTAAAGCATTCGTATATTAGCTTATACTTAAATTTATAGTGTTCTTGTACAAGGATTTTTAAGATTTCCAGCAATTCAAAAATAATCTACATGACCAAATTAACAGTTAAAAGAATCCGCTTTAGTTCCTGAACTTGAGTACTGCAAGCGATTGGTAACAAGGTGATGAGCAAACGTATTAGGGTGCAAGTTATATGTTCAGTCAATATAAATACTTTTTCTGAGCAAGTTTACACTGAGAAAAAGTCTAACAAAATATTTGTTTGTATAGAGCCAAACATTTATTCAGTTGCCCCAACAAAATGTATTGTTGAGCAAACAAAATTTGAAAAGCAACAAAATTACTTTTGTTCCTGTAACGAAATATGTTTGAATAAACACAATATGTGTTAGGCCAAAAAAATTAGACTGTGTGTATTAAATATTTTGTTGAATCAATTGTTCTCTATTTGTTTGGCCACTCATTTGACTGCCGTCGTTCAAAAATACAGCTCGAGAGTCTGTATTTTTTTGTGACAACTAGGATAGTAACCGTGTTTGTAAATGCATCTATTGATGCTTAACAATCGTATAAGCACAGTAATAAAACAATACAACAAGAATCTGACAAGTGAAGCTGTAAAACTTGAAATATTTGTTAGCATACTTTGCCCAAAATTTGAAGTATATATAATTTAAAAGCTTTCCGGCGTCATCAGTTGTCACATTAGCTGAGATTACTAAGGTGTCGCTCTCGGACGCAGTTGATCTAGGTTCGAAACGAGTTCGAACATGTAACATTTGATTATGTCGGCCCAAACTGTTTAATGTACGAGTGGCCAAACAAATCTTTAGTTGCACCAACCAAATCTTACAGTTTGGGGCAACCAATTGAGAACAACAAAATAATTTGGTTCCAGTAACAAAATATTTCATTGTCCCTTACAAACTAATAATTTGGTTGCTCTAAACCAATCTTGTTTGATTCAACAAAACCTTTTCCTCCGTGTACTTTACAACTGCGTTACTAAATCATATACAGTACTTAATTTACTATATGTTATATAGTTCAGGATGTAGCCTAACATCTATTATCCTTTCGTCCTCTGTAGCCCGGGCCGAAAAAAGATAATCATCTCGCGGAACACCAAAAATATTGATCGTGATGTGGGAACTGAATTTGTAATAGTTCACGTTAATTATATAAACTGTAAGCTATTTATTTGTATAGTAAGCTGCATAGTTCTTTCAACATACAATCATTCCAGTTAAACACTTCAGTAATCATTCTACACATCACTATGACTTGCAGAAATTATATCAAGCTGCAGCAAGCCAGGCAATTTACGAGAAAGATAATGAATTTCTACAAATGGGTAATTTCTTCGACTCCGCGTAAAACAGAAGCAAACATCGGTTCTGACAACCACAACCAGAAAACCAGAAGTTACTGATATAACTATTTGGCCTACTTTCCTCTCCTTGGGTGCATATTTTTTTTATTAAGTTCGTAAAATTTTACATGGTTGGTAAGCCTCAGCGTATTTTTGACAGCAATATCACTAGAGATATTACCAGGAACATATCCATTAGTAGTGATACAATTAGAAATACATATGTGCAATACCCAGGAATCTAACTCAGAAAACCTCGTACCATAAGCTAACATGCAATAAACCGCTTTACGGAGGTAAAGTAGGATTCGGAGCATCAACTTCGGAGATATTCAGTCTGTTTTTGAACGATAGGGTTTATCGACCTGAAATATTTACAGGGCCGTTATTACGAAAACAAGTGCCTGAGCCGCTTAAATTGCACAGACTAATATGGACTGCCACTGTACAAATTATTTGCCAAATCTGGAAGGAATCGGTTGATTATATCTCAAGAATTTACATAAAATTTATTTTTCTATGTGAGGTTATAATACAAAATGGCGGAGAAATCATTCCAGTTAGCTACAGATTTGATGGTTATAATATATATTGCCAGCATTCAAAATTAGGGCCTCAGTTGAAATGCGTTTCGTAATTTCGTATATGTAAAGAACTAAGCTAAAATGTATATATGAATGCCGTTTTGAAAAATTAAGTATGACCCACTCGAAACACATAATTTTAAATGGCCTGCAGTAGTGATACTTGTTTGCCAAATTTGGTGAGGATCAGTTGGGTTTTTTTCCAGAAATACGGCAAACATTTAAATTGGTCATGTGCTGATATATTGCACGATGGCGGACAAAGGAGACTTTCTATGTACACATTTGATGTTTCTAATATACGGCCTATACTGCCAGCTTACAAAGACAAGTTGGAATTAATTACATGGTTTTGATACTACAGCATACTAAGCTAAAATAGCTATAAGACCGCCATTTTGAAAATAAGTAACTGGCCTACTTAAATCATACCAGTTTACATCACCTGCTTCAGTACTACTTTTCTGCCGAATATGGTAGGAATATGTCAATGGTTGTCCGAGATATGGCATAAAAAGTTCATTTGTTCGTGTGGCGCTTTCTTACAAAATAGTGGACAAAAGATGTCCCGTGTCGACACATTTGATAGTTGTAATAAATACTGCCAGAATACAAAGTTAAGTTGGAATATATTATATGATTTCGACGACTAAGTCAGTAGATGTCTCTCGGACTTGAAGACAGGAACATCAGAAAGATAGATATATTTCTTATCCAGTTTCCTACATACAGTTTCATCGTTATTATATAAAAAAAATTCTAGCAATATAGACTTATTTAAATAATAATTTGGATTTATTAAATATTATAAGCATAGTTAGCAAAATATTTCCATCGCATACGTTTTACAAGTAGAAATACTGCCGAATGGGGGGAAAAAAAGTTGAATTCAGACTAAAAAAATAGTTTTGAATACGCCTACCCCATGCCTATAAAACAAATATGGCCACCGACTTGTAACAAACAGTGGTTTGTGCTTGTATTGTTAGCAGACACAACTGTTGGCATTATTCTGAACGCCGAGTATTAAAAATAACTCCCAAGTCGCGTCATAGCAGGTGACCCTTAGGTCCGCCGAGGATTGACGAGCACTTCCGAGTGGAGCCGAAGGAACAGGACCTCCAAACCTCGCTGCCACATTTAAAGTTAATTGCCCTCGTATCATCATAATTATACTACTGACAGCGACTCTTCAAATGAGTAATGGTTACTTTTTCTCTGACTCATTTGTTTTCGAAGAGTTTATGAGATGAAGCTGTTTGTGCTTAATAGTGTAGAGATTTTCATTTTTTATTGCTTTCTCATTATCTATGTCGTTTCTCATTCACAGACATATTTCTGTCACTATTATTTCGAGATGGAAAGGTAGATGTTGTAGAAAGTACTGTTAATGGCGAGAAGTAAGAGGGATTCTGTGAGCAGACGGGGCTGTAAAAAAGAGCATGTATTTTATTTGGTTTAATAATGCCCTCACTTTAATGACAGCAAACTAATCGGATCGCGGAGGTGACTAACGTGATGTACTGCCCTAAATTTACAACCAACAATTGCTCAAAAATCCATGGCCTACATGGCACTCTAACGCCAAACCTGACAATATATGCGAGGAGTGTTGCCACACAAGGATTTCAGAAAATATAGTAAAATATTGGCAACAAATTATACTGCTGTCCCATAGAGTGGCCAGTGTTACTTCGCACCTGGCAGTATGACACTCGCTACGTGTTCCCTTGCAATCCAGGCCGTGCCTAATAAACTGCAATCCAATAGCAAAGTCAACTTCAGTGTACACGTGTTTGACGTCTATCTTGTCCTGAAATGTACTCGCGAAATGTTCCTATCCCTAACAATAACGGACACATGACTATTTCAATAACACACTTTCCATGAAGTTTGCATGATTTCCTGCGAACTGACAAAAATTTCAGTATATTTCCGATTTTTTAAAATCGTTTTCGTCTTTTAGAACTAGCACTACAGGAAATTTTCCTTTTCGGTATGTGGATGTTGGTGTGCATAAAAAATTGAAGAAAGCAATAGTTCGTTTCTTGTTATAAAGACCAATTTCAACATTAGCTCTTGTAATTTGTGCACGACCATAGCCATTGACCCATGCGATTTAAAAACGTATGTCACGAAAAATTATTATTTACAATATTGCATACATAATTTTAATACACATCTGCCACGGACTCACTCAATTTCGAGTTAGAAAAGTAAATAATGTTTCCTGTAGCCTCGACATATTCCGTACCCGTCTCTCGTAAGAACAGCAAATATAGGGAGATGTTCAAAGTTTTACAAGACCAGGGAGCAATCACTATTTTTAGTCATACCGAACTGAGTTTTCGTATGCAATATTTACATTTGCGTAAAATTTTCCGTTCTTTTACGTCCTTTTTAACGTAGCGGGCATTGCAAACGTTGTAATTATTTTGCAGCATTTTCTGTTTTCACGTGAAACCGGTTTGCTTTCCTAACGATGTGTGATTTTCCTCTTTGCGCAGTTGTTGGAAAAGAACAAGATGTGTAGCGGTGCAGGCTAGAGAGCATTGTTCCCATGAAGTCGCATTGCGTTCGTGTTTGTGTTGAAACTGATTTTGTTTGTGCACTGTCAGAATGCGTGTATCGTGTGAGTAGAATGATTATCTACGTTCGGGCGCAATGTATTTTCCTCTTTGCGCAGTTGTTGGAAAAGAACAAGATGTGTAGCGGTGCAGGCTAGAGAGCATTGTTCCCATGAAGTCGCATTGCGTTCGTAACTGATTTTATTTGTGCACTGTCAGAATGCGTGTATCGTGTGAGTAGAATGAGTATCTACGTTCGGGCGCAATGTATTTTAAATGGGACAAAACTGACACCTGGCATAGGCGACAGCCGCCGGCCGGCCGACATGTTGTAACATCACCCAACCGTCATCTTGGATCTGGCTAATATTGACCTCGACCCATTATCTCGACCTTGGCGATTTTATGAATTTTTTTTCGTGTTCAAGGTCAACGAGGAAGCCAAACCGGAACATCTGCCCAGTCGAAGACATTTACCGCAAGCACGACCCGGCAACGAGGAAGCCAAACCGGAACACAAGTGCACTATGAATTTTTGGATGACTTTCTCTAAGGTTTAAAAAATATGTATATATTCTTCGTGTGCATGCGAACTTAATTTTTATAACAAAAAATTGTATTAAGTATACTTATTGCAATATTCAAGTATTATTTATCAAATACTATTTCACCGTCAAGCAGATTTTGCTCTCGACTGATTCCTGCAGACTGACTCCTGCAGACTGATTTATGCCGACTGACACCGTGCCGACTGGCTCCTGCCAATTGACTCCTGCTAACTGATATTTTTAAAATTTTGTATGGGTAATAAATCTCATGTGTGTGAACAAGAGTTCGTTAAACATTTTTTCGCGAATTTATTGCCTATGTGTTTGCCTAATACGAGATTTTATATCTTCGTAGCATCACGATAGGCTGATAGAGCACAAGTATGTTTGCAAATATCAGAACTCATCCAGGGCATTATGGAGGTGTACGACGGAGTTTGTTGTAAAAATGAACATGTATAATAGTCGAGTTGGCTCTCGCGTCTGGCCTTTTAAAATTCTATCTTTCGTATGTCTATGATACACTGGTATATCTGCAGGTTCATAATGGACTGAGGGCTATCTTAAAATCGGTATTCAGCTATGATATTATGTTGCGTACTGAGTAAATCCAAAATAATAATAATAATATTAGGGGACTAGGCATTGATTTATTTTGTCAGGTCCTTGGTGTGTAAGCATGGACATTTGCTCTGAAGGTGCCAGACTTAAAATACTAAGCACGTCCACTCGGAAATATAAATATGTAACACTGTACATGTCATGATGTGTCTTATAAGTTCATTAATGGATTTACCCCCCTTTCTCTGTAATATGTGGCATTTTTTCCCTTATCTTAATTGGGTTTCATGCGAGTATATACATTTTTCTTCAGTGGCAAAATGCCTTAAGTTTTCCCAACGCAACAAGGGTGAAATGTTTTATTCATGAAATGAGATTTTACCATCGTATTTGTTGAAGCGTGCTGATCGAATATTGTGTTAGTATTTTTTTTTTTCAAACAGTTTAACACTAATTGAACCCTATGTACGTGGCCTTGGAAATATCTCTAAGTATATGCATCAGCAGGCGAAAGGACTCGTTCACTAGGTTACGAAGAGAATAATAGTGACCTGATTCAGTACATATTTCAAGCTTTATCAGACTGGCCAACAACGAATCTGGTGCAAAATGGTATTTTTAAATACCTGTAAAATACAAAATAGTTTCTTGGTAAGCCATAAAAATGCAAAGAATTGCTGATACCAAATAAATCTTTGTGCTCAACACAACGATTTATTAAATTAATACACACATATTTGCCTTCATAACATGTTGCAATTTCATTTTTTATTTTTATTTTTTTTTATTTTTAGTTTTTTGAAACGAGGATGACTCGTGATTCTGAAGGCCTGATGTCGCGGATTTGATGCGAGAGAAAATGCCGCAATCCCCTCCATCTTATGATGAACAGATATAAATGTTTTTTATTCCTTTCGGAGTACTCGATTCTCGTAAAATAGCAGTGTGACATTTCATTTTTTAAGTGTAGTGCAAGTGAAAATTATAATTTAAAAAAATGTGAAGTTTACACCCTGTTGAAACCGAGCGAGTTGCTTGGGCAAACGGGAAAAAGTAATGACTCGGTCAATAAATCATCCCGGCACTCAAGTGGAATGATGTTTAACAAATAAAATTCGGCCGAACGAGTCGAGAATTGAACTTGGGTCCTCCTGAAAATAGGTCTCCCCGGGTGTCTACTAGTGTGTTCATATATCTGTGTTTATTATTCTATGAACTGAAGTTGGCTTGTGTGAGAAGTAAAACACGTTGCTGGAGAGAGAAGCAGCCCACGGCCTACCATCACCATCCTGCTGACAGTGCGTTAGGGCCAAGTCCAATTCAACACCTGGTGCAGTTTGGCTGGACGTGTCCGCGAGCTCAGATTACAACTGCACGTGTCTCTCGTTTGCTTTTGTCATGGGACTCGTCGCCACTTCTTTAAGTATGGTTTTGTCTTAATAGTTTTTAACGCATCTGTCAGTCTCGCCTGCAATTGGGATATTTCTGGCTCTGTGTGTGTGGTTCCTATATGTAATAATGACAAGCACCTAAAGCCTCCCTACCTGCCTGCATGTGATGTCTAATGCTCGCATGCGATTGGCCAGCTGCAATCACGTGGCAACTCGCTTATTGGCTGGTCGATGTCCGAACAATGGCTTAATTGTTTAGTAAGATTGGTTCTAAGTCAATATGATGTCATAGGGCTTGCATACGCGTATATTATAATCAATTGGGGGTCAGATGAAAGGCTTAGTTTGGCAACGGCTAGCTTCTACGCCAGGTAATCCATGGCCAGTTATGTTAAAGTTGAGTGGCTATTGCCCCCCAATGGTTTCTCGCCATCGATTTCTTCTTCGAGTGAGATGTATCCTGCTTTACCAGCGCCATAGACCTCTTCAGCTGTGACGTCTACATCACTAGCAGCATCTACTTCCACCAGTGCAGCACCATCGTTTCAGATTGGTACGGAGCCATCGACTTCTTGAGCTGTGACACCTACGAAATCTTCAATGGAGCCATCGAACTTTTCAGCTGAGGTACCTAGAACACCATTGCTGGCCTTATCTGCTTCTTTAGATCTAGCACCTACATCTCCAACAGGTCCTTCAGATTCTTTACCTGTAACACTACGTCGTGTTAAGACATTTGTTTTCGGCTATGGTGTACAGCTCCATGAAAGCTTTCATTATGCCAAGATTCCCGGTCGCATGTCTTATTTGTGTAGCAGGTGCGATAAGTAGTACATTCAATTTAATTAGACATGCAAAGACCTGTAAAGGTGAAGATAATCAGGTCTCGTGTGACTTCGTTACATGTCCGCAAAAGTGTAGTTACCTATATAACCTGCCCTTCACAGTGTGTCGGTGTAATGAATGTCACGATATTTTCGCACAAGGACGATACAAGTGTGAAAAGCGAGATACATAAAATAATGTAACCTACAAAGAAAGTTGCATATATTGAGATGCATATGTATATATATATATATATATATATATATATATATATATATATATATATATATATATATATATATATATAAGAATATTGCAATTGTTTTGGAGGACATGAACGACTGCATTTAAATTAATTAAATAAAAATTCCTGTGTCAGTAAAATTACGTTTTATTTCATGTTTACCTAATTTGTCATATTTTAATTAATTTGTAAATGACCCATAAATAAAATAAATTTAATAAAAAGGTATTGCATAAAATACCATTGTACTATATGTACGATTATATAGTTAAATATAACATAGTTTTTAAAACTGAACAACTTAAAATTTTTAATATAACATATAGCTTTAATAAAATGTGCTGCTAGTCAAAGTCTCGTATCATTTATGTACGTATACTGCTAACTGGAAAAATAATTTTTGAAACAGAATGAAAATTTCACATTTTTCTATGTCTGTAAAAATATAAGTGTCGACAGCTCGCCTGGCGGCTGAATCGGCAACTTTCCTGGTGTTGAAATCGGGAAATTAACGCTACTTATGTGTTGAAAATAGAATTCAAAACGGAGGGCGCCAACAGCGTAACCTATACTTAAAAAACACAAGGGAATATGGCTGACGCTTGGCGGCTAAATCGACAACTTCTCTGGTGGCGATATCGATTATTAATACACTAGCGCTACCTAGATTATGTAAAAGTAATCAAATTTAAATCAAGATGGCGCCCTCAAGCAGTGTATTAACAAATGACAAACTAAAAAACCAAGATGGCTGCATACGATATACTGAGTTGTGTGAGGGTGTGGAGGCCCCCCGACTAATTAGCGAAGGTAAATAATTGACCGTTTAAATAACAAATAAAAATTTGGTAAGAGTGGTGGAGGGACCTCTGGTAATACATGTTTTTAAATAATTAAAAAAAAAATGTTTGAATAAATTTTTAATATTTGTTTTATTTTAAGGAAGTTTTCAAGATTTTTAGGAATTTTTTTAGGGTTCAAGATTATTCAAGGTCACGGGCAGGGGGTCAAGGTTTAGGTCATGGGTCAAGGTCAGCCAGATCCAAGAGGATGGTTGGTTGATGTCACAACATGTCGGCCGGCCTGTGCCAGGTGTCAGTTTTGTCCCATTTGAAATGCATTGCGCCCGAACGCAGATAATCACTCTACTCGTGTGGGATAGCGAGGTGGGTGGGCGGGGTGGGGAAACAATCGCGTGGTTTTAGAGGCAGACCGAGAACCAAGAGCTTCTTTCCACACAGCATTAGCACGATCTGCCCGAGAACACGGCGAACCGGAGGGGTGGGGGAAGGCGCGAATGATGGGAGAACGAGAAAATCCTGAGAATCCTACCTGCATTACAGGCACGTTTTATAGCACTGCAGCGCACTCGGTTTCTGCCGCCGATGTGCGAGTAAAATACGTAGAATGCTGGCCTGGGGCGTGGAGCGCGCCAACGCTGAAAAACGTAGTCAGGTTTTTTATTCTTCCAAATGTTGGATTGATGTGTCTCGCTTACTGCGGATCGGAGCGATGAAACTATTATCTGACAAATTACTACTTTCTTTTTTTTTTTACTGTGCTTTGTGCAGATTGAATTGTACGCAATCCCCGAGTGTTAATTTTTGCGATGCTGTGATTACTATAAACCTGAAGAATTTGCGGATTCGTTTTGAGACAAGCTGGAATTCAAAACACGTGTGTTTATATAACTTTGACCAATGGTCCACACGGTGTTTGACACCTCCTGGCGAATGCCGGCCCAATGTCGCCTTCCACTGTGACAGCAGACGACCAATGTGCAGTAAATATCGGCATATAATTCATAAGACTCTAGAGTCTAGTCTGCAGGTCATTGAACTCGAGAATTTTTTTGGTCTCTAGTGATTACTGAATTAGATCGCTTGGGATTGCCCGTTATAGCAAGCAGTGGAAGTTTATGACAGAAATTAATATCGATGTTCACTCAACCAACGTGGATGTTACATGCCGACAAAAATTGTATGCATTCGTCCAATTTGCAAAAAATGCCAAGAGTTATTGCATTATTTGTATGACTGTTGGTGTTAATAATAGCTACCTATATAATGTATTTTGTAGTTACCAGATGTGTCCGTTTAATTAAGTCTGCACAGACTTAACAGAGCACATGATAAAACATTTGGGTACAATAACAGTGTGTGTGTGGCGTTATGGAAATCCTGTAAATGTCGTTGCAAATTATTTCTAAATTTTATATTTAAGCGAGATTCAAAACTGCATTTCTTTACTCTGTTTCATTTATTCGTTTAAAAATAATTGCAGCTGAAATTAAATTTGTTTTCATTCATGCTAATATGTACTTAAGCCAACAAAGTATTTACAAACTGGGGTAGAAATGAGTTTGTACTGCACTCTTTAGTTTTGCCATTTTTCTTTTGCAGTGGACTTCAATATGTTTTACGATATTATATTTTTAACATCTAGTTCAAATTGTTCCAGAAAATTATTCAGTAGATTTTCTGACAGTAAAAAAGAGGTCACGATTGTAGAATTTCAGAGCACTGCATTTTGGCGGGATAACAGGATTATTTAGTGATGGGAATAGTATCTTAATCTTTATTGCATTATAAAGAACCCTCTTATGTATTTTACTGTGAACGTGTGAATACCTCACGCGCAATCAAAATAGTGTCGTTTTCACACATAAATCTCCTCCTAAATATTTTATGAAATGATTGTTGTGGGTTTTGTATCGCACTGATGTACACATAAATGCAAACAGTGACTAGTTTCCGTTAAAATGCTGGATTCAGAAACATTTGTTAACTAAACATGTCTAATAAATAGTAATTTATGTCGAGAGTTGTGTTTTCAACGACATTGGCTTGGCTTCTCCGCCTCCCCAGCATAGCTATCATAAACATTTTATGTAATTATTTTTTAATTGGATGCTAACTACTGCATACAACAACTTGTAAAAGTTCAGCACAAAAAAAAAACAATCGATTTTTCTTCTGCGTTTCGCCTTATATTTAAACTTTGCGTGATTGATTTCCCTTGTTGGGTAGTATTAAGTCTGATAATATCTAGTGACGAAAATGTATTAGAAGATAATTGTTAAAAACAATAAATGTTCATTCGTTCGAATTAAGTAATTCCGTATGTCACATCAGAAAGCGCGAACATTCAACTATCACATATTATTATATTACTGCCGCTGACTTTGTTCTCAGGCAGCGCTTCTAGTATGTAAATTGCTTAATTTACCGTCAGCAGATATTACGGAGGGCACTAGTATGCTTCCTTGGTAACAATTTAGCTTACAGATGTCTCAAAATATTATTAATTTTTCCTGCTCATGTAGCAGTAAATGTCTTGCTCATTCGAGTTAATTATTTTCGCGCAAGAAAGAAATTTATTATGGAAGCAACAGCTTCACTCTTTCTCGTAAGAGAAAGGGAAAGCAATGGAAAATTAATTTATTTATATACAAATTTATGGGAACTCACATTCGATGTGGGTAACATCTGGGCAATAGGAATTTGTGTATCTGATTTTTTGATGTGATCGTTCATATTTATGTAGGCAACCAAAAAGCTTTCTCATATCGTGGACACGAATATTGCTTTATTTACAAGTCTCTAAACTCTTTTCTACGTAAACATATTGTTACGGGCTGCAACTAGCAATGGCCGCCAACTTCCATTATGAGCGGCTTGGGGTGACCTATCTCGATCCTCCCCTCACCCAGGCAGACACGCTTGCCGCCTCGCTGCCTTCCCCCTCCTGGGGAAGCCCTGGAATTATTGACAGCGGTGAGACCTGGCTGACATCACATCCCCTCCTCCTCCGCCTGCTGAGGAGCCGACAAACATATAGACGGCTCTAGAATATTCTGGAAGTTAGGACACTCGGCCCAACACGCGATTTAGATAACTTTCTGGGTGATGGCCTACGGCCCTATAAATACCGCAGCGGTCCAGGGGCCAGCAGCCTTTGGCGATGACCATTTAGCTGAGTGCGGGTGCTAAGTTAGGTGCCGACGAAGATTAGACTGGGTATGTAAATTCAACTAGTTTGCATTTGCGTTGTAATCAGAGTTCCTGGTCCCCAATGAGCCGCACATCTTGTGCCCTAGAGGTGGAATGCCTTTGTGGCAGCATACAGTGTACATGTTCATTCTCAACACTACGGTCCTCGATGGTCCCACGCAAGTACAAGCCGTGCCCAACACCATTTAACTTGGGAGATCACGGGATCTCGAGGATACCAGCACGGTAGCGAAGGCGCTGTTCTGGGTTTCAAAATGCGTCAACATATTTCTTTGCATTATCACAAATAAAGAACGTCCCGAGACTGTCGTTTCTGCATCCAGACCCATCTAGCGGCCAGTTTTTAAGCGTGGGCAGGCTTTACCAAGCGCTTAGCATGGCGTAATCATACGTCCTCAACCCAAACACTGCAAGAGCTAGAAGCATAAAAGTAATTTCCAGTTCCCACTCGTTTTATTTTGTGATGTTGCAGTCAATAGAAGCAAACTTTAGATTCGTGTTTTTTATGTAGTTTAATTAACTTGTGCAACAAAATTTATTTATTTGTTTCGAAGTAGTAAATGTGAATATTTGGTTACCGTATCGGAGTTTGTATTTTGCCCCCACTATGGTTAAGTGTTGCAATGCGGGAGGTTTTTCATTCCTTACATTTCACGATAAAAGGTTAGTTATTCGATTTTTCACCTTTTGCAGAGGCCAAGTTTTCAAGTTACCAAGTTTTGTAGTTGGCTGTTGCCGTGGCCGGTTGTGCTGCCTCATCATGTCCATTACAGACATTGTTTTCTTGCTCCCCGCCTTTCCTCTCTCCTAGTTTTGGTTTCTCAGCAGTGTCAGCATGCAAACTGTTTCAACACCTGTTCCCTTAATGAGGTTATGAAGTTAAACAAATAATAATGTTACTCGCCGACTGCTTCACGAGATGCGGACTCGGCTCTGTAGAGGGTGGCCTACCTCGACTCTCCACTTCCCTCAGGCAGACCCGCTTTCTGTCCCGAAACCGAGCGGCCGGGAATGAATAACAGCTAACCTGGCTGGCGTCACAGCCCCTCGTCCCTCCTGCTGGAGAAGCCGACGAATTGGGAGGACTGGCAAGAATATTCTGGGAATTAGGACCATCGGTGCTACTTGGCATTTGGGGAAATATCTGGGCAATGATATACGTACGACCCTATAAATATCGCAGCGGTCCGAGGTCCGGGGTATTTTGCTGAGTGCAGTAACCCGGGCGAAGTCGAGTGTGGGGAGGTACATCGGTGAAGAGGGCAGACGACGACGGGAGATTGCAAGATGACGGCGGACTAGGTGTTTGTGGTGTGAACGGACGAGAGAACGCGGAACCCGAAAAATGAAGGCAACTGTACATGAGGGCGCTTGGAGAACGCTAGAACTAGACTAAAATGAGGTGGGACTGTATGGACATGTGATACGGACTTTATTGTAAAAATTGTAACAGTAAAATATGGACATATAATTTATAAAGTAACTCAATATGTTTTGATACACTGTTTATTGGGAATGATTTCAGTTATTTATTTACATTAATATCTTTGGGGTTATAGTAAATTGCACTGAACGAATTTATTAATTTTAAATAGCAAAAGATAACACTGTATTGATATGTACAGATATTGAGACGAAAGTATGTTCTATGTAATTAATGTGAATAAATAAGAACTTATAATTAACTCTCATATTTAAGTAAGACCTCCATACCTTAAAGAAACTGGCTAAGCATACTGACTTTGAGAAATTGTAATAATTTTTTAAAGTCTGCTTTATGAAGTAAATTTGAATATTTCTTTCTCTTTGGCTTGCAAGTTTTATTCGTCTGCATCTATGTCATCCTAATATACCGTTACATATCAACTCAACATTTTCATTAAACCAAATTTTCAGTGTAATGTTGTTCTAATGTGCAAACACATGATTTAAAAATATTGTTAAGGGGACCCTCTTTCAAACATTTTGAAACCCTTTCATCCCCTTTCACTAACTTTCAGCTGTTTTAGTTAATTTTTCTTATAAATGTCTTGGCCAACGCCAAACAACAGTATATACACTTTTACATTCTCATTTCAAAATACAATTTTGTAAGTGATCGACCAACTCGTGTTTTTCATTTGTATTGTAATAATTGTTTTGGACTTCAGCGCATTCGTTTGTTAAGCCGTATAATTACAGTTTATGGCGGAGGAAAAGAAAATAATTTAAAGGTATTTGCTTAAGCCGAAAACGATAGCAACACAAACGTTTATCATAGTGTTCTTCATAACTGTCTGCTTGTAGCTCGAATTCCCAAAAAATATTTTAATCCGCAACAACAAAGTCAAACACGCCGAGTCCAAAAGTATACCATGGCCTCTTAGCCGTTTTCTCTTCGCTTGTCTTTAGCTACTTTACCGTCTCCTCCGTTAATGCCAGCCGAAGTTTCACATCCCTCAATCTCGCAATTAGAATCTCGTCGCGATTATAATCACATTAGGCGGATACGTGACTTCCGTACGACGAACGCTCCAGGGCTTTTCAGATCCGCTGGGCTCTGCGAGAAACTTTCCTCCTTCGAACCAGCAGTCTGAACTTATTTGCGAAGGAGATATGTACAGTAGTGTCAAACATTCACCACACTGTTAGAAAAAATGACGGTAAAATGACGGTACATAGCGGTTATAAATTATCCATACATCTGCTATATAGTACCGTCTCTTCTTTCTTTTTTCAATAACCTAAGTAAATTCCACTTAAATCTCTGTAAATTCACGGAGCGTGTCCACAAACTCGCAAGTTAATTTATTTTTAAATCTGCTCTTAATAAAAAGTGCTAAAAAAAAAAACTTTTACTTTCGTTAAGTGAGTGATTCATAAAGTATAAAAAACGACTATAAAAATAAAGTCAATTGTCCGGTGGCGGATTTTAACTATGTAAAACGTTTTGACAGTCCAACACACTATCCACACACCTACCATCCTATTACAAGAATCAGTGTCGTAAATATGAAATTTAATGTAATATCATGCATGTACCTGTGAGTTTCTAGTCATGTTAGGGTGTCAGTGAGTTTTTTTTTTTTTTTTTTTTTTTTTTTTCAAACGGGGGTAAGATAAAGATTTTAATTTTCATAATTTATTTCACTGAGTATAACAGGAAAAAAAAAAGTCCAAATACTTGGTCCTCTAGTGGGATTTGGACACGAATTGAAAATGTATTAATCAATAACTCGAACCACTCGCCTACCACACTTTACACGAAATATTTTGTAAATATGGGTTTTACAAGATAGTGACGAACGCGCCTGTCATAGTTTCTAGTGGTGTTAGAGCGTTTGCTGTATTCGCGGTTTATAAAACGAGGTTAAGAAAAAATTGTTTTTATTTTCGTTATGTGCGTGTTTCACTGTGCATTCAGATGGTTTTATCCTGCAGAGAATTTGAACAAAAATCAATGAATTGGCACTTCATGAGTGGATCGCCATTCATCTGCTACTATTCTGCAAGTAGTAGTATTGTGAAAATGGGATTTGATATGCTTTAGGTATTATCTGTATTGTTCGTGTCTCAAAATCGAAGCTATAAGAATACGAAGAGCTTCCGTATTTTACATTTACAGAGTTCATTTCCGTTATTCGTCATTAATTAGTGCCTTTCCGTAAATTAACTCTACATCTCCGTAAAAGTTACAGAAATTTCTAACAGTGCAGGCACTCACAAGTATGACAATTTTTTATAAGTCGGGTATCGTTAAGCCATTCGCTACAGCGAGAGAAATGTTTATTTGAATAAAATAAAGTTTGTTTGGTGCAACAACATTTATTGTTTGTATACGGGTGACGAATTATTTTGTTTTTGAAACATGATTACTTTTTTTTCTTATTTGATCGCACGAAGCTGTAAGATTTGGTTCGTGCAACAAAAAAATTTGTCTTGCTGTACACACATTTAAATGTTTCGGTCATTTTTAAGAAAAAAATTGAGCGTTCAACCGGGATCTCTCGTGGCTGAGAGCTATGGACTAGCAATCTTATTATTTCTAGATTTGATTTAATTGATTGAAACATTTGACATGTGAAAGTATTTCTTGATTTGTTCTCACGAAGCGTGACTATGGACGTAAACAAATAAGCGCACCCCTTGCCCGGGACTTGAAACCGGAGCCCCTCGCCGGAATCCGGCACTCTACTAACTGCTCCACGAAAGTCGGCACAGTATCAGCTTAAATGACTACTGGCGAATAGCGAATGGTTTTTTTTTTTACATTTGATTAATGTATTGGACAACCTACGTAAATTTATATTTCAAGTTTTCCAACTATGTTGTGTGTGTGTGTGGTTTTTTTTTTTTTTTCCGGTTCATCCTCTTTATTAAAATTTTTGTAATGTAATAAAGCATCAATAAATGTACTAGCAAACAGTGTTATTATCCTAATTCTCAGAAAAACTTCAAACAAACTCTCCAGCTGTATTTTTCAACGAAGGCCATGAAATAAGTGGCCAATTATATCCAGTTGATCCAACGAAATATTTTGTTGGAAGTCCGATTATTTTTAGCACAACGCAGTACTTTTGTTTATTTAAACGTGAATTTTTATATGAATAAAATCGATTTGGTTTCTCTTCAAGTTTTATTTCTCAACAAAATATTTTTTTGGCGCTACTAAACATATATTTGCCCTTTCTAACAAGTACGTTATTGGCTGGAACAAACCTTTCTCTCAGGGCACACTCTTAATTACAATGAGTGGATTTTCCACTTATTTAATAAACTGTAATATTTTAAATTATAAAATAATATTTTTCTTTACACCTTGACTGTTTAAATAGTGAGGAGATGATAAAAACATATTTAATTATTTCTAACATTTCGCTGTCGAATTAGTACGATTATTACTAAAGAACCTGTTCTTAAAAATAAAATTTTCATTCTGTAAAGTTAAAAAAAAAATCATTAAAATGTGCGACAAATTCACATGCAGGTAATCGATGTGTAAAATCTTCATATGTTACTATTTCCAAGAAAACAGTGGTTTTCTCTTGTGGCGAGAAATGTATGTTGACAAGGGTAGGGAAGTAGGTATTTTAATTCTTTGGCAGATCGTTTGGTTTCTTAATTTAAGGAAGCTATACTGTGTGATTATATGAATTAATTTACGTGCTAAGTGTTTTTCTGCACTGTGAATATACGAAACATTTGTGGTATCATCGTAACATGGTATATCATCAAACAATGCATCAACTATGGTGCAATATTTGTAAACTAAATATAAGAAAATGTTATTAAGAAGTTTATATGTTGTGCAACGGTTACTCTGCGGAAGCCAGGGCGTGCTTGAAGTCAAAAGGATGACTCCAAGAAAACCTGCTTCAAATTCCACAACAACTTATCACGAACTCCAACTCCTGGACTCGGTTGTCCAACCGTGTGTCTATTTTCTGTTATGATGAAGTAAATAATATTGTTTAAATAATCCCCGGAGTGATAAGCAGGAGGGCACACCAATAATTAGAAGAAAAAAAAAGTATATATTCTTTATTATTTTTGGGGGACTGAAATTTTTTTGCACATTCCCTGTAAATAATTAAATGAGATCTTATCACTGAAAGTTTTTTAGAGTTTAGCTTTATTTTGAAACCAAAACAATAAACTAATATGTTAAGATTATCTAAGCTCATCGGACATTCACTGAAATATATGAATACTGAATAAAATACAATAAAGCTTCCATTGTTTATCACCTGAAGACGGGAACAGATCGCAGCTACCGAAACGTTGTGACTTTTTTTAACTTGTTACTATTTATTTAGCCAGTTAGGTTTCAATCTTGTGCTGTCCATGGTATTTTGTGTTGCCCGTTGTCTGACTGGATCATCATATTTTGGATCCATTTAATTTGGTAACTTTTTTTTTTTTTGCTGTTTTGTGTTTCGCATGTAAGATGGACTGATGTCTAGCCAAATTTATGCTGTCTTTGTTAAAATCTGTTTTTTTCATCATCAGACTGGATCGTTATATTTTGTTGATCCTTTTATATGTCTATTTATTATGAATTACTGCACTGTCTGTTTCACTTGTTTTTTTTTTTTTTTTTTTTGCTGTTTTTATGTTATCATAATTGTAATTTCTTCTGTTGTTTCTGTTTCGGTGTTTGTCTAACTGGATTGTTGTCTGTTGTTCCATGTGTGTGTCTATTATCGCATTTTTATTGCATTTGTGTACCTCACCCATATAATTTGTTCTTCTCTTTTTGGTTACTCTTTTCGTAGTCATTGCAGGCAATGGAGACACAAAAAAATTTGAATTCGCAGCTAAACAATATTTATATGAACTGATATCAGTTTCTCTTTGAGTACTGGTAAAAAAGCATTATATTGTTTTGGTGACAAATTTACATTCACTGGAGGAACACATGGACACGACTCGGTAGATGCAGAGTAATGCCCATTTCCGCGTTGCGTATGGGCTACGGGAAGAAACTTCGCAAGTCCTCTCAATAGGGCTCCATTATGACGCGAACTAACTGCATTACTCCAATCACTGTAACGCAGGATTTACAACGACCCGTCGCGTCTGTCCGTCCGTCGATCACGTGACCAACAGCCAATCAGAGGTGGCCATTAAATCTATCCGTCCGTCCGTCATAACCTTGGCAACCTTAACTTTTGACGGACGAACGGATGAAATTACAGCCTTCCAAATTTGCACGTTTTGATACTCATTCATCCCAAGTTCTTTACACGGCTGTGCAGTATGTACAGTGATTTATTTTGGCTGTTTGTTGTTTTTATATGTTTGTTTATGTAACCGTAAAATACAAGTACGTTAAATTTTTCCTGAAGACTTATTGATAATTACGTTTGTAAACACGAGCTCCTTTTGTGTAATAATAACAGTAAAACAATTACGCCTTATACGGTTTTTATCATTTTTGACATCGATTAATTTCTATAATGTACGTGTATGTACATTTTGTGTATTTAAAACACAATACCGCCAAAAATTTTCACATGTTATGGAGAATATTTTTCTGTTTGTAAGCAGTTATGTTTTTATTAGTTTGCAGCAATGAACTCACGACGGACGTATGACGTTCGGTTGTAGAAATAGACTTAAGATGAGGTAAACCGCTTATTCGTCTTCTGCGCATGTACCCAATATTGACCTACACCAATCATACACAACTGTCTGAGTCACGTGGTCAACTGTGATGAACGTATTTGTTTATATCTTAATTTTTTTAACGACAAGCACTATTGTATTATCTAAATAATTTTACCAATTCAAATGTAGTCAAACTGAATTACAAATTTATTAGAGGGAGTATACAAACATCTTTTAGCACTTGTTTACAAATGGGTTTTATAACCTAAAATCCAAACCATGCCGTTTTCACTAGCCATGTTGGCAGAAAAGCAGTTCAATGTTGGGCCACGGAGATTGGCTGTGCGCAGCCAACGAGATCGGTTTAAATCATCTTTAGACTATGGTTGTAAATCGCTCGGCTGGGAGACGGATGACAGACGGACTCGACGGGCTATTGTAAATCCGCCTCAATCGCAGTTTTAAATAGTACGATTGTTAAATTCATCTGAGAGGAGATTCATCTGACTCGGGCAGTGCGTCCCATTACACTTCACTGGTTTCCCCGTCAGCGGCAGTTTTTACAGGCTGAAACCCCAAATTTTCTCAATATTTTACTATCTACATAAACACTGCGAAGAATAATTTAGCACTACAAGTAGGCTACTTATAAATCGTTGAGAGATCGTGCCTGCTTTCGAACAATACGCGCTATGGACGGAGGATCGAAAATGAGGTTTATTATTACGAAATACGTTGGAAGCCTGCTCGCCTCCCACCAAGGCGAACCGGGTTCAATCCCCGGCCGGGTCACTCCCCCGTTTTCGCAAGTGGGAATCGTGCCGTACGATGCCGCTGGTCGGCGGGTTTTCTCGGGGTCGACAGTTTCTTCCGCCCTATCATTCAGACGCTGCTTCATTCTCACCTCATTTCACGCACATCGGCTCTCGAGACCTCTGATGTTAAGAGCCCCCCAAATCTCTCAACTAAACTCAACTCAATCAAGTAATATAGAATAAAAGTAGGTAAAAATATGTAACGAGCGGTAAACTATTTTCTCGGGGCCTCCCGTTTCTCCCGCTCTTTCATTCCGGTGCTGCTTAATACTCACCTCATTCACCCTCAACGACCCTCAGACTTCGTTTTTAAGAGCCGCCCAAATCTCTTCACTCACTCACTCACTCACTCTACTTCACGTATAGGTGGACGGCTAATTCCCCGTAGTCCCATTTCGAAATCGTTTCTCTTCTAAAAATGTAAAATATTCACACACCAGCGACTGGAGCGTACGGCGGGCGAGAGCTAGCTTTGAGCCCGTGACGTTAAAAGCAGTCGTGTATTTTCAAAGTGGCCTCGACTTTGGGAACGCGAGTGAGGCGCGTTTACCATGGGAACAGGCGGGGCAGAAGACCAAAGGACACTGTAAAGATTTTTTCGAGCTAAAATTCCCTTACATGTAAGGGAAGCTAATTACCTCTACATGTAAGGTAAAATTACCTCTTAAATGTAAATTAAATTTACATAAC
This sequence comes from Dryococelus australis, assembly GCA_029891345.1. Classification (NCBI taxonomy): domain Eukaryota; kingdom Metazoa; phylum Arthropoda; class Insecta; order Phasmatodea; family Phasmatidae; genus Dryococelus; species Dryococelus australis. Next base: position 306,013,539 of record CM057009.1, on the reverse strand, counting down.
ACGTAAAGTACTATTCCCCTAATCGTACGGGAAAAGTACTTGACAATGTGGGTGGGGGGGGGATACCATACAAGTACGGGAAAATTAACTATATTGTATAACAAAATGTAATTTAAAATACCTTGGAGTGTTAGAACAGATAATTTTTTATTACCTGCATCCTACAACGAATAGTAACCGAAAAATCATCACTAAACTCCTCGACACTTGCCCGGGCGGGGGGGGGGGCGAACCATTGTCCTTTATCACGGTAGGCCGATGCGCTATCCATTTCTCCCCCCACGACAGCATGACAACATTAGTGAATATTATCGTATTAAAGGATTGTTTCTTCCGCCCGTCCTCCCACTTAGCTGGTGGGACAGTGCTGAAGAGATGCAAGCGTTGTAAGGCAAATTTCCCTGCCATGCTTCGGTTTTTTCAACTACCATGTACGTGAATTTTAATCCAGACTGCGGTAATTATACATAACCCGTAAGGAAAACTACGGTTTCCCCCACAAGTTTGCGAATATCACCTTACACTTGTCAGGTAATTTGCCCGTTATTTTTTTACAGCGGAAGTTCCGGCGGATGTTCGCGGCGGTCGCCCGAGCGTTGACCGCTCCTCCTTCAAGTGGCTCTCACGAAATGTTTTCTTTTTCCCGCACACCCCTCTGTTCTATTTGCACAGCTCTCGTTCCGTGCCGAATTAATGCGCAGCGAATCGCGATGAAACTGTGCGCGGAGGTGGATATCGTTATAATTTATACGATGAGAACCAACCGTCTACGGCTGTTCCAAAGGCGACGACTACGCGAGAAGATACAGATAGACATAACTGTGTGCGAAGTTTGCCGATGTAAATTTGCTAGCTCGGTAGGCAACACGAACCATGCCGCTGAAATACCACGCAATTAAAGCACGCATATCGAGAAAATTTAAACATATGATTCATTACAGGTGAACAGTTTCCCAACACCTAGAATAATTAAGATAAACATTCATTACACATTCGTCTGGCAGAAACGTGCTCTCGCATATTCAGCGTTTCAGCGTGAAATTGAGGTGCGTTAATACTGCTCCATCTGGGACTCGTGAATGACGTTGAAGGATTCGGGGTCACGAATATTTGATATTGCGCAGCGCAGTAGCTATGCGGGAAATATCAGATCGACAATAGTTTACCTCTCTATATTTCCGCGTGGATGAACTTCACTGGCTGAATGGCGATTTCCTTTAAAGCGCAGTGAATTCCACTGCTTCAAACCGTTTTTTTCCGAACTCACGCTATTGTTTGCTAGCCGAAAGCGGCTTATTATGGCTCCTTTGTGCCTGAAGCTGTTTTGCGCGTTCGAGGATCACAAGTGAGCGAGCGATACGGGCGACACTCTACACGCACGCCTGGCACAACATCGCCCCTACGCGAAAGACACCGAACTGGCTCGCAGCGTTTCCGTGACAGTGGGACTTCATAACACGCGATGGAGGTCCGTAAGTTTAACAGCAGACGTCGTTCCTGCTACCTCTGAACGAAACTGCGAAGGCAAGGTGTAAAAATGTATTTGCTTTTTGATAATTTCGCAATTTTTTTCTCTCTGACTACACTCTATATGATAAGTGTAAAACCAATACGACGTTGAATGATTGTTTCTGGCCTTTTCTGGCAAAAAGTCGCATTCCCAGTAAATTTACTGAGACACGCGCACACACGCAAACAGCGATTTCACAGGAAATGTTTTATTACATCGTCCTCGGAACTACATTCATAAACTTCGCGTTTCGCTTATAGGCTGGTCACGGTAAAATGAGCTCTTCTTAAAGCTCTGCTTAACATATACTTGTATACACGTTGTGTATTCCTCCGCCTTATGTAAATTTAACATTGCTATGGGCCTCACCACATTAGGCTATTCATCTGTTGGTCAAATGAAACGGTTAAATTATTAATAAAGTAAATACTTTACAAATTTGCCCAATTTTACACTTCAATGAGCAGAAAGCGAAAGAAATAATTTTAAGTTATCACAAATGGTTACCTAACACTTTTTATTCGACGTTAAGATATGGAACTACTTTCCATCCATCGTTACCAACTTTACTGGGCGAATATCACTCAGTGCGCCCATTCAAATATATGCATGCAGGGGTCGTGACTTTTTTCTAAGGTTCATTTCTAAAGTGCTCACCTTATAGTGAACAGCATTGAACTATATTACTGATTCTTATATGCACCGTAGTCACAGTTTTTATTTCTTCTAACCTACAATAAAATTAAGTGTTAGGTGTGAGCCCGCGGTAGGGACGCGAGCTAAGTGAGTCTCGCGGGTTATCTGGGCCCCGTACTCCTACAAGGGAAGGAAATACTGCAAGGAGGCATGCATCGCGGCAGCAAGGGATTGGGTTGCCTTCGTCTCGTTTTGGCAATGAAAACCTGCCTAAATATACTTACACCTAAACTATAACTAAGAAGAGAGAGAGGGAAAAACAGGCATAGACGCCGCAAAAACCCTTCCGACAGGAAAGAATTCCAAATATTGTTGCAAGCATTAATTCGAAATGCTACAGGGGACAGATAGGCAACAACCATGCTCTTGATTAGTAGGTAGAGAAAATACTAGAAGAGTGGGGGGGGGGGGGGTACGTAGTCACCCCCATAAAGTATTTTTTTATAATGCTCTCGGCCAAGTGGCACACAATCGTGTGTTCCTGGATTCGATTCCACGCAGGTCAAATTTAAGGAATTTACGTCAGTTTTGAGTGTAGCCATTGAGAGAGGTTTGTTTAAGCCTTTATATATACATATATACGTATATATATAATTAAACAAGAATTCACTGGTTCTCAAAATATTTTAATGGATAAAAATACTAAAAATGTGGTTCTGTTACTCTTAAAAACACTCATTCTAGATGACGAAACCACTTTGTCGGAGTAGCAAAATCTTGTTAAAACTACTTACCTTACCGACTTTACACTACACAAAAAAAATGATGGCATTATGTAGTATTTTGACAGCAGGGTCATTATGTACAGATTCAGCGGAGTGGAGAGGTTTCCGCATCTTAACATCGAGGTCGTGAGAGCCGAAACGAAGCAGTGACTCGGCCAATCAGAAGACGAGAAGGAGACGGTCGTGGCCTAATAGGAACCAGCCCGGCGTTATCTTGGAGTGATTTCGGAAAACCCGCTGAAAAATCAAAATCAGTATGGCCGGCCTGTGAGTCGAGCAAGGGGATTTTTCATTGCGCGTCCAGTATGTTAACTACTGCTCCACTTCGCTGTTGGCTGGAGCAAATTTCTTTCTTACAGTTATGGCGTCCCAACTCTTCATGCCACGTGGCTGGACGCATTTACTGCCGGGCCTTAAAAAAAATTCCTTGCCAAGTCTGGAAACGTTGCATGATCATGATAATGTATGATGGTGCTACATTTAGCCCTCAACGTACCATGGTACACTGAGGACGTGTCCGAATTGTATCAATATGGACGTTCTTGACAGTCACTCGTTTAGCACTCCTGGCAACACATTATTAGATTAATAGTGCAAAATATTTTCAGCTAAATTTAATGCTTCAAACAGACGTAATATTTCTTCAATCATCACTGAAATACTAGTACGAATACGTCAATAAATAAGAAAATAATAAATTATTCAATAACGACTGAGAATAATTTTTGCGGTTATATACATATATATATAATATATATGTGTGTGTGTGTGTAAATAAAAACACTTAATTGCTTTTAAAACATACCTAGTGTATTTTATGTACAATTATTTGTGTTAACAGTCATTTTAATTACGCATTCGAGCATGTATTTTAAAAGTAAGAACAAATATGGCGCTGATTTTGTAATTTTGTAATTTTTCTAACATACGCTAGATACAAAATACGAAATTACAAATACGTCACAATTTTTCTATACTAAATCGGGGCACGTGATCAGTTTGTCAACAAAATCTGCCAATTCGGACACACGGCCTGAGAAAAATAAATATGGTTGTAAGAACCATCTACACTCTAAATCCGAATAAATGGTAAACCACAAATTCGCGGTGAAATTCAACTACTCGAATGGCTCCGCTCAGAATCAGTGGAAAATCACTGATGGTTTCGGTGAAAAAATTTCACTGATTGAATAAGTGACAGCCGACTGCAGCGGCGAAATAAATTTTGTAATTATGGAAATTAGCAAATGAATTACGCGAAGTAAACTTGTTTACAATAGTTTCCTTTTTATATTGCGCAATTTACTGTAAATTAAAAAAATTTTCGGAGGTGACCAGGGCTGAACCCACACACTCTTTCCAATTCAATTTTCAATTTTACGCCATTACCTTACAATCTGCGCTACCAAGCCAAGTATATATGTATTATAGTTCTTTATCGAAATCTTGAAGATTTAAAGTGTATACCTTTACTTTTCCTTTTTTTTTAGATTGGCACCGTTAGGATTGTTAAAACGAATAGTAGTGTGTGTGTGTTTATATATATATATATATATATATATATATATATATATATATATATATATATATATATATATATGGGTGCACTCTCTTCACCATATTATATGCAGTTTAAACTTTCAACCAGAGCTCTGTGATCATTACATAAAAACGAAATGAAGGACGTAAAAACGCAATTAAAGGCTGAATGTTCATATTATTTGGTAAAATGGTCTTTTGAAAGACGAAGTACATATTTTTTATTGGTTTTACATTCGATGTTATTTCACTTGATACGCGTTGTTACGGCCAGTTTTAAACGTTGTTTGGCGGCCAATTTTACACGCTGTTTAACTGATTCATCAGTTTAAAAAAACCACTTAAAAACAGTGAAGAAATGACTGGTGAATCAGTGGAAAATATCACTGAATCAATAAATGAAGCGAATCTGGCATTTCTTCACTGATTCATCAGTTAGATTCCCTGAAGTGACTTGAAGAATCAGTCTGGTACTGTTAACTGATTAAAATAGGGAAATCCTCCCTGATTCAGATTTAGAGCGTAGACTGTGATTGTATTTGCTACTGTACATATGGTTGCTACAGCAGAGCACTGTGTTCCTACTGCAAAACAGATAGTACCTCCAGTAGAACAAGTTCAACAATAATTAGATTGTTCCCATAACAATCAGAATTGTGATAGCAAAACAGAAGGCTCTGTTGCAAGTGCTGAACAGTTATGTAATCCGATTCGAGGGTAGCAGCAACGGAATATTCTGTCGGATTATTACATTCCTAGTTTAATTCACTGAAGCGGCTGTTGAATCAGCAAGGTACTGTTAACTGATTGAAATAGTAAAATCCTCATTGATTCCCATTTATAGTGTAGACTGCGATTCTATTTTCTACCGTACATAGATTATTAAAATTCTAGTAGTTTTGTGAACGATACAAATGTTGTTGAAGTGGTTCTGTTGGATTTACTATCTGTTCCGTTGTCGGAACACAGGGCTCTGCTTTAGTTACCATTTGTTTGGTAGTAAATAAAAATCACAGACAGGAGTACAACTGACATGTATGTTAGTATTATTATCTATGTTAGCAATATTTTGATTGAACCTACAACCAACCAGACGGCTGTCCCCATGACAGCAGTCTAGATGGTTCCTACAACCAGATCCATATTTTTTTCTCAGTGACTGACGAAGCTAACATTTAAGGAACGCTTGTTTACAAAACTGTTCAAAAAAAGTGTGTTTCAGCAGGCATGCCAGCCAGTTCACCCGAATTACCATTAACCGTCGTCTAGGGAGAGCGCGTCAAAATAGTACGTTGCTACAGAATGAAATTAGAGTGAATTAATAAGCCACGTTTCTTTTCTTGTATGTTATAAGACGCCGACAATCAGGTTTAACTGATTTTTGTACAAACATCGCGGCACAGAGTTTCAGCTAATCTGGCTAACAACCCTCGCATGCATATGAGGCTATCTCCGAGAATTCACACCTGCAATGTCAAACATTTCTGTATAATTGTGGAATTTTTTACGCAAATGTACAGTCAATATAAGGAAACGAAGTCCGCGTTTAAGGATAACACGGAGTTGATGTCTGTAAATACAAAATACAGAACGTCTCCATGTTTCCAAAAGCTTCGGATTTTTGGAACGAAAAATGCCGTTTCTAGCGAAGCTTCCTTCACCACTGTATCCAGAAATTCCAAAAATGTATATTTCCTGCGGCAGTTGGAATATCCAGACGTCACTAAGAACTATTCATTTGAACATCAAAACGTAGCATAAGGTCCCTGTTATACTAGTTGAGAAAACATAAAACACTCAAACATTTCTATAAACTGAGAGAGTTATGTATCATATCTATAATCAACATATTTGTACCGTACATGGTCACAACAAGGTCTTACGTCAGCAATAAAAGTCACTGGTTCAGTAACGTCTGATCTGGGTTCAAATAAAACGCCAGAGCAGAATATTTTAACTTCTTTAAGTTGCTTTTCATAAACTGTGAGACATCCGTGTAACAAACATTGAAACTTTCTTTGTGAGCTACTTTTTTTTAAACTGGAAGTACAATAAAACAAACGAGTAAATTCATAGACAGGTTACTTGAATTCGCGTAAAGTTGACTGTACAGGAAGTCCGTTATTTAAAAAAAATCATCTTAGTTTTACGGATTCTTCTAGGAAAATGTTTACTAGCACGTCTCCGTATAAATGCGGGTTTTTTTTTAACAGCGTGGAGAGAGAAAAATTTACTCGTCTTTGTTTGGCAACCAAATATGGACGGCCAGATGTGATTGTTGTGGAAGTTGGGGATACGATTCTTACAGAACCTAGCTTAGCCGGTGTAAAGAGTGCCAACTAGGAGCCAGGGCATTTGAACGCACTGATATTGCCAGGCGAAGATCTTCATTGCAGACCCCAACTAGCGCATTGTGTGGGAGCATCCGTGCTGCGTCGTAGGCCTATCTTGAGCATCTGCATTAGTTTCCTTTGATAGTCACTAACTTGATAACAGTTCCATCAAGAACGATCTCTTCCTCTTTGTGAGCTTGTCCAGAATCGCTGCTTCTCGATACAAATGTCCCGCTGTCCAGGCGAGGAAAACAATATGTCAAACGATACTTGTCCGCGGTGCAGAAGATGGCATGCTTCGCGAGTTGTGTCCATTTGCCAGGGTTTCCGTGCCGCATTTATTCGTCCCCAAGACAAAATCGACTGTCGGCACTTCATCCTTAACGTAATATACCTGTCTTAGTTGTTACTGCACAGGTATAATATAAGCCTGGGTACGTTATGAAGGTAATTACATGCGATATTAACAGCAGATCCACGTGCATCGTCAAAGTGATCGCTTTGAGCAATTGTATCGTATTAACGGTTGTGTGGACATCTTCCTTGCACTGTGCAGTGGCAACATGTCAGTAGCTTATGCTGTAGGTTTTTGGCATTGGTTTCGTGCCTCACTCTATATAACTAAATTTCCTGATACTATTTTTCAGTATCCTATTACAGTGAAAACTTAAATATGTTGTCCAGCCGTTAAGCTAGTGCCTATGCGCTTTGCGAAACGTCTCTATAGAATGTATTATGACTTACTCTGTGTTTTCTAGAATAAGTTGGAAGAAATGCTATGCATGCTATCTGGAGAATTGTTTTAAGGGCAAAGGGGCAAGTAGGAGAAAGGCTGTCGCAAGATTTTTTTTTTTTTTTTAGGAAGAAAGGTACGAGTTCAAATTTGGCGGGTCCACTCTACATTTCCATTCAAAATATGAAGGCATTCATTTGACTGCTTTATGGCTACTTTATAACCTCGCTAGATTCACATTACTGTAAACGATGTTAAGTTAAATAACGTGTTGAAATCAAGTTTCAGGCTAGGTTGTTCGTCGAATGTTTAGTGACATAAATCATGTAATTTCATTTCCTGTGGGAAGAGATCTGATCCAGCTGAAGTCAACTGCGAAATAGTCTTAAAATGTTGTCCCTTGCCTTCCTCCGGAGAAAAATATTCGACCCTTGTGTGAGGCATCTGGTGTCTCCCCAGCGGGCCTGTAAGGTGGACGTTGATTGTTTCCCCTTCCAGAGGGACAATGTGCGTGATGCGAAGAGCAGAAGGCGAGATACGTCACGCGCTCGTCATCTGCTTTCTACCCTTCCTCCCGCTCTCTTTTGTTGAACACGCGCCTTGCCTCGGCCAGCTACACAAAAGAATATTTTCCAGAGCCGTGATCACGCTTACGCCTTGTGCTTGGCCGTTGATTCAGCACATTTGCAAAGTTGGCAACGATTTGAGATACGTAGTCTTATTTCTGAGTGATGTCTCATTTCGAGAGTGAACTTCAAACATTGACGCGACAATAGTCTGCTTCTTGTCGAGCTCAAAAAAATAATTAGTGGCGTACAAAATTAATTTGATTTATTTTCGTCCGAAATACACTGCAGTTAAAAAAGGCGCGGTGTTATCACATTCATTTTTCTAACCATTTCGTATTTTCATTCGTCCGACGTGTTAATGTTAGTCACTAGTATAAACGGCAATGTTTAATTTTACATGTGACTAAACGCTACACAAAGAGCCGGAGCAAATATACCAGTTAGGGCCTCCAAAATTGTGTTTAAACGACTAGGCATTCCCTATACTTAGAGATCCGCGAATTTCGCGAGTTCATTTAAGGACAAGTTAAACTTTATCCGCATCTACCATGAAGTTTCACTTCTATTGGATCAAAGTCTGTTAGACACGCCCCGGACCATTTTCGTCCAATAGCGAACCTGTTGGGTAAACAAGGACTGAGTCCCGTGCTACCTGGTCAGTAGCTAAACTGGAGCAACAGCCAATGAAAAACAAACTGGGGCTCAATTGCACAAAGGACTGTGGAGTCTAACTTGTAACCGAATGAATCCGCGAGATTTCTGGGTCTCTACCTATACTCAAGTGTTGCTAGCACATCTTACTTGGAAAGCATGGCATTACGTGACATGTTTCATCTCGCTCAAACTGGGCATGTGTAAATTTTATTGTAGTTGTGATTACTGGGAAAGTAAAGGGATAGGAGAATGACGATATGTATTAGTGTGTCAATAGACCGATTTAAAAGATATATTTATATTTTATAGTTAAACAATGTAGTGTTACAACTATTGTTTAGGCAAAAATGTTTATACAATTCTTTATTTACTTTGACTCAGAGTTAGTAAATCCGCAGTTACATAAAAACATCAACATAAATAATTTATTAAATTATTCTCGAACCTTCAATTACATCTTTTAGAATCACTATAGAAAATGTTAGTTATATAAGGGTTTTACAAATACAATTTTAAATAATTTATACCGAATCCCATTTCCGCATAATATATTTTTGTATGATTAGCATTATGCTAACTTAAAAAAATGCATATGTAGACAAATTTAATGTTCCATAAAACGTTGCTATATTTGAAATTCTCGAGAAGTGCCCTCAAAAGAAAAATAAAACGCAATAATATTTTTTACTCGTTTCTCTTTGCTCTAATATATGTTTACACGCATACATTATTGAACTACTTTAAAATATTTATAATTATGCAATGCAATAAAGCTATTTTAACAGTAATTTAAAAGAACTAACGAAAATATTTTAGGAAATTAAATATTTCGGTAGGGGAACAACAAGTAAATCCGTAGGAAATAAAGTTATAAATTTTGTTATAAGTAGGGTTAGGAAGATTTCGCTAATTTAATTCGGGACAAGATAGACCCCAAACACATATATAGTGAAGTCACCTTTGCAATTGTATCACAGTTTATTATACACGCCCTGGACGACTCTGAGCCAATAGCAGCCTTGCATGGAAACAAGTAGCGAATCACTTACTGTCAGCTGTGGAGTAACACCAGCTACTCTCTGGAGCAAAAGCCAATGGACACACAACTGTGGCTTCAGCATACACAGGACTGTGGAGTCTAACCTACACGTCATTAAACTCGCGAAATTTTCCTATGCCTGGTTATAAGGCTACTTACTACTTGCCATGGTTTCAAGTCAAGATGTTAACGACTAGTCAGATAAAATTGTCTTCAAAATGACGCACAAAAACGTCCCAAACGAGAGTTAAATACACAAGGCTAATAGGGAGGCTCTTACTTCTGCGATCAAGAACTCACAGAGTCCGCGAGCCTGCAGCACAGTAACATGCTTGAATATAAAACCAACTTTCGAGATACTTCGTTATCGTAACACTTATAGACCGTGCTCGAGTGTAGCTCGAGGAAAGATAATTAGAAAATTTCTTTGTGGCCTCGAAAGTGACCTCGAAAGAGCACGATAGCGCAGTAACAATTATATTGTTAACGATAGAATTCATTTTTTATAGCCACTCAAAGGGACGGGATTGATTATAAATCCATTTATACGATAAAGGACATTTGATTGGGTCAATAACAGCTCGGCTTTCCAATGGTTGATGACCAGCCAATACTGAACGCTATAAAGTACTGGGTGGGGGGGGGGGGGTCCGTTGTGGTATGGACCAGTAGGACGATGGTGAGTTCTAACACAGACACCAACAGAACCGGTGTTCTTGCAGTAGTGGATATAGGTGACTAACTTCTAATTTGCCTTAACTGCCAGTAAATATGCGCAGACCTCAATGTGTTAAGTTAAATGCGTAAGTTACTGCTGATGTTCACAAGAGCAGGTAAACACGCCAATTTTGAAAGCCAGAAACCTATTGCTGACGCATGCTGTAAAAGGTTACAAGTATTTATTCGCAGCAAAATTGTGTATAATTAGGGGCATCTGTTTTTCGCGAATAGATTTTCGGGACTAGTTGTGTTCCAAAATATTTTAGTTCAAATCACTTTCATTTGAATTGTTACGCGTCTTATCCTTCTGCCCGCGAATCGCGGATGGTAAGGATGGGGAAACTTAATTTTGATTGGCACACTCATGTAACAGAATCTCTCCACACAAAGACAAGTGGCCAATAGTCAAATGAAAGGTGTGAGATGTGCACGTAGGATATTGAAGTCTAGCCTTTGTGAAAATCTTTTCGCGAAAACCAGGTGGCCCTAAGTATAATGACGTCAAACGGAGATGAGAATGGGCGTCGTGTTTGATGCTCTTTGCACGTTGGGATGATATTTACACGTCACGTCTAGCCAAATCAAGACGCGGGTACCAACAGTCCCTACCACACGAGGTGACGCAATGTTACAGGTAGGGATAGCAGCATTTCGCTAGTTCATTTCAGGACAAGATAGACGTCAAGCACGTGTACACTGAAGTTGAATTTGCAATTGGATCGCAGTTTATTAGACACGCCCTGGACGACTCTGAGCCAATAGCATACTTGCAAGGAAACAAGTAGCGAGTGCCATACTACCAGGTGTGAAGTAGTACTGGCTACTCTGGGAGGCAGCAGCCAATGAACAAACATCTGAGGCTCGAGTATACACATGACTGTGGTGTCTAGCCTACAGGTCATTGAACTCGCGAATTTATCCTATCCCTAGTTATAGGATGTTTAAGGATTGATTAACAATTTCTTGCTTAAGAAATAATTTCTCTCCGTTTTGTGTGTTTCTGCCATGTATAGAATTTACATTACCATGGCAACGAATGACTTTATTCATTCGTCAGTCATGTTAAAGCGTGAAACAGCTGAGAATCTAAATGTGTTACTGACATGCCAATATGTACTCTGCGTGTAACGCAAAATTAAAAAAAAAAACCCTTCATTTCCATAAATTTGAAGATCACACTTGCAATACAATGTCGAGACTTAAAACCAATTTACTTGACTCGCTGCTGACTTACGTACAGTCAAGTGTGCACGCAAGTTTCAATGTAGTTAATTTTCTATCATTCAGAAGTGTTCACCGCGTAAGGAAGGACCCGGGTTCGATTCCCGACACCGTTCACCCTGAGTTCGGTTTTCTCATGTTTTGCCGACAACGCCTCATGCGATTGTTGGCTGATTCCTTCCCTGATCCTGCTTGCCTGAGTCATTGGTTACGTGTCAGATGACTACGCTGCCTGTCTAATTTCAGTTCTCCCTTCCCTGACACACACGCGATGCTGGCACATAGATAGAGACCCGAGAATTTCGCGGGTTCATTTGTAGACAAGTTGGAATTCACACACGTGTACGTTCATGTAACGTTTGTAATTGGTCGACATGTTGTTTGACTCCTCCTGGAGACAAATGAACCGATAACAAACATGCAATAAATTGTGCCGCCAACCACCGCCTTTGACTACCTCAACAATCAACCAATACACAGAAGATATCTGTATGAGGGTATATAAGACTGTGAAGTCTAGCCTACAGGTCATTGAACTCGCGAATTTCTCGGGTCTCTACACATAGGGCACATAAAAATACAGAGGTTATATAGCCTCTTACTCCGCGAACTGCAGACGCACGCATCAGGAAAATGGCGTCACTGGCCAGCAACATGTCGGAATGCCGTTTGTCAATCAGCCCATTGTAATTTTCTCACCAGCCGGCAGGCCAGGCAATAGGAAACACCTGGCAGCACGCGGTAGCTAATCAGACACTGAGCTTGTTCCCAGGACCTTGCATAGCCAATCTTTATATGGTACATGCACTTTAAAGGTCCACTGCAAAAAATTTCTAAGTAAACTTCCTAAACTGTAATGGAAGATTTTAACCTAGATACTGTATGCAAATACTACCATGCATCAGTCTACACATATACGCATGTTTAGCTTTGCTACAATACATAATTGGTAACTTCCCTATGCATTTGACTGTTTCCTGAGGAAATGTACGAATGCTACCATGTTTCTCACTACAAATATGCACTGGTAGGGTATATTTGAGGACTATTTCTCAATGTGTACTGTCACGCTATTTCTTCTCTGTGTATTTACCTACTGTATGATGCTGACGTGTGTAGCAGAAAGGGGCACTGTGCTGTTGACTGCCAGTCTATACGATTACATGTTAGATGATCAACAAGGTAAGAGGCCACGGAGGCTGAGCGGTTAGCCTTCTCACCTCCCACCAAGGCGATCCGGGTTCAATCCCCGGCCGGGTCACTCCGGATTTTCGCAAGTGGGAATCTTGCCGTTGGTCAGCGGGTTTTCTCGGGGATCTCTCGTTTTCCCCGCCTCTTTTTTCCAGCGCTGCTCCATGCTCATCTAACACAACCTCATCGACTCTCAAGACCTCAGTGTCAAGAGACGTCCAAATCTCTTCACACACTCACTTTTCAACAAGGTAGGAGACGTTTAATTCGTGTACGGCGAGACTGCAGGTAAAGCACTTGTAGCAGAACATCTAGAGAGATATAGAAAATACGCCACACTATCCACCGAGTATGGGTAGAATTTTTTGAAAGGCGGATACGCTTCCAATAAACAAACATGGCACTGGAGTTGTGTTTAAAGTTCATAACCCGAGGTTTGACGTAAAATTCACCGTCTAACGACATAAATGGTGTCACTCACACGATGCGCGTCAGTTGACGATCATTTACTCCACATTTGTCATCTCTAACAGATTCGAGCTATTGTAGCAGGTGATTTTACGGGTCACCGGTTCGTTTCGCTCTCTGGTTTCTGCACCGGCACACTGACTGATCTGAATTCTCTCACGCCGTCCTCTGGATTGACGAAGCCGCTTTCAAAAGTGTTCAACAGCCAGGGTAAATAAAACCCAAATATAATGTTTGAACGCCGCCAGTGACAGTTTCTGCAGCCTGCTTGAAAGATTGCACTTATGGTATTTTACGTTGGCACTCCTACTCAATTCATTTGGCATTCTCGTCACCACAACTTCAAACGACATTTCATGAGCAGGCCAACTGGATTGATAGACGCGCAGTTGACCAGTAGGCTTCTCAGTTTAATATTTCGATTCCTTCATCTTGGGCGTCAGTATGTATAAAATGGCGATTCGGGAAAGCGTATTTTAAAAGGGACAATGCGATTTACGAAGTTTACTACTTTCGGTAGACTCAACAGAGGTTTAACCTCAGACGGCTGGTCGTAAGCGTTGTGGAGTGTACTCGATTGTTTTCGCCACTCACACATAGAGGAGTGTCTGTTTGTGTACAGTTAAGTCCTTTATCGGCCAGGGGTGGTTATAAGGTAGTTTGAGAATAATTCATCAAGCAGAGTCCTGCCCATTTTACAAGGAATTCTCCTTCGAAATAATGGAATTTGCTTTGCACAGCTCTATTACACCATGTATGTTATCATCCCAAGTATGATTTTCTGGATTGCATATAGCTAGGTATGCCATGCATGTGTATGTGCTCTACATATGATTGTATGCATACATATACATACATATGCATGTAAATACGTATTCGTGCACCTACGTATGTGTGTACGTATGTAGCCTTCTTTGTGCGTGCGGGTACGAGACACGTTTTAATTAATATTATGGCCCGTAATTGTAAAACACGAGTCGTGATATATAACTGAGCTTTGTTTCAACTTCTGAAAATATTTTCCTGCAGATACTGTGCATATTTTTATGGACGTACTTATTAATGTGAGTAAATATAGTTCATGTCTACAATTGTAGACCTATATAGTTCGATGTTATGTAGTACTGAAGAGTAATTTTTAATTTTTGTATCTTGATTTTGCAAGCAGAGCTTAACCAAACCTAGAAAAATACACCAAACGAACTGCGCGCCGCATTCGTGCGCACTCATTATAATAATATTTTGCATAAGAATTATTTCTTGCCAGGCATTTCCACCCCACCTGTTCTCTCACTGTGGTTATTCATATTAACTATAAATGAAACATAATATATATATATATATATATATATATAATGGAATGTCAGTAAAACTTCAATTTAACCAAAAATAATACAGTTGTTCGTTAAAAGAAGGGCAAAACGCGTGTGACATATGGCGTATTTAAGACTGGGATGGACGCCAGCATTTTTTAATGAAATAGTTGTTTGCGCGAATACGCATAGTCCCTATCTCGGTAAATAAATGTTCTACAAATACAAATTTTTGTCAGAGAAGATAAAAAAATAATTATCTGTGCCCCTATTTTTTTTTACTATTGTCATATTAAGTGCATTCTTGGAGAAAAAATTCGTGAAAATGTTCTAATATCGCAATTTTAAAGTACAAAGATACGGGTGTTGTACTTTAATCTGTGGTCTTTCATCACGTGTAATAAATCTCCACTGTTACAGATCTAATTTACAGATTACAGCGTCACGACGGAAACACCGCACGCCTGGCGCGTAGGAGCGATGAGGCGCTATGCGTGCGTGTTAGTGTCGCCCGTATGGCTCCCTCGCTTCTTGACCTTGGACGCTGGGTTACCTTGGAGGGTCCATCCCACTCTTAAGAAACAACTAAACATGTCATACATGGGGTGATTTTTCAAAGGTGGCTTTCGCAAAGTGAGCAGATGCCGCTAAAAGACTTCGGCACTCGCGCGGCCAGACTAAAGAAAGTGAATTTTTCACCCGTGTCGTCACTGGACAAGTGTTGCCTGATTGGAAGGGGGGGGGGGGGGGGGTTCGCCCCAAAAATTGGGGTGTTTTTGCTCGTGGGGGAATTTTTTTTTGAGGGTGGGGGTGTGAAATCTTTGGTGGGATTTTGAATAGTTCATTGGGTTTTCGGGGGGTTTTGCTTACTGCTTTAGGGATTATTCATAACTATGTTTTGCTGTTACATAAAAACCTAAATCATCAATTATAATTTCTGAATAAAACTACACTGACTCATTAAACAAAAGCTAAAAGTTGTTTCATAGGTAACGATGCACTCATGGCTACACTCTTCAATATTACAAATGATAACATGTAGTAATTACTAGTTTATAATGTTACTGCAATAAATGTGTATCATTAACATACATAAAAGTTTTTCCAATTTTAAGTTAGGCAACTTGATGTGATTGTAGTTATTGCTCACTCATTGGCACAATGTAGTTATTTTCTTTTATTTAAATATGTTGAATTTGCGTAATTTTTTGAGTAATTTATGACAAACTGATAAAAAGCACACATTCACAATTTTTCTGTTGCTTTTTAAGTGTTTTTCTTTCTAAAAATATCTATGTTGATATAATTTTAATAGCCAACACTTAGAAACTGTATAATTCATACATATGTGTCAAGGATTAAGCTATAATGAATAATTTAAATGCAATTAGAAATAATATAGCATTCACAAAATGTTTGGAAGGTTTTTCCCAGAAAAGCCTTTTCTTGGCGAGATTTTTCATCCAGTTCGGGGGGGGGGGGGGGGGGGAATTTCGTTCCGCCATCCGGCAGCACAGCTGGAGACGGGCGCGTTCAACGCTACGGAGGTTGTGGCGCGTACTCGTCGAGGCGGCGGGCCTGGTGCTGCACCATATGGGCGCCGACCTCGGCCACGGCAGCTGGAATTGGTCCGCGACCCGCCTACTCGGTGCCCGCGGGCCAATCGTAACGAGCGGCAGTGGTTGCGACACGAACCTTCCGAGGCCTCTGTTGATTCCGCTGATGGTTTGTGTGCGTGCGCGCGTTAAACAGCGACTTGCAAGGTCGCGACCTCCCATGCCAGATGCGTTTTCACACGAGATGCCGATGGGGATTACTTTCAATTTGCGGTGAGGGAAAGAGGGCAGCGGGATGACGCAGGACTGGCACAACCGTGTAGGCAAATTAGGCAACCTCCTACGGCGCCAAGAAGCTCGGGCAGGTCTAGAATGTTTTAAACTTCCATTATAAAAATATATATAAAATAATAACTAATATTTATAATCAGATTATTATTATTTCCTAATATATTACATATTATCTTTGGCGAATATTAATCTATGACGAAAAGTAAACCACTATAGTTCAATTTTTATAAGTGAGCAGTATGAATGGACCAATATCGAGGATGTTACAATGTTTGTTGACTTCGCTGGATGTAGAAACGATTGATAATCCAGGAGAATACAAGGATTGAACGGGATGCCTGCAGATTTTTTCCCTAGGGAGCCAAATTGCCTTACACAGGACATGCCCTGAGACGACCTAATGGTAATAGTATTTGACTGTCACAGCTTTGATACCATTGCGATCCCAGCATTGGCGATAATAAATGTACTGTAGAAGGACGAATGCGTTACGAAATACTCCGCGGTTAATTTTTTAAGGGTCCTTCGTCCACACACACAACCCCTCCTCCCAATTTTGTCTGCCACCAGTGGCGCATTTGTATGAGTTTATTAGATAAGGAGATATGTCCTGCAATGGCGCTTACACGAGGATTACACAACTTCATTGTGTCGAGGAGGGAACATATCGTTAAATCGCAGAATAGGCCAATCACAGAGAAGTGGAATGGAGTAGGGTTTCCTTTCCATGAGGGCGTACCCATTCGCTGATTTTCTGCGCGAGGTTACCGAAACATTCCTTGTGTGTGATTGGGTATCGGGGGCTTCGTAAGCTTCCCTATTGGCCGAGCTGGCACCTGGAAATTCAGTTACCAGGCGCAGATCGACGAGTGACTCTCCGCAATGTTGCTGGCGAGTGAAGAGATTTTTGCTGGTGATTGGGGATAGAGTTCGCGGTGCAAGAAGTTTTCGGTTCTGTTTTCTCAAGTATTCTGTGATCAGTAAACGGTAGCTGTTTCCCGGTGGTTTTATTTCCTTCTGCAGAAGTCCCAAATCAACCGGATCTCAAGGTTTGTTGTATACGTAACACTTGGTGGACGGAATCAAGGGCAAGGTTTGATCACACTGCCTCCATAACAGTATTCGCTCAGACGCTTGCCCATTGCAGGGATAGCCTTGCTGCATTCATTAGAACAATTGACGCCTACATTTCGCGACCATGTTTCAAGAATAATTTTTCGTGTGCGTCATATCTCCCCTCGGGAATTCAAACATAGTCAAGTCTTACATGTACCAGATGTTAAACTGATTAGGCAGACATTTTAAATATGATAAAAAAAAAAAAGAAGTTGCTTACTTGCTTACAGGTGATATTTCTGAGGTTTTCACGGTGTTCGGAATTCACCCTTATTCTGACTCAAAGATAATTGACGCGATATTCGCAGAATGTCGGTTTGAAATGCTGCTGCCAACTTATGAAACCGTAGAGAGATGAGGACGTAGACCAATATTCGATTTCTACCCACGTCCCTAACATTCACTTATCGACGACAAAATCATATAGTCATAAGTCATGGACGTGTTTATAGAGGTTCGGTTTTTCGTTTGAACCATCTTTCTATATGAATAAAATATTTTGACAAAATTTAATATATTCTGGTTACATACATTTAAAATGGACCAGAGGAAGCGCACAAAGATTTCAACGCGCTTAATTATATTATTTGGAGTCTGATATGTGTCATTATTCACACACAAAATATGGGTTAAAAACTTAAATTACAGTTTCGGAAATTTACAAGGAATTTTTTTTACAGTTTAAACAGTGTTCTAACCTCGAGTCATATCCACGTTTATTTAGATATAGGCTGTCCACGGTTACGTGAGCAGGGTTGAATTTGAAAAAAAAAAAAAACTGGGGCGGGGCTGTGTTGGGGACACAGCCGCTTGTTTCGCGTGAATACGTCTACGTTGACGCGCTCGGGCGCCTTCATGTTTATTTTACGTTCCCGGCACCGCTTCACTCGATCATATGGGGTTTTATGGGTATCACTGGATGGCTTTTGAGATGCTCTCTCCAACCGTATACTTAATTTTTTTTTTACTTAAAACTCATACAATTTCACCATAACTATGCAACACGAATGTTTTTGTACACGCAATCGAATGAACTTGACGAGAGCTGTCAATAGAAACTCGCACGAGCATCGCAGCTTCTCTTAGTCAAAAGTTATACTACGCGGAAGTTATGAGACGTGGCGAAACGAACTCAAAATTCCCCCCCCCCCCCAAACACTCCACAAAATTACCCTGCCGCACGCGACGCTTTGCAGTCTTCACTCAACGTAACATATTCTTTGATCCTTTGGAAATTGAGTGGTGTAATTGAATTTTGAATGTAGACTATAGATTCGGAGCTGCAATGCCAAAGTGTAGCCCTCGATTTTGCAATCATCGGATGTTCTGGATTGACTCCCACTATGATTGCAAATTTAAAGACATATTCACGTCAAAAATGTCACTGCACCTAACTGCATATATTTCAACAGGCTCACTGACTGGCATGCACCCAGTAAAGTTAGTAATGACGGAGGAGACGATAGTGCCATGTCTTATCGTTGAATCAAAAGTAATGGGTAGACAGTGTTGTGAATACTGAAATCATTTATTTCTCTGTTTGTTTATTTAAATAAATGTAAGAGTACGAATCAGCAGATTTGTAAAATATTAACTACTGTGATAACTACACCGTTTGCTTGACACACGTAAAAAAGTTATAAGGCCCAAGGCAAGGTTAATTTTACATATGGTGGAAGAATATACAATGTGCATACAAGTAGATGGAGAAAAACATTACCGTGTTGAAACACGGATAGTAGTTAAAGCACCAGTTAGGATGCGCTCGCTATCACATGTTCACTCTACAGGCGAAATAGTGGATGAAGCGGGAACTGGCTTAAGGGCGATTCGCTGGACTCGAGCAGAAATAGCAGTTAAATCAGAGAATTTCTGCTACCGAAATGTCGAGTGAGGTGGCGCAGTTCTAGCACGCTGGCCTCGCATTTGGAAGGAATCGGTTTCGATTCGCGATCCGGCCCGCCATTATTTCGATTTCGTAGATTTTCCCAACTCACGCCAAGTGAAGGTTAGACGGTGCCTTAGCACACGCCGAGGGCGCTTTTCTACTGGTGTAACGCATCTCAAGGCGGCAGAAGATGGAATAAAGCCAAATGCAAGGCGTTATATGCTATCCACGGTGAAAAGAGCACTTTTGAAAGCCCTGGTTAAGATCTGCTTCCAAGCACGTTGTGTATCATTCCGCTTTATGTAATATTAACATTGCCATAGGCATCGTCACTTTATGGACATGCTGACGTCCATCCGTTCTATGCAGCTGAAACTGTAACTCGTCGGAGGTTACCCGTCGCCATCCAGTAATGGTCCAGTCGCCATACTGTCGAGCAAATTCCAGTTGTTTACATCGATACACCTGTGTTAGCATGGGTACAGTCACCCTCCGTCTACTCCGGAGCCACATTCACAGTAGCATTTGCTGAACCATTGTGGTTCACATGTCTGGATTCCCCTGGTTCAATTGGATACTGATCTGTTCCACTACAACCTGTCGGTTGGCCTTCACGAACCGTCGTAGTCGACGTCCGCCTCGGACATCAATGGCGCCTGTAGCTCCGCAGTTTCCACGACAGTTATTCCCAGTGGTGCCATTCGTCCACTCACGATACACCTTTCCCACAGAGACATATGAACAGTTCACAAACGTCGATGTTTCCTAAATGCCGCCCCCCCCCCCCCCTTGGCCAGAAAGCCGATGGTCATCCCTTTTTGCAACTCGGTTAAATCGCTTCTCTTACCCATGACAGCTGGAAGCGCAATGTTTACAGCCAGTCTGTCGGTCGCATTATATACCCACTTCACCAGCCCACGTCACGGGCCGTACGTCATGTGCTATGCGCTGCAGATGGCATTTACAGCAGGTGGTCATAAAATATTATTAGACTGTGTATGTACGTAAAGTGTTCATTTACTGGTATTATTGCAAAGATTTCTTCACTTTAAAAGTGTCTGATTATTTCCAAGAATATGATATTGTTGAGGTCTTTTCCTACCGTCTTTATTTTCCTGGTTGCTCGCATACGAGACTCCCAGTTCATGCGCTTGCCACTATACGAGTGGCGGTTCGTATACGTAGCTCGTATACGAAGTTGTGGGAAGTGTTCAATCATACCAAAAGTGCTTATCGAATTATAGGTGGGCGGTTCGTATACGAATTGAAAGTCGAGCATAGGCCTTCTGGTCACAAAAAACTACGTATTTACATAAGACATCCCATAAACACTCGAGAATGCTGTCAAGCGTCATGCTGGCCCGTCTCTAACGGCCACGCTGTAGACGATACGTCAAGTCAGAGTAAATCCAAGCTACCGAAAAAATCACTAAGCCAACACTAGATTTCACTGCAGCACGTTTTGTTAGTGTCTCTGATTTGGAGTCATTTCGACGATTTCGAGTTGAGAATGTATAGTGGGTAGTAGATATTTTATAAGCGAAATCAATGGATACACAAAATAAAAAACCTACACTCAAAATTCGAATCAGTGGAAAACCACTGATTCGCAGTGAAAAGGAATCCACTTAGAATCAGTGAAAAGAAGAAAAAAAAACACCGAGTGTTTCAGTGGAAAAATTCCGTTTCACGTTTCACTAAATCTAAATGGAGTCATTTTCACTGCGAATCAGTGGTTTTTCACTGATTCGAATTTTCGTTTTAAAAATTGTCGCTGTGTATCGTATGCGTTACACCGGAAAGATGTCTCTATAATATACCGATGCTTACCTGATATTGGTATTATTTTCGCCCGTAGCCTTTGAATTATGGTTTCAGTAATGTAATAGAAAGCACAAACTGTTGCTATAACTCATATTACGTAGGACAATCTGTGTTTCAGGGACATGTTGTACGCCACATAGTGCAAAGTGACATAAATGTCACTTTGCACAAAGATATTTTATTTCATTTATGTGTTAGTGTTTTATGGTACGTTCTGAAGTTCCTAAAGCATACATCTGTGCAATGAGGAGTGTTCGAAATAATAATACAGCTTGTTGAATTTCCTCTTCGAATATTCTTGTTGTGCTAGTTCGTGTTCGATGTGATACCGTCATATCAGAGTGCATGTCTGGTATACATTAAGGGACTCGCAATTGTATCGGAGCAGTTGAAGTATGGATTTTTGCAGAAACACGAGGGTCGTCTGAGATAACCCGACCCGCAAATTATTCTTCCACGTGCCCATTCACAAACCGTTTGACTGAGAGAGCCGCAGTGGAAAACAATTTTATCGTCACTACAAAATATTAGTTGAATTCGACCCTGCAAAATATCTTGTAATATTCACATACGTGATTATTTAAAATATGATTCTCAGAATTGTTTGATGGTGATCACAAAGCCAGGTGGCTTTGTAACACTTTAGGTCACAAATATATTAAACACTTTACTATTATATGTATAATCCCATCGCATAACCTTGTTGCCAAAGTGTGTCATGTGAATAATGTTTACATTAACATTTGTAAAGAGGATTGCAAACTCTGTTAAATACGTATGTTTCAAATAGGAGTGTCATGTTCGCAAGAATAATCGGTCATTACCGCTATATAACTAATGATAACACGTTATTCTGGTGCAGCAAATTCTACTTCTGGTGCAGCAAAACTACACTCAGGAACTTAAAATCTTGTTTCATGCACAGCCGCCTAGGTTAGCAGTCCGATAATTGGGCAAGTTTCAAGTGAGCTTGAAGCGGTTAAGTTAGCCCGGGAAATTTAATGTATGGGTATGTTTTCGCAAATATATAAAGCGATAGGTAATTGAATATAACATACCGTATTTGGTTGAAGTGAAGAAATTCATAAGAACTTATGTATTTATGTTCGAAGTATATCGAACTTTTGTACATAACACGTAAGCAAACCGGCATGTTGCAGTGTAGTGTACAAGAATGTTACGCTGTCACAGAGCGGGAGCACCCGCAGGAAACCCCGCCACTCCACGACAGTGACCTTCAATTACCCTCCCTTCCATTTCCCTCATTTAAGCAGAACGATTCTTACCAAAAACCTTCAAGCAGCAGAGTTAAAATAGCAGAGCACAAACATATAACGCAGTCGCAATAAATTGCGACAATTCAACCATCCCCAGATATGAATTAGAATACAAGATAATTAACCCCCAAAATTGTGAGAAATGATTCACCGAACTATTAGTTTTCTTTTCCTTTATCTGCGGGCTATTTTTTTCTCGTTAACTGTCCATATCAAAAATAAAAGCATTATAAAAATACAAATAGTCAAACTGGCTTTATAATACGTTTCAATTATAATGTTTGTAGTGAAAATTACTCGAAGTTAGGTTTGATAATGTGTTCTCATAGCAATACATACTTAGCCCTAATACTGAAACATTGCAAAATGACAGATTTTTTTTTTTTTTTTTTAATCTCTTAAAATGTTTCCCTACACATTCCCTATGAATGTGAAGTCCATATCAATTCTCTCCCCCAAGACGAAAGACAGCATATTTTACAGTCGGGAATCACGTTTACCAGGGTGTTGAGGAACATCCCAGATGCATTCGTTGTGGTTCGAGTCCAGTAACATTCAAATATCGATTATGTGGAAGGTAGCGTCAGTAGTAAGGAAATGTAGGTTGATGCACAATGGGCTGGGGGCTCGGATTCTGATTCAACTGACCACCATATTTGGACGTCACACGCCCGCCATTTTTTTCTCTTTTTCCCCTCAAAATCTCTCTTTTTTCCCTCAAAATCGACTGAAATACCCTAAAATTTGCCTTTGTCGCAAACAATTTCCCTCTTTTCCCTAAACAATCGCTAAAAAAATTCCCATTTTTTCCCAGAGCAGGAGAGGCGGATCAGCGACCCATGTGAGCGTGGGTCAGGGCAAGTGGACCGGTCAGCAAATTTGACATTCTAACTTGACTTTTGACCTCGAAAATAAAAAAAAAAATCGCCAAAAAATTCCCAAACAATTTTTAAAAAATCCTAAAAATTAAAATAAATACCAAAAAATTGTTTTCTTTAAAAGCATTTAAAAAATTTTAAAATTACATTTCGTAAGATTACCCTCTTTCCCCCTCACCAAACCAATTAATCGGGGGCCTTCAACCCCCCTCATCCTTACCCAGTCAGCAAGCATATTACATTACTGACCACCACTGCCATATTAGATGCAGGTGATTTTGACCTTGCCCTATGACTTTGAATTACCTTCAAAACAAAAACTCGAGAAAAATGCATAAAACTCAGCAAGCATATTACATTACAGACAACTACCACCATATTAGAGGCACACTGCATTGACCTTGATCCCATGACTTTGAAATTCATTGAACGACCTTGAAAACCAAAACTCGAGAAAAAATACATAAAAGTCAGCAACCATATGCAATTACTACTACCACCAAATTAAATGCCGAATACCTTTAAACAATGAACTTGAATGACTTTAAAACAAAACGTCGAGAAAAACACATAAAAGTCAGCAAGCATATGACATTACAGACTACCACCATATTAGATGCAAACTACTTAAACCTTGACCCCATGACCTTGAACGACCTTGAAAACAAAAACTCGAGAAAAATACTTAAAAGTTAACAAACATATTACATTACTAACTACTACCACCATATTAAATGCAGACTACATAGACCTTAACCCCATGATAATGTATGACCTTGAAAACAAAACTCGAAAAAGTCACAAGAGACTTGCTTTCAGTTAACCTGGTACCAAGGTACTGGACAATAAATGCACTTAACCTTTACAGATCTTTGCATGTGTAAGTAAATTGTCGCTATGTGTGAAATGCTTATCACACCTGTTACAAAAATATGACATACTACAGAGAATCGTAGCACAATTAAATCACTCATGTCGCTGTAGATTATGGTGGAAATAACTGGCTTATACAAAACTGACACTTATGATGGCGTGATGGTTCAGGCAAAGACTCGGGGAGGCCTGTTGGAGATGTAGGTGCTGGACCTAAGGAAGCAGGTAACGCTAGCAATGGTACTGCTGGTACCACTCCCGATGAAGGCGATGGCGAGAAACCATTGGTGGGCAATATCCATGGAATACCTGATTTAGAAGCTAGCCGAGATGATGTAGCTTTCACGGCAGCCATTGTCAAACTCATCCTACCAGTTGACCTCCCTACTGCTTATAATAAACCAGTATGCAAGATATATGACATCACACTGACTTTTACACAATCGCATTACACCATTATCACATTGTTCCGAGACACACCAGCCAGTCACTGAGTTGCCAAGGGACTCCAAAATTACTACTAATGAGACCTAAATGACATCTAATAACTCCAAATGTCTCCTATTGACTCCAAAAGACTCATAATAAATTCTAAATGACTCCTGATTGCCATGCATGCGGTGCTGATTGCATTGCATATGGTGCTGATTGTGGTGCATTTAGTGATGATTGCAGTAAGTGCAGTGGTAATTGGAGGTGTGTGTGGTGCTGATTGCAGTGTATGCGGTGCTGATTGTGGTGCATGCAGTGCTGATTGCAGTGTGTGGTGCTGATTGTGGTGCATGTGGTGCTGATTGCAATGTGTGCGGGGCTAATTGCATTGTGTACGGTGCTGAGTGTGGTGCATGCAGTGCTGATTATGGCGCGTGCAGTGCTGATTGCGATGTGTGTGGTTTCAAGTGTGGTATGTGCAGTTCTAAGTATGGTGCTAAGTGTGCTATGGTGTGTGTGGGTCGCAAGTTAAAATAAATTCCTCCTATTTTAAAATAACATTATATAGTCCTACCTCCAAAAGCTGAAATGTGACTATTTTATTTTCCAATCTAGCTTTAAAAAGTGCATATCCAGGTCCCTCGGTATATTTCATCGCTTTCTGGGTAAACTGTATTTGCACTTAGCAATAAAAGTACCTATTACTTAAAGCAGGCTCCAATCATGTTTCACCATTGGCCGATAAACAACCTGGCACTGAACAATGCAGCACCACTGCAGGCAACCACCATGCTTCCCAGTTGCTCGTCGCATGAAAAAGAGTCTTTGTTCAGACTGCCCTCCACATGCCGACAAGCATTTTGAACATAGACGATAACCCGATCGCAGAATCGGCACTGGCGACAATCAGTTAGCGATGATGCAGGTCGCGGCTCAATGGTCTTCGAGTTCAAAGGCGACCCTTCGTATTCGCAATTCATCTTCGCGATATGGGAGCACTCTGACAAATCCTAAATACTTGTTCGCCCAAGAAGAAAACACGTAGGTAATATTGTATATAAGATAGGATTGAATAAAATTAATTTAAATGTCTATATATATATAAATTTAAATTATTTAAATATATATGTATGGACTTATAAATATGGGAATAAAAATTATTTTATAATTATAGATATATATGTAAAAATAACACAATTTTTTATTATTCTTTACATAATTACTTACATATAAATATAAGAATATATAATTAATGTATATATGTAATAGGAATATAAATAATTATATATATGATATATAAATATATATTTAAAAATTATAGGAATATATAGATTATCATAAGATAAAAATACTATACCTACATGTGTTATTCTTGGGAGAACGAGTGTTTGGTTTTTCTCAGAATACTTCCATACCACGAAAATGAATTGTGAATACGAAGGGTCGTCTTTTAACTCGATAACCATGGAACCGCGACCTGCATAATTGCTAAATCATTGTCGCCAATGCTGATTCTGCGATCGGGTTATCGCCTATGTTCAACATAATCGTCAGCATGAGAGGGTGGTCTGAACGAAGAGTACTTTTTCGTGCGATGAGCAACTGGGAGGCATGGTGGTGAACTGCTGAGGTGCCGCATCATTCAGTACAAAATCTAAGTTGTGCATCGACCAATGGCGAAGCGTGTTTGGAGCCTGCTTTAGTTATAGGTACTTTTATTGCAAAATGCAAATAGAGTTTACCAGGAAGCGAAGACATATACTCATGAAACTGGAAATATACTTTTTAAAGCGAGATTATTAAATAAAATATTTACCTTTCAGCTTTTGGAGGTAGGACTATACAATTTTATTATAAAATAGGAGGAATTAATTTTAACTTGCAGCCCGCACAAACACCCAAGTAAGCATCATACTTAGAACCGCACACACCACATTTGACACCACACGCACCACAATCAGCACTGCACACACCATAAATCAGCACTGTATGCACCACAATCAACACCACACGCACTGCAATCAGCACCACATGCACCACAATCAGCACTGCACACACCACAATAAGCACCACACTCACCACAATCAGCACCACACACACCACAATTAGCACTGCATGCACCGCGTCGGCACTGCATGCACCACAATCAGGAGTCATTTAGAAGTCATTATGAGTCATTTTCGAGTCGTTTAGGAGTGATTAGGAGTCATTAAGAATCCATTAGGAGTCATTTGGGAGTCATTATAATTCATTTTGTAGTCACTTGGTAAATCGGTAATTGGCTGGTTGGTGTCAGAACCATGTATTAATGGTGTAATACATTTGGTTAAAAGTCAGTATGATGTCATAGGGCTTGCATACTGGTATATTATAAGCAGTAGGGAGATTATCTGAAAGTCTTATTTTGACCATGGCTGCCGTGAAAGATACATAGCCTCGACTGGCTTGTACGTCAGGTAATCCGCGAATGTTGCACCGCCAATAATTTCTCGCTATCGACTTCTTCGATGGTGGTACTGGCAGTACCATTATTATCATTACACGTTCCTTTAGATCCAGCACCTACATCTCCAACAGGCCTCCCCGAGTCTTTGCCTGAACCACCATGCCGTTATCAGTGTCACTTTTGTATAAGTAATTTACTTTCGATCCTAATGAATTGTGACATGAGTACTTTGATTGTGCTACGAATTCCTGTAGTATGTCATATTTCTGTGACAGGTGCGGTAAGCAGTTAAGCCATAGCGACAGTTTACTTAGACATGCAAATACATGCAAATTTGAAGTGCATTAAATGTTCAGTACCTTGGTACCAGGTTAACTGAAAGCAGGTTTCTTGTGACATTTTTCGAGTTTGTTTTCAAGGTCAAACAATATCATGGGGTTAAGGTCTAGGTAGTCTGCATTTAATATGGTGGTAGTAGTTAGTAATATAATATGCTTGTTGACTTTTATGAATTTTTCTCGAAAATTTGTTTTCAAGGTCATTGAAGGTCATGGTGTTTAGGTAGATGTAGCCTGCATCCAATATGGTGGTGGTAGTCTGCAATGTAATTTGCTTGCTGTATTTTATGTATCTTTCTCGAGTTTTGGTTTTAATGGTTATTCAAGGTCATAGGTTCGTGATTAAAGTAGTTTGGATCTAATATGGCGGTAGAGTGTAATGTCACATGCTTCCTGACTTTTATGTAATTTTTCTCGTGTTTTAGTTTTCAAGGTCATGGGGTCAATTTCAAGGTAGCCTGCATCTAATAGGGCAGTATTAGTGTGTTATATAATATGCTTGCTGATTTTGCATTTTCCTTGAGTTTTTGTTTTCAAGTTCATTCATGATCATATGGCCTAGGTCAACGTCACATGCATCTAATAATGCAGCAGTGGTCAGTAATGTACTATGCTTGCTGACTGAGTATGGCCGAGGGGGATGGAGGTCTGTCGATTAATTGGTTTGTAGAGGGTAAAGGGGGGGAACCTTAAGAAATTTAATTTTTTTTAAATACATTTTTTATGATTTTTATAATAATATTTGGTGTATTTCAATTTTTTTCCCCGATTTTTTAAATTTCTTTGAAATTTATATCAAAGGTCAAGGTCAAAGGTCAAAGGTCCTGACCAGTCCGCCTGCTCTAACCCGCGGTCACACGGGTTGCTGATCCACTTCCCTGCTCTGACCTTGGGCCGCTGATCCGCTTCTCCTTCTCTGGGAAAAACGGGAATTTTTATTGGTTATTGTTTAGGGAAATGGGAAATTTTTAGGGAAAAAGGGGAAAACGACGGCAGACGTGTGACATCACAACATGGCAGCCAGCTGAATCCGAATCCGATACCCCAGGCCCTTGTGCGTCAACCAACCTTTTCCTATTACTAGCGTCGGACGGTTGCTAGATGCCATCCATACATGTTTTGAGGATGGAGCCTGGCCTGGTGAGGGGTGGGAGCAGCCTAGAACCTCCACGCCGACAGTCAGTGCTCGCCTGCCAAGCCACGAATCCGCATCGGCACCAATCTCCACGACGACTAACGTCTAACGTATCACCAACAATGCAAGCCTCAGCTCCCTCTTGGATATATCCCCGTTGTAGGACGTGCCGTTTTCTGCGCTGATATTAACGTTGGATGTACGGTGTTTCCTGCAGCGTCACAACGTAATTCATATTCTGATATTTGATGGTAACTTTTCTTGCTGCAGCTGTGTATTTTCTAAATCCCTGCAAGTTGTCTGCTGAATAAAACAATTACATAGATTCCTTCCAAGTCTCATTGATATGTGTATGAAGTTGTTAATAACCGAATAAAGAGCATAGCACTTTTTCGTTCCTTTTCTATCGTGTAACTGACTCTGAAACAACTACTACACAAAATTAGAAAAATAGCTCTAAGGAATATGGGTATGGTAATGAACAACTGTAACAGTATTGCTTAAAGTATTAAATAATTAGAATATATGACCAAAATGTATTAAAATATTTTCCGTGCAAATTTTAAGAAATATTATGGAGGAAATGAGATTAAAAAATGAACGGTGGATATTTTTAAAATAATTCAAATAGATAGTGGTGATATGGTTGTCTGGTACCCCCTCCCCCGGGGGACAACAAACCAACGAATGCCGATGACTCATTCGAATAGAAGATGAGTCCAGCAAGGACTGACATTTTGCGCAGTGTGGGGAAGGTGATGTGAATCGAACTACACAGGTAAAAATACAAACATTTTTCGCCTTGATTGCACAGCCATTTACCACAATTATTGCACTTAATTAAATCCTTCATAATTCTTGAAACCTGGCGAAGCCAAGATAGTTGCCGCAATATTGTTTATAAATGTTTTGAAATCGTTCTATGAATATTACAGAATATTTCATTTGCAAGGCATCTGTGGCTCATATAACGACTTCCATATTGCTGTTATATTTTACCCAAATTTAAAAAATATTCTTAAAATATGTTTTTAATATTAATTTTAAAAGCAAGCTATTCCTTTGTATTAGGGGAGATTCGACTCAATTGTTGTAATCCAACGCTACGATGTGAGGATACGGTCTCACATTCTGGGTACAACAGATTCTGTTTTGTTAAAATCATGAGTTGGAACATTACATTAGCTTTTCTGCGATATCTTTTTCCGAGTACACCTGGATTATGAGGAACCACAGACAACAATGAACTCCTTGTGTTTTTTAATGTGTGCGACATGCCTAATCACGATGTTTAATATTCGGGGAGTTAGGTTTGGTCAGGTTGACAGTAGTTTGAGGTGTACGGGATAGTGCTGCGATTGTAGCCGCTGTGGGCTGTTGTTAAGTTGTCTTGCTAAGGAGGACATTGTGAGTCGTCAGAGGTAACAGACATCGGTTTAGATGGTTGGACTGTTGATCGTGAGCGGCCAGGACTGAGGGTGCAATGTCTCGGTGAAATGCCTTATAAGTACAGACCTGAGAAACTCGCGTGTTCAATGACCTGCAGGATAGACTCTATAACCTTATGTACAAATATGCCGATATCAAATGCACATTGGTTGTCTGCTGTCACAGCAAAAAGCCGACAATTGGACGCCGTTCTCCGGGAGGAGTCAAACACCGTGTGGAACAATAAATAAAGTAATATAAACGCACGTGTTTTGAATTCTAGCTTGTCCCAAAATGAATCCGCGAATTCTTCAGGTCTCTACTTATAAGTAGAAACCTGAATTCGCGGACTCATTTCGGGACAAGCTAGAATTTAAAAAAAAAACGCGCATTTATATAATTTTAGCCATTTGTTCGCACGGTGTTGGATACCTCCTGAAGAACGGCGTCCAATTGTACACTTCTACTGTGACAGCAGACAAACACTGTGCAGTTGATATTGACGTATTGGTACATAAAACTGCAGAGTCTAGCCTGCAGGTCAATAAACTCACGAATTTTTCGGGTATCTACTTATAACGAGTCTCAATTTCGACCCACAAAGCGAAAGTTTCCTGTTATAATTCCTTGTAAGCAGTAAAATTATATCAATATTATGTTATAATACCAAGTTTTATTATTTTTGCTGTGCATACTGACACTAGAAGATGCGTCTTTAGGCATTTGTGCAGAAAATGAGAAGTGCTCTTAGAAGAGGCTCAAAATATTATTTATGTTAAAATATTCTACAACTTGATTATTAAAATTTTGCAATATTTTTTTGGTTTTGGTTTTGGGAGGGGTGGGGGAGGAAGTATGCCCTCGAGATCATGACGAGGACACCTCGAGGTCAAGGTTAAGATCACAGGCATCCAACCATGGCATGCACACTATGCAGCTGTTCAAACATCACAGCACCACTCCACATTCCGTAATCCAGAAACTGAATAATCATACTACTCGTGACTGACACAATGTTACAATGTTACTTGATTGTAACATAAATAATCATTTTTAGTGCCATGAAAGTGTCAGTTCTAACATATGGCAGGAGAATACGCAGTATGAATAATTAATAGATTTATCAGTATCCTTCAGAAGTCTTCAGAAATATAGTACAAATTACATAGAGTGTTTTTGAACAACATCACCAAACCCCGGCAGGTTATTCAGGTTATTACTTATGAAAGTATAAGATGAATACAAATTTACGATTTCTCCCATAAGTAATTATTAAGGAAGCTGTGTGCCCCCTTATAATCGAATTTTTAAGCATTGTTAATCAAGCATATCAAAAATGATTTGTTATTAAGTAACAAATAGGTAAATAGTTATTTTGATAACGCAGATTTTACACTTGTGATAACGTGGTTTATTAGTGCAATCCCTCTTCGTTAAGTGAGTGGAGGTTGCCACCCTGTGTTTACATGAAACATTGTAACACTAAGATGTAAACTATTTGTTGTGATAAATTATGAATCAGAGCGTCTAAATTAATAAAAATGTTCGTCTTATCAGAACATTCAGTTGAAATGTCCACGAGGACATTTAATAACAGACGTTGAGTAGCCTTACAGGAAGGCAATATAAAATAACCTATCTTGAATCTCATAGTATGGCCTTCGTACAGTTCCTAACACTAGCGTGATTAGTCTACTTACTTTGCCAAATGCATAAATGTGTGATGTTTCAATATATTCGTGTACTGCAGTATTATTCGTCTTGTGTTCATTTTGCAGTCGCAGTACATTACAACTTATTAGCCAGTGAGGGCTCTTGGTGCCGCACAATACATCAACGTGCCATCATATTTCGTCAGTGCGACTCACCCGGACTCACGTCTAGCACACGACCCTTTGCACGTTTAATGTACAGCGAGCGCTTGTTCGTTTTTCACTCGTATTGTTGAGTCACAACTCCGGTGTACAGGATGCTGCAAAATTGCATGTCAATACTTCGGGGCAACATTCCTCACATCTGGTGGATGGGAAAATGTATTATGAACGTAGGTCCGCAAACGCTTCGTTTCTTCACTATAGCCCGTAATACATTATGTGCAATGTATATCCTGCGGGCTGGATCATGGTACTGTGGAATGCCATCGCAGCTGTAATTGGCAGCTTCATACCAGCCCCCCCGAGGAGCAGTGATTTGAATCCACTAGACTTTTATTTGTGAGGACATTTAAAGACACTTCTGTATGCTACCCCAGTGGACGATGTGGGCAACCTCCGGAATAATACTGCGGCAGGTTGCGAAACAATCAGCAATTTTCCAAGGATTTATCAACGCATACGGATGCCCATGCGACGGCGCGTTGCTGCACGTGTTCATGCTGATAGAGGGCATTTTGAACATTTCCTTTAGTGCCGACGATAATCTTTCACGTATGTGTAAATACTGTAGCCGGCAGACTCCTGTGCGTGCCTGGGCGCGTAGCAAGAGGGGGGGGGGGGGGCGACATGCGCGCGCAGGTCTGGCTGCGCTATCGGCTGTTCCACAAACATCAGTTACGGCGGGCTCAGTTGCATGCATGGCAGTGGGGGACGAAGGACAGGACGTTTGCCGAGCCACGCAAAAGTTATCCTCAGTGTGAAAACATTGCACTTGCCCACGATATTCATATACGACCACATATCATAAAAAAACATACAACTGGAATACTACTTAGTTTGTAACATTCGGTGGAATTTCACGAAAACTCATTTATGCGGTCATTTTAACCAAGTATATCTAAAATAGTAATTTTAGGCCAATGCATTTATTTTGAAAGTATAGAAGCGTTTTATACCTTTATTTGCTCAGAGCCATGAAAATGAGTGTTTTTACTTATAGTGGACTATCCCGTGGTATAAAGATATCCTACACACAGATTTTATAAAATAAGAAATAAAATAGTAAAAAATAAACAATGCCGCCACTATGATATATTACACTATACAGCATAATGTCCATCTAAGATTCCTCAAGAATTACACGCAATTGATCTGCGTGTTGGCATTCTTGCCGTGTTTAACGGCAGTTTCTGAGAAATTGTGGTCTGCGTATTCGTAGGTGTTCAAATTATAAAGCCCACGAAAATTATAGTAAATCATTGAGAGTTTATATAAAAAGGTTTTAATTGTCATGTCGGTTTATGTATTATTTCTAGAATTCCGAATCACGTGCAAAATTAATGCCACCTATGAATATGTTTTTTTCCAAATAATGCTTGCTTCGGGAGGTGTAATCGCTGCAAAAGTATTTTTGTAGCCTTTATGATAAAACATTTGTTTATACTAACTTAACAGCCCGTAATAAACTGTTGTACTAAAATGATTTATGCCAGTAAATGTTATTCCAAACACAACGATCATTAAGAGAAAATAATCTCTCAATTATGAAACCAATAATGTGCAAATATGTAGTCCTATTTAAAAAACATTAAAAACTAAAACATTTACGGTTTAAAATTATATGCCTGCCGAATTTCTAGACAAACAGATTCGAAACTAACGGTATTGTTAAAGTAAATTTTGGGTTGTTGGTGTTGAAGTGAAGTTCACACGAATTTGCTCAAGAAGTCCTAGGACAAACTTTCAAATATGTGGGAATAGATTTGAGCAAGGAATTTTTTTCTCGTGGCCGTCGGGTTATCTAGAGTCGGAACTCCAGAAAACCAATATATTTTGATACCAGAAATTAATAAAACAATAAACGTAGTATACAGAGAAGCTCTAACAAGTTAACGTAAATGTAATTAAACGTATGAAAAAAAAACGCACTAAGTCGCAGGCGGTTCCTATTAAAAAATAATAAGTTAAAATTAATTTTCTTTCTTTAAGATGTAATTACGGAGAAAATATATTTTAATTACTTTTAAAATGTAGATTTTAAATATTGTAATAAAATTTATAACAATTATACATATTAATTCTATAATTAATTGTGTATATACAATAATAAATAGATACCCAGCGAAGCGGGCCAGGGTATTGCTAGTTCTTAATATTACAAATATATATTTTGCAGAGTTCCAAGAAAACTGTTTGTTGTTTTACAAAGGATTATCTTGGCAACTGGGTTTCCAAGTATTTTTCTTGTAAAAGTAGAAACAATTCTTTAGCCTGAAGGAATTCCCAGTGCCTTTACACATTCCTGTAATAAACACGGGCTCGCTGGGAGAGAAAATTCACGTTTGTCAAATTTAAACGCGTGCACTGGCTAACATCCCCGAAATTTGAATAAAAATGAATACCGTTTTTTAGAGGATATATTTTTCTGACTGAGAATCGAACAGCAGCGAAAGTTCTTTCCGCAACGGAACTAACACGCGGTTTTCGTCCCTTTTGAAGAGATCATTTCTTTCCACAACGTTACAGAGGACATCGCAAATGAAACAAGCCTACCAGAATAATACGGAAATGTTTCGTTACGAGTCACTAAAATTTAAACGAGAATTAGGTTCACACAGTAAAAAATACTTTTGTAAAATACGCGAGAAAAACTGTTTAACTTGTTAACTTGGTGTTTTTTTTTTCATGCGTTGGTTTGAAAGGGCTTTTAAAATAATGAAAGGAAAATATTTAATTAAAGTGGTAGATAATGTTGACTTCGGCCGCATGTTATTATTCGCACACGTTCGTCACTCGCCTAGTATTTGCATTGAAGGTTCAGGGCAGCTTTCCTAGTTATTACCGTCACAGAAATCTCTGCAGATCGTGGTAAACCGCGAAAAGTAAGTTACGTATAATTCAGAAAAATTTTCTCCAGGGTCAATATTTCAAATTAGTTAAAGAGCAGTGTACAGTTTTCACGTTTTTGATAAAACTTTCTAAAGACCTGTTTTGTTTATTGTTTAGTCCTGCAAGGCCAGTAAGCGACTGATAATGCCCATCAATAAATTAGTGTGTTAATGTCACATTACCTCCTTTCCTAACCTTCTATGAAGTTTCGATCGCCTTATTCTTTTCTTCAGTACACTTACTTGCTAATCGATTTCCACCGACCTTCTCAACCTAGCCATATATTAGAGGTTAGTCGACTCTTCTCCACCCCCTTCTCCACATCCATTCGTATTTACTCGGCAAACTTCCACTCCATTCCATTTCTTCATACCGACATTTATAATATGACATTTGGGCCGGAAACTGTCAGTTCCGACGTTCCAGTATTCACGCATACAATTAAAAAAATAAATATATTTCGGTCACTTAATTGGGTTGTATTGTAAGGATGCTTATATGTTGATCATGTCAGTGAAAAAAAAAAGTGTTAAAATCCCGTCGAAGTTTCTTCTTTCTGCCAGTCGACTGTCGGTTGGGTTTCCTTTCCCATATGTGTACATAAACATTCCACGGCCTTAATGAAAATTGCCCGTTTGTCGATCAAATGTATGTGGAATTGTTAAAAACGGGAATGTTAACAACGTGATAATTATTAATTAAATCCTAACAGAAAAAATGTGCAGTAGTTATCAGTTATCAGTTTAATTATCGGCCGTTTAATACGACATTAATTCTTGGAACTGCTTCTCCTGATTCAATGTTAAAGCATTACTTTAAATCCGTTACTCAATGTTTGTTTTAAAATAGATAAATTTATATACAGGGAGTCACTTCGAAGACTGACTTCACAATAGCCAAAAATAAAAAAATGTACAAGTTGTACCTACGGAAAATAATTTCATCTCCTCTTCACACAGAATAAGATTTTAAAAAATAATGTGGTGCAATGCAACGCACATGTCGGGAACTTAGCACCGCTCATCACTCAGAAGTGTTGCGATCTAACGTTCTTACTTGCTCTACAAGCGAGTACCCTGAAGGCTGTTCGCGATAAAGTAAGCAGTTTTGAAATGAAGCATAGAAAACAGCCACTGCCCCTACCTGCATGGGTTCACTGAGTGACATGCGCCCAGCATAGTTGGTAACGACGGAGGGAAAGCACATAGTCACATGTCTTAACGTCGAATTCAAAGCGAGAGGTAACCATCTGTGATAACTTCACTTATTTCTTTCGCTTCCTGTTTTTTTTTTTTTATGCACCGAAGTGTAAAAATGAGCAGATTTGTAAAGTATTCGCTTTCATAATAATCCCATAGTTTCACTCGACCGACGCATGAATAAAGTCATGAGGACCATGACAATGTTAAATTTGCATAAGGCTTAAGAATGCACTACGTGCATACAATTAATTAGATTCCAAGCAGGGATTTTAGCAGAGCTCAGTTTACGGTGAACAGCCTATGGAAATAAATACGCAAACGACATCGTGGGCGAACTTGTATGAGTCGTGTTTTGCATTTCCGAGACCTATAAAGCTCCAAGTGCCGCCGAGGCGTGCATATCACGTGCCTTGTCACCTCTGTACGCAAGACATGGAACTGGCGTTCAGTCTTTCCGTCGGAATCTCGCCTCAACGAGACTTTCTGTAGTGAATCTATCATATCCTGATGTACTAATTAAACTACTCGTAGTGTGCGAATGTTCAACATATCTTTTTCAATATCCTCTTACAGAATTTTAATGGCTTAAGTATATACTCTGAAAGTCCGTGTCAGCAATTTTCACCTTTAAAAAAACATGCATTTAAAACGGAAGTAGCAGAACACAAACAAGTCTTCGGGGGTGAAATTTCTGAAATGCTGTATTCGTGAAGCGGAATTCGCTCCTAATATTGACCGTTTTGGACCAGAAACTTACTTTAATAGAGCAATACCCGACTTTTGACATTCTATATAGGCGGTTACCTTTAGACGCGGCTGCACACGGTAAAGTCCAAAATTGTATCGTTACTAACAAAACTTTGGAATATAGCTGTAAAAATCTTCCATGGGGTGACTTCAGGGAAAAATTTCAAAATCTTAAATCCATTTGAAAGTTTGTTTAATGCGTTTCAAGCCTGTTATAATGATATTATTATCATATACTTTTCGACAATATACACAATTAACTTTGGTGTTCTTTCTGAACGCATTTAATTTTATCATAGGAACAGCGATCAAATGATACTGTGAAATAAACGCGAATGTTTACAGGTAAGAAATAACCAGTAAGCCCTCAGAAAAAAAACGCTGTTGAAATTTTTCTCGTAATCTTCCTAAATTGTAATGGAAATTTTTAACCTATAAACTGTATGATAATACCACACAAGCTGCAGATACAGGAATGTTTAGCGTCGCTAATATACATAGTTGGGAACTTCCCTACACATTCGACTGTTTCCTGAGCGAATGTAGGAACGCCCCAATGAACGTGTAGGGGAAACACTACCGTTTCTGCTTTCTCCCTTAGTGTATACACTGGTACGGTAAATTTCCAAATAATTTCTCACAGTGATATCAGATAATGTAGAATTCTAATGAATGGTGCTGAGCATAACGTTTACAACTAAACTGAATCTTCGTAAGAACAAAAACGTTCTGTTATTGGCTTCTCTTGTAAGTGAAAAGAAACTGCACACAAAAAAAAAATGTCATAATATGAATAAAAGGAGTTTCGTAATTTGGCAAATTAATGTTAGTCCGGGGTACAAAGAAGTTTGTACTGGTTAGGCTGGTCTACTACTGCGGTACAGAAATCTTAAGAATACAGGAGCGAGTTAAATTCTATTCATGGTTACTTCCAACTTTTATGAAGTCCTGCTAAAGTTCTGCTTTCACATGATCCGTCCGCGCCATGAAAACAAAGCTTCTCGAAGTCAGGAAAATTATACCAACGGGACTGCGCGTCGTAATTGTGAACCCTCAGTTTAATAACATTTTGCACGAGAGCTATTTATTAATATACATTAATATTACACGTATTTTTTTACTGTTCTGAAATGAGATACTATACTGTGTAGATACAATACGAGTACAAGATCAATTTAACCACAATTAAATACCATTATGGTGACAGAGAATAAAACGCCTATCATAAACGGCGCATTAAATAAACTACCAAACACGTCATACATAGGGTGATTTTTCAAAGGTTTCTTTCAAAAAGACTATAAACTCTTATACGCCGAACTCGAACGGTACACGCCAGCAAAATGGCGCTCCTGGTAAAGGCCATTCACGGTAAAATGAGCGCTTTTGAAAGTCCCCCCCCCCCCCTTAAGATATACTTGTATGCACGTTGTGTATTCTTCCGCCTTATATAAAATTAACACTGCCATGGGCCTCATCACTTTATTTGTACGTCGGAAAAGTAAAACTGTGAAATTCTTAGGAAATAAAAAAATGTATAAATCTGCTAACTTTTACACTTCGATGCATTATAAAAAACAGAAAGCGAAAGAAATAATTTAAGTTATCAAAAATGGTTACCTAACACTTTTTACCCGAAGTTAAGGTATTAGAACTACTCTCCATCCATCGTTACCAATTTTACTGGGCGCATGTCATTCAGTGCGCCCGTTAAAAATGTATGCAGGCACTGACAATGACTTTTTTCAAAAGTTCATTTCAAAAGTGCTCATTTTATCGTGAACAGCCTTTACCTTTCTTGCCAGCCGACAGCTAAACCAGTAAAGACTCATCTGCAACCCGCGTTAGCCAATGAGACACACAGCCCGTTGGAGAACCTCGTGCGACAAGTCGACGAATGGGTACGGCCACATCACAGGAACCGCCTTGGTATCTCGCTTCTGTAACGTGCTGTCTCTGTGCCTGCGGCACATGCCAACAGCCTACGCCCCAATATAGGTCGCACCACGCGTGGAAGGTCAGCTTCTCGAGTGAGGATGGCGGGTCGTGATTTGCCAGCGCCCTGGGGTCGGGAAACATTATAGATGTGTTGAATCCTGCGGCTTGTATTCCCCCTCTAACCACCTTCTCTTAATTATCCAGCATTTACACTCCGTCACGAATATTCCCTGCTGCAATGCCATTATGACTTGTGCGTCAACATGGACACATTTTGTGTTAGTGTGTTTTCTGCTCTAGGTACGACTTCCATTTCAATCAGTTGGGTAGACGACGAGTTCCATAATTCATCATCCAGTTGTTAAGGACGAAATTTAATCTGGGATCCACATCATAGTGGAAACAAACATAAAAAATACGATTCACTGAACAAAAACTAAGCAAACTCTATACAACAGATGAGCATTTACGAACCGGCTTATATGTAACAATCATGTAAATTTACTCTCAACAGCTCTTGGTGGAGTTCCCGAAATTCTAACTCGGAGGTTGAAGATCCGAAGACAACGCCACTGCCTCCAATGTCACCTAAGACAAACAAAAGTGATTTCATATGGAAAATAATGAAAATGATGACGGGGAATCAGAATTGGTTCTGGCTAAAAATGCGTTGGCACGAGTGTTTCGTGATTGATGTTTGGCGCCCATCGTCGGGAGTGACATTATTTAGCGTTAAGTATTATTCAGACCTTTCTGTTCACAATCGTACGACATAAGACCCAGGCCTTTTACTACGGCGTTAGCTAAGTTGGCTTGGTTACTGCGGTCTGGAATTTTTACGCCACCAAAATATGCCACACGAAACTTTATAACGATATACCTAATGTTCATACATGTTACCAAGAAATTCTTTTTACACAGTTAAAAGTACCTAAAGAATACTACGCAAACGTTGTTGTGTCAAAGAACATATTTTAAGTTTCTGTAAGGTTATTGGTCGTTTCTTCTTCCCGATTCGTCTCGCATTTCTCAATTTCTTCAACACCGAGTTTGAGATCCAGTGGTTCGGAACCCTGTATATTCCAAATGCAACGTTTTTCCTTCGTATTTCTTTGCATAGCAGTGCCACTTCTTTCACTATAGCTTCTTGTCTGGAAATAATATTACATGAGGCTTTTTTTTTCTGTTTTATAGTAATTTCCAAGCGCGCATCTCTTATACCTATACAAAATCTTATACCTATACAAATGCTTATTTTATGTGTTTTCGTAGCAAGTTCCAAAAAAAAATACAAAAATGTGAAAGCTGAAGATGCTTGAGGAAACTCACGTTGCCGATTTTTATTTGTGAATGAAACACATTTGGCAGAGATCACTGAACTGTTTGTTAGCAAGAAAAAAATGAAGTACTTATTTTGTATTCCCTTACAAAATATTTTGTGGTTAGTACAGAAAACTATTGTGTTGACGACAAATAAATTTGGTATGTGAATTTCTAACTTTTTAAAACTTTATTTCCTTGTAGTTGCAGCGTATAATGTTAACCACTTCCATCATTTGGTTTGTGAGCCCCTTCCTTATTAACCTACAGGCTTAAAGCAAGTCATAATTGGCATATTTATATAAATATATAATTGTCATTGTTCACATAGTTCATGCAATTTCCTTTACAGAAGTCTGCCCTGCCAAGTGGTCCAATTTGGGACTTATAATTTAGTATTTATACATTTAGCACGCTGCTAGAAAAACATCCGCGAAATTGCTTAAAAAGATTTTAAATATATTTTACACAAATCTTCCTAAAATTGCGGATATTACATTTTTTTTAGAACAACGGTCCATCCGTAAGTTTCACAGAATTCTTTGTGAAACAGTGGAACGTCCTCGCCATATTGCAAGTTATTTTTATTCTGTGCTTCCTGTTGTAATGTGAGATAAAGGAGAAAAATTATTTTCATTGTGTGGG
Organism: Dryococelus australis; assembly: GCA_029891345.1. Classification (NCBI taxonomy): domain Eukaryota; kingdom Metazoa; phylum Arthropoda; class Insecta; order Phasmatodea; family Phasmatidae; genus Dryococelus; species Dryococelus australis. Next base: position 305,972,731 of record CM057009.1, on the reverse strand, counting down.
TTAGAAATGAAAGATAATAACTATATTTCTTACAGGGAACGGGATTTTAACACCAGTTACAATTCATGTTAAGTCGTGAAGCGAAACAATTTTTTTTACAGCTGCCTTTACTGACTGTATTGACGGGTACATGAGCCGCGGTACAGAGAGAGAATGTCGTTGGCAAGTAAAGTTTGTAGGTGTGGCATTAACGGGGTTAAAGTTAGACCGACTTGATGACAAATTCACAGTCCACAAGTACGCGGCTTGCGAACTGGATATCTGCCGCGGAGGATCCGGGGTGCGAACTCCCGACCCTTCCGACTACAAGTCGGCCACTCTACCCTTGAGCTATGAGGGCAGAGCTTCACACTGTAAAGAGAAATGGTAATTTCCACTGAGAAAGTGTCTGTAATTTTATAAATGCTTGTAACAGTACAAAGACATATCTTGTAAAACTACTCGTTTGTAAAACTACAAGGGCCGTGTTTGTAATAGACAGAGACCTGAAGAATTAGCGGAAACATTCTGGGACTAGCTAGAATTCAAAACACGTGCGCTTATATAACTTTAGCCATTGGTCCACACGGTGTTTGACACCTCCTGGAGAACGGTGTCCAATTGTCGCCTTCCACTGTGACAGCAGACAACCAATGTGCAGTTGATATCGGCATATGTGTACATAAGACTTTAGATTCTAGCATGCAGGTAATTGAACTCGCGAATTTTTCAGATCCCTAGTTAATAGACCTTAAAAAAATTGTGTTTGGCTGTGTTGGGGACACGGCCGTTTGTTTTGCAATACGTCTACGTTGACGCGCTCGGACGCCTTGATGTTTATTTTACGTTCCCGGCACCGCTTCACTCGATCATATGGGGTTTTATGGGTATCACTGGATTTCTTTTGAGAAGCTCTTTCCAACCGTATACGATTTCTGTGTTTCGACTTGGATTTTTGACGAATATAGGCCGAAATTTTGTTATGTTTTCTTAATCTTTTACATTAAACTCATACAATTTCGCCATTACCACGTAACACAAATGTTTTTATACACACAATCGATTGACCTTGAAGAGAGCTGTCGATTGAAATCCAAAAGAGAGTCGTAGCTTCTCCTAGTCGAAAGTTGTACTACGTGGAAGTTATGAGACGCGGCGAAACGAACTCAAAATTGCGGCGTGCATCCCCCCCCTTTTTTTTTCTCCCCGCCGCACATGACACTTCGCCGTCCTCACTCAACCTAACAATACTTTGATCCTTTGGCAATCGCGTGGTTTACTTGCATTTTGAATGTAGACGATAGATTCGGAGCTACAACGCCAAACTGTATCCCCCGATTTTGATATCATCGGATTTTCTGGATTTCCTTCCTCTATGGTTGCAATTTTAAAGACGTATTCACGTAAAAAATGGTTGTACTACACTAACCAGTATCCAAGAGTTTCGGGAAAATGGCGGACATTCAACAATGTAAAACCGTATATAGCTGTTTGTGGAAAAACTATGGGTGATGTAAAGTGTAGTTGCATGTAAAAATTAATATATTGCAAGTTTGCATAACATAAAAACACTTAAAACCACTCAAATATTCAAAATAAAACTACAATTCCAATAAAACGAGACCGTATTACTCATTAACTGTTTCCTAGCTGCACAGAACTCTTAAATCGGCTATCAAAACTTCGTTGTTAAGAGCTGCCCAAATCTCTCAACTCAAAAGCAGATTTCTTGACACGAAACAAATATATTTTTTCCTTAAACAAACAACGTCATATTATATTGTAAGCACGTTTAGTTATATTTACTACAAATAAAAACACTCAGTTCGTCAGACAAGTTGGTCTTGTGGTTAAGGGCGCGGGCTAATATCACAGGAGGTATGGGTTCCAGTCTCTATTCTGCCAAAATGGTAGTTTATTTTATTAAAATTATATTTTCAAATATTTGGTTTAGTTACTCTCCATTATTGATTCATCACCTTTGTTTTCTAGATTAAATAAGTGTGTACACTTTTTCTTGGCCGCCAGTTTTGCGCGGACGTCTGTTTCATTCAAACGTGACCGTACAAAGGATAGCTTTGTATTACAACTTACATTATTTGTATTAAAACAAATATATGTTTTGAAGATTTTACAAAATAATACTAGTTACAGAATAATGACGCACTTAGTTTTTTTTTTTTTTTTTTTTTTCGTTTTATAGTAAATGTTAGAGTCTTTGAAGTGTTCCGCACTGTTGCATTTTGTTGCTTGAAGGAATAGGTTTAAGTGGCGTGAATTTTCTTTAAGTGCCACAGGAACGAGAAGTTCCTTGTTACTGCGACAGTAAAAGCTTCGTGTAACATCAGCTTTGTTCGCTCCCGAAAGCCGAAGCATAATGTTCAGTTCCGGTTTTCGTCAGTACATTAAACGAACCATAAAAAAAAAAAAATACCCCTGAATATATGGAAATTTTCACAGTGCATGGACGCCTTGAGCAGTTCTTATGATTTTGCGAACATTTTATAGTTTCGGGATATATATCGATGGCAAATTGAGAAAAATACGAAATGAAATGAAGAACACATTCATAAATGTTTAGCGTAAATATAAAAAAAAATTAACTTAAAATATTTAATCGTAAAAATTTTGAAAAATTATGCTAGCTGAAGGCTTGGTTGTAAATAAAGTGTTTCTTTCAGTCATAAGAGTGCCATTATGCAACAATTTTTTTTTTTAATCTTTCTCTTGATTCGCCTGAGGTAAAGGTTTGCATGTGCGCTATTTTGACTTTAAATGCTATCCCCAAAGTTGAAATTTAAATACAAGCGAACAATATAAAACAATTCCAGGGAAAGATATTTATGTCGTTCTTTCATTGACAATCAATTTCAGCTGCAGCAAAACGTAAAATATTGCTAAGATTTTTAAATTAAGTTATGATAAAAAAAAAAGTATAGATACACATTTTGTTCGTTTGTGAAAAGAAAAATTTCCACAATTCTCATCATTCTTTCAGGGTATTATGTCATATCACGACGGAAAAGTATGTTATATGCAAAAAAAATTGGGTTAAAAAATAATTAATGCCCTTAATGAAAGGAACTATTTGTGGGTAGAACCATCCGCCTTTCTCCCTTTCCCAATTCACGGAGCCGTTTCCAAGACCAACCAAGTTATATTCGTATAAAAACTTCCTAGGGTCACAGGCACTGCGATATATATATATATATATATATATATATATATATATATATATATATATATATATATATATATTAAAGAATGTTACGACCGTGAAAGCAAGAAGACGTTGCCTACGTTAATATTACGGCTTCAGTAAGATTGGCTTCCTAACTCGGAAATCTAAAGCTTATGTGACGAATTTATTATTAAGCATTCTCCTCTGTATACTGAAGTTCGCTGTTCCATACTTGCGCGCCACGAACTGTTTTGAAATACAGCTTGTCAGTGAGAGAACGTTATTGCTAACGAGATGAAAACTACAGTTTCGGTTCTGTTCAGCGTCTGGCCGTGAGGCAGAATGACTGAACTTTGAGAGTAACTTTAATTAAAACTGTTAATATACGCATACACGCATATGCATATACGCGCATGCATGTGTGCGTGTATTCTTGTATTCATGGGTGCGTGCACGCATGCTTGTATAGGGGTGTTGAAAGACGTTAGTAAATAGTTATAATGTGAAATGATGTGCGTGTGAGCTTCGTACGTTTGCACGTGCACACACACACACACACACACACACGTGGGTGTGTATTTATAGCATGATGCTCCCCCTTAACGTTTATACCACTCAACTGACTGCAAAAAAAAATATTTCTGGGAATAACAATTTACGAACCGTCATCCCGACATACATATAACATAATCTCTAACATTTGCAAAACTGCAATTGTACCAACTCTTCGGAGCATGGATGACAGAAATGCTCCTGTTAATAATTATGCATACATCAGTGGGGCATGCTACAATTTTCCACACGTGATTAATAAAGATTCGCCTGCAACGCTCACTTAAAAATTGTGGTATAACTATTATATTTGTATTTGAAAGACAAAGCCAAAATTACGTTTCTAATAAATTTAGTGTTGCCAAATGTTACAGACGCCTGATGCTATTTTATAATGTTTGAAAGAATAGGTCATAGTCGCGTGGATAACCTTAACTGCCGCATAAACGATAATTATCTTGTTACAGTGGCGAAGAAAGCTTCGTGTAGAATCGGCATTGTTCGTCCCCGTAACTCGAAGCCAAAGGGAATACGGAGACTTTTCGTATTTTGTATTTACGGACTTAATTCCATTTTTTGTAATTACGGATTGCCTTTCCGTAATACACAGCATATTTCCGTAAAACATTCCGTAAATGTACGGAGATGTTTAACAGTGCGGTACTGTCACCGACCAGGGTAACTACGCTAGGTAACGATAACTTGGAACGTTTCCCGAAAAAAAAAAAGAAGTAACAATTGCAATGCTGATAGCGGGTTGGCGCATCCTCCGAGTTTGTGAGATTGTTAAAATAATCACGCACTCCCATCCAGAAAAAAAAAAATGCGATGATTGTTATAGCACTTGCTTTTATACTTGTCATGCCTTCGGAAAAAAAAAACGTAACTGTTTGAGTGGAAACGATCATTAGTTAAATTGGTGGTATAATTCTTCGTTTTAATGGTGGGTATTAATTTGTTATAAAAAGTAAAAAAAAAAAAAAAAAAAAAAAAACCCTCTAAATTTTTAGAAATTGTTTACGACAGTAAAATGTTATTTACTTTTAAGCCACGAAGCCCGATAAAATCGGAATGTTACAGGCGAGGGTTGGGAAACTTTGTGTTAAATGAGGGAACACGCATCGGGCAAGTTGGCGCAGTGGTTCAACTGGACTCGCATTGGGGAGAGTTCCTGGTTTCGCTTCCAGGGGACTTATTCTTAGTTATACGTAAATTTTTCGCGTTCGTTAAGTTTCGAAAGCTCTCGAAACGAATGAAATCTTCAAGAAAGGAAATTTAGTATTCTAAGTCATAATTCGTTAGAGCCCTCCGAGACTTCGGCAAAGTTCGGGTTTTCGTTAGCGAATACAGGCTGGCAACACTGCGCACATGAATTTTACCTTTTTCACGAGTGTTTGTTTATAAGTTATGAATTCTTAAGCTTGAAGACATGAATAAACCAAAGCAGAACATGCCTTAAAATATTTTGTTTGCTTTTTGCGTGTTTTAAATATTAGTATTAAATAAATAATTTATTCTAGGGAAAAGGTATATTTCGTTCATCAAAAGGGTCAAATTTGCTGACGGCATCGTACTATTTTCTAACTCGGTTGGACGTGTGATGCATTAAACATAAATATGCTTTAATTTCGTACGCTCCGAGTTGAAATAGACTCGCATTTACGCCGATAAGAGAGAGCAGACAGAACTTTGGTTGTTACATGCACGAAGATTTTTCTCAATGACAATTTTGCTGTTTGGTTGCAAGCTGTTTACACACAAGCTGCTTCCTCTGTTATTTATAATACCAAGTTTATGATATGAGCGATGAACAACAAAGTAGACGCTGTTGTGTTTCTAGTCGTTTGTATTAATATCAATATGTTATCAATTACCACTCAATTATTTTCAAGAGAAAGTAATTTTGTTGTGAACTACCAAGAGTTATTTACAGTTTACCATTAACTATTTTTAATTTACGAACTACACTGTTCAGAGCATATTTGTTAAATATCAGTGCTTATGTTCTCTTATTTCATTATAAACAACTGTAATAAAATAATAAATACCCTCCCAATAGCCAGCCTTCACTGTTGCTTACATAGTTCACAAATTAAAACAGAAAGGTTAATTGGCGCCTTTAAAATATTTTTTCTTAAATATATTTTTATGTTTTTTAATGTATGAAGGCACATTATTTCGCGATTCTCATCTTTCACAGCCCCAAAAAACAATGTTACACACGTCCGCCAAGGTTTTATAATAAAACTCGGTAACGAAAGCCCGGAGGACTTTGTTAACGTTTCGAGTATTTTATCTGATATAGTGACATCAAAGGAATACTAGAATGCGCTTTGAATAGCTCCTATCGTTAGAAACAAAATACAAGTATAGACGATTCATGTTAAAGTGAGCACTTTTTAAGGCCCTGGTGAATTTTTCCTTCTGGCCAATTTCTATGTTTCTGTCAATTTTTAATATACGCATTGCTATGTGATTATCAAACACAGTGTATACTTTTCACCACTACCAAAAGTTAACGTATGAAGCTGTAATAAATCATATTTATTGGTGGTTAAAGCCTGTTGGAAGAGCCTTAAAAAGTACTCACTTTACCGTGAACAGCCTGTACTCACGAATATTTTTGTCAACAGGGAACGAAACGAATAACTTAGAAGAAGCCCCCAGGTCCGACCATCCTGATTTCGGTTTGCCATGGTTTCCCGGAATCACTCTAGAAGAAATCCGGGATTGTTCCTCACTACAGGCCCTGGCAGATCCCCCCCCCCCCCCTCCTTTTTTCTCTGTGGAGTATGCTCCGTCTGAAGTGACGTAGAGGTTAAGACACTCTCACACTATAAAATTTTTCCGTCAAACTGCTTCCAATAAATTTGATCCACATAATAATGGACATTTATGACGTCATCGGAACGTCATAAACACCGCCATTTTTGTCTGAAAAAGTTGGCTTGTTTCAGTTTCTATCAAACATTTAAAAAATTGGCCCGGTTCCGAAATTTATTTGATGTTCAACGATCTCAGACAATTATAATCGTGCACGACATAAGTAGACGTCAAGAAATGTAAAATAACGAACAATTGCTGGAAACGAAGTAGGTTATAATGATAATTAATTTATATAGAAGCTGTCTGGGAATGAATGCTATTTTAAGTTAATATTGCACATAATATTACGAACTCAGAGGCATTAAATTTCATTGCGCAGGAAAAAATATCTTATAAATAAAATTTTAATTTACTAAAGAAACAAAAATAAATTACAATATTATTTACATTTCTTCCTGGAATGGACCGCATGGAAAAACAAAAGCAGTATCTCACTATGAAAACCATTTTTAAATAATATTTGAAATGAGATTCTTCCAATAAAAACATTTGACAGTGTGACACATTTTCAAACATACTCAAGATTATTTGATCAAATTTGTTGGAAGGAATAATTTGATGGCCGTATTTTGTCCTCAAATTTTAATGTCAAATATAGTGTGACAGGGGCTTTAAAGGTCGGTTTACGATTAATGACTGGAGAATTAAGAATTGCACTTAATGACTCGATAAGCAGACGGAAAACGAACAATGCGAAGATTCGCAGTTAGTTTATGATTGAATTGGCAACTGTTAAGTCTAACCGGTCAGGATCGTAGATGATGAATGCAGCCGAAAACCTGAAGATATGTGAACATGAGTGAAGATTATTTACGTATATGTAGTTATTTGTGGTTACTGGTAGCGTAAGAGTTTTGACAACCTCGTGATATATTATATAAGGGAAAGCCGTTGCCAACATTGGGTATCCGCATCAATACATCTGAAAACGGGAATTAAAGCTAATTCAATAACCTCTTGCAAGAAATAAAACATGACCATGAACTGTTCTTTCAATTACGGGGATACTGTCTCTCGATTAAATCAATTATTTGCTTACGATTTCACAATACCACATAACCTAAATCCAAGATGTAAATACAGTTTCCCGCCACTGGTCTCTGATTTGCTACTTCGTCTTGACCTGTACTTATGATATAAAATATAATGATATCTTAAGTCACGACAAGAACGCACACGACCCGTCAAGATCCGCACACGACAGTCGTAAACTAATATCATCCAACACATTAATTCATATCTTAAGTACACGGCACACTTATTCTGTTAAGTTGATCGTAAACCCAACCTTAAGCCCTTTATACGCCCACCTACCGAACACGCATTTAGTAGTAGTGAGGGTAAAGTACTGTGACCAACTTGAATTTATTCTTATGTCATTCAAACTAGAACAGGGAAGTGTAAAACGTTTCAAATTACTGGCTTACAAAAAATGGTTTTCTAATCTCAAATCCTACCCACGATGTTTTTTGATAGTGCTGTTGGTAGAAAATCGTCCCAATGTTAGTACACAAAGAGTGTTTACTGCGCAAATCTCGTGCGCAATCTTATCCATATTTTTTTTTCTTCTGAGTATAAAAACATTGCGCTATTTGCATTTATTAACACATTCCTCCTTGCATTAGGCTGCACATTACAAGTATTATAATGATAAAAGGTTGACATTTCTCGACTTTGTGTCATGAATGTTATGAGAATGATGGGAATTTTATCTGTCGATGGAGTGGAGGTTTCTGGGCTTCGTGTAGATGTTGAAACCTTAAGAGCCGATGGGAGGTGAATCAAGTTGGCAATGGGGCGGCGGTGGCTCAGCGGATAGAGCGTTCACCTTCCTCCAAGGTGAACCTGGTTCGACTCCCAGCGGTTTCACTCTCGAGTTCTCTCACGAGGGAGTCGTCCCGTACGATGCCGCTGGTATGCGGGTTTTTCCCCAGCGATCTCCCGTTTTACCCTTTTGCATTCCGGGCGCTGCTCGATACTCGTCTCTCCTCACCCTCCCCGAATATCAAGACCTCAATGTCAAGAGCTTCACAGAACTCTCCACTCCACTCCGCTCGAGTTCATAACGAGAACAATGTGAGGTGACAAACCAGAAAGTTATCCCACATTTCTCACATTCCAGAATTCGTGTTTCGCCCACCTCGAATTCAGTCCAGTCGCCGTGGTGGTATAGGCTATTCACTGTAAAATGAGCACTTTTGAAAGCCCTGATTAAGATCTACTTGTACCTATACACGTTGTGTATTATTCCGCCTTAAGTAAAATTAACTTTGCCATGGTCCTCATCTCTTTATTCAAACGTCCGCCAAGTGAAACCGTGAAATTATTAAAAAAGTAAATAATTAACAAAACTGCTAATTTTTACACTTCGAAGAATTAAAAATATACTTAACGCGAAAGAGATCATTGAAGTTGTCAGAAATGGTTTGTAGTAATTTTTACCCGACGTTCAGATATGGAACTACTTTCCATCCATCGTTACCAACTCTACTGGACGAATGTCACTCAGTGCGCCCATTAAAGTATACGCATGCAGGGGCAGTGACTTTTTTCCAAGGTCCATTTCTAAAGTGCTCACTTTATTGTGAACAGCCTTTAGGCAAATATCTACCAGTTCAGCATCACGAGACCTTTATTTAGCACGGTTGCCTAGTGCGGGACTCGCCGATTGTAAGAATATCGGCTTTGCATGTTCAATGTATTTCAGCATGCCACAGTCGCCTGTTACTATACCTCTTTAAAACAATAACACATTGTCCACTTATAACTGAGCCACATCGCTACAAAAACTTTTCTGTAAAATTTTTAATACTCTGAAAATTGCAGGTCAATTAAAATGTATAGATTCCACAAAATACCCTAACCCGTACCCTTATCAATCTCCTCCTACTTGCTCTCTTGTAGCATGATCCCTGTCTTCAAAGGACAAAAAGTGTTTGAAAGCGATATTATGAAAAGTGGCCGAGATATTCCTAAAATCATTTAACATGTAAAAAAAAAACCACTATCGTTGCGGTTGGCCGTTCCCGCACTCGGCAGCGCCCTTAGGTAACGTTACTGCTCATGCCTATGGAGACTCCTCAAGAGAAGACACGTTAGATTTCATTCCATCAACACGTGTTTAGTTCGTTATCTTACTTCTTCCATTTTGCACACACTGCTGAACCGAGTCTGAAAACACGACGTTGATTTGAAAATGAGCGGAAATGTTCACTGCCTTGCCGAAAATATAGCACCTGTTTACGACTTTTGTTATACATTCATCGTAACATCACGCCTCTCTGAAGCCCTGCAAAAATTATACTTACTAAATATTCCCCTGCCTCGTACAAGAAAGTTTAACCAAGTCTAGAAAATTACACCGAAGGACAGTGCACCGAATTCGTGCGCACTCGTTGTAATGATATCTTGCGTAAGGACTATTTCTTACTAGGCCCTACCAAAACACTTTTTTTTTTCCCCACTGTTTTCCCTCGTTATTTTTATACATAAATTATTATTCATAAATAAAATGCAAATAAAACTAAAATTAAATGAAAAACGGGATACTTTCGTGTTGACAGATGTATAAAACATTGTGATACATGGCAATATTTACGAAATAACTAAACACGGCATTCACGGGGTGATTTTTCAAAGGTTTTTATTTCAAACAGCGTTAAGAAACCGCGAATAGACTATACAGTAAGTATCCTTGATCTGCCAATTCATTACAACTAAAAATGAACACACTTCTCAGTGCTTGTAAAAGTTCTTGTTAGCGGTACGCGCTTTGCGTATTCATGTCTTAACATTTTCAGATCTTTTTTTTTAACGCTTGTGCCCAGTTATTCCAACTTCCGAGTATTGAATTTCCTTGCTTTCACGGTTCTCCTCGTGTGTTTGTAGAAGGGCAGAGTAGTCAGAAAAGTCTCGGAAGCCTATATTCGACGAGGAGAGATTTATTTTCACTCCTGGCGGTTGAAAACTTCGGGAATCTCTTAAAGTTAATTGGAACGAAACCCAGCCAATACTAGCTCCGTGCGCACCCCCCACAGAGAAAATAATTCCTACACAAACATGAAGACAGTTCGGAAAAACTTAAATAAGCCGCAACCAATATCAAGTAACAAAAATTCAAGTGGATATACTTTTTACCTGAGGCCTGGCATTTATTTCAGTTTTACATAAAGTTATAAAGTGTGGAACGAAACGATAACTTTCGTACTTTCGGTACTTAATCGCAACATTTCTTACGATTTCAACTTAGCAACTGAAACTGACAGGCAAATACACTGCATGCCTGAGGTTATTAATAACCGCAAACGCTTAATTTTGTTGTTAACTTTTATTGCGGTATCTAATAGGTTTTTTTTTTACGAAACAAGAAACAAAAATACCCGAGGAGTGGGTTAAAATAATTAAGTGCAAACCTAGGGCTTATCTTTGTTATTGCATGTGTTAAGTTACAACGGCCTCGCAATGTCCTTGTACATCGAAAGAAGTTATCAAAACTAGCATAATGAAAGAAAAAGAGGCAATTAATGCAATACAGGCATTTAAGGAGTGTGAAATGTGGTTAAAAAAAGCTTCTAAAACATTTTCTGCACAGTTCCTAAATGGCATGAACATTTGGCGTTTTGGTATTGCAAAAAGTAAAATTAGTGCTAAATGACATGAAAATTATGCGTGTTGATATCAGATATTACAACAAATAAAATTAGTGATTATCTTTTCAGAAACATAGAAGTTACCAAAGTCTCCATCTCAATCACGCGTTAAAAAAAAAAAATTGAATTTTACATTAGCATCAGTGGAAAACCACTGATTCGCAGTGAAATTCAACTACTCGAATCAGTGAAAGTGTCACCACTTGGAATCAGAAGAAAACCACTGGTTGTTTCAGCGAAACTATTTCACTGATTGACTAAGTGACGTGAAACAATTCCACTGATTGAATAAATGGCGGCCAACTGCGTGTGGCGAATTAAATACTGTTTTTATTGAGTTTAGCCAAATCGTTATGAGAAATAAACATATTTCTGATAGCCAGTGTTTATATAGAGTAATTTAACGTAATATAAAAAAGTTAATAAAAATTATATGTGGTCAGGATTGAACACCCACCACCTCCCCCCCTCCCGCCCTCCTTTGTATATGTCAATTACATTACTAACCGAGCCAACGTCAGCTTGGCCGAGGGGGAAAATATATATATAGGGTCGTACTATATTTCTTCATAGAAAGTATGTAGTTTTAAATTGTATATCCTTTCCTTTAGTTTCTAGTTTAATTGGTAACATTAGGATTGTTAAAACAAATAGTAAATGTGAGTGCACTCATATACCACATTTCGTTCAGTTTAAAACTTCAAACGGAGCCCTATTATGGTTAAGTAAATAGAAATGAAAGACTTAAAAACGGAATGAAATACTTAATGTTCGTGTTACCTCGTAAAATGGTATTATGAAAGACGAAACTCGCCTTTCAGAAAGTAGTTTTATTAGTTCATGGGTTACAAAATTTGATTAGTGTTGTTTATCTGATCCTTCAGTCAAAAAACAAATCACTAAAAAACCGCGAATAATATAGTTCATGAACCAGTAGTAAGTGTCACTGAATCAATAAGCGAGGAAAACGTGGCATTTTTTTTCTCACACTAATTCATCAGTTAAATTCACTGAAGTGGCTGTTGAACCAGTCAGGTACTGTTGACTTATATAACCAGCGAAATTATCACTGCTTCAAATTTAGAGTGTACGCCGTATCTCCAGACATGGCATTGAATACCACACCGTTACGACGGCTCCCCGTTCATCAGACTGATTGGCTAGTCTGTAACAGACTCTTGTAACTCAGTTCCACTGAAGGTCATAACTGATTCGGGTTTAGGAGCGTGGTTTTTGGCCGGTGAAACAAGTCAAAAGTCTTCGACCGCAAATTTGTAACAGCTGATTGTTTGATAAAAAGTCTTAATTTAAATATATAATGGTGATGTATTCTGAACCCTACTGAATTCCTCTAATACGAGTCGAAGCATTGCTGACCAGTCCGAGCAACTTATGCTGCAGTCGGTATAGGGTCTTGTATTTCCCTGATTGATGTCCTCCATTCACGTGTAGCGTCGTGTTGACAACAGAGATTAATCAAATATAGCGCCAAGTTACATTTTACCATTAATCTTTGCAATGGTAAGTATTTTCCACTTTGTTTTCTGCATTTTTCCCACGCCTTTGAAATTTTTTTAAATTCTAATATGTCCAATTTTTTTTTCAGTTTACGTATTTGTTAATTTTTTACTGTTTGTTTTCCCTAGTAAGTTCCATTTGCATTATAGTTTTCCGTGGCAGCCGCGAGGACTGATCTCGTGACTATAACTGGTTTTTGACAAACACAGCAATGCTTCCACGTTTGCGAGCGTATGACTTCCATTTTACTCATCTTAGATATGCAAGAATAGCGCAACGGTCACAACAAAAGTAACCGAACTTAGAGAGGCCTTTGAAATAAATAAATGACTTCTCGGAAAATCAAACAGGCAATAACAATAAATAAGCAGTAGGTTCGCTGTTAAATTATTGAAATCCAACACGCAGTTGTTATGTTCTGGCAAAAAAAAAACTTTAGCTTCTCTCAATACCTTCCGATAAGTTGCTATATATGTGTTACAATTACGTTTACACAATTATACAGAGAAGTTCGCCTATCGTGGAATCCCCAAAATTTCCGGACCTGTTGCCGCTCACGAAATGGTGTGTTTGCTCAATTAAATTACGCACTGGGGCAAGTAATTTACAGCAAAGTGACTATTCGTAACACGGGTGCGGACAGAAATAATTAAACCACATATGATTTTTCCCTGGAAAAATACATTTATTTCAACTGCATCTGAAATTACGCGCAAAGAGGAATTCACCGATATAACATACGCAATGATAAGTGACACAGGAACGCCAAGAAATAATGTACAGATATGATTACGTTTAATGGGCCGGTAGCATGGGGCAGTCGATCTGTACTCACTGCTGTAAGCAAGCCAGGGGGCAGGCGTTAGCAGCCAATAATCGCGCCCTGCTGCGTACGACGTCACGTGGAATTCAGGGCCATGGGATTCGGACAAAAATGGACTAACTCACAATCCTGCTTGACGAGGTCAATTTCGCTGACCAGCACAGAAAATAATGGTATGTAGTGATAACGTTATTTGGTGTATACTATAGTAAAATAAAACATGCACTGCAAATAATGAAGTTATGACTAAGAGAACATTAAAAAACAGTTTAATATTAAGGAATTGCAATTAAACACTATTTAGTCGTGTATAAACTTGATACGCCCTTCTCAAAAAGGCACACCAAAGGGTCAGTAGAACCACCACCCAAAAGATAATTATCAAACTTCCAAAATTATTCAAAAGTAACCATTTGCAAGTATCTGAGGGGTAAACATCAGCATTGACCCCACTCGTTCCCCAATTAATAACACGTGCGATTGCGCTTTATTTTTCTTTATTTTTGTTTTCATTGGTTTATAGCAAAAACCCACATTTCGTTTTTTGGTATATCGTGGAAAAGACAGCACTTTAAAATATACTTTATTATGCCCACATGGCATTTCTATAAACTCTAAATCGCCTCAATTACAATTACTAAAGAGGGCGAACAAAACATTCTAATAAAACCAGTGATTTCAATATACCACTTTAAAAAAACTTTACCTTGGCCACATACAAATAAAATAAGGCCAATTATAGATAATTTTAATTTTATGGCCATATTCACAAACAAAGCCAACAGACTTAATAACTTACAAATAGAAATAAATGACAAGGTAATTTATTACTGGTTGTTCTCTCATATCCAAGCCAAAAATGGATTACTTACAACATTCATGGCAATTCGAAATATTAAGGCCAATTGAAGGAAATTTTACTGCCATGTAAAAATGTATTACTTCACTCAAAAGCCAAATAAAAGATGGGTTTGAAAATAATTAATCAGGGTAAATATTTTATGGCCGTATTCACAAATCAAGGCCAAAAATAATTCTTTACTCACAAAGGTTTTGACCATACAGCAAAGGTCAATTGATGAAAATTATTAGGCCTTGAGAAGGGATAAATATTGTATTACTTTAAACATCTACATAAGCCATCTGGAGAAATTATTCTATGTAAAAAAATGGCTAAGTTTTTATTATCTTAATCACAAAATTTAATGCTATTCAAAACCTACCAAGACCATATTTATAAATTTACAAGTTACTTCGACTTTATACAGTACTCACTCTCGTGTTCACATAACAAGACCAAGACCATGGGAGGGACTCCCGAGAAGTCCACTGAAGAGTAGGAAGGACGACCAGCAGCTCCGCTGAAATGGCCAGCCTCGAAGAAGTCTCTGGAACACCGTTCCATCAATAAAAAGCCATGAAGAAGGAGATGATCTCACAGCAGCATCATCTCCATCGTCAGCACCGTAAAAAACATGACATACTTGTGCAAGTAAACTGAAGTCACAATCAGTAAGGAACTTCCTCATTCCTAAAGTCAATCCAAGACAATTGAGAACAATGGCTCTCAGGACAAGCAGACAAAAGAAAGGGACCTTAGTTTATATCTAGAGCTTGAAGATAGTTTCCTCTTTACAAATTACATGAGAGCTACACAAATTACTTAGTCTAATTTACTAAAAAGGTTAACATCTTAACCTAAATGAGGATGATTACAAAGCATTAACCCTAAAAGATGAAATGGGGATGAATGAGAGAAAGTGACTTCTTGGAACAGCAGGTCCACCCTGACTAAAGCTAAGGTAAAATACAATGTTTAAAAAATGTGCAACAAATTCTTAACAAGATGACAAAGTGATACCCTAAATACATAATACCCAATAAATCTCCCTTCTGTGGCTGCCAACTATAAAACTCTACCCATAAGGTGCTAAGTTTAATTTGAAAAAGATGTGCTTTATTAAAAACCCCATAATGATCAGTATCCTCCAACAATGCAGTTACAGGAGTCAAAAATCGTTTGGCCACAAAAGGACCAACATATTTTGGCGCTAACTTAGCACTAAACATTGCTGCCTTGTTACTGAGAAAGTGAGTCTCTACATATACTTTATCACCAACCTTAATGGTAGCTGAACAACTATTATAAGGTTTCCTGGAAGCAAATCTGGAGTGATACCTCGTCAAAATTTAGGTACCCTTACTTCAGACCTCTTCCAGGTCCTTCCGATTGACAGAATCTCAGCAAAATTCATGTAAACCCCATGCATTTATTAAGGGATGAAACAAACTTCTTCCAAAGAAGAGCTTCGCAGGCACCTTCTTAGTGACACTGCTAACCACATTGTTGAAAGCCAATGACATTTGGTACAACACACTATCCCATTCTCAATGAAATCCTGTTTGAAATGCTCTTAAAGCTGCTTTCAAATTTCTGTTATACCTCTCGACTAAGTTGGCCTTAGGTTATTATGGATTTGTCTGGACCAACTTTATCCCCCATCAAAATGCAAGGTTCTTCATTTCCATGGACACGAAATAAGTGGTATTGTCAGTGACTATGTGTACCGGCGAACCAATAACTGGAAATAGACGATGAACCAGGACTTTACAAATCTCACTGGATTTCATGTTCCTGAGATGCCAAAAGAGCACGAAGTTAGTAAAATTATCCACTACAACTAGTATAGATGTAAATCCAGCTGCAGTACGAGGTAGCAGGCCAAAAATATCCAAGTACAACACCCATTCCCAAGTGAACCTTGCCACACTGGCACTGTAAGGACTCACAATTTTGGTGTTTCGAGGCTTGGCTCACTGACATTCCAAGCATTCCTTAACGAAACTCTCTACATCCTTCACTAACCCAGGTCAGTAAAACATATCCCTACTCCTGGAAACGATCTCATCTTATCCAAGACGTCCACCGAAGTAACTATTATGGTTGTACTGGTAACTAAGGGCCCCGCAATACCCGAGGTACAAAGAAATTAAACTTTAAAGTTTTAGGATCAACATATCCGATTAAGCTCTTTCTGATCTCAAAATGTCCTCCATTCCCTGCTTAAATATCACGTTTGATCTTCACACATTCAGGGACCAATCCCTGGTGGTATTACAGTCTGAAATACACCCGAGGAAAGTTCTGAAGCACCTCAACCTTAGAACCCATTTCTCTTCCACCCTCTACCTCTGTTTGAGTTCCAACTGGCACCTTTTGCAACCCAGAATCTTGAAACTGAACCACCGACACTACCTTGGGGAGGTCGACCTGAAACTCATCGGAGTCGAACATCATTGACAAGGCATCAGCAACACCATTCTCAATGCCTCTAACATGCTTGGTCTTAAATTTAAAACAGGCCAACCTAACTAACCACATTGCCAACATCCTGGCTGGTTTATTGGTACTTAAGAACCAGCTCAGATCCTGATTATCTGTATGCAATCCAAATTCTAAGCTCTCCAAATAACCCTTGAACCTACCCATTCCGAAAATTGCAGCCAGGACTTCTATCTTGTATGCCGAGATTTTTTCTTCAGCAGGAGTCAACAGCCAACTGGCATAGGACACAGGTACCAAACTATCTCCTTTCATCTAGCGCAGCACAGTGCCTAATGGCTTCGAACTGGCATCTTCCTGAAGAGTAAATGGCTGCTCGAAATGTAGCAACTGGAGAACATGAAGTGTAGCCAACTTCTCTTTCGACACACAAAAGGCTTTATTTTGGTCTTCCCCCGAACTAAAAGGTACCCCTTTCCTTTTCAGGGCATCTAAGGGTTCTGTAAGATCGGCAAAGTTTGGTATGAATTTCGTATAGAAACCCCCCATACCTAGGAAATGGCGCACTCCCCGCATGTTCTTCGGGATCGGAAAGTTCACCACCGTCTAATTGTTTCGGCATCCATCAGCATTCTACCTTCTGAAATAACAAAACCCAGGTACCTGACATTACTTTTCGCCCAGGTAACATTTTCAAGGTTTTTTTTTTAGACAAGCTTCTTTCAATGCCTCCAAGAAAATATGCAGATGCTTCACGTGAACCTTAAAGGTGTCACTATAGATACAGACATAATCGATGTATGTGAAAAGGAAATCATATTGGTATTTGCCAAGGACTGAGAATAACACACATGACATTGTCTGTGGGTCGCAATTCACTCCTATTGGCAGTCTCTTCCATTGATATTGTCCCCAGGGGTAACAAATTCCAATATCTCTCGCGAATCGGGATGCCACTCGCACTGTAAGAAAGCTGAATTAACGTCGAAAATGGAGAAATACTTTGCTTTTCCTACATGTTGAAAAACTGAATCAACCGTTGGCAAGGGATAGGGGTCGACATAGATTTCCTTGTTCACCTTGCGATAATCGCAAATAACACAGTACTCTCCTGGTACCTTCTTGGGCAGTAAAAAGTCTGGACTGGAGTAACAGCTTTCAGAGGGCTCCAATATATCCTCCTTCTGAAGATCATACACAATATTCCATAATATTTTCGGTTTCGGAGGTGCTACACTATAGGGAACTGATGACAGTGGTTCAGAATCCTTTGCCTTAAATATAATGGGGTTCTTGCTGTAGTGTCCCAATTTTTGGGTGACCACATCAGCAAATTCCCTTTGCAACAGCAAAATCTGCTTCTCTTGACAATCTTTTTCCTCATCCTTAGATGACACAGACAGAACAGCTTCTTATGAAAATCAAAAACGCCTCGGAATCCACTCTACAGGTTGAGATTTACAAAAGGCAAACACTTATTCGTGCCTAGACACATCGATACTGGCATGAGTTTTCCCCAGAAAGTCAACTCCCAATGTTAGATCATGACTTAAGCCAAGAAGAATCCTCAACTGAAATTTCCAAGGAAAATTTTCCATTTTAAGTTTAATAATGGCTACTCCATGACAAACAATCAACCCCCATTTTCCAGAGAAAATCCCACTTCACCACTCTTCCTAACTCGCAAGAGACCCTTACGGATGTTTTTCAACAAGTACTCGCAAAAATCATGGTTAATGAGTGAACAAGATGCAACAGAATCCATCACTTTTACCTGATCTGCTAATACAACAGGAACATATAGTAAAACATTTTTACTCTCAAAACTCATGACATTAGCTATATGATCTCCCACAACCTTCTTATGAGCAGGGCACCTGGCTTTCACATGGCCCATCTGTTTACAAAAATTACACACCAGGTTCTTAACCCTATGTTCCCTTTCTACTCTGACACTGGTATTCCATGTTTGAGAAAACCAAGAAAGAGTCTTGACCGTTCCCTGGTCTGAATGTTCTGAGACAGCAAAAGCAGACTTGCGGTGATAGCAATCTTTCAATACATGATTGTTTTTACCACAAAAAATCAACACTTTGAGTAACCTACTTTCACAGGATCCTTTTCTATTCATTTATTTTGACCCGACCTAGCAGGATCATAGGAACAATCCGAAATATTACTCTCTACTTCCATCACCGAACTCAGAAGTTGCATTAAATTATTAGGTCTAGTGACAAAACAAAAGAACCTAACTAAACCGAGGTTGTAGATTAAAAAACACAGTCTGCGTGATTTGGTCCTCATTACAAGGATATCCTACAACATTTGTTAACCCAACAACAGATTTTACATAGTCCTGAATGGACTGATTTTCATTCTGCCTTTTTCCCCCCCTAAATCTTCAACAAAAAATTTACAAGAGCAAATTCACTTGCAACTAATGTTAGACAAGTTTTTGATAGTTGGTGAAATTCCCAATACTCATCCCTAGCTAAAACAAAATAGGGCTAAAAAATCTCGGGGACTCTTAGAGTGGCTATCGCATAGACCACTTGTCTAGGAGAAAAATTTAAGGTTATTACGGTATTCAATTCTACAAAAAACTGAACTACCTCAGTTAAAGTGGAGCCTTTTAAATGATGAACCTTGGAGGATAATTCAGATGGAACATCCTTTAGTATCTTGAAAGTTGAAAAACTATCACCACTGAGAACTCCCCCGCCGCTACCGCTACTGGAAGCTGTGTTGACATTTGCATCACACTGCACCAGAGCCCTAGCTTTGATTCTGAGGTCATCGATCCCTTCAGTATCTGCGACTTCTTTTCCTGCCTCTTTAAGAAGTTGGGTGAGTCAAGATTTGGTAAGCTTCTTCACACAACCTATGGACATTATAGAAGGGATTAGACACAAAACAAATACAAGTCCCAAAAATAATGCTCGCCACTGAAAGAGAGAAATTTAAAAACATTTAGCAAGTAAAATCTTATGTGTTTTAATTTCGACCCAACCCATTCATCACTTACAAAACAGCAGAGTGCAAGCAGGATCACTTTGATAAGCCCTTCTCACAAAGGCACATCATAGGGGTAGTAGAACCACCATCATCATCAATCATCAAACTTCCAAAATTATTCAAAAGTAACCGTTTTGTAAGTAATTAAGGCTGAAAATCAATATTGACGCCACCCTTTCCCCACCTTATAACACACGAGATTGCACTTCATTTTTTCTATTTTTGTTTTCTTTGGTTTATAGCAAAAATTACATTTCGTTTTTTGGTATATCGTGGAAAAGACAGTACTTTAAAATATACATTATTATGCCCACATGGCATATCTATAAACTCTAAATCGCCTCAATTACAATTACTAAAGATGGCGAACCAAACATTCTAATAAAACCAGTGGTTTTCAATACACCACTCTTAAAAAACTTACCTTGGCAGCATACAAATAAAATAAGACCAATTATTGATAATTTTAATTTTATGGCCATATTCACAAACAAAGGCCAGCAGACTTAATAACTTACAAATAGAAATAGATTAGAAGAGAATTTATTACTGGTTGCTCTCTCATACTCAAGCCAAAAATGGATTACTTACAACATTTATGGCAATTCGAAATATTAAGGCCAAGTGAAGAAAATTTTACTGCCATGTAATAATTTATTAATTTATTACAAAAGCCAAATAAGAAATGGCTTGGAAAAGAATTAATTAGGCTAAATATTTTGTGGCCTTATTCATAAACAAAGGCCAAATAAAAAAACCTTTACTCACAAAGGTTTTGACCATACTACAAAGGTCAATTGATGAAAATTATTAGGCCTTGAGAAGGGATAAATATTGTATTACTTTCAAAATTTGCATAAGCCATTTGGACAAATTATTCTGTGTAAAAAATGGCTAAGTTTTTATTATATTAATCACAAAATATAAGGCTATTCAGAAACTACCAAGGCCATATTTATAAATTTACAAGTTACTTCGACTTTATACAGTACTCACTCTCATGATCACATAACAAGACCAAAACCATTGATGACTTTAATTTTTAAATTGGCTAAAATTTTGTAAAAGTTACTAGAGAAAACTATGCTCAACGCTTACATTTTTCTTTCAAGGAAACTACTTGCCAACTTTAACCTAAAAGGACTTTGAAAGGTTCAAGTCCTGCCACATGACCTACCATAACGACTTGTGTAATTTCATTATTATTTTTGGTTATACTTAACTCACGGCAGGGAGGGTCTACTGAACCTTTGGAGCCACCTTCTGTCCCGAATCAGGAAACTCCAATGCAGATATATATATATAGTCAAAATTTCACAGGGGAGTGAAAAACTTGGGCCAATCAGGTGTCCCAAAAATCCCAACCCCGCACTACTGGGGAAGGGAAAATATGTATATTTTTATCGCAATACTTCCGCACAGTAATACAATTATTTGAATCAACCAACCATAGTCCACAAAGAAAATTTATTTTCGCTTAGCAACAACTGAACACAAGCGCACACTGGCTTCTGATGTCACAATGCAGATGCAAATTTTCGGAAATCAGGCGAGTGACACTGCAGGGGTAATTTCCATAAAGCAGTGAGCATGGGGGCTAATTGGCTAATTGGCCACGTGACAGGCGACTACAATCTGCCGCCTGCTGCTGGGATCGCCAGTGGCATGCAATTACTGCTTTGCTGGTGGGCACGCTGCATGTTCACGACGCGCTGCTGTGCCGAGAATACGTAGCCGACATTTAGCTACGTTCCAAATCTTCCACCCCTCCAAGATATTGCAGGTTGGTGTCAAGGTAGAGTAGAATTATAGCGTAGTTACCAGAATTCTTGACTCCGCGATGCCAAAATTATGTGCTGCCAAAAGCAAGCACTGACTTTTATTTTTCCGGGAATGTGTAGTAGGTCGGAACAGAAGACGTGAATTGCCATTTTGAGGCGCTCTGTGTCTCAAACTTTCTTCTCGGTTGTTAAGACCGATTTATTGAGAATTATATATTTAGACAGAATAGATGCAATATTTCACTAATAACAAGTTTCTTAATGTTAAATAGTTTCTTTTTTAGACAAAAATCAGAGACAAAATCATCCTGAAACATCCTATCTCAATTTTATTTACAAAGCACCTCTGAAACAAAGGTTTCGTATAGTGGTTGAAAAGCTGCTTTTAGGCAACAGTAGATTGACAAACATTTGAGCAACACAGCACTTGAAATTAAAATATGTTAAGATTTTCTACACTATCTTTAAACTTTAATGGAGTGTTAATATTTTCACAAATTACAAATCAATAAAGCGTTAGCAATTTACACTTTTAAATTATTTTACATTTTAATACATTTATTATATTTAAAATATGCACAAATCTTCAAATTTCATGACATACCAAATTTAAATATTCTGTAGTAGTTTGATTTGAAAGAGACTCGAACTCTAGATGCATGATATGCAAAATTTGCATATGGACGGTTTGTTTATGTTAACAATAATTTTCAATAAGAGCCACATAGTATTTTCTTTTAAATTGATTAATGTTGATAAAATATACATCATGACACTCTAAGATTTTCGCAATTGTAAATCATGCCGACGATGCCTTTAGTAAGTGGGTTTTATCGTGGCTCTCCCGTTTCCCACGCCCTTCCTTTCCGGCACTGCTTCATAGGACCTCAATCACCCTACTCAGCTCTCAAAACTATAGCCGACCTCCGTACCGCAGACGTTTGCTTGCGGGTCTGCGGTTCGAGGGTTCCAGGTTTGAATCCTGGTAAGTGCATGGATATTTGTGCTGTCCATTCATATTGCTTTTACCCTCATCGGCGCTAAAAAAAATATTTAAAAAAACCTTTGCTGTTAAGGTGCCGTAAAACCCAAAAACCCACTCACTCACTCACACAGAACCATAGTTGTTAAGTCACCGCAATCTCTCAACTCGAATAATAAAATTAAATAGCTATTTATGCTCTTTATATAAATAACAAGTTTACCTGCTCGATGCATCTTGTTCTAGTAATATTTCCCGTAAAAGAGTCTTCCTTGCTCGAATTTTCTGGCGCTCTTGGTGTTCTTTATTCGCAGTTGTTTCGCCTTCAGTTTTAGGCAACAGCAAAGTACGTAAAGCTTCTTTCTTCAACTTTCTTGGGTTTGCTAGGGAATACTGGAGAAGTTATTCTTTCAGGCTTTTGAAATATGAGTTCTGTTGATAATGCACAGAACAAACACATGCTGAAATACAGAAAACAAATGGTATTGGTATTTAACATGATATCACTTAAACAGCAAAATGTATCTGAGAAAAATATTCTACATTAAGTTACCTGTTTTTGTGTTTTTATGCTATCCGAACGCCTGCACAAAACAACTCGCTTCTTTGTGTCTACTTCGCTTGCGGGGAAGCGGAAGAATTTAACATATGCTGTGTTCCGTATATTGTTGTTGCACCCAAATACCTCACAATGTGAAATTTTGTTTTCTATGGCTGCTGCGTTGTTTAACACATTTTCCAACAACCACGAGTCGTTTTATAAGTTAGCCTTTGCCCAAGTCCAGTTATACTATGCATGCGCGACAACTGGAGTAGAGCAGAGGGATGCGACTCTCAAGGCCTCAACAGGCCTGTGTTCCACATGACGTCATGCTGCAGGAATGTGGTTGGGGACAGATGCGCGTGCATCTACACGTGCCGTGACTCATCCTTGCCGGACCGCTTCATTATAGCAGTGTAGCACTTACCTTAATGGGGCAAGGAGCACGGAATACGTTATTGGACGAAGGGGAGCACCACAGCGGAGGGAAGACGGGCCATGTGAGTGCAAATATGATATAGATCATTTACGGTTACTTCACACTTTTCTGAAGCCTTCTTTAAGTTCTGCTTTTGGTTACCGATTGTGTAACCTTCCACTACATGTCAAAGTAAACACTGCAATGTGACTATGTTATAGATGTAGAATGCTTGTTTACTGTTTTCAACTGTTCAAAGAATTCAGACATATTTAAAAAACCATTTCGTACTAATGTTTACAATTTAAGCCCTCTTCGAAATAACGCGACCTACTATCCGGCCTCTCGTTATTTCCCCTTATTTACAAACATAACAGTATTTACTTTTCTTCTTTTCTACATTCTTGCTCGTAATTGGCTGTTTTTCCCCAACTTCGCTGGCGACATCGCCCAGCGCGGCAAGTCAGGCTTGTCGCTCGTCGCCAGCGATATGAACTACGATTGGCTGGTTCGGTATCACATCACATCGCTTCGCACCGTATCGCGCCACTTCGCGCTACTGTGACGAGGGCTTTATGCCTATAGATATATTTAGGTCAGCTTTATGACTTTTTAACAATGTCTGTGTTGACGATAGATCTAACTTATTATTTTAATTTGGTAACGTAATTTTTACGCACGACATAGCACATTACACATAATAAACATTAATGTTTTGCTGTAACTGTGTTTAGCCGCTTATAACTGTGTGGGAAAGAACTGTTGTATTTAACCTCTTGTTATTGATACGTGTTGGGTTATTTCGTTAGAAGGATGGCCTCAGTTGGAATAAAATTAAAATGAAGTAACAACCAGTCCAACGAAAAGGCACTGTAAATTCAAGTATGCAACTCGTGTAGCTTGTTTTTTGTACGTATCGACGACAAACTTAAAAGACAGATGTGAACATGCACAGAAATAGGCCTTCCGTAACACTTATTCCGTTTATATTTCTACGCACTGGAACTTACTTTTTCTAATTTTATAACATTATTTATTTTAATTTATCTATCTGGGCTTAGTATTTTGTAGGGGCTGTGGCAAATATTAAACTCACAGAAACGTAAGTATATCACAAAATTGTTTTTCAAAGACCCAAGGCAAGGTTACAACGTTATGATAAACAGCCGTGACTTTTAAACAATTAATTTCGCCTTAAAAACATTTCGTGGTTAAAACGTATAAATTTTACACGTCCGATATATACAATCACGCACACTGGCCCAACGTAACGCAATGGCAACAATACTCTGCGGTCACGAAGCACTTTACAGTATATTTATTCCTGCCGTAAGAAAAAAAAAAAATCACAGCATCGTAACATGCCTAGGTAGGTTTCAAAACTACGAGTACGAACTTGATGCTTCGTTCAGAAACACGCCACGTCTTTTCTGCAGATAGCGTTGCCAGTCACCACCTAAACCAAATACAGGTTTGTAACCGTCCCGCCATCACACCTAAATATATTATAATAAGTATTCAAGCAATACAATCTCGTTTCAGTTCTAAATTACAAATTCAAATTACTTTATGTTTTCTTTAATAAGAACGAAATATGCTAAAATTGAAAGGAAAAAAAACATATAATTTTCCTGCTACTACAGTTGGTGCGAAACTTCCCGAGAGAAAGAGAGAGATAAAGAAAGAAAGAAAGAGAGAGACAGAGAGAGAGCGAGAAGCACCGCTCTGCCTATCCAATTTTTTTCTCGGACGAAAAAATTTAAACATCATGTCACTAGGGCCTACGCACGGTCATTTGAGCTGATATTTTTAACTGTAACACTAAAATGTGTTCCCCAAAAAATTCAAATATATCAACAGACAATGTTTAATTTACAAATAGCATAAATACCAAAAAAACTAGGTCAAAGTATTATTTTAACTGTGGACTATTTCTTACTAGCCGTCGCCAACACATCGCTGCTCTCACTGTTTTTAATTATTATTTAATATGATATAAATATTACGAGTTATATAAGATACTTAGTTAAAGTTTCATTTATTCAAAAATACATTACTTTAAAGTTAATCACAGTGTTACATATTTATGGCATACAAGTTATTGAAAAAACAGGTTGTCATGTTACGCCTATGGTGATTTTTCAAAGGTTACTTTCAAAACATCCGAAGAAACCTTGAATTAACTGTATCAATAAATTACACTTTATTCAGATACCAACATAATTCATGATATTTGTTTCCTAGTCGTTAACTGTACTGAGTAACGAGTGCGTACAGATGTACAACACAAATAGAACAAACCAACCTAAGGAGAAATGCAATTGCTTCCGCATGCATAGTACAAAAGAGCACGGTCATGGTTGAAACACTTCACATGAAGTCTTTTCACAGCATGTGCTCGATGTGTTTACCATCGACAGCACATGTAGCAGCGACGAGCGGCCTGAAGTGTTTCTGGTGCAATGCCTCTGCAGACTACCACACAATGCGTTGCTGCATGTCTTCTGGCATTGTGGGAACCATGCTGTACGCTCTATTTCTCAGAGTTCCTCACGGAAAAAAAATCGAGAGGTGTAAGAGCGGGAGAGCGAGCTGGCCATTCATAACACCAACACGCCCTAACCACTGGTTTGGAAGTGTTTCAATTAATACTTACCTCGCCACCAAAGCAAAATGCGCAGGGAAACCATCCCGCTGATATCACATATCACGACATATGTCGAACGATATGTCTTCCAGAAGTGCCGGTAATGTGTGTTTGAGGAAATGGGCTTATATACAGCCGGTCGTTGTCCCTTGAATGAAGCATGGTCCTATGACGTAGTCTCCAATGATTCCTCACCACACGTCCACTTTTCAATGTCGCTGGTCCTCCACGTGCCGGACACAACGTGGAATCTCCGTCGCCCAGTAGTGCATATGTCGTAAATTTACGCGCCCATGGTTTGTGAATATTGCTTCATCTGTAAGTAGTATGTTATTCATAAAATTGCTGTCATATCATAGAGACATCGGAACAGACATACAAAACTGAACACGCTGCTACAAAACCACATCAATGAAATTATTGATGAAAAGCCACGTGATGCGGATGAAATTTCCGTTGGCGCAGTATCCATAACACACTTGCTTCACTTATTCCTACGAATATGAATAGATATCGCGTACCCATGTGGGGATTTGCATCAACACGTGCCAACACATCGTGTTGATGCGTCTCGCCCCTAGCTGTCTTTCGTCGCACTCGTGTTGCGGAACTCCAGTCACCTCGTGACAAGAGATGTGTGCAAATTCTTCGTATAGTTTGCCGTGAGATGAGCGACCGATTAGGATACCTCTCACCATACATTTGGACTGCTTGCTTGGCATTTCCGCCACACTCACCTTAAATAAGTATAGCGGACAATTTTTTCTCATTCGTGAACTTCGTTGTGTACATACAGCCACAAACTGCCATTCCACCTACCATAACAGATTACGGGGACTGATGCTGCACACAGACGAAATATATATATATATATATATATATATATATATATATATATATATGACATTTAGCCTAACTCGTCTCCTGAAGATGGAATACGCCCGTAAATGTGGATATGAGAGACGGGTTCATTGTGAACAGCACAGGACCAAATTCACTTAGACCTCTGAAAGTAGGTAGGCTGCGTATAGTGACCAGTAAATGAAGATACACATCTATCGAAAATTGCTGTTGTGTACAAAAGTAATAGATTATGACTAAAATGATGGTTCCACCCAGGAATACCCAGTCGCATTGGAGTCGAGTGTGACGCCTCCCTATTACGTGCGGGTATGTGTGTTACCGCATACATTGTATATGTACACATACATGTACAGGATGGACCGCCTAATGTGGACACCTCCAAAAATTTCCCGAACGATTCCAGAGACCGATATGGTGTTTTTTCTAAATGAAATTACGCACTGGGGGCAAGTAATTTGACGCAAAGTGACTATTCGTAACACGCGCAAGAACATAAATAGTTAAACCATATATTATTTTCCCCTGGAAACATATTTATTCCAACGGCATATGAAAGTACGTGCAAAGAGAAACTCATTGATATAGCATGCAATCGAAAGAAACACAGAAACGTCAAGAAATAATGTGCAAATAATGTTCTGTTAGGTGGGCTGGTAGCATGGAGTAGTAGACCTTGTACTCGCAGCTGTAAGAAAGCAAATGGTAATGTGATTTGTTTAAAAGTGTCTCAGAGTGTTACTCGAATTTTCTGCCTTGCATGAATTACCGAAAAGTCTTCAGAACGTCGCTGAGCTCTATCATCACTTTTATTTCGACCAGATGAACAAAGTCTGTCCAACTGAATTAATATGTTATTAATGGAAATTCTGCCACAACTGGCAGACTATCTCGTAGTCCGTATGGTGGCCATGTTTTCGTTGACCGAAGATACTTAGGCTCCGTATGTTCTCCTCACTTATCTGTCTCATTTTCAACTATAATGTTTGCATACCTTGTTATCAAAAAACCGACTGCAGATAAAGGAAATCGATTGCGCGCGAATTTTATTATCGCGCTGATTTTTGATGCATTATCCAAGTTGCGGTAATACTTGCATGATGAAAAGGCACTATTTATAAATATAAAAGCTGTTCGCGGTTTATTGAGCGCTTTGGTAATCAACCTTTGAAAAATATCACTGCCCATACATGCATTTATTTTAATGTGTTACACTGACTGACATGCGCCCAGTAAAGTTCGTAACGACGAGGGAAGGTAGTTCCATATCTTACCGTCGATTAAAATTGTCAGGTAAACATTCGTGACGATTATTTTGCTTCCTATTATTTTAATACATCTAAGTGTAAGAATAAGCGAATTGGATAGATATGTACGTTTCTAAAAATTTCGGTTTCACTTGACCGACGCACGTATTAAGTGATCAGAAATATGAGGTCAATTTTACATACGGCTGAATAATACAGAGCGAAGAGTGAAGAGAATTGGGCGACTCCTAACATCGAGGACTTGAGAGCCGATGAGAGTGAAACGAGGTGAGTATGGAGCTGCGCCGTAATGAAGGAGTGGGGGAAAACGGGAGATACTCGAGAAAACCCTCCAACCAATGGCACTGTCAGGCACGATTCCAACATGCAAAAATCTGGATTGAACCGGTCGGGGATAGAACCCGAATCGCCTTGGTGGAAGGCGAGCAGGCTTACCGCTTAGTCACCGTGGCCCCCGGAATAATACATATTGAGTTTATAAGTACATATTTAGCAGGTCTTTCGAAAGTGCTCAGTTTTACCGTGAACAGCCCATAGACGTATGTGTAAAAAATTAACTTAGGACGAAAGAAGCGGATGATTTGTGAAACACGTGCGCTCACTGCAACGTAACAATAACCTAGGTGTTTTTTTGTAAAAATCTCAACCACTCCAGTTCATGATGCGCGCGCGTGTGTGTGCTATTGCAAGTTTTGAACCACTTCTCAGTTGCTCGTCATACGTGTGACTGCAAAGTGACATGTTGTACATGTGGCAGCTGTGAACACTACAGCACCAAACACTGGCAGAAATTTGTTTGAGGCGGTACTCGCCTGCTGTTAAGAAACGCAATTTCTTGCCGATGTGATTAAGTTAGAACACCTCCCGAGATGACGTCTACAGCCACTCAATATTCATATCTACCTATCATTGATTGATAATCGCTTTAATTGTTAGTTAACAACTACAAGCACTATGACTGAGTTACTGCCGAAGTTTGCCATTTCTGTGCATGTTAAATTACGTGACACCCTTTTGGAACCTTTGCCCGAAAGCTTTGAAGCATGTAACGGAGTGTTGCGAATTGTGTAAATATTTTTTATGCAATAACATATTTTGTTCGTTTTCATAAGTGACAGGTATACACAAACAAGTTTATTCTCTTTCTAAAAGTCAACTTACTGATTTTCTAAATGAATAACCTGAAAACGGATTTTCCACACGGAAACTACATTTGTGGTGACCACCTATTAAATCTGTGATCTGACAGAAAGAAAATAATCGAAAGTGCGCCTCACAAAATCAATTTTCTCTCCAAGAGCGAAATAAAATAGCAGAGCGACTTAGCCGGAAATTGAAAGGCAGTTACACGGTCTTCGTGGCGTTGCGATGCCTGTATTGAAGGTCTTTAAACAGCGCGCAGATGTTCACTACTATGTACATATGTCGTTTAAACAGCGCGCATATGTTCACTACTATGTACATATGTCGTTTAAACAGCGCGCAGATGTTCACTACTATGTACATATGTCGTTTAAACAGCGCGCAGATGTTCACTACTATGTACATATGTCGTTTAAACAGCGCGCATATGTTCACTACTATGTACATGTGTCGTTTAAACAGCGCGCAGATGTTCACTACTATGTACACATGTCGTTTCAAAACTGCTCAGTACTTTCAAGCGGTTTCTGCTTACGAATAGCATTTAAGGGCACTGCCTATTGGCTGACAGCTGCGATATTTAAATAGGAAATCCCATGATGTGGAAGGAGATTTTAATTCAGTCCATTAATTTCAAAGACAGACGTTTCTAACAAAATTAATTCATCACGGATATTTTAGGAGACGATCCACACGAGCGAATTTTTTCAATAATTTTGTAAATCAAGAATTTAAAAAATTCCTTGCAAACTTCTCCGTTGTAGGGAACGTCTCCTAAAAAATTCGTGAGTAATACATTTTGTTTGAAACGCCTATCTTTCCTTAACATGAGATTTCTTATTTAAATTTCGTATCTGCCAGTCGGTAGTGAGTGCCCTTAGTAAATATTTCTTGCCCGAAGGTAGTTTCCGTTTTTTATTTACACTTCTGATGTACTTATACATTTTAGAGTGAAGAATGGCTGAAGCGGGTATTTCACAATAATTATTAGTTATGAAATTTACCATACCTTGGCGACATGCAGCATACGCTGGCTTTATATCTACATGATAAAAAAAAACTATAAGGCTGTCGCTGAGATTCTCAAGTGGTAAATTTGTATATTGGCGTAATACAATAGTTGTATGTACTACTAGATTACTTTTCTATCCTCCGTCTATAAAGATCGTCACATGGATGTTTTATGCCATCGCTTGAGGACGAATCAACTGAGTCCCATGAAATGTCACACCGGAACATTTAAACTCATTTGTACTAAATTGAGAAAAGCATAAGCTCCTTCGCACAAGTAGCACTACGGTAGGCCACGTAAACTAACGTGTTTTTTTTTTTTGTGGCTCAGTCAACTATTTTCAAAATAAAGGCCCTGCAAGTATTTTAGGTTCAGTAAACCCTAGCATTCGAGACATTAAACTGATTAAATCCTTAAGCTCATGCTCCGAATCCGACCTCCTTAATGCAGTGGATCGCACGCTAGCTTATAGTACGCGGTCTTCTGGGTTCAAGTCCTGGGCATGGCAAGTGTGTATAATAAATTGTCTCACTGCTGTTGCATAAGTTTCTGGTTACGTTTCTAATGTTGCTGCTTTCAAAGAGAAGTCAAGTCCTATCTACCAACTCAGATTTCAAGAACTTATATAATAATTAATTGCACCCATGTTGAGGAAATAAGGCTAGTTAGTTATATCAGTAACTTCTTGTTATGAAGAGTTTTACATTTATGGGTCGCATAAAAGACATTTTTTCTTTTTCACAAGCACAAATAATGTAAAGTTGTTTTAAGTGACCAGTAAGCCTCCGGTCATAGTTCGTGAAAATATACCACTGTCATAAAGATACTGCAATCTTGTCAGGTCATATATAAATAACAGCGAAACTAGCAGCAGTTCTCTTGTAGGTGCAATCACAGCAAATGTTGACTGACATAATGTCAACTGTATATACTGTCTCCATAGCTACAAAATTCTTAGGCTTCATCATTAACATCTCGGATATTTCTAAAAATGAAGGTTGGATTGTGAATTAATGGAATCCGATGTATTATACACGGTTTTTTTTTAACAGCACCGACAAACTCCGGCAGGTTATTCTTCATGAAAATTTAAGTCAGAAAAGTGTGTGCACGTTTCCCTTTAAGTGATTACGGAGGAAGCTGTGCGTCCCCGCAAATATTCTAATTTAAAATGGATTTATGTCAGCTAACGTGCATTATTTTTTGAGAGTTACGAGTGGATTTATCGAAAAACGTTCACCTGAGAATGTTTCAACAAAATGGCCTGTTTAGAAGTGCTGATTCATGAGATGCCTTTAAAAATCATGTATATCTTAGGGTTACAAAGTTTCGTCCAAAATAGGATGCAAAAACCCATTTTCAACAGCGTTTTCAGAGTCTTAAGTCCTGCGTTCTACAAAACACCGTTCACCAATTTGTTCCTTAATCGCAAGCAGTTTATAATAATTGGAACAAAAAAATTCTAAAATTCGATTTATGGGGGTGCATAACTCCTTGCCAATCACCTTAAGGGAAAGTGATACTTATCATGTCGTTTTATTTTTTATGTTTTCGTAAGAAATAACTTGACGGTATTTTTCTGTGATGTTAAATAACACCTGGTACAGGAATACCGCATGTCTGTGCAAGAGCGTACGTGTAACTTTAAAGTTAACCCGAACACAGGGAAATTGTTTTACGAATTTCCCTTCTGGAAACTCGAAGCAGCAGACGTCGTTAAGGGGTATTTTTTAAAATTAATTTTCGTTTCGCCATAACTTCTAAGCTCTCTGTGCAGCCTCTTTTGTGCAGCGCTGTTCGCCGGAACTCTATAGCAATTCATTACGACCTTAGTTGGTATCGGCACTGGGTTAAAGTTGGGAACTTTTGTTTAACGGTTCCTTTCAAAGAGAATATGGGACTAAACTAGCCCGGAACGGCATTGTATCTAGCCAGGGGTGGCTACGTCTTATACCGTGCAGTGTTAAAAAGTGAATCCAGTTTATAGCGCGGAGTTAGATGGTTGTTTTCCGGGAAAAAAAGGTCACGTTACCAGCAGGTAGTCAAAAACATTGTATCGGCCTATCTTTCACTTGTATTTTGATGAGTATTAAAATCGACATCAATTAATATACAACCGCTTTTGACCTAAACGATAATATACATAAAGCATGAATGTGTTTGTATCAGATAACTAGATACAAATTTCGCCGTTAAATATGTCAAGTTATCGATTATTTACATTTAAATGTAGGTGTTGTATACAGTGGCTTTGTTGATCTGCTTCCCATTCGCTGTATATTTGCCTTGAAAATATTCCAGGAAATAATTTTTTGACGACTATAGGAGTTTTTCAGTTTCGATAAAACATTAACCGTACTAAAATCGAATATAATACGCTATTGAAGTGGTCTGCGAGTGCGTTAAAAGTGAAGCAGCTATGCGAGAGAGAGAGAGAGAGAGAGAGAGAGAGAGAGAGAGAGAGAGAGCGAGAGAGAGACAACTTTTGTTTACATTGAAATTGAACAGCCTTGCGAGTGCTATACGAACTCACTAATTCTGAATTTTCTGTAAATTTGTGTAATTCTTGCGTTTGTGAAATGTAAACACGCCTTAAAGCTATAATCTATTTTTTTATTTATTCGGCGACCAACGAAAACTAATATTAATGTATGATATGTCTACGAGCCGGGCCATGCGATTGCAATGTTTAGTGTATTCGTATATACCGTGGATACATTCGTGAAAGATATCGCACAATTATTGTGTGTATAGGGATATTTTTATCTGCGTAAGTTTGTAAATTAAAAATTTGCAGTGTGTTTAATTTTCTCAAGTGCGGTTGCGAGTACTAACGTGCCGTGAATTTAAGGTCTAACCTGAAGAGGTTAGCGGTAGAGGTACTTTTATAAAACTGCAGATACGTTTTTTTCTAAATGCTGATTTGCTATTTCAGCGTAGAAGTTTATGGAATTCATTTGTTAGCAATGGAAAATCATCTCGTAAATCAATACTAAGCTGCACCATATAGAAACTCCACTCGTACAAATTTTTTTCTCCCAAAGTCAGCAGAGTTGCAGTGACAAACAAGAAATCAGCTATTTATCAACACAAGAATATAGGCCTACAACCAAATCAGTTCTCATATTTTTAATAGCTACTGAATGTAGCCTTCATGATTTGCAATTTCCATGGATTCTCAAACTCACTTCATGCGATTTCTGGAGTTACTCAATAAAGACAATTTGACCAATTCCATCCTTGTATTCCCTTCATTGTGTTCTTGGTTTCTCACTCGGTAATGAATCTGCTGTCGACAAGATGTTAAGTTAAATAAATAAAGTTTACTTGTACGTTTAGATGGTTATCTATTTAACGGTAGTCTGTAATCATCACAGTAAATGACACGTTTGTACATTTTATCATTTTCCAAATGTAGTCAAAATAAAGAAAACTTAGATAAAGCCAATATTTTCCTATAACTAAACAATCTGCAAAATAGAAAAATATCTCGTAAATTTCTTTAAACTCTATTTCACTCTTGTTAATGATTTTTCAAATTCTAATTTTGAGGGCAACTAATTGGATATAAGCTTATTCTAATAGTGATGATGAATCATGGATATTTAGATGAAAATGTTAAAATTTTTTAAAGCGAACTTGTAAATGAAAAATGGGATGATGTTTACAGAACAACCACGGACACTGTAAAACAACCACAAACTAAATTTTCTATAACCACCACAAACAACCTCTCCAGAATAAACATAATTTATACATTAACTGGACCAAACATTGTCTGGAACAGTTTTATTAATAAATTTGTTTGTCATATTAATCATGCCTTTGCATTCAAATCTGTAAAATGTAGCTGTAGCTCTAAAATAAAATGGATTAGTAATGGTCTGACAGTCTCAGGACAGAGGTTAAAAAAAATGCGTCAAATGCTAAGAACCCAGGGGAAAAACAAAAATGATACTGTAAGCAATACGAAAAATTATATAACAAGTTATTTGGAGTAGCAAAGCAGAAATACAATGGGGGAAAAAATAGCCTCCTCCTCAAACAAAACAAAAGCAATGTGGAACATTATTAATAATTAATTGAAACCTTATGTTAACCTTTCCTTGAAAGTTGATGGTATCAAAATCGAAAATAGCAAGGAAATATCTAATTGTTTTAATGGCTGTTTCACAAACATCCCACTAAATTGCAAAATCAACACAGAGCTACAAATATTAATCCTGCACATGTACCCCAAAGACCTATCACTTGGAATGCTAACACGCGGTTTCTCACACCTGTCTGTGAAGAATACATCATAAATATAATTAAAAATTTCAAAAGTAAAAGTACCTGTGGAATAGATGTGGTACCTATGACTCTGCTAAAAAAAAAGTGTACTTATTTAATAAAACTGCCTTTGACTTACATTTCCAATGAATGTCTTGCCCAGGGAATTTTACCTGATAGACTCAAATATGCAAAAGTAGTACCAATACATAAAAAAGTGACAAGGCATTGATGGATAACTATAGGTCTATTGCTCTTCTTACGTGCTTTTCAAAAAATTTAGAGAAATTGATAGCAAATAAACTGACACAATTCTTAATAAGAAACAATGTTATCTCATTGCATCAGTGTGGCTTTGTAGAGGGCAGATCTACAGAACAAGCTATTTACAGTTTTACTGAGAAAAAAAAAAAATTAACTTATTTTTAAAATAAAATTCTCCACTGGTATAATCGCATTTCTTTCAAAAGCTTTTGATTGTGTCGACCTCAATATTTTAATGCAAACACTTGAACAGTGTGAAGTAAGAGGTGTAACCAATTATATGCTTAAATCATATATTGAAGACAGAAAACAGAACACCTCCATAATATATTATGACAAAAATCACATTACAGATGTTATGTCCAATACCAGAACTACTCGAGTAGAAGTGCCACAGGAATCAATAATGGGGGTAATTTTATTCTTAATATTTATTAATGATCTTACAGGAGAAATAACTTACGGCTCAGCTATAATGTTTGCGGATGACACAAGACATTATGGTAACTAGCTCAAATAGCGCTGTTCTTAAAGAAAATATGAAAAATACAGTGACTGAGATGTCCAGTTGGTTCCAGTATAATAAATTAATACCTATTAATTGTAAACAAATATGTGCTCATGAATTTCATGCAAAGAAATAAACATACAATGCAGGATGAAAGATGCACAACAATAGAAGAAGATGGGTTACAGACAGTAAATAATACTACATTTCTAGCGCTCATTGTAGACAGTAATTTAACATGGAATGAGCATATTGATAGTGCCTGAAAAAAATTGAGTTCAGTGTGTTTTGCGGTGCATACCTTAAGAAATATTTGTAATAATAATACAATACTTGCATACTATTTCTCAAATATTTAGTCCATAATCAATTATGGAATCATATTTTGGGCTTTTAGATTACAGAAGAATATAGTGAGATTAATAAGTAATAAGGAAAAATAAGCCATTTTAGGCCGCTATTTATAAATAACAAAATTCTCACTCTTCCATGCATGTATATGTACTGTAGTATTATTTTTTTACATGGAAAACATTAAAATAGTGATATACACCATTACAACACCAGACAAGCTAATCACCTTTACCTATTCTCCTACAGAACCTCAAAATTTACATGAAATTATACTATGCTGGGGCAAAATTAATAAATAACCTTCACAGTCATTGGAAGTAAATTAATAGTTTACAGAAATTAAAAAGAGCTGTTAAATTATACTTTTTAAATAAGGCCTTCTATTCCGTAGAAGAATACTTAAATAAAGATGAATTTCTATAGCGCAGAACAAGACTGATATAAGGAGACTTCATGTAATACCTTGTGTTTCAATATAATTTAGACTTTATATATTTATACTTTAATTTCTATCTGTAAATGAATTGTATCCATTTGTACTGTAACCAAATGTAGTCCTTAGCATGTTTGTAGAGCTGCTAGAATTAATAAGTGTGTAAATTATATTATTTATATATTATATATTTTATATTAATATAATTGTGTGCAAATATCCATATTGCAAAACAAATTTTTTTTTTTAAATAATAATAATTTACAAGTCCTTTCCAAAGTGTATTGGATGTATATGGGATGCAAAAAAAAGTGTGCGTCATGAAATAGCAAATACTCTAGCTGCTACACCACCATTGCCTCCATCATCTTATGACGGGAGGAGTTGAGAGAGGTTTGGTGGTTTTAACAACCAAGGTATTGAGAGCCAATGAGGGTGAAATATGGCAGATATGAAGCAGCTCTAAAATGCAAAGGTGGGGGGAAACCCCGAGAAAACATGCCAGCCAGCAGCATCAATTGGCACAATTCCTGTATGTGAAAATCTGTTAGTAACCTCGCAGGGAAACCAACATGGATCACATTGGTGGAAGGCAAGCATCTTACCACTAGCCCACCGCAGTCCACACCCCCCCCCCCCCCTTGGGAAGGGAGGAAAGGAACCTAAATTCTTCAGTGATAATGCTTTTCTCAGAGGAGTGTTTGTTTGTCAAGTTTCTGCAGCGTGGTTCTGAGTTATTCAAACTGAATAGTTTTTTTATGTATTCAGAGGAGAATTTCACACTAAAAATATTAATTGCACAAGTTGGTAGGTAACAACAAAGAAATTTTGTCACATGTGTGTCTGTGGACCACTTTGGCAGTGGTTAGTGCATGTGCGTTTGTTATCGATATCATTGCGGTGCATGCGTCTTCCACCCATTGTAGTTCAACAATGTATCCTAATCGAATCAAACTACCCTAAGTAACCTAAAATGCTGGCTAATAAGTTTTCATACATTTTAAACCTAACCATAGGGTGGTTCCTTTATCATCCCATAAAGTGTATTTACAGAAATAATATCCGATTGCAGTTTTCTCTCCCAATGTAAAATTTTTTTTTTACATGTTGGCCTGAATTAAAATTCTGACCCTGATTCGCTGATCCCTCTCAGCATTTCTGGAAAAAATGTGTCATTTCTGAAGACCCTGGTCATAAATTTTAAAATTAATTTTCTGTAATTATTAACAATATATTTTTTCGGAATTTTTTTCACAATTTTTTAGAATTTTTTGAGAATATTTTTGTATTTTTTAAAGGTTTTTTTAGTGGTTTTTTTAGGTCAAAGGTCCACGGGGTAAGGTAGAGGTGAAGGTCAAAGGTCACACGGGTCGGGGTAAAAGGTCAAGGTCATCCAAGATGACGGCCGGATGACGTAACAAGATGGCGGCTCCCCCCGCTCTAGCTCCGATCCCCGATTCCCTTGTCACAAACATACCAAATCATAATACTT
The DNA here is from genome assembly GCA_029891345.1 of Dryococelus australis. Lineage (NCBI taxonomy): Eukaryota > Metazoa > Arthropoda > Insecta > Phasmatodea > Phasmatidae > Dryococelus > Dryococelus australis. The sequence goes on along the minus strand of CM057009.1, from coordinate 305,934,869 downwards.
ATTGTGTTTTTGTTTTGTTTAAACTACGAACGCTTATTAACATATTAGTGTAGGTTGTCTTGTTACATAATTATAATACGTTAGCAAATGATGGAGGCGTGAAGGGGTTGGGAGAGAATTCGACGGATCTTAAAATCGATGTCTTGAGTCCCGACGCTGGTGAAGTGAGGTGAGTATGGAGCAGCGCTGGAATGAAAGGGCGGGGTAAACGGGATATCCCCGAGAAAACCTGTCTACCAGCGGCATCGTCCGGCACGAGATTTCACACATACGAAAATCCAGGAGCGACCCCGCTGGGAATCGAATTCGGTTTTCGTAGGTGGAAGGTGAGTAGTCTAACCATTTCACCACCGCGGTCCCATGATGGAGGAAAATACCTAAATCGGTAGAGCACGTGAACAGGTTATTGCCATGCTTTTCGTTACAAACTTAACGAAGAGAATCCGGTGGCAGGTTCAGAAACGAGCGAGATATAAGTTCCATTTCGTTTATCAAATCAAAATTATTTTATTATTTGTCCCCGGACGTTACACTTATATTTGGCGGAGCGCAGCGTATAGGAGCAGAATATGAAAGTATAGGCTATTCACGGTAAAGTGATCACTTTTGAAAGCTCTCTCATTTGGGATAATAGTCAATAAATATATTTTATTTTATCCTTAGACGTTCACTTCCGTATGTGGTGGAATCTACACACTGTTTTTATTACTTGCAAGGCAATAGTTCTTTTTAAAAAATGGCTGAAGTGTAAAATAAATACGGAAATAAAAGTAATCAGGGCCTTACAAGTGCATACTTTTACCATGAATAGCCTATAGCAGACGTGAAATGCTATTCCTTTGAGGTGGGCGTAACCATTCTCTGATTGGCTGTGTGAGTGCGTGGAAGTGGGCATTTTGCTTGAATTGACTAATGAGTGCTGGGTTAGATTCCCTGCTGCCTAAGCTGTCAGATGGGATATTAGTAAAGACCTGAGAAATTCGCGAGTTCAATGACGTGTAGGCTAGACTTCACAGTCTTATATTCTCTCATACAGATATCAACTGTTTGTTGGTTGATTGTTGTGGTAGTAAATTGCGGTGGTTGGGCGCACCATTAATTGCATGTTTGTTATTGGCTTATTTATCTCCAGGAGGAGTCAAACAACACGCCGACCAATTACAAAAGTAACATGAACGTACAAGTGTGTGAATTCCAACTTGTCTCGAGATGAAACCGCTAAATTTTCGGGTGTCTACATATTAGTCACCAGGTGCCGAATGGAGAATGGGATTCCGGCTTTTTTCTGGCCCTCTTTACTAGGGTGTGTGGCTGGAGAAGGCGGCCTCCTCACTTCAGTATTCTGTGAAATGGTTTCCGCTAGCTATGGGGCTTCTGTGGCAAACGTGTTTTTTCCCAAATAGGAAAGAGCATGTTGGAACAGTGTGAGAAAAGAAGGGAAGAAGATGACGATGGCCTCGCAGTTGCTGCTTGTTACAAGGATATGTTGTGGTCAGCGAAACGGCCGGATGGTTCAAGTGGCGAAAATCGTTTGGCGGAAAATAACGCTAGCGATGTCGTCATGCTCCGACAGCGCAACCGCATGTGTGCGTGTGTGTGTGTGTGTGTGTGAATACGGCCACCGGACCGAATGCCGAGACTGTAATTCCCTGTTTGCAGTAGGTTAGAAAAATCTCCCTCAAATTACAGCAAAGTGCATGTGGAATAATAGACAAAGATACCCCTAACATGACGGATAAAACACAAATTTTCCAAGTGTCCCACGGAACTTCCCGTATACCTGCTTCACTTATAATTTTTTTCCACATCAATGTATGTTTCATGAAGTGGTTTTAAGGAAGCAGTTTTATTTTCGTTGCGTGTGTGCTGCATTAAAAAAAAAATTAAGTATAGTCTAAGTGTTTTTTTTTTCTGTTCTGGGGAAATATTTGGATTCAAGCCAAAATAATACAGGTTAGTAAAAAACCCAACCATTCTTCTACCACATGTTTAGCTGTTTGGCCATTGTGTATTCTGCAATGACGCAGACAAAATTTTTTTTTTCCGTTTCTTCCATATGTAAAATGTCTCATCATTTGCAGGTGCGTCTCCCACCTGGGCGAACCGAGTTGGATTCCAGGCGGGGTCGCTCCCGGATTTTCGCATGTGGGAGTCGTGCTGGACGATACCGCTGGTCGGCGGGTTTTCTAGGGGATCACCCTTCCCCCCGCCTCGTATTCTGGCGATGCTTCGTACTCACCACACTTCACTGTAATAGACTCTCAAGAACTCGATGTTAAATCGTTCCACTCCATTTACAGGTGGTTTCTGCTACCTTCTGGTATTTTAACGTACGGGGGGTTAAGTGGGGCGCATATCCGAATTACCATAGGAATGACCAGTACAAGTATGAGATAAATTTTGTCTGTCTTCTGCTTTGTGCGTTTCTGACACTCTAAGCTAATATAAACAATGAGAGGTTTGCTATAATATGTAAGTTCGAAGGTAATTTCAGTTTTTCATCTCTAACGGCCTGCATATCCCTATATTAACTGAAAATTGCCATGAAATTTCCAGGTAATTTATGCAAATTTTGAACAATGCACTGAAAATTCGAGTATCTGCCTCTGATCCGCGCAGCGTAAACGCACGATGAGCGATATTCTCAGCTTAAAATAAGAGCGTATTTTTGCATCAATTGCTCTGAAGCCATTAATTGCGCTGAAGCCGTTAATGCGGTTGCCTAGCTGGCGCTTGAGCTGTGTTGCAGTACATTTGAAATATTGGTTTTTGAAAGACACTTCAAAACGCGCCCTTAATGTATATCCACGAAAAGGAAAGGTAGGGGAACGAGGGGAAATATGATACACCTAACACCAAAATGACCATAACAATGTAAATACTGCTGTGGCATGTATAATATTGGCATGCAATAAACGTCGTACATTTACTCAACTATAACTACCACTAAACGTTTCACTACTTCCCCTCTACGATATCTGCAAACTGTTTTTCTAAAGATGGCATACTTTATAATCTTTCCCCAATAGAAGGGCAAGATGAAACTGTATTTGGGCAAGATAATATTTACACAAAGCACTTTCTAAACTATTATTACAGGCATAATTTATAATCACACTTCACAGATAAACTTTCCTTTCCCTCTGAAATATGTACTTACATGTTTCATGGTACCACATTTTGCAACCATAACACTGTGTATCCAATCTTCAGCTGGTGGAACGTCATACATCTCAGATAATTCTGGACGTACTGTGCTGCTGGATTTAGAGGCTGGCTTTTTTTCTCCTCTTGCTTTGTTCTGACTTGTACTTCTATTCTTCACATCTCAGACCACGTCTCTTCTTTAACTCTCCACGAGCGCAATGGGGAAAAGGTCACATCTGTTCAGGGGAGAGACGTTTTCCACTGTGTCTGTAGGAGTTCTGGACGGATTTGATGATAGAGCTCCTTCTCTCCATGTACAAATGTTCAGCTATTATGTCGACGTGGAAGATCTTGGCTGTTCTGGAGAGAATGCTCCTACTTTGGATGCTGGTCCATTCGAAGATGTAGAAAGACACATGTGAAACAAAGAGGTTCCTAAAGAAGGTGCACTAACAGGAACAAAATGAAGTTCTACCATGTTCTCATCATCTGGACACCGATCTGTTACCCTGGAAGGAGCAAAATCAGCTTCTGTGAATACTTCACTATTAAAAGGAAAAATTCCAGTTGAGCTGAAACCAGATATTACAATTGCATAAAAGCAGCCGCATGCGACACCAACGAGTTTTGGAATCAGTCTTTCTGTAAGTTTTACCAGGGCTATTGAACATCCAATTTTCACAGGCTGTAGTGTAATACGTCTTCAGAGGCCCGAAGAAACTGGTGTCTAGTGGTTGCAACTTATGGCTGCAGTGAGGCGGAAGACTGACCATTGCAGTTCCATCTTCTCTGCAAGAGTTGACTGCAGCAAGAGAAATGTGAAAAGAATGGTTGTCGACTATTAACAGAACTGGGCTTTCTTTAGATGGCTTTACGAATTTGTAAAATTGCTCTGAATATTCAGCAATCAACACTTGTGTAATCCATCCCTTGTCTTGACAAACAGCCTTTATTCCATGTGGGGCATCCTCTGTCATCTCAGGGAATTTTTTTCGAGCAAAAATTAGCATAAGTGGAAGAAAGTATCCAGATGCAATGCTTGCACATCTCACTGTTACTACTTATCCTCTTTCAGCACTTGTGAGTTGCCCTACTTGTTTTTGACCTGTTGGGCTTAGAACTTTCGACAGACGGTGAACTGCTGACAGGCAATATTCATTTACACTAAAAATTCTGTCACCAGTAAACGGAATAGATGCTGCATGTTTCTCTAAGCAAATCATAAAATCGATTGACATTAACACTGTCAAAAGCCATCGCTCGAGCTATGCTTGTAGCTTCTGGTTTCCTTAGTGAGAGCTCAGAATGTCGCATGAACTACTGAATCCAATATTTTCCCGCCATCCACTTGGTTCTGCTAAAGGGATGGCCAACATTATTTATGTCTGCCATTTCAAAGCTAGTTCCCCCAAGGTTTGGATGGTTAGACCAAAAAACCTATGAGTCATTTCCATGCAGTACTTCATTAATTGCAACTCTATTGCCTCCATAAATGCATTTAGTAAATCTTCCACAGTGGCCTGGTCTCTTCATGCCTGAACGTGCCAACTTACAACTTAACATGCCGAAATAATGTCATCTTAGGATTTGAATACTTACTGGCCGCAGCTCTGAGGGGCAGGGTTTGCTCAATCACTAATGACACAGCAATCTTCATTAATCCTCTCGACCACTGACCTCTACTAGTCTTTCTCTTATACTGTCATACCATCAGGCTTTAAATAACGAACGTAGCATAAGTCAATAAATTTGCAACAACTGAGACTTATAACAACAAATACACAGTAAAAATCCACAACGAGACTGCCTATAAGGTCGATTGATTTCATGTTGAATTCACAAGGACCGTTTTAAAATTTACATATGAGTTATATTCCATAAATATGTTTGCTACTTTGCAATAAAATATTTAAAAATATAAGATACTAAACAGTGTAACAATTTGTATACAATCGCTTATGTTAATTGAAAAAGATTTTAGTAGCACTGAAATGTAAATTTTTACGAACATTTTTATACTCACAAGCACAAAATATTGATTAACAAATGTTTACGTCGTAGCAGTAAAATGATGAATGTTCTGCTGTCGGAATTCATTTATTTGTACCTTAGGGGCTACACGTTGACAAACCACAACTCGGTAAAGATGGTTGATGGAAATTTTTGTGTTAAATCAGGGTGATTGTCCATTTTTTAAAATCGTTGCTTCGATCTGCGATAGCTAATATACAGTGAGGTTTTTAGAGAAAGGTCAAACTAATAAGTGTAAAAAACACAATTTTACAGTTGAAAATACAGAAAATTTTATTAGATACCTACTGATAATTTCTATGCCTATCGGTAATAAAGATTTCGTATCATGGGACAAGAACTTACCCGTATCAACTTGCCCCGCAACCGAGTGTACTGTCTTGTCCCGGACACGAGTGTACTGTCTTGCCCCGCACTCGAGTGTATTGTCTAGCCCCGCACTCGAGTGTATTGTCTAGCCCCGCACTCGAGTGTATTGTCTAGCCCCGCACTCGAGTGTATTGTCTAGCCCCGCACTGGTTAATGAACAATACTTTATGATTTGCCGACTGTGTGTAGCTAACATCCACCAAGTGGTGGTGGGAAAGGATATTAGTATCTTTATATTATGTCGCGTTTATCTCGAAAACTTAATACAAAGTATTTGGTTTATGTAAGAAAATTTTTCGTATGGGTAGAATTTTATACAGCAAGTGTCAGATGTACTTATATTCCATTACTCGCCTAGATATCAGCAGAAACCATGGCAAGAAAAAATTCTCGCGTTACACACACACATGGTACATACACACACACACATACTCACACAATCACACTGATTCCAGTAGCGCCAACATTCAAACAAACTAGAAGATTAAAAAAAAATACGATCTCCCCTCGTGTATCGTCTTGCCCCTCCTTCCTTTGCCCCTGGCGAGGGCGGACTGGTACATTCAAGATATCTCGGATGCTATAAATATTATTTTGAAACCCTCCAACATCGTTTAAAATAGTTTTTTTTTTCAGTTTGCTCTCTTTCTCGTGAAACATACTATTCGGACACGTAAGAAACTACTATTCGAGCATGTATTGAACTTTACTACGGAGTTTTTAATGTTGTACACTTATACGTTGCATTTTAAGTAAACAAACACCGTGGGTCTACAAAATGTAATCCTGTGAATCTACAGAAGCCTGTAATGCTCAAGCTAACTTAGATTACAGTTATAACAATATTTTCACTACGATGTTATCGCTCTTTCCGCACGTTCCTTCTGCAATGTTTCGTAGGTTTGGCTGTTCAGAAGAGTATGCTTTTTCATAAGTAGGACTACACCTACTATAGTGTCTGTTGTTTTCATAAGTAGGAATATACCTACTGTAGTGTCTGTTGTTGTTTTCATAAATAGGAATATACCTACTGTAGTGTATGTTGTTTTCATAAGTAGGAATATACCTACTGTAGTGTCTGTTGTTTTCATAAGTAGGACTATACCTACTGTAGTGTCTGTTGTTTTCATAAGTAGGACTATACCTACTGTAGTGTCTGTTGTTTTCATAAGTAGGACTATACCTACTGTAGTGTCTGTTGTTTTCATGACTGCCTTTGAAATGTACATGTTAAATGGCGGACAAGCCAATCAGATATATTTTATTTATTTTCATTTTAATTTTAGTTGTTTCTTGAAAAGTAAAGCTTGAGCGGCATATCAAAAAAGTTGAAAAAATATGTCCAGTAATTTTTTTAAGTAAGAGTGAGCTATTCAAAAAAAATATCTCCACGAAACACAAATCGTGCAGATTCAATGTGTCGTTTATTGCGGTGGTTAAATACACCTAGTTAAGGGCTTTCTTGCACTCTAAATTCGAATCAGTGGGAAACCAATGATTTGCAGTGAAATTCAACTACTCTAATCGGTGAAAATGGCTCCACTTAGAATCAGTGGAAAACCACTGATTGTTTGAGTGAAAAAATTTCACTGATTGAATTAGTGATGTGAAACAATTTCACTGATTGAATAAGTGACAGTCGACAGCAGTGGCGAATTAAATATTACTTTTATTGAATGTATGCAAATAATTACGAGTAGTAAACATATTTACGATAGTTTACTTTTTATATTGTGCAGTTTACCGTAAATTAAAAAATTTTTAAAAAGTGCCATGGTGGCCGGGATTGGACTCGCATTACGTTCGACTCTGGGCCGTTGCAATCTGTGCTACCATACCTTCGTGAATTTATGGGGCGAAAATATGTTTTCTAGTTCACTGCGAAATCGTGTAGTTTGAAGTTGTATGCTCATAGTTTTCGTGTTTGGTTTGATTGGTACCGTTAGGATTGTTAAAACGAATAGTATATACGAGTGCACTCTCTTCGCCCCATTAAATGCAGTTGAAACCTTCAAACATTGCACTGTGACGATTACGTGGAATCGAAATGAAAGACGTAATAACGGAATGAAAGGCTGCGTGTTCATATTACCTCTTAAAATGGCGTTTTGGAAGTCGAAACACATTTTAGAAAGTATTTCGTTTTATTTTTATTCTTTTAGTCGTTGTTACTTCACTTGATACACTTCGTTTAACGGCCATTTTTTAAACGATGTTCGATGACCATTTTTACACGCAGTTTCACTGATACATCAGTCAATAATAAATACAGACGGAGCAAGTTGCTCAGATGTCTCACTGGCCCATCAGTCAAGAAATAAAAAACTGAGAAAACAGTGGAAAAAATTACTGACGAATCAGTGGGAAATGTCACTGAATCAATCAGTGAAGGAAATATGTCATTTTTTTCACTGGTTCATCAGCTAAATTCACTGAAGTGACTGTTGTATCAGTAAGATACGTTTGACTGACTGAAACAGTGAAATTCTCACTGATTCAGATTTACAGTGTGAGCAAGTGAAGGATTATCTTGGATTTCAAACTTATTGTAGGATATTCACCTCGAGAATATACACGTAATTTTGCTCCGATTTTAAAGCAGCAACATTGCTCTTAAAATAGAGAGGCCTCATCATCATCTCCTCTCTCTCTCTCTCTCTCTCTCTCTCTCTCTCTCTCTCTCTCTCTCTCTCCTCTCTCTCTCTCTCTCTCTCTCTCTCTCTCTCTCTCTAACATGTATTTTTCCAAAATGTATAACGAAAGGAAGCGAGTCTGAAAAAAAAAAAGGCACTTTCGGTTTTTTTTTCAGTTGGTTAATAAACTTTTAGAATTCATTTTGTGAGCGACATGCAGGGCAGACGTAAACACCCAATCAATATTCATACGAATATTCGTTCTGGAGACAAATAAAAGAGATTCTACATAAAGAGCATTGCTCCATTTCTTCAATTACACGGAGTTGTGGTGAGGCAACGTTATGTCACCGAACTCTAGAGATGTCATATCCACACATATAAGTAGTGTTGTAGTTATTTTACTGTTGTCGTTCACTTCAGTGGTCGTTTATTGACATGCTAATTTCTTGTTCAGAACATTCTAGTAATGTGGCCTGATTACGAAGTACACTGTGCCAGACGTACGAGTACTCATTCTAGTAACGTGGCCTGATTACGAAGTACACTGTGCCAGACGTACGAGTACTCATTCTAGTAATGTGGCCTGATTACGAAGTACACTGTGCCAGACGTACGAGTACTCATTCTAGTAACGTGGCCTGATTACGAAGTACACTGTGCCAGACGTACGAGTACTCATTCTAGTAATGTGGCCTGATTACGAAGTACACTGTGCCAGACGTACGAGTACTCATTCTAGTAACGTGGCCTGATTACGAAGTACACTGTGCCAGACGTACGAGTACTCATTCTAGTAACGTGTCCTGATTACGAAGTACACTGTGCCAGACGTACGAGTACTCATTCTAGTAACGTGGCCTGATTACGAAGTACACTGTGCCAGACGTACGAGTACTCATTCTAGTAACGTGGCCTGATTACGAAGTACACTGTGCCAGACGTACGAGTACTCATTCTAGTAACGTGTCCTGATTACGAAGTACACTGTGCCAGACGTACGAGTACTCATTCTAGTAACGTGGCCTGATTACGAAGTACACTGTGCCAGACGTACGAGTACTCATTCTAGTAATGTGGCCTGATTACGAAGTACACTGTGTCAGACGTACGAGTACTCATTCTAGTAATGTGGCCTGATTACGAAGTACACTGTGCCAGACGTACGAGTACTCATTCTGTTCAAAACGTACAATCATTGGGAAGTTTAAATTGATATCTTTAAGTATTAATATACGAATATTTCATATAAAATTGTCTTTTTGTATTAACAAAACAAAATACTTCTCCAACAGACATTTTCAATAGTAGAACACAATCGTAATGAATAACATAATCTGAGTATACATGTTCATTAAAAGAAAACATTTTTAATATAGTGAATGATGCATATCAGGAAAAATTCTTTGCTCTTCGATCACTTGAACACCGGAAAATTAACAAGCCAGATAGATTCGCCAGGCGATTCAATATGCAAAATTAAGAGGGAAATGTGTGGGATACTTTCTGCCTAAGCTGAATAAAAAGGCAGATTTGAGAGGCCTTGAAAATCTCAATTTTTTCACTTAATTTTAGTTAAACATTGGAAAGGATGTAAAATTAAACTATAACTTGCCGAACATTGTTTTATGTCACTGGACTCTTCAACCTTAGCACAACGACTGTGAGTCTTGTACTGCAGTTTCAACAATATGGTAATTTTTGTTAAGTAAGTCGTGCTGCTCAATAAACCAGCATCAATCTTTCGTAAGTGCAATAATAATGTGGTCATCCTTATTATTTGCGTTACGGCGGACGGTATTGATGAGTGTTTGCTTTTAGGTTGAATATCCCGATAAAATATAAAAAAAACGTTCAGAGAAGTGAAATTTTATTTTACTTAGTTTCCAATATTTTGCAAAAAAAATGCCGTTTACAAACTCAAACTCGGTTTTCAATGGCCTATATCTCCCTTAATATTCCGTTTAGGTAGAAAGTGGCAGCATATATTTCCATCTGGATTGTGCGTAAAGAATCGTTTTATAATGAGTATGGGTCAAATTCAGAATAAAAATAAAAATACGCACATACTCGGCTTCCTCCAGCTCCCATGATTTTGGATTCCCGTGGATTACTGGAATCAATCTAGGCTAACACTTCGGTGATTTTTCAGTATAGGCCATGGCCGCTTCCTAGCTTGCTCATGACTGTCTTGTCGTAAACAATTTGCCGTTGACTGGCAGATAGAGACACCATCATTCCGCGACATAAAACGGCAGCAATATAGACTTCAACACACATTTTATTTACTTGAACAGGAGTAATTAGTTCATCGGCTGCTGCCATAGTCCGAGCTAAAGTATCTTGTTCGACTCGTCCACATGGAATTAAGCCACTCGAATGCTGAATGTACACTACTGGGTCAGACCTCTCCAGAGTGTGTCTGATGAGTGGCGGACAGGCGACACGTGTGACACCTAGCATTTTACAGAACATAACGTTAAATTATAGCAGGGTCTTTACTCATGACCATTAAGAAGTGTGAAATTGTAGATAGCCCAATCATAAAGTTAAAATAAGCGTATAGCTCTTACACGAGTATGGTATTTTCGCGTTTTATTTTATGTGATACAATTTACTATAGGCTGTTCACGATAAAATGAGCACTTTTAAAAGACCTGCTTAAGAGCTTTTTGTATGCTCGTTGTGTCTTCTTTCGCCTTATGTAAAATTAACGTTAGCATATGCCTCATCACTTTATTCATGCGTCGGTCAAGTGAAAATTCAAAATTATTACAAAAGTAAATATTTAGCAAATGTTCTCATTTTTACACTTCGATACATTAAAATAAAATAAAAAAATGAAAGGAATAATTTAAGTTATCACGAATGGTTACTTGGTACTTTTTATTCGACGTTAAGATATGGAACTAGTTTCCATTCATCGTTACCAACTTTACTGGGAGCATATAACTCAGTTCGCCCGTTAAAATATATGCAGGTATGAGCAGTAACATTTTCCTAAGGTTGATTTTTTTAAGTGCTTACTTTATCATGAACAACCTTTAACCATTTTTAGCGTTCTTGTATTAGTGCATTAATTTGTTGCCTAAAATAAAGCATACTCAAATGGTCGGCATTTTTTTTTTGTGAAACGTGGTTCTTAAGTGATAAGTGTTTTTTTTTTTTTTTTTTTTTTTTTTTTTTTAATACTTAACTTTCTCCTCTCCACTGAATTTAATTTCGAGCACAAGGGCCTATCCATCGCGCACTTCATTTCCCGAGAGTCGGTCTGAGATCCGGTCTTGATGAAAAGTAAACACAGCGGCGCCGAGATACTACCTGTTTCTATTCCGAAATTACCTTTTCCATTTTCATTTGCAACTGTGACTGAGCTTGCCATTACTGACTAGTCCGGCTACTTGTTCTTCTGGTCACGATCTCGGACAAGCAGACAAACTTCCTGGGATTGATTCGCGGCCGAGTCTGAAATGTTTCATTGTGTTATCCATTTAATTTATTTTTATTAACATGGTCGTTTTTATGCTCGGGTTGGGTACAACCAGGGGAACGTCTAAACTAACCTAGCTTAAATCTAAAAAAAAACACATACACATCCTGTATAGCTTTTGCTACAAAAAGAAACTATTGGAAACCCTGTTGTACAAAAATGTTTGTCGGAACGCAAATAATTATCTTGAAAAATTGCAGTACATATGTATATGCAACATTACAACTTAAAGACATATATTTGTATTTGTACTGTTGAGAAGTGAAAATAAAAATTACTTTTTGTAATTTCGAAAAAAAACTGTAGTGAGTAAAAAAATGAAGTGTTAATAATACTTCCAATTATATCCAAGTCTCGGCTACACCGAGTCTCGGCAAACTTTTCTTTTTCCATCCGCGAGAACATGTATATACCCCCCCCCCCCCCCGTCTAACTTCTTTGATTTACGAGGTATACCTAAACTTTCAACGATAATATATCATGTTATGTGGTAACTTGGACAAGAAAAAGATGTGACCTCTCCGGAAAAAAAATATTTAGTGTTTTAAAGAATCACTGCTCTAGATATTGGCATTAAATGTCAGAATGCAGATTGCACATTTGCACGATAATTTCTTTTTATTGCAATAAATGCTGTGTTATGAATGTTTATGCTTACGTCACACTTATTGGCATTATTCACCGACGCAGTATTATTACACCTTTTTCAGTCGTTACAAAAATTATTGTAAAGTGGGAATACTCATAGCTGCATGTTCGCATAAGAGTTCTTAAAAGAAAGTAAGGTAAAAAAAATCAAATTTTTACACTGGAAAATTGCTCCTTAGAATTCACATCAGCTTGAGTCAATTCTAAATGGAACCATCGGCTGATTATCTGCCAGACGTAAATTATCATTAACTTATAGCATATGGAACATTTTCGGAAACGATGTGACTAACAGGAAAGGCTCACAACCTGCGAAATTGTCATGTAAATATTCTTATTTATTAGCCGTAATTTTTGTGTATTTATTGCAAGGGAATGGCTGCGGCGAAAACATAACTTAAAACAGAGAATGGTATTTGTGCCACATGACTGATCCAGTGTGACATTTTTGGCATCGTTGGGGAAACCACTGATTTACTTTAGGATAACTTTGTCCAACTACTAGTATATAATGAACTTCGTATACGTCTGAGCTCTTTCTTTGTTGAATGTGTGTAAAGTTGTACATCCGTTTCGCTGAGTCAATTAGAATCTTTGTAGGACGAGACCATGTCTGCGGGACCACGACTGTTACAAGGAGGAAAATGAGGCATTCTATCTTGCGAGCATAAGCATAGAGCTAGTGAAAGGTGGGAGTGTGCAACGTGAACTATACAATTGTGCCATTGCTTTTGTTAAAGCAGTGCACGTCGGCATGTTTAGTAAGGAACTTGGGTAAATATTAGTTTGTTTGCGTAGCGAAGTGTAAACACTGGGAACGTGCGAACTGCGAATTACTTTCCATGTGTAAATGTATAAGTGATTTACATTTATTTGTATGGCAAACATTAAGGTTCATAAAAGACCTGTGCATGAACAATGGGAATATTGACTAGATTGGAGATTTGCTTCATTTGTGGTGGTGGCCTAGTTTTATCTTATATTGGACCAGCTACTCTGTTAAACCGAATAGACAAGTTTATTTATTAAAGTATTGTACTTTAAAGCGATATATCTACTTCGTATTTGAATTGTAACTTCTGTGCTAGGAAGATGAAGTGACTAGAGGAGCATTTCATCTGGATGTGGAGGTTATACTATGGTCGGATATAAATAATTGATCAAAAAGGCTGTTATTTACATTTCAATTTGCTGACACTGTCACTGACAGATCTTGGTTCGTAATTTTCTTACTAAAAATTTCACTTTGATTGTTAATGGTGCCTGAGTGTCATCCGATAAAAAAAAACCGACATTAAATTTGAAAAAAATTAAACCTTACGAATAAATAACTCCGAGCTTTGATATTTCCACCACACTCTTTGCACTGCAAGGTTTCGGAAAGTTGCCATAATATCGTCCCTTCATTTAGATCGTAGTTATGGGAATATCTGGAATAGGAACAGGAAAATTCCATGGTAATTTTTTTTCCTTGCAAATAAAGGAAGTAATATACCTAGTCGTACTACAGAAAACAAAATTGGCGAACTTAGTGGACCAACGTTAGACAGAATTATAGGTTGTGAAACTATTCACCGCATGGACATTACAAAGTAAGTTCATTCTGTTCCACCACGTAGAAGTGACTCACACAATAATACTGGAGGAAAGACGCAACAGTACTTTTTTAAAATACGTCGACGACACAAAATATTTTCATAACATTACTATTTAATTTAATTATTGCAGTGCACTAGCGCCAGTTGAACTGACAATGAAGACTATATTCGGTGGGGCCGCGGTGATGTGGTGGCGAGACTACTCGCCTCTCAGCTAGGCAAACCTGGTTCGACTCCCGACGGGGTCGCTCCCGGATTCCCGCATATGGGAATCGTGCCGAACGATGCCGCTGGTCGGCGAGTTTTCTCGGATATCTCCCATTTCCCCCGCCATTTCATTCCGGCGCTGCTCCGTACTCACCTCGCTTCGCCCTCATCGGTTCTCAAGACCACGCTGTTACAAGCCACCCAAATATCTCCCCTCCCCTCCACTATCACCGGGAACGAGTGTTTGTTTCGGTAGAATCCACACGCGCACAGCCATAGTTACTTGAACGCGTGCTCTCATAATGTATGAGTCGCTGCGAAACGTGCCTGTGAGCAAATGGTGCGCACATCGAACATCATAAGTGTACAGTGTAAGCGGGGCACGCGACGTTCGTGCGTTCATGTTTTGAACCTCGCCGGCGTCTGCTCGTGTGACACTTATCTATAACGTAGGTGGTGTTTTAGGTTAGATCACTGATTTTGCAAGCAAGTACTTTGTGGCGAGTGTACACTTCATCTGACCTAATTTCAATTTATTTAGAATATATTGAAGTAAACCAAGACATTTCACTCCTACTAAAATGCGGGTCTTTGGAAAATTCAAACTGAACAAACTCGTTCATCATTGGTGGCCTTGTGACTTTGACAGTTGTGTTAGCCGCGAGCGGTCCCAGTGTTGGGGACGCATGCAGAAGATGGAAATCGATCTAGCTGATATTGAGTCTACGGTCGCTTCCGGGAACGAGAACAACCGAGAGTCGTCGCCACGCCGCGCCGTGTTCGCGCACTCTCTGCGGTCGCAGCCGTGCTCACGAGCTCTCTTCACGTTCTGCGCGCGTGGGATCCGCACTCACTTGTCTGTCCGCTGTCGATCCAGTTACTCGAGGACTACTAGCTATTTGATCTGATTCCACACCAACTGCGAGACAAGGCAGCGCGTGTGTGCCGTTCACCTTCAAACGGGCGCTTTTGAAAGGCCTTCTTAAGATCTACTTCTATGCACGTTGTGTATTATTCCACTGTGGGTAAAATTAAGATTATCAAGGGGGTTGATCACTTTATTCACGCGTCAGTCAAGTGAAACTGTAAAAAAATAGTAGAAAAATGAAATATTTTACACAAATAATCTCAGTGTTCAAAAATGCATTCAAAATAATTTTAATTCAACGTTAAGACATGGAACTTCTCCCCCTCCGTTGGTACCAACTTCATTGGGAGCCTGCCACTCAATGTGACCATTAAAATGCATGCAGGTAGACACAGAAACATTTTTCAAGGGTTGATTTAAAAGCTACTCAATTAATGGAGAACTGTTTCTAATTATGTCGTTTTGAAGTAGGTTTTTATTTTTCACACTCAGCGCATAATTGCGCTCAAGATATTTATTAAGATAATATATGTTTGCTAATTTGTCCCCCTTTCCCCCCTTTTTTTTCTCTTCGTGTAATCTTCCGTCACATACAAAATTAACATATTCACGAACTTAGTTGACTAGCTTCGTTAAATCAGTCACCACGAAACATAACCACAAATGCACAATGATCTTGCAGCCTACTTCCCGCTATGGCGCGCGCACGTACGTGCCTTTCAATCTGAGTTATTTATAAACCGAAAGGTATTTAACTACATCTCCAGGTTTACTCAACTGTAACTACCTGAAGAATTCTTATGTGAGAAAGACGAAGTTGAAGCGAAAAAAAAATTGCGTGTAAGTCGAAATACAGCAAGTAGCGAAGAAACTTTCGACACAGTGAAATACGCGCATAACAAAAATGTTTCGGACATTTTTTAAACCGGAAGTACTGAAGAACTACCTAACAGATTTACGGAAAGTTCGTTATGGGAAATTTTGTTTCTCCTTAATTTTACGATGAGTTATGAAGAATTTTCCACCAACACTTTTCCGTAAAAAAAAAAAAAAAACTGGGAATAATTTAAGTGCCGTCCAGCTGATTCATGATAATAATACATTCCATAGCATTATTGTGTCTACGGATGAAGCTTTGTTCACAAATCGTGGTAATGTTAATTTTAATAGCATGTGCGTGGAAAAAAACCCTTTGGCCTCGCGACGTTGATCAAGAAAGCAAATCTGGGCGGCAATGCGTCGTGCGATCCAGGAACCATTGAACGCACAGCGATACACACACACACACACGCGCGTATTTTTTCGTGATGTTCCAGCCTGTGTCCTAGACGACGTGGGACTGGAGACCCGCCTGCCAGTGTTGTCCCAGCACGAAGCCTGCTCCGCATACTTCGCGCATGCGTTTCCAAATCGCTGGACAGGACGCGGTTCCTGTGTCTTGGCAAGCTCGGTCCCGTGACGTGAAACATGCGACCCTTTTCTCCGGGGTGCAATGCGAGAGAGATTGTATCGGGAAGCCCTAGCCTCAATAAAGGACACACATGAATGAATGACTGCTGTGTGAGTGTGTAACTGTTTATTGGAATACTTCGATATGAACAAAGCTGTCTTGTTCACCGTCTCTACAAGTACGTATATGCACAAGTAGCGGTCACTTAGAACAGGTATTTAAGTGACGAAATTTCATAAGAATAAAATGCGTTAGTTTTCTTATGATAAATTGTCACTGCGTTTTCTTGTGCTATAAGTAATTTACACTAATTTTACACACGCCCACCCACTCACACACACACATATATATATATATATATATATACTCCTTCTGTCTTGTCTATGAGGGTAACAGTTGATAATATACAAGGGATGAAACGGGCCAGACAGCAGGATAACTTAATTGACGTGTAGGGAACAAGCGGTGTAAATATGAAATATGTGAACTGCGACTGCCCTGCAAAGTGAGCGAGCTGATTTGCAGTAACCCCCAACAAGTGTCATTTGTAAGGGTTAGAAAGAAAACGTACCCTCTAATGTGCGAGTAATGCGGTATATATCAGCCAATGACAACAGGAGGTCTGCCAATTACTGACGACCCCAGGATTCAGAAGACGCGAAGGGAAAATTCAAATTATTTGCGTGCTGATCGTATAGGTGACTTAGCAAGGTTCATGCGAAATGCGACTGAGATGGAGGAAGCAGATTTGGGTGCACGCATGCGCGGTGTTGGCAGAGGGTAACTTTCGCCCAGAGCCACTGGATGCCAGCTGACTTTCTGTCTGTAGTCTGTTCGCGATTTCTTCGCAATTTTTTTAATCAAACAATTTGAAAATCATCCCACCCCATGTATGACGTGTTTGGTTTATTCTAAACATGTTATGTATTGTATTAGAAGCGATTTGAACATGTGTTAACATTAAAAAAAAAAAACATTTTCGGTTGAATTGAAATTTATTTACATTTTATCTTTAAAATATAATATATTGTTTATGAACAAGCGTGTTGGTAATGACTAGAACCGAATAGTTATTATGCAAAACTTTCTTTCGCTGACTGCGCACGAAAGCGGTGTATTGACCCTTTAGTCTAATTGTCTCAACTTAGTTAAGCGTTGTTTGCATGGTGCGGAGGAATATTCCCGGGAAGAGAACTTTAGCAGGGCTTCAGATATGTTGGAAGTCACAGTGGACTGACTGCTGTGCTGCAGAATGGGGGCGGTGCACGCAGATGAACGGCGAGGGAATTAATTTGGAACGTGGATGGATAAGGGCGTGGGAAAGACCACAACGAGTGCAATTGGCCGGGATGAACTCGCGATCCCCAGGGAGGGCAGCCAGCGTGCAATTACATCAATTATCGAGTGTTTTAGCTGTGCGGGGTCACAACTGCCCACCGCCATAACCCACGAACCACTTAGGAAAACTGCATGTGTTGGCACTGTGAATCGAGCACGTACTTCCTAGGAAAGGAACAACACTGCGCCGCAAGGATGGACATGAGCTGCAAATGGAAAGATGAGTATTTTAATAATAAATACGAAACCTTGGCAAGCAGTAAAATACAGCTTAGGAACCACTGATGTATAGTATTTTATAATTTTCTCCCTTATCGTTAAGTTATGGGTTTGAATCAAGATGTAATCGTTTTGTCTATTCCTTACTCATTTAAATATATATATTTTAGACACAGCCATTTTCATCGAACATGGTTTTGTGTAACGGAAATAGTATTACACACATGAATAATTATGAACACACATGTAATATCTATATTTTACTACACGTCGAAAGTTCACAGTCAAGCACGAATCAGTAACGCATAATACGGATTTTAAAACATTTGTCTGTGCTTAATATTTGATCTATGTTCTTTAACGCTCCGTACAGTGTTCCTATGTGACATTTCGCATTCATTGAAGTAAAAAAAATAAACTTGCAATTTAAGACTGTTCAGCTACCTGTCGGACTTGTAAATACACTGTGATCATTACTACAATACCTAATATCTTAATACCCGTGTGAAGAAAGAGAGAGAAACAATTAAAATAAATAAATATAGATGGACGCCATTCAAAATAAATAATACATATTTTAGTACTTTTGACACAAGTTTATCATCCGAGTTGGCATAAACTTCTGTATTTTAGATGAAGTTAGTTTCGTTCTCATGTTGGCTGCAGTATCATTAAATTATTTAGTAAAATTACATTTTTTACAAGCAGTTTAAAATGTTTTCAACCTTCCTACACTCAAAGGAAGTCCAATATTGACCCGAAAATCATGGGACATTTTTTTTGGTATTAATATGATACCTTTTTTCCTTGTTGAAGATGTAGAAAGGCACGCGTTATGTAAAGGAGGGGTGCCAACGGGCGTTGGTCGGGTGGCGAGGACCCAAGCGAGATTTTCGAAGAACAGATCAAAATTCAAGATATTTAGTGTCCGAGTGGAATGATGTAGGAAAGAGATCATAGAACCTATTCGTTCCTCCTACTTCTGTACACTCTTTGGGGGAGCTTTCTATTGTAACTAGAAATACCTTAAGATGTTCAGGACCATGGAAGAAAACTAAAGTAGAATGTGAAATACCGAATCCTTTGATTTATTTCGATTAGTGTTTTTTTTTTTTTTTTTTTTTTTTTTTTTTTTTACGCTTGCGTTTGAAGCGCACAGCAACAATTTTCTGTAACTGTAACGAAACATATTTAGGAAACTATTCACCAACTATTTTCTTGTATCTGTACAACTGAAATATTATATCTTTAAAAACACATTATTTTAGAAACATATAGAATTATATATGCAGCTTAATGAATACAATATACTTGAAGTAATCAACACAGGCTTGTTAAATTCAACATTAATTTTACAAGTTTTGCGAAATGTACTTTAATTTATTTGCAGTGTTACACAAATATCTCCGGCAACTAGTTTCCGAAGAGTTACTTTTACAAATATAATAAATTACAGCATGGGTCGTCTACCAGGTTGAATACCTAATCAACAGTGAATTGACAGATGGCTGTCCTGTATTTCAATAGACAACTAATAATAAACTACTTGTGTGAGACAGTTCTTTGGAGAAGCTTCTCCTACATAAATAAACCTTCATTTTCTGTTCTAACCCACTTTTCAACTATTTCCTTCACATATCCCCCTCTCCCCATCCAACATTCTGTCGGTCGTTCTCTTGGTCGCTTTTTCCCCCAAACCACGTTCAAATTACGCTCCTCCCAATCCGTCCACTTCCACTTCAGGCTCGACGCCTTCTTGCTTCTCTGCGATGCTTACACGCGGATCTCAAACGAATCTGATTACGAAACGGAAATAAAGATCCAGTCAGGCAGAATTTCTCTTCTGCACACGGAGCACGCCATGCGCTGCGAAAGATCATATTCTACGTGCCGTCCCCTTTGCAGGCCCGCGCGGCCATGCCCCATCCCTATTCGTGCAGTCGCCAGTCTCAGCGCACACCGAGCACATTTCTGCTCCGCGCACTGTTGGCAGGGGCCTTAATGCTCGAAATCGTTCCGCTTCCGCGGACCGTTCGAGCCGAGCAGAGTGGAGAACCAGCATGCGGCTTCGTGTGAGCGAAAACCTCTCGCATACGTGGTGACCGTTCGATTCGGGCCAGCGTCGTCGTATGAGAGTTCCAACATGGCGAGCGTCCATCTCCTACGCGCTCCATCTTGCTGTTTAAATGTCCGATTCTGATGAATATAGGCTGATAAATGGGACATAATGTCCGTCGTACAGCAGAACTTTCAAATCAAATTCATGTCGCAAATAAAATGTGTTAATATGTACTATAATTATTTCACGGCGTTACTGGGAAGAAACTGTATAAAAAGAGGTTACAATTATGTACAGTACGAAGCTTTTTACATAATTCGATTAGTTGTGGATGAGTCATTAGCGCTGCGGCCCAGAAATTTGATGTTCAATTGTTCGAGTCCGCTCAAGGTACCAACTCTTTTTAAAGTTATACTTCTTTATTAGTTCAGTTATATCGTCAATATAAAACGAAACATTTTATGGCGATATTTACGCTCAGTATTTAATCACAAATGAGAGATAAAATAAGAAACCAAATTATCCTTAAAGTGATTGCTGAAAGTTATTCGCTATAAGCATCGTGAAATATCTTCGAAATTTGTTCTTTTCGATATTTATTTCGTGTAGAGTTATTATTGGCTAATTGTAATGTGCTAATTACATTGTTACGTAATTGTAAAGTCTTGTGAGGATTGAAAATTCAACCTTTATAAATTGGAAATGCCAGATGACAGTGTATGATGTGATTTAGTTTCTTTTGTGCGAGAAACTGTTCGCTTCTAAACTATTTCCATATTAGAAATTGCAATGCCACAAATACTTTTGCACGCAATGTGTAAACAATGTTCTTTCTGTGGAAAATCATAAATGCTGTTCAATGAGAAATAAGAAAACACGAGACCAGTAGTAGAGCACAGGGAAAGGCTGGGCAGGGTCCAGTGTGCGGGTGCCGGGAGACAACGACCATCTTCGATTCCTAGCTTACAAAAATGGCTGATTTTCGCACAAAATCGTAAGTTTAAGTTCTAAAATAACTTAAAAGTTCCCCTTTTCCTTAAAAATTTCTCGGTTTTCCTTTGAAATGTCCCTTTTTTCCGGAGCAGGCGAGAGGGATCAGCCACCCAGGTGACAGGGATCAGTGACCCAGCTCGCTCTTGGGGTCAGGAGAGTGGGATTTGGGACTTTTAACATTTAATTCTTAAAATCAAAAAAATTATTTTCCTAATTTAAATATATTTTCATAATTAAAAATTTTAAAGACGTAAGTATTAAGTGTTATATATCACCGGACTCGTCGTTTCAAGGCGCATACGATTGTGATATCATAAGTAAATTATTTTAATAATTATTTTTTTAGATTTAAATATGTTTTTTATAATTAAGAAATTTAAACGTAATAATATTGAGTGTTTTATATCACCGGACTCGTCTTTTCAAGGCGCATGCGATCATGATGTCATATAGCCATTATGATTCGTTTTCTCCTGCTCTGTCATTTCGGTCACGCTTCTGCCATATTGGATGCCAGTGACCTTGTCCTTGGTCTTAACCTGTGACCTAAAAATTTTAAAAATTTAAAAATTCACAAAAAATTCCTAAAAAACCAAAAAATCACAAATAGGATGTAAAAAAAATCTAAGAACATATCATGATAACCTCACACTCATTCCACCACCCTAAACATCAACCCCTCACCCTTACCTACCGTCTAATATCACAAATTCAAAGAGAAATCACCAAAAAATGTTAAATATTCTAAAAACTCTTATAATATATCACGTTAATCTCCCACTCATCCCACCACCCTAAACATCAACCCCCCCCCCCCTTGCCAAACCAAGGAAAATCACAAAAATGGAAAATATTTACCAAAAAAATTGTAACTCCAGAATGTTTCACATGTTGATATTACCACCAGACACCAGCCAAATATCATACCACCCATCAAACAAACCACCTGATTATGCCAAGCATCCATATAAATTAAAAAAGCCGACCACCACACCTCAGACAAACGAAACAAAATAAATACAAAAGAACACAAAAAATCTAAAAATATTTCTAGAAATCTAAAAACATATCGCGATAACCTCGCACTCAACCCAGCACCCTAAATCTCATCCCCTACCCTTACCTACGGACATACCAATACTACAAAACAAATTAATATAACAAATTGAGAAAAAATTAACCAAAAACCACAACTCCAGCATGTCTGTCATGTCACCATTCCCATCAGACACCACCCATTTTACTTGTTCTACTATCCAAAACCTCTTATATCTACCAACCAAACCACCCACTATAAAATTAGCATACCTCAAACATTCGTCCACGCAGACCATATGAAGCAAACATACAGCCGCATACCAATGACACAATCAACTTCTTTTTCTCATACTATCCACCATAGCTCTATCTGCTCCATGTGCTACATCTGCTTTATCTGCTCCAGCGCTCCATCTGCTCAATCTGCTCCATCTGCCCCATCTGCTCCATCTGCCCCAACTTCTCCATCTGCCCCATCTGCTCCATCTATTCCATATGCTCCATCTGCCCCAACTGCTCCATCTGCTCAATCTGCTCTATCTGCCCCATCTGCTACATCTGCTCCATCTGCTCCATCTGCGCCATCTGCCTCATCTGCTCCATCTGCTCCATCTGATCCAACTGCTCTATCTGCTCCTCTTGCTCGACTCTGAATATTTTCTCCCACTCATGTAGATATTGTAAATGTTTCCGCTGGTGTAGGACTTATATTAGCTTGTACCATGTGTAAAGACAAAGAAAAAAATTTCAATATTTTTAGTCACAGGTGAATATAAATTGCGATATCTTAGGACCAGGCTCGTGGAATTCAATTTGCAAGAATGATTTCTAACCCTGGGTATTTATTTATTTAAGCCCTATATAAAAATAATAGTAATTAGCTTAAAATATTCATTTGTTTTTTTTTTAACGCGATCTGTTTATAACAGGCATGGGAATGATACATGATTAAAATAAGAGAATAAAATTTTTATTTATTGTTCGACTTTAAAATGTATTTAATTTCTTAAGTTATACTTAAATGTTATGTAGAATACAGCAAAAATTTTATTTCAGCTTCATTTTCAGGTCTCCTATATTCAAGACTAAATACTACACTATGTAAATGATTTATTACCTCGACTAATTTTCGTAGGCATAACTATCCTACTCGGATTTTATTCAATGTATGTCTATGTGAATAAATCAAGCACCGTCATTTTCTTTATATATCAGGCCGGATACAACACTGGCGAGAAATAACTGCTTCTTTTATTTATAAATTCTCAGGGTTAGAAATTATTCTTGCAAATTGAATTTCACGAGCCTGGTCCTAAGATATCGCAATTTATATTCACCTGTGACTAAAAATATTGAAAAATTTTTCTAAGTCTTTGCACATGGTACAAGCTAATATAAGTCCTACACCAGCGGAAACATTTGCAAGATCTACATTAGTGGGAGAAAATAGAAAATATTCAGAGTCGAGCAAGAGGAGCAGATAGAGCAGTTGGATCAGATGGAGCAGATGGAGCAGATGAGGCGGATGGAGCAGATGGAGCAGATTTAGCAGATGGAACTATGGAGCAGATAAAGCAGATGTAGCAGATGGAGCTATGGAGCTATGGTGGATGGTATGAGAAGAAAAAGTTGATTACTGGTATGCTGCTGTATGTTTGCTTCATATGGTCTGTGTGGATGAATGCTTGAGGTATGCTAATTTTATAGTGGGTGGTATGGTTCATTTTTTTAATTTTATTTGGTTTTGTAGTATTGGTATGTCCATAGGTAAAGGCAGGGGATGATATTTAGGGTGCTGGGTTGAGTGTAAGGTTAACGTGATATGTTTTCAGATTAATTTTTTTTTAAATTCTTTGTGATATTTTTGTATTTATTTTGTTTCTTATGTCTGAGGTGTTGTAGTGAGCATTTTTATTTGTATTGGTGGTTGGTATAATCAGGTGGTTTGTTTGATGGGGGTATGATATTTGGCTGGTGTCTGATGGTAATATTAAAATGTGAGACATGCTGGAGTTACGAATTTTTTGGTATATATGTTCTCAATTTTTGTAATTTTTCTTGGTTTTGTAGTAATAGAAGGTGGGTTAGCATTGGTGGGAGGTAATGGGATAAGTGAGAGGTTAACGTGTTATTGTCTTAGATTTTTTTATATTTTATGTGATTTTTATTTATTTTGTAATATTAGAAGGTGAGTTTGGAAAAAGTTTGGGGGGGGGGAGGGTTGATGTTTAGGGTGGTGGGATGAGAGTGAGGTTAATGTGATATTTTATCAGAATTTTTAAATTTTTTAACATTTATTTGTGATTTTTGTTTGTATTTGTGATATTAGAAGCTGGGGTGGTAAGGGTGTGGGTTTGATGTTAAGGGTGGTGGGATGAGTGCGAGGTTAACATGACATGTCCTTAAATTTTTTTACATTTTTTTGTATTATTTTTTGGAATTCTTTTGTAAATTCCGTTTTTTTTTATTTGTCGGTGAAAGGTTTAAGATCAAGGACAAGGTCACTGGCTTCCAATATGGCAGAAGCTTGACCGGAATGACAGCAGGATAAAACGAAACAGAATGGTTCTATGACATCATGATCGTATCCACATTGAAAAGACGAGTCCGGTGATATATAACACTTTATACTTACGCCTATAAATTTTCTAATTATAAAAATATATTTAAATTTAAAAAATAATTATTAAAATAATTTACTTATGATGTTGCAATCGTATGCACCATGAAAAGACGATTCCTGTGATATATAACACTTATTAGTTGTGCATTTATATATTTTTATTATAAAAATATATTTTAATTTAAAAAAATTATAAATTATTTTTTTTGAATTAAAGGTAAAATGTCCTAAATCCCTCTCTCCTGACCCCAAGAGCTAGGAGCTGGTTCACTGACCACTCTCACCTGGATCGCTGATCCCTCTCGCCTGTTCCAGGAAAAAAGGGACATATTTAAGAAAGAATGGGAAATTTTTGGGAAAGAAAGTGTAATTTAAAGGCATTTTTTTTGGCTATAACGTACAATATTGTGTGAAAATGAGCGATTTTTGGAAGTCGGGAATGCAAGATGGTCGTTGACTTCCGGCTCCCGGACCCTGGACCCTGTCCTGTCCCAGCCTTCCCTTTGCCCTACTGAGACTGAAGTCAACTTAGGCAATATTTAATTAATTTTGCAACAATAATTTTACTCTATTCGAAAACCAGCCTGTCTACTTTCAAATAAACAGCAATCAATGTTTCAACAATTACCAGCCAACCCCTAAAAACAAATTTGCTTAAACAGTAATCTTGTAAAATAATAAATAAGAGTAAATTGCTAGGACATTGCTTCCTAATTCGTAGAGCTAGTACAAAAGCACGGCGACTTGAATATGCCTCGTGATGACTGATCTGAAGAGCAAGTCATAGTGCCATGTGTTATTGAACTTCAAGACGATTTCGATAAATTTTACTGATATTGACATGTGAAAATATTTTTGTAAACTTATCCCTGTTTATAAATATCCATCATTGTTAGCTGAAGAAAAGTTCACATGTAGGATATACACAAAACTTAAAACTCTGTGGATTTAAGCACCATAATATTCACTATGCTCATAGTGACTTCAAGTAAACCCATTGCACCTATTCAGAGTTTACAGTAATAGTAAGTTAAATCATTGGATATATTGGAATTTTATAATGAAACGTTATGTATGTGTACTGTATGCATATCAACAATTATTGTCAACAAATTTAAGGTATTAGTGACTAATAGTAGAGAACACATGTACACAAAATGTGTATCCAAATGTGGTAATATTTAAATGTTTGTGGTAGAAATGCAAAATTATGGCTAAAATGTTTCCACTTACACTAAATCAAATTGAAAACATCAGTACACAGGTATGAGCAATAACCATAATTTCTTAATTTCTTTAACTGAAATTAAAATGTGAAACCAAATAACTTCACTTAATGATATTAGTTAATATGTGCCTATTCAATATTGTAAAGGTCCCATATGGGGTTTGCATGTTCAGATGAATAACTCGTAATAACATATTACATCATGTATTTAAAATAGATAAACATACAGTGTTTAGATTATGTTTTACTTTACGATTACAATACATTAAGAGTGTGATAAAGGGCATCATTTAGAGCAGTTTCAGAGGTAAATATGACAGCAAATAGGGGTCAAACAAGTTTATGCGGAAAAATGAGATTTTTACATGCCATTAACGAAAGCTAAAATTAGGAATGCTTGTTTTCGAAATTTCGGTAACATTCTTAGTAATATAAAATTTTAAATAATTAAAAGGGCTATTTTACAGTAAATTTCACATGTTGCAGAAAGTAAAGTAATAGAAATATCGAAAAAGTAAAAACTAAAACAGTTACGTGTCACCTTCTTTCATAGTTGACGGTTTATAGAAAGAATTATTTTTACACAGAGACGATTTATATGCATATGTGTAATGCACTGCAGCATCATGTTTGAGCCAAAAATATCCCACCTCACTGCTGGAGATAGGACACTTTTATCCTATTCCTTCAGCACGAAACGAGCGGAATAGATAATGCTGACCATTTGAGGGGCCGTGTTTCCTGCTTTGTACCTTCGCCATTGTTCACGCATTAGTGATAGTTGGAGTGTTTGGGAGGGGGCGGGTAAGAAGTCCGTGCTCGCCAAGGGGGAGCAGGTGAGTTGACTAACGCAATCCCCTCCCCCCACTGCGCCACCTTGCAAATTCCATTTCGTAACAAAATATGCTGAGGCGCGACAATGAGACAGTACCATAGACTGAGAAAATCCTACAGTAATTAAATACTTTTATTAATAACTACAGATTAAATTCGTTCAACGAACTTCTAAATTACGTAATTGCAGATTTGACATGTAATAAAACGATATACACGAAAAGCAGCATATCCTATTGTAAGAAGCTTTACAGTGCCTGGTATAACTATAGTAAAACCTTCGCTGAGTTATTGAGTACATGCATGTTCGAAACATTTCGAACTGTTGTTAAATGTAAATGAACTGAGGCAGAATGAACATGCATATTTGTGTAGTGTTGCGCCGTAAAAAATTAACAGCAATAAATTATTTAGATATTTATTTCCTTGAATTGTGACAACTTATGTCAAAATTATTATTTACAACTTGAAGTATTTTTTAAGTTGAGTTGAGATGTTTGGACGGCTCTTAAAAATGTATTGTCTTGCGATCCGATGAAGGAAACGTGCGCAGTGTTTATTTTACCGAATGATTTTGGAAATAAATTATTTAATGCAGTGACGAACAAACGTGATTTTAGTGAGGTTAACTAGCAAGGATTGCCATAGAAAAACGCATATTCAAAAGGTTACAACAGTAAGTTTGGGTGTTTTTTAAACCGTTGATATAATTATTGAAATGCACGTGGCTCGAAAAATGCTGCACTTTCAACACTTTTGTAGCGAGTGAATAATGTTTGTTTGTCTACATCGTAAATTCGAGTGTAAGGTTAACATCGGTCAAAGTGTGTGCGTGTATAGTGCTGCATCTGTTATGTACGAATACGAACAGCGACGTATGAATCGCATTTCGTATTTTCATTAAATTTATAATTTTGAAGTTAAATAATTTAAATGTTACTTCCATACAAGAAAAATTTTCCACTGCTCCGTCAAAACAATATGCAACTCAAAATGGCCCACACGCATGCCGGTATCACATAGCCCCGACCAACACAGAACAACACAAGGCCAAAAATGCAACCACGACACATTTCAATGTGACTACTTGAATTTACAGCACGACTGACACCACGCTCTTGGCATTTAACCTAGGCCTAACTATTTGGAAGGCGTTGATTGGCTACGTTAGTCTCAAAGGTGGTGAACAAGAGGGAAATTTGTAATACATAATGGTGACAAATTGGTATCGCTAATGCATACAAAAGTCAAATTATTATTTTTAAGAGTTAGAAACAGTAGTTTTCAATTTATTTTTCTTTTAAGCTGCTTATTTACCATTGTAAGTAAAGCTTCCAATACAATTTCATTTTGCAATGTTGTACATTCTGTGAGTCGTGCCGCACGACACGACGAAGAATATAAATAATATCTAATCCAAAATTGCTGGTCGGACGACAGAATCGGTCGGGCTTACGAGTATCTATCTTGTATTTCATTGGCTGTTGGCTGTCGTGTCGTGTGCGTTAGGGCTATGTGATTCCGGCATCGTAAGAACATCAAAATAAACCCGTCTCACGAAAGACGATAAACTAAAGCACCACCCCCCCCCCCCCCCCCAACTCTGCTCACTTATTCCTTTTCCCCTCGAAATAAAATAAAATGATACCCTAATTGGGCCCACATTTCATTGCTATGAACATTTATATGTGTTATTATTGATTGAAACTCTAATACGCTGGTTCTGGAGCGTTTCAAAATGTAAAGCTTACTGGCAATACAACGTATATAAAATTTGCCAAGCTTGTTATGCAGGGATACTTGTTGGCAAATAAATTTGAAGTTTTTTCCTGTTTTTAAAGGCTATATTTGAAAGTAACATAATGGCATGTAGGTTTCGACGTTGGATTCTTTCATAAACGTTTTGATCGTTTTCGTTTTGCAAATTAAAAGCGCTGATACGTTTTCAACATACTTTGTAAAGAATACTGTAATAGTAACGGAAGAATAATTCACATAAACAGGATTTACATTGGAAAGACAACTTTTTGATATCAAGTAAATTACAACATGCTTATCAAACTAAATTCTTCAATTTAAGCACCCAACGAAGGTGCTCCAACATCATAAAGAAGTGTCTCATGCGTCAGCAGGAACTGACGCATTCCAAAATTTATCGCTAAGGAAAATGAACTTTATGATGTGTTCAACCTGGGGTAGGTGGAGCATCATTTTATTGTGTAAGTAACATGTTCGTTTGATATATTGTTGCTGTAGGTCACATCTGCTTCTCTAGAGCGCTTTGTAACATTTCTGAACTGAAATACAGTTTTTCATTAGGTACCCGAGAACAAGCCTAGGGCTGTATTCACAATTTTGAGGAGGGAGGATGTGCGACTGAACTTCAGTGTAAATATCAACACTGAGTTAGAAATAAGTTTTTATTCACTGCATGGCAATCTGAACACATGGGTATTTGAGAAGAGTTATTAAATTATTTTGTATGTAGACCTGCAATACTTAACATTTGAGTTACTAAATGGGAGTTAGGCCTATTAAAATTACTGAAATTAAGAAATATTTGCTTAAATATTATTTTGGCTACCTACATACCCTAACATCCTGAGAATTATAACCACCATAAAAGTATCAGGCTGTACAGAGTTTGTTGTCATATCATACCACAAAGCTGAATTATGTACTTTTAATGCAATAGTAGGCATAGCATGTATGTAAGAATGTATACTGTCTTTGAAAATACGGTTATGGAGGGGGGTGGGCGGAATTTCGATAGTTGTGCATTCCGACGGTAAGGGGGGGGGGGGTGTCATTGTTAGAGCCTATTTGGTGTTCGTGGAAACCATGCTAAATTTTTATGTTTACAAGAACTTACTTCAGTTAAGTGTGGAAAGATTAGTTGTCATTAATATATTTAGAGTGTATTCAAAAACAGTGAAAATTTTTTTATTCATTTGACATTCAAAATACAATTTTATTTTCGTGCATCCTGGTTGCAAATTTCTTGCAAGGTAAAAAATTATCAATTTATAGACTTATTACATGGGCTGTTAGTCATTTACATAAAATATTTATAAACTAATAAAAGAATGGGTTTGTTGCCAACTTGAAACTGTTTGAACAGCCCTTCACAGCTTCTAAAAGTCATTTGGGAGGAGGCACATGCAGTTTGTTTATAAAAACAGGCAGTCATATGTTGTTTGTTTACAAATACTGGCAGTCACATGGTGTTTGTTTGCAAACAGTCACCTTCAATGACAGTTTAGCTGTGGCGGAAGGATACATAGCCACCCAGATGTCATTGGCACTACTTTCCTAGAACTGTCAAATTTGAGACCACTTATTTGAAATGGAATATATCGGACACACTACTATCCCACAACATGGAAAACATACCCCCCCCTCCTTTTTTTGTCCTTCTAACTCCTCGCAGGGTGGGTGAGGGGGTGGCACTTTGTG
This sequence comes from Dryococelus australis, assembly GCA_029891345.1. Classification (NCBI taxonomy): domain Eukaryota; kingdom Metazoa; phylum Arthropoda; class Insecta; order Phasmatodea; family Phasmatidae; genus Dryococelus; species Dryococelus australis. The sequence goes on along the minus strand of CM057009.1, from coordinate 305,904,640 downwards.
GGAAGGGGGGGGGGGGCGGTTCAAAAAGGAAAGATGGATGATCAGTGAAGGGCGAAGCGTCGGTTTCCCTCCCCTCCCTTCCGTTTGCCCACAGCGACTCTGCAAATACAGCGCTTTTTGTGCAAAATAATTCCGTTCTTGAATAATTAATATGAATCAATCCTCTTGAGTAATTTTTTTTTCTCGCCAATGTGAAGTATAGAACTCTCTGTTCAGAGATTGCACAGCTCACATAGCTACCGCTATATGATAACTAGATGGATACAAATGAAACTATTGCGTACTGCAGATAGTTTTCTTGTGTGGTATTTTAACTTTCATTACTTGCGGTAGCTGCATTTGGGGTCCTCAGCAAATATTGTATGTGTATAGCAGACTGAAGTGTGCAAGCGGGAAATCCGGGCAAAGTGTAGTATCTATCTTGGGACGGATTAAAGGAGGACATTTTACTGATAGTATAAGTTGCTGCAGTTCGTGAGTATGAATATGTCCTATGGAAAATGACGTCACAAGATAAATTCATGTTACACGAGGGCCGCAGTGGTCGAGCGAATGCTACAGCGTTCGCCTCCAACCAAATCGTTCCGGGTTCGATCCCCGGCGGGGCCACTGCCAGATTTCCGCAAGTGGGAATTGTGCATGGACGATTCTGTTTTGGTGCGCCGGATTCATCGGGTAACTCCCTCGCCCCCCCCCCCCAACTCCAAATTGCATTCCTGGCGCTGCTCGGTATCCATCTTCTCTCTAACTTCATTCATCAGCCCTGAAGACCTCAAAAGACGTAACTTGCGACGTAACTTGGGACAGTTGTATTTTTCCCCCGTATGCTTGTTAAACTACAGGAAACTTAACTCAAATGACACGAACGTTATTTTGGAATGAAATTAATAATTGGTTTCACATTAACATTTTCGCTAGCATGAAATTAAACACAGGCTACCTTTAAATGACCAATTTACCGCATGAGACGTTATCATTTGTTTACAAAAACCTTTAGAAGTACAAAAACATTAAAAGCCTAAATTACAAAATATGTTTACAGTGAATAGCGTTACATAGTTTTAAAAAATGAGCGTACTTAGTATTTGAAAAAAATATACATTTATTTTATTGAAAATTATGCACAGCTTGCTAACGTTTCATTACTGTAACATGTACTTTTTTTTGTGGAATTGCGACCATATTCAGCAATATTGTAAAATTGAATATCTGTATCTGCGTAATGCGTTTTTATGCTGACCAAATTGCTCATGTTGCATAAACACTGCGTTTAATGTTCCTAGTACACTGCGCATACTTAATTTTTATTTCTTAAATTTGCATTAAATCTGTTGAAATAATGATTAGCTCACATAAAAACTGTATGCAGTCAGTGTATACGTTTTATTTTCCCGTAGCATTATCGAATGGTTAAAATTTATAAATCAAAACAGTAAGTAGCTACTCACCACACCCGAAAGCGAAATGTTATTCCTCCCGAAGTACCGTTTAGGCCAACATCCATCAGCAATAATTGTTAGTACAAACAAATGCAGTCTACCACTAACATTACCTGTTATAATACGTGTTTTATTTGTCGCTAATTATAAATTAATACATATAATCCCGGCTACAAACTAATCCCGGCTACCTCACAGTGCCACCCCACCCCGTCAATACAACGCCACTCTCCTGTTCCAAGAACTGTGGACGAGCACAACCACAAAAGGTCTGCTACCGCGGCTGGCTCAGCGCAATATCGGTCTAACTTACAATACCAGGCGCACGCGCTATACGACAAGCATTTGGAAATTCCTGTAGCTATTTATCGCGCTCTTGAGTTTACCACTTCTGGGGAGCGTGACGTTAGTTAGTTGTTATTTATTTAGACGCAAATACTTTAGTATTATAGTTTAGTCAATAAAGTAAGTCACGCGCAGCTATCTGTACTGTCTGTAAGAAACCTGTTGGAACGTTTTCACCTTAATGCCGTTGCCGCAGTCTGATCATCGTTGCGATACGGGGCGGCCGAAATCCCCGTCGTCGTCCCATCCTGCCCCGACAGCGGGCTGGCTGTGGTAAGACTGCGCTCGTTGCCCGCAGGCCTTCGTGTAGTTCCCGTATTGTTTCCACGTTTTACAAACAGGCTCTTATTATCAAAACGCCGGCGGCTCATGTCCTCGCTCGTCGGGCTGTTCTAATTCTCTGCGTCCGGTATAATATACATGTCAAGAACCCTGGACCATATTTAATGGGTGGTATATTTCGATTGCAATAGCGCGACATAACTTCGTTAACAAAAATGAAACTTTAAGCACGAAAAAGCCAAGAATGTAAGTTCAAGTGGCAAGTAATGTGTCGCAGCGCAGACAAATTGCATGAACAATAAACATGAATTGCAAAATTCGTAAGAGAATAAAGAACAGAAAATTCAGATCGATTGAAATGATGCATAAGCTAACTGATATAACCAAGATTTTATTATAAAGCAGAGGTGATGAGATAAAAGTTTCAAATACTTCGGAACTAATACTGCAAGTATTTTTTTTTAATTCTTAGAATCGCATTAATGAATAAATTAATGTATGTTTAAATTCTGCGTATTCTGTCTTCTTCTATTTACAGTTCACAATTAATAAATGTAATTAAATCAATCAAAAAGAAATTCATCATGCGCTTGATAAAAAAATTGCTCTCGTATTATTAAAAATATGTGTAATGAATTTCCATTGCAGTCTGATAGATTTTGTTTTTATTTGAAGCTGTATGAGCTGATAAGCAACACCACAATATGATTTCTTGCGCGCAGTGGCATGCGTCATAGCCAAGTCACTCGGCTTCCGTTGCGAGCGCTCAAGTCGCACGGAAGCAGACCCGAATGGTTTGACCGTATCAAAACAGTTTCCCGTTCAGCAAAATGCCACACGACTAGAAACTCGCATACGACTGAAAACTCCAGTATAAGGCCCCAGATGAGGAATATTCTGGAGGAAAAAAAAAAACACTTATCTCTTATCGTGGGATCCGTACATGTTATGATGCCAGGAACTCAACGACCGAAATAATCCGCCAACGCCAGTAAGTGGGTTTAATTTACTTCAGAAAGACATGTACCAATATTGGCAGGCTGAACTAGGTATCAACTCCTTTACATTTTGTGGCGCTGACATGCGAAAATATTGACCACGTACGACAGATGCTGGGGGGGTAAATATTGTTCAGCTTATTTTACAGTAGCATCTAGCTCTTGCTCCACTAACAGCAATTTCACCCATTCGGACACAGTGTACACATTTGTGTACATTACGCAAGTATAGATAATTTTTGGTCTGTACTGCACACTGCGAAGCTCAATGACCAATGATCTTGCCTGTGGGTGAATGATTCTTTAACAGTCTTACTGGCCTAGGTAATGAATGGTCCAAAGAACTGTAGTCGAGCATATAGCCTGCAACTCATTGGCTGTGACAACGAAATGACTGCTGTGTCGACTTACGTGCAGCACGCATCATACATTTTTTGTTTGCAATGCCTGAAACCGTAAATTAAAGTTGCTTTTAAATGGTTAAAAGGTACGCGAAATGAGATGTTTATACAAAAAATGGGGTTTTAACACGCACGTGTTTAAACTGCACATATTCGCTTACGAATATGAGAGCGTGTAGCGACCACGAACAACTAATAGAACTCGCGTAATGAGGTTTTTGTGAAAGTTCCGACCGGCAGTCTGGCGTTTACCCATGCGACTACAGCTATCGCTCGAGTGGAACCATCGCGAAACATGCACCGGTGCCACTAAACTACAGCAAACATATTCCAGTGGTGCAAGATTTACTAGTGTGCTAGTTGCCCCCGGAAGTTACACGTTTACATGCACACGCATTTTATCGTTCATGTAAACCTAGATTTTCCCAAAAAAAAAAAAAATGTTTCTCCTTTTCAGAGGTTGACTTTTTATTACACCAAGTGCACTCGTTGACCACAAAAAAACACTAGAAACAAAATTTCCTATCCAAAAAAAGAGCGCTGCTCAAGTGGTTGTAGTTTCGCTCTGCCCTCAGTGAACTTGTTTTGTGACACTTGCAATTCAGATATTTGTGTCCGGGAGCATTTTACTTGTCCCATTTTGTTGGCTGAGATAGTATTTACACACGTAAATATTTCATCGTGAACATCGTTTTATTACGTGCGATATCGCATTTTCGTTTCACTCAAAATAAGCGGTAAGTAAAAAAAATGAATGTGCAGTAGATCAATGTTGCGTAAAATCTGGTCCTTAGAATGGTATGAATATTTAATTAACTTTCTAATGGACTGCAGCGATGAAATGTACTTCCTCGGTAAACGAACGAACGTTCGAGGTTTAAATGAAATGCATGAATTAAAGATGCACGGAGAACAAATCTAAAACATTCTGAATCTCTGACAGACTTTGTTCTGTCCACAGAAGCTACAAGTGACACAGGTTTTAGGGGGTCATTTTTTTTCACGTGCGTTTTGTTTTGCAAAATTATGGTGCAAAGAACCTAACATGTTGAGAGATATTTTCAAAGAAAAATGGATATACAGTACAAATCTAAGCTTTCTGACATGACGCGCATATTATTTTTAGGATATGTATATTCAATCGTACATTGAACATGTTATAAAACAGTCTATCTTAAACAATCAAAAATTCTATTAATCTTTTCTGTCTCGGGGTATGTGTACAATGTAATGTATAACTTATAATCTTTTTCTGCGATTAATAATTTCATTTTTTGCTGGCGCGGTCTCTTTTTTTGTGGACGACTAACAGAAATATTGAGATCTCAGCGACTTTTGTTGGTATCGAATTAAGAAAGGTAATTACTTGAATTTAAATTAAAAACAATGCATTTATTTCAATTATCATCTGCTTATTGAAAGCACGAAAGTGTACAAATGATCATATTTAGAACATATATAGGTTTATAAAAATTCCGAATATATCCTTATTGGACGCATGAATAAAGTGAAATATTCCATAGTAGTGCTAGTTTAATACATTATAATACGTGTCTGTATTTATAAAAAAGAATTCTTGGAAACTAGTTGCCAAGATTTTTTTTGTAATACTATTACATGTGAATCATAGTAAATAATACGAAAATTTTATGTCGAATGTGGGAATTAAATTTTTAAATTTTAAAAGCAATTCATTTACTGTGAATATAGTTTGGTATATACACGGAAATACATAAAAATTTTCGTATGTTTAATGAAACAAAGTGTTATAGAGGTAAAATATTTTAGTTGCAGTTACAAGAAATTCTCTGGCAAGTCGTTCCCAAAAATACTGTTACAATTTCGCTCTCAAAATTCAGTGGGCTGAACGAAGTTTGTTAAGAGATGAAGTTCTTGATTAAATAAAAGAGTTAGTTATAATTACCTAATTGTATTTACAACAACTACAAACGAAATTCTCGCGAATCAACATCTCACAAAAATTTATATCACTTACTGTTTACAATTAATGACTTCAATCAATACAATTTATAATTATCTCAAAGAAATCAATGAAATAAAGTAATTAAAATTCAGTCCCAATAGACAGTGCATCAAAACTTATTCAATTATTTGATCAATTATCTGTCCATATTTGAGACTTCCAATATTTACAATAAATTCCGTATTATATGCACATTCTGTCCCACCTCAACTTAGTCCATGTTCCACCAGTCCTCAATGTTCTAGAGTTCTCCGAGCGCCCTCACGCACAGTAGGCTTCGCTCGTCGTGTTTCGTACTCTTTCGTCCATTCACACCTCACACACCTCGTCCGCCGCCGCTTCGTAGTCTCCTGTCGTCGTCCGTCCTCTTCATCGATGTCACCGGTTACCACACTAAGCCCTAGTGCTTATACCAAGACTGCTGGCCGCTGGACAGCTGTGGTGTTTATAGGGTCGTAGGCCATCACCCAGAAATTTCGCTAAATCTCGCGTTGCGCCGAGGCCCTGATTCCCAGAATATTCTTCCACCGTCGCTACATTTGCCGGCATCTCCAGCGGGCGGAGGAGGGGCTGTAGCGCCAGTCAGGATCCGAGTGGCGCGACGGGTTGCCCGCGAGGGGGGAGGGTGGGATGGATGGCGAGGGGGGTCAACCCTACCACAGCGCCGGCCTGCGCGTAACGGGAATTCGTAGCAGGTGCGAGCTTCAGCGCGTAACAATAAAGTTTGTATAACATACAAAACCCTTTTACTATGTACGGTGGAAAGACACTAAGCGGGTGTAGAAGCCGATCCTGAGCGAGTATGTCAAAATGCTCATTTAATCGGAAACAATATATAATATTGGACCAGTTATAATTATATTCTAAATGTGACTGATTCCTTGCTCTGCTACCGATTGGTTTTAAATTAGATTTAAAATGTGCTTAGCTAACCTCGGGCAGGTAGAGCAATTTTGTAGTTTCCGTCCTTGAATGTTGCATTTCCAGAAAGGAGCCAATTTTCTATAGTCCATTCAATATTTCGTCCAACTGTACTGAAGTCCTGCTGAAGTTCTCCTCTCAGGATGTTCCTCCGCCTCAAGAAAACAACGCTTAACTAAGTATAGAAAACTACACCAAAGGGACGACGCATTTGTGCGTACTAACATTAGTAATATTTTTTGTGAGAACTGTATATTATAGGCTATTCACGGTAAAGTGAGCACTTTCTAGGGCCCTCCCAACAAGCATTAACTGCTAATAAATGTGTTTTATCACAGCCTCAGGCCTAAAATTTTTCAAGTGGTGGACTGTATACCTGTGTTTATTAGTCACATGGTAATGCTTATATTAATAAGTGGCAGAAAGATAGAAATCGACTAGAAGAAAAAATTAGCAGGGCCTTAAAAAGTGCTCACTTAACCGTCAATAGCCTATACTAGGCATTACCAATACACCTATTTTCTCCTTGTTTTTATTATAATTATTTATAAATGAAACACTATAATCTATACGCTAAATATAAATTATTGTTCAATTTAAAAATAAATAAGGCACCCCCGTGTTAACAGTAGTATTACAACGCTTGTAATACATGACACACTGAAAAAACCACTGAAGATGTCGGGGTGATTTTTCTAAGGTTTGGTTCAAAAAGTGTGGCGGAACCACGAATAGACTATTAGCGATCTGCTTCCGAGCCCAAGAAGGCCTAACCAATTTCCTGCATGTGATGAAGCCTTTTGACTTGCCTAATGCATTGGAATCGGTGACACATCTGCGCAGACTGTTCACTGAAAGAAAGGGTTTTTCAATGATTACGAAAACTATTTTGTTGATACTTTTCAAGGAATAATTTAGTTGCTGGTGAAAAACAGATTGTGGTGCACAATAACACGTAAATTTATAAGCCAGTACTTGCATTAAGTGCTCATTAATATATTTGTTTAACGAAAAAAAAAAAAAAAAAAAAAAACAGATATATATAAGCTGCCACCAAATATTTAGTTGGAAGCAATGTTATTGTAATATTGAAAAATGACATATGTTATATTCTGCGCACGTCTACTGGCGAATTAAAAGTGACGTATATGGTCACAGCGCCATATTGGTCCTTACTCGTCTCCTTCCGTCAGGTAACGAACTAACCAATGAGTGAAACTCTCCGGAAATTTGGAATGGATTACATAACTCCTTCATTCCTAGTAAGTTGATGTGACGCATATATCGTTCCAGAATATAAACGCTCTGTGAGATGTGCAGTGTCCAGGCCTTGGTGCCTGCCACCTATCGGATTTGTGGCATTTGCGTGCTCAAGTCAAAGCCCAAAGCACTGGTAATACATCGAGCTCGCATTCGTAGGGACTCGCTTTCGAGACACGACCCTCCATCCTAACTCCGGTTTCCAACGTTGGTCCGAGATCACTCCAGCAGGGAATCGCTTATTCGTGGATACAACACCTCAGCTCATTCCTTCCTCCAGCTTGCTGTCGACGAGACGTTGAGCCATACCTGCCTACTGAAGCACGCAATCCGCAATTCACGTTTACGAGCCCCACTAACCAATTCTGCTGCTAGTATTGTAACTATTTTGCTGCGGCTAACAAACACATTATCGCCTACCAACTCACTGAATTTATTTGTGATTATTGAAATGACAAAAAGAAGTTTTGTTGGCACCACTGAATTTTTTTGATGTCTACACTGCCAAAAAAAAAAAATTGTTGCCACCAGCGAAACCTTTTTTGGTCACCGCAACATTGTTTTTTAGTGTTCGCTGTGTAAATGAAACACTTCTGAAAGAAATATTCGAGAGAAAAATCGCACCTGACTAACAACGCAAATCGTAGCTTATAAACTGACCAGTAATTTCAGGAAAGTGTACAGTGAAATAAGAAAAGAGTTTCTTCATTATTATGATAGTATTGTCTATTCACATCTTTACATTTTTTGAAACAAATATTTGAATAATCACCTCTGATGTAACATTTTGGCTTGTTTTTAAAATATATCAAAGATCACAATAATGTAATAATGTAATTAATATTTGAGTATTGTTATTTTGGTTAAATAAAATTTTCACGGACAGTTTTCCAATAAATTATCTTAATATTGTAGTCAATATAAATTTTATAAAATGAGAGAAGTGATGTGTTGGCAATGGCTAGTAAGAAAGATTTTTCATGTAAAATGTTAGTAACTGAGTTTTGGTACGTTTTTAGAAAAATGAATGTTTACTTACTAAGGCATCTCTAAAGAAAAAATAATAATTTAAATTCGTGAATAACTAAGTAAGTATAATTTTTGTGTAAAGTGTGATATGTGGACTATCAAAGTCATTTATCTTGTTTGTCGTTCGTGTATAATTGAATAAGTCTAATATTCAAAACTGCAGACGTTGAGCATGTATGAATGATAGGGTATCTCGGAAAAGTGATAACAGAAAAAGTAAGCTGAAGTGCAAGTTTTGTCACCCTACACTGTAATTTGTGTATATGAAGGTATCTCAAGTTACTTGGTAACTATCATAGCTCATGAGATATGGATGAATTGTGATTACATAGTTATCTCAATTTGCATACTTTTACTCGATCATAACTCAATTATATACGTAACTAAGATGTCAATTACATAACTTTATTATTTATTTGTTTGCCTATATATATGACTTTCATGAATGCTCGCATATGTGATTTTACTACACGTTAGCATATCCCACCGGTACAGCAATAGTTTAGAATTAACGTACAATTCATCACATATCAGTGGTAATAGTGTTCGTTTATGGCCAGTCAATGGTGTTAATTGATTGCGTATAGTGTGGGCGCACTAAGACATTATTATTGAAAATGTTTGTCCGTGCTAATTATGTTATTGAATTTGCAAAATCTAGAGATAAAAAAAAACGAGATTTTCACACGTCTTCAAATTTTACTATCGTTTCAAGTGAAGTTGGCTGCAGTGGCTCACGTTAGTATAGTAATCTATACCTATCCCAAATAATTTCCATGCAAAGCTATTAGAAATATTTGTTTAGTATTGTTATTAGAATATTTGCTATATTTAAAATTGTCCATGTTTGCTTATCGTCATACAATCAAATTATATTTTCACATATGACTTGGGCTCTGATGACAGTATGACTGACTGAGATTTCAAGCTTTCCTAGCATGTTGAGAGGTATGACCAACCTGAAGGTATTACTTTCAACATAAAAACATGGCCTGTAAGTAATAATTCAGATTAATACATGAATGAAGCACGGCAAAACTTTTTTTTTTTTTTTTTTTTTTTTTTTCCAAAATGTGAAAGCTACTACTTTCGAAACAGGAAGCAAAAACTTATCCTCTGATTTATTTGTAGTCAGTATGTACAGAAATGTACGAAGAATAATTAAATTACCTTACGTAATAACCCTACTTCAAATGCTTCTACGAACTGAATCCTCCATTTAAGAAATCAAAGTAGGACACTAGCCACAAAATTATTTTCTTAATGAGAAAATCAGTACTACGGATTATGATAGCGTATTTTCTCGTATCAGTGACGAAATATATATCAACTGCCTATATACAGAGAATGCATACAGTGCCAAGAATAGAGATAAATCTATGGCCAAACAAAATGACGCTCATCGTTATTGTGTTTAATTTTCAACAGTGCCTGCCATCTCCTTATCTAGCTACCTCGGTTCCTTTTTACAAGAGATAATTGTGGACATTTAATTTGACGGTCTACGATATTGCTTCTGGAGAAGCTACTTGTTACGTTCGGGATGATCGGCTCTCAAGACCTTGTTAAGAGCCGCTCAAGACCTTGTTAAGAGCCGCTCCAGACCTTGTTGTTAAGAGCCGCTCAAATTTCTCAACTCAACTCAACGTTTGTGACAATTTTATATCAGGAAGATGTGGGAATTAGATTGCTTCATGCCTTTTCAAACACTTTTTTGATGATACAGGCACAAAATTCTGTCTTACCCAGACACCTACAGTGGGTAAAACAATAATAGTGATGTTGGATTAATGTTTTATTAATTTTAATTTATTTTATTAAAGTCATATGAAGGTATACGGGAAATTAATTACAAGTTTCTTGTCAGTTCTCACGCCCACATGGGGCGTGACAATGACCGTTGTGTAAATCGAAATCGAAATAATGACTTTGCTGAAGAACTCTCATCCGAATAATTGGGTGCAATTAAATAGGTCGTGCAGACAGAGGAGTTATTTCAAGGAATTTTTAAAGGAAAAAAATACCCTTTTTTATTATTGGTAATTTGCATCAAGCTTAGGAAACATTCGCAATGAGAGAAAACGAAGATGGTGAAAGGTTTGTTTGTCAGCGAATACAGTGGTAGCACTACGCTGGGAATGTATGCCTCGTCAGATACAAAGCCGCAGGAAAGATGAATGTACATTTTCTGTGCTTATATTAGATGAAGGAAGAACACGTTTCCAGATTTACCTCTCCTCCACCTGTAGGCCTAATCACTAGTCAATAGCTAGGGAAAGAGGAAACGCCTTAAAAGATCTTTCTTTCATCGATCCTGTTTCCCATCCGTTTTACCGCGAATTGAAAGTTGCTAATGACACAGATCTCGGTGAAGATGATCCAGATGCAGCGTGAAGCGAATATTACTGTAATTATTACTGCAATATTGTCAAAGTGTGTCACACTCCCATCTAATTCCAACTGGAGCCACATGAACGCCATTAAGAATTTATACTGATAATGCTGCTATGCGAAGTATTATACAAAATACTTATTCTAAATAACGTATTTTCGTAACGTTAATACTTATATGGACATGTACATAATATGGTATGTGAAATTGGTTTACAGTTTTAATTGTGAATTATTGAATAGGTCGCAATTAGGTGATTTAAAAAAGTTACGATAAGGTGTATGAGGCACAGTGTTCACAGATTTCACGATAACCAAGTTAGTTATTATATAACACGCATCACAAAATTGTTATGAGTTATCCTGATTTACAATATGGTGACAAACATTAAAACTCATCTCCTGTAAAACCTTTGCATACTGACTTAACTACTTATCCACAATGGGTTCACATATTTAAATGTTACTTATTAAAAATGTTATTTTTATATAGTCCAAGCAGCGCAAAATATGGCACGTATTTTCCTCATATGTCTCTCTCTCTCTCCCCCCCCCCCCTTTTTTTCACCTGTTAAAGAAAAAAACTTGTTATTTACTTTGGTTTTTCGTTCAACATATTGTGATTCGCATTTATCAAGTAGGTGGCTAATTATAGTTACAGGTTCTTGATTTTAAACTATTTCATAAACATTATATTATAAACGATAATGTTCGATTTCTTGATCCATAAATTCTACGTGATTTTAATGTTAAAATACTTGTTGAATATATGTATTTAAATGAGATAGTGGGACGGGTGCCACGTACAAGTTGGCAAAATTGGTGACTTGGCGACTCGCTGTACCGAGTGTTTATTTTCTTAACTAGAAAAATGCAAAAATAAAAAATCCAATAAAGTTCGTTCACGTAGATTTCTGAGCATACATAGGTAAGTAAACAAAGTTTTGATCGATATGTTTTTCTTTTACAGACGTAAATATACTTCAACATATGTTATGTCGGTTGTACGAGTATTGTAGGCCTACTTACGGAATGGCAGTTATTGTCTGGATTCCTATATGTAGTGTTCAAAAGTATTGGACTCAACGAAGTTTATACGCTTTTAACCGTGAACGACTTTAATGATAATATAAATGATTGAAAGGCCATCTTTGTTTATATCTCTACTTCGCGTAACATTTCTTTGGTTTTGTTTGTTTTAGACATTTCTGCGAATGGAATATTTGCAACAGTGCCAATAAATTGCTCGGAATGCTAAAGTCTACTCAGAAACTAACAGAAAAATTATGAGCAGAATTAAAGTTACAGTGTTAGTGTGCAGGTACAGGATTATTTACAATATTCGCGGCCATGATGAACTTTTTTTCACCCCACTGTTGTTCACACGCAAATTGACGCGACAAAATACGCGATACGAGTAGCGTAGGTGAGTTTAAGTTCTTTTTGTTTGGAATAAATGCTCGTTTGCTTTGATATGTCAAAGAGGCCATCTTTTAATATAAATAACCAAAACCTCGTCAGTAAAGAGATATTAAATACCATCAAACTGTTTCCCCTTCCACAGTTTTAACAGGGATAAGCACAGCTATGTCGAAATATTAATACGTAATATGTGCAATGAGCTAATAATTTGTAAATTAATCGTCCCGGGTACTATTCTCAGTATACATTATTATCAGAAGTCGTAAAGATGACTTAAATATAGTCATACATTGTGAGCATTCACATAACACGCTTTATTTAATATGCCAGAATTTCTCGTCTACCAGAATAATGCAAACAAAGCATTTGACAGGTGAAATATGGAGGTCTCGTGGTAAGGTTTTCGCTTGCATATAGTGAAATGATGCCTTATCTTTACCTGAAAGTAGAACTTCAGGGTTTTATAAACGTGTGAAATAATCGTCAGTCAACTATAAGTTTTAATTCTATAACTAATGGCATTTGAATATGTTTTCATTTGTACATACATGAGTTGCTATATGCGTGTGATAAATTTGTATTTGTTCAAAAACATTAAGTGTCAATTAGACCCCCGGCTACTCGTCACGAGGCCCGCAGCAATTTAATTGTTACGTGTGGATGTCAAAGGATATACGAGAATGGCCAGAATAATGAGCATATCAGGGCTTCGAAAATAGCTCATAGAACCGCCAACAGCCTATAGCAGGACTGCCGTTATAACTCACACGCTGCTCGCTGACGTGACCAACTACGATGACTCGAACCGCACAAGGCCGACTCGAGCCGAGCTGAGTCGTTTCCCCGTGCATGTGTGTGTGTGTGTGTGTGTGGCTCATGTTTATTTTACACGTCCTCGCGTATAACCGATTCAGATCAATAAACACGAGTCCGCTGTTTCCGTTAGCAAAACCACGGTCTAACGTAAACGGAAAGTTCCACGATCTGCGTTTCATATTCGAAATGAGGCCGACGAAACATTCCAATCCTCGATCATTTCTCTTCGACCAGATCCAAAATGCGCTTCAGCTAACATTCTGCAAACCGACCCACGGATTTTTACACACCGACGTATTATGTTAGTGTGTTTACTTTCATTTAGGCTCGCTGGTGTATTTTTTGATTGAGGTTAAAATTTACGCGTGGGGGAACGAAGGCATGTCGTATATTTTCATAGTTTCTTTCAGCTGACAACATAGATAGATTTGATCGTAAATGCAGATCGATATGATGACATTTGCCTGTAAGTTACTTGCTACCGGTGCTATATTAAATACGACCTGTCGACCTCCCGTGGCGCGGACGGTCGGTGCGTCACCGATCTCTGGTGCGGGAGGCTCTGGGTTCGAATCCCAGATAAGGCATGGGTATTAATTTAAGTTAGGAAGTTAATCTGTAAGCCGTGTAAGCATAAAACCCGGGGACGTTAAACAGCCCTCTACAATACAATTAAATACGACCTACTTACGTCGCTTTATGAACAGTAGTTATGCATTCTATAAGTAATTATTTCCTATGTTTCTTGGTTTCGGAAAGAATTTTTTTTTTTTTATCTACGAATACCGTCTTCTGAAAGTATTAAAATAAATAACGCCGTTGACGGAAAGGAATTACTGTTGCTTTTGAAACTCGGCTTTGTACCGTTAAATAGCCAAACTAAATTTTATTTGTATTCTCCCTCAGAAAACTATTAAACACACAACTTCTAAATTTACTTCTTGAAGCTCAGCTTCATTAGTTTTGTAGCACCAAATCAGCAACAGCCTTAAAGTTTCCAGCTATTTTCGTATATCTCATTTATAAGAGGACAAGGCGTGCGAGAGAAGTGCCTTAATTGCACTCCAAGTGTGGTTGTTATCTACCATCATCGATGTTTTGTGGGGCGAAGGTGACGTAGCGGTTAGCCTGCTCGCCCCCCCTCCAACCGCGTTCAATCACCGGCAGGGTCAATCCCGGGTTTTCGCATGTGGGAATCGTGCTAGCCGATGCCATTGGTCGGCGGGTTTTCTCGGGGATCTCCCTTTCCCCCCGCCCTTTCATTCCGGCGCCGCGCCATAATCACCCCGACCACCTTCATTGCCTCTCAAGACCTCGCTTTTAATAGCAGCCAAAATCTCTTCACTCCACTTGATATTTTGTGTGATGACCTCTCTTAAGTGACCTAATTTGTTCTGATGTAATAACAGATTATCAGTACTTCCGCTGTGTTCTCGTAGTGTGACCAAGACACCATCACTAATTTATATCTGATTAGTGATAGAAATCTGGCTAGGGGTTTTTAAAAATGCCTTGTTTTATACACTCCTGGTCTGATAATGTACACAAAAGAATAACTATCTGTCGTACAAAAAATCCGATGTTTAGTTATAGTATACGTGTTTGACAGGTTCGCGTACTCGTGTGAATACGAGAACCTGACGTGCAAACAGAACGCATGTGAGAACGTGGACGAGTTTCCGCAATTCCACGATACATCGTAACTCAAGGCATTCGCTGACGAAGTTTAAAAACAAAGCTCCGACTTCGCAAATTCGGAACTTTGGCAACGAAAATACATAGTTAATTGCATGCGTTCGATCCTCAATTAAAACTTCTACGAGGAACTAGTGAAATCGACAAAAACATCAACTCCTCGAATCTCATTCCGAGTTCGGGTCAATTATTTCAGGGTCCACTTTTTTCTCGTTAAATTAAATCCTTTGTAGGTAAATGAGTTTTCTTTTAGTCAAAATTGTGGAATCGTCTCTTTCAATTAAAATTAACAGTTTTTAGTTCTTTGTTGTAAGAAGCGTATCTCCGAAGCTCGTGGCGAAATATTGACTTTTCACTGAACGTAAGAAAATTCGTAGAACAGCTTTAGAAAAGTCGACATGCGTGAGGCGATTGATTGTGACTGATTGTACCCATCTTATCGTTCAACCACGTATTTTTCCTTAGTCTTAATCATCAGAAGATAATATTATTTGGCATCATAAAGGAAAGATATCTTGCTATTGTTTTTGGCTACATTCTTTTAGGCAACTCACCTGAATTATAAGAATTGTATATTTAGTTCGAGAATATGTAAGTGTTTTTAATTTTCTATAACTACGAAACGCTTAACGCGCGTATTAAGTAGGACACAGTGAACACAAGGCTTTGCCAAAAGAAGGAGCCAGTTGTTTTGCAATTCAGAAATATGAAGGATGTGTTCTTATGTAGTACGCTTACCAGTCCCTTATAGGAAATACATCAAAGTGCCACAAGCATTCTGTTAAATATGCATGGATGAAAAAACGTTACTTATGAAGACTGTTATAGTGAATGCGATTCCGGTGATGATGAATATGCAGTCAGCACAAATGTGACGCAGATTTTCTGACATGCCTAAAATTAACATCGCCGCCAACAATAGTGTTAATAGAATATATTTTTTTAAGTGTCGGCTTCGTCCCCGATGTAATCAAAGTAAAGTGGGGAAACGGAATAACCCCGAGAAAACACACTGCCCACGTCCGTCAAGTTTTCTACGTGTAAGAATCCAGAGCGACCCCAACATGAATACAGCTCGGTACGCCTAGAAGGTACGCGAGTGATTCAATCTCTACGCACTTCATGCTATGCTACACTGTTTAGTTGTTGAGATACAGATACTCGTAAGATTTGGGTTTTTTTTTCCCTCAATATATACTGACTACAATCAACTGGAAGCATCAGTGGCGCATAGTGAGCGAAACCGCAATTGCGCCATTGTTTTGTACACCTCGTGGCTGCGAGAGCAAAACTAGCCCAGGAAATGGCCTGACAGTTCAGTTTCTGGATATTTCAGGTTCACGTATTGACCACACACATTAACTAAACGAATCACTTTGGCGCCTACAGCTACCGTGCACTACAAATGGTGCTCCCCTGCGATTACACTCGAAACATAATACCTGAAGTGTCGGCAACACCTTAATATTTAAGTGCTTCTGGATTTTGCGATTATTTCTGGTGAACGCTCCTTGAAACAATTCTCTGCGTAGTGTTTAAAGGCTGAACTTGAATAAACCAGCTGTGTATCTTCATCGACCATTGTGGAATTATCGACTTTAGCTCGACCTACAATCCGACATTCAGCGACGTAGGCTACAGAACAGCGCCTAGTGGACACGTCTTTTGCATGTCATGGTATTTGCTTGCTCTATGTCGATCATCTTCTTAACACTTTCTGACTTAATGCAATGTATGATTTCCAGTGCTGCAAATACTTAATTTTTTTGTGTGTACTCTATTCAAGGCGGTATAGACTTGAAACTATAAATCTGAAACAGTGAGAATTGAGACAAATTAGTGAAAATCAGTGAAAGTTGAGCTACCTCCGTAAATCGGTGACAGATAACTTATTAATATATTGGCTGATTTTCACTCATTTATTTGTGATTTCCACCGAATGACGAGAATTCCACTGCTATTAGTCATTTGTTCCTAATTCATTAGTTCGATTTGTCAGCCGGCAATAGCATCAACTGAATTCCAGTAAATATCATTTCACTGATTGATATCACTGATTATAGCTTAGTGTGATTTCTTCATCGCTTTGTTTTCTGATGTAGCGATACCTAGTGAGTTGTAGCAAGGTTTGGGAATAAGTTACTCAGGTGATAATATCATTAAAGGCTGTTCACGATAAAGTGAGCACTTTTGAAATCAACCTTAGAAATAATTCACTGCCTCTTCCTGCATATATTTTAACGGGCACACTAAGTGACATGCACCCAGTAAAGTTGGTAACGATGAATGGAAAGTAGTTCCATATATTAACGTCAAATAAAAAATGTTAGGTAACCATTTGGGAAAACTTAAATTATTTCTTGCGCTTTATGTTTTTTTTTCCATCTAAGTGAAAAATAAGCATATTTTTAAAATATTTACTTTCCTAACAATTTCACAGTTTCACTTGACCGACGCGTGACTAAAGTGAGGAGGCCCATGGCAATGTTAATTTTACATAAGGCGGAAGAATACACAACGTTCATACAAGTAGATCTTAAGCAGGGCTTTCAAAAGTGCTCATTTTACCGCGAAAAACCTATAGCCACTGAGCCTTGCAGTGTACAAGAAAAATCGTCCTCTGCTTTACATACACACTGTCTGAGTGAGTGAAGAGATTTGGGAGGCTCTCAATACTAAGGCCTTGAGAGCCAATGAGGGTGAAGTGAGGTGAGCATGGAGCAGCACCTGAATGAAAAGGCTTGATATATGGGAGATCCCCGAGAAAACCCGCCGACCAACGGCATCATCGTGCACGATTCCCACTTGCGAAAGTCGGGGTAAACCAGCCGGGGATTGAACCCGGTTCGCCGTGGTGAGAGGTGAGCAGTCTAACCGCTCAACCACCGCGGCCCCCACACTGTCTGAATAGGTTAAGTGCACGCGCAGAAGGCCACTCTCTTCGGCCGACGGACGGTGTTATCAAGTGTGGCGATGCCTCGTCACGTAAATTGGCGCCTAGTGTTTTTTTTACAAGGCTGGCAACAGTTGGTTGCCGTGGCGCGAGTAAAAAGTACTTTTATTCTGTGTATTTTTTAAGTGGTCGGCCGATTATTATTTTGCTATTTTTTATATACACTGTATTGGAATATTTAATAATGGCAAATTAAATAACTTGGAATTTAAACAGAAAATTAGAGTGTGCGCTATCAGTTACTGTTTCATCCCTCTGCCTGCATATTTGATAGCTGCAGAGATTAAGATTGAACTTATGGCCTATTCTGTGAATAATTAGACTGCGCAACGTTTACACCGATACTGTAGTAATTAAACTTAACAACGAGTTTGCTACCTGTTCTTCAGATTTGTTGCTTTTTCCATAAATGAGTACGTCATCTACTCACGAGTTGTGCTTGGAGGTTCGGGGTACTTTTTGGCAAAGCGAGGTACCATTTGAGTATCCTGAAACCCGCACTGGGTAGAGGGCGACTCACAAGCCATTGGCGGACGGCGAACTGCTTCAAAGAGTGCTAGCGTTTCGCTCTGCGCTACAGAGTAGCTGCGAATACAGAAGTGGAACAGAGGCCCGTTCCGCGATCCTCGTCAGCTGCACACGCCAGCAAAATGGAGCCACTGGCCAGCAACGTAGCGCAATGCCGTTCGCCAATCAGTGCCTGGTAACCTACTCGCCAGCCACCATCCCGGTCGTTGGGTAACATTTTGCAGCACGCAGTAGCCAATCAAAACCAAAGCCCGTCCCCAGAGCCTCGCGCAGCCAATCAGACAGTAGATATGCCCACATAAAAACAAAATGTTACCGCTAATGTTTTGATAGCAAGATACACCTTTAACGATGCCTATACGAGTTCTCACAATAATTTGTTTCAAAATAATTCTTTTTGTTCCACTTTAGATTTATTTCCAAAATATCATAATTATCAGCAGTTAAAATATTTCAATTTGGCTACCTGTTGGTATAGCCCATTTTAATACAAAACAGTTTTGTTCATTAAAGGCTGTTTACAGTTAACTGAACGTTTTTGACATCAATCTTTGAAGAACTTCGCTGCTGCTACTTCCATGTATTTTAACGAGCACACTGATTGCCATGCGCTTTGTTCAGTTTGTAAACGAGGGGGGGGGGGGGGGGGGGTGTTAGCTCCCCATTTTTAAACGTTGAATTAAAAGTGATAGGTAATTATTCTGTGAATACTGAAATTTTTTCTTTTGCTTTCTGTTATTTAATGTAGACCTACGTAAATGTAATGATTAGCCAATTTGTGAAATATTTACTTTTCTAATAGTTTCGCAGTTCCACTTGATCAACGCATGAATAAAGTGACTAGTCGGTCGCATGGCGAAGTCGATTTCACATACGGTGGGAGAATACACAAAGAGCGTACAAGTAGATCTTCAGCAGGGCATTCGAAAGTTCTCAGTTTACCGTGAACAGCCTATAATTAACATTTATCCTCCAAACGTTCGGTGTTAGTTACACGAGCATGCCGCAGTATTTTAAATATTAATTTGCACAGGAGATCTCAAAAATTCACAGTCATTAAGTTCGTGGACTCACTGGCATCACGAGTGTAGGCAGCAAAGGCCCTACAGCGTCCACTAACTTATTGGCTGTATTTAGAAGCACACTCTCGCCTATTAATTTACTTTACATGTCCACGATGATATCGCAACTAAACAGTTCTAAAATTTTAAAATTAAATAAGGGACAAACCCAGCCTGAATGGTCTTGTATTTTCAAGAGTTTTTTTTAGAGAGGAAATAGTCCAATCGCTTGGGTCACCTGGCTCTTTGCAAACCACAAGGTGTTGTGTAGCGTGCAGTTCACCGCATTCACATCGATGCTCTCCAAGTCGTAGAAACACTTCCTTAATTCTTTGCTACGTGAGTGTTCACCACTGAGACTGTTAGGGGTTCTTCAAGGCGGTGTATGGGACGTGATACAGCATCGCCTTCTATCGTGACGCACTCCCAGCCTCCCCCAGTTGGTTAGTACATTCACAGTTGCAGTTTTTGGATAAACATTTTTATTACAACAGTATTACAAGTCCCCCGCGTCATAACACAAATTAATGCTCTAATACAGGGTGAGTCCTTTAAAAGAGGTCCCGTGGTCTGTATTTCCTCATTCCCTGGCTCTGTTACACGCATGTCCAACGGGGCCTCTTTTAAAGGACTCATCCTGTATAAATCCATACAAAGCTATACTAGCATTGTTCGAGCTAAATTATATCTTATAGTTCCTCTTGTGGCATTTCGTCCCGCGACACAAATCGTGGATATAAAATTCCTATCTATAGTTATAATACTCAAAGTTGGTGGGTAAGATTTGTCCACGTATATTACTGACACGGCAAAAGAATACTTGCGTTAGATGAGAAGATTTGTTTGTGCAGTGACACCGAGAAAAATAAATATTAGAAGGACGCCAAACATATCGTAAGTTTGTATATGGCGAAACACATCTACTGTTAATGGAACAAAATAAAATGTTTCACAACGTTCGTTTGCACAAAGCCAATCGCACATTTTTTCAGTGAAATACTGTTGTGTATTTAAAGTGAAATTTAATGTTGTTGCTGAAGCACGTTCATTTCATTTTACCGAATATTAAAGTAGTTTTATAATGGTCTTACTGTAACAGTTTTCTCAATTTAGGTTATACTCGCGATACATTGATCCATACTCGTGGTACATTGGGGTATAACACGGCATTTAGTCAACATTGAAATCCACCTATTATTCAACCGAGTTTCGAACCCAACGCGCGGGCTTCAAATTCTGGTGCTCTACCAGAATTCTACCTACCAAACACACAAGTTGTTGAAAAGATATGTATTTGTAACTTGTAAAGGCGTTTTGTTTCGTATATTGTCTCTTTGCTTTCGCTTGAAATGTTTTGCGTAAACAGTGCCTGATTCTAAGCACATGTTCATTTTGTATTTCTTAATACCCTGAAAACTCCCGTTCTACGACATCTGTTATGCTTGTGTTTTGTAGATGTGACAGCTCGCTTGTTATCCGTGGCTATACTGTTTACTTATGAAGAGTCTCATGTGTAGGCACTTACGTTCAATTTTTACGATTTATTTGTTGTTGTCAAATGGAAGGTTGCTACGTCACTATCTGGTCAACACTCGCAAGTGTGAACTCTCTATTTTCCTCAAGACACGACTCCTCCGAAAGTCTGAAATTGAAAGACATTTTGTAGGGGAACATTTATTCATAAACCATTGTTTAAAATAATAACACTTTTCGTTATGATGGCATTATGTTGAGTCATAATACGCCGTTTAGTAAAACGTGATAGTAATGGCCGGGTTCTAGGAAGGCTAAGTAATCCGTCGCTTTACCGACTACTGACACACAGTTTCACATGCAGTCAGCTACCACAACGTGATATACAATTTAAAAGTTATGTATGCGTTATTTTGGCTTCCACGCGAAACTATATTAATGAGATAGTTTATACCAATATGACGTAAGAGTTTGACTGAAAAACACTAGTGGTATCCATATTTTCACAAACATCAAATACGATTACTCGAGCAGTACAACAAATGCTCCCAGGCGGTCCAGCCAACCAGACAAAGTCCTTTACCGTAACCATTTGAATTTGTTGTCGCGAAATGTTCAATGCAACAAAATATTTGCTCAGTTCGAAACAAGCTAGCGATTCGAATCTACCATGACAATATGAAACTTACGACAATCATCGTGAAATGATCGTGTGCATCGAACACAGGCTGATAATGTCAAAACAACCAAGCAAGTGTTTGGGCCAACGTATTATTTTAAACAGTACTATTAGGTTCAAGGGAAAACATGCTCACTCTAAATCGGAATCAGTTATTTTTATTGATTCTCCGTTTAAAGACGAAGTTAACTTAAGCGAAGAATGTTCACCACAGTTGTGATAAAAAACGAAAATCATTTTTGTATGGTAGATTATTTATTGAAGACAGTCAAGAAGTTCACTTTCGCACCAGGTTGCTATATATATATATATATATATATATATATATATATATATATATATATATATATAGCAACATTATAAAAATATTTACACTAAAATGTGCTTTTTGAATGTAACAAAATAGCCAAATAAAATGGTCAATATTTTAACAAAATTTAAGCGCATTTCCATTCTGGATGCTTCAGAAAGCAGAACTTGCAAGAAAATCTTCGTCATGGAATATCATCATAATGTTTACTATGATTGTATGTAAAGAAATTGTAATAATAATGTAGGAAATAATTTTTATAGTTATTTTTACGTGCGTCCATTTGACACAAACATTTATGGCTGAAACTGACATAAATAAAATTAATTTTAAAATTGATATAATATATTATTACTATGATTTCATTACACATAATCGCAGTAAATATTATGACGATGTTTCTTGAAGAATGTTGTTTTTGCAAATTCTGCTTTCCGAAGCATCCAGAATGGACATGCGTCCATTCTGGATGCTTAGCCACCGTGGCCCCTAAGGCGTATTGAGTACCAATTTACTCCCGAGGTTGTGTACTATTCAAGTAAGCAAAAAACCATTTTTAAAAAATAAAATACAATTAAGTTAATAATTATCTTATATCGAATATATACACAGCTGAGAGGGATATCATAGTATTCACTGTCCAGTTTTCGGTATAATAAGTTGTACTGAAGTCTGCAGTTTAATTTACTCGACTCCCACTGAGGCGAACTGGATTCGATACCCGGCGTCGTCGCCCCCAGAATTTCGCATGTGGGAATCGTGCCGGACGATGCCGCTGGTCGGCGGGTTTTCTCGGGGACCTCCCGTTTACGCCGCCCTTTCATCGCGGCCCCGCTGCACACTCATCTCTCTTCACCGCCATTGACTCTCAAGAACTCGATGACAACAGCCACTCGAACCTCTCCACTAATTCACTAACACTAAAGCTATACAATTTTCTCCGGTGCGAAGAGTTTATCGCCAGATAAAATTATTCTAACCTTAAAACTCAGCTTGTTCTGCCAATGAATCTTCCATTTTTCTACCGATACTTCTAGTGTGTTTTTATTTTAGTTCATCCGCGTGTCTGAATTTTCGCACCCGACTTTGCACTGGTGACTTAACTGGATTATCTCACTGCAGTACTACTCGTATTTTTATCTGGCCTAAGTTTGTTTCGTAAGTTTTCATAGGTATAATCCAACCCACTCAGATTTCAGTTGGTATAGAAATTTTGCCGTAATCATATTAAACGAGACAGTTCCCGTAGCGTGAGTGAGTGAAGATATTTGGGCGGATTTTAATGTCGAGGTCTTGAGAGCCGATGAGGGTGACACGAGGTGAGCATGGGGCAGAGCCGTTATGACGGTGAGGGGGAAACGGGAGATCCCCGAGAAAACCCGGCTACCGGCGGCATCGTCCTGCACGATTCCCGAATGTGAAAAACCAGAAGCGACCCCGCCGGCAAATCGAACCTGGTTCGCATGGTGGGAGGCGAGTAGTCTAACCACTACACCGCCCGCGGCCGCTGCCATGTCTCGTGTGTTTGACGGCGTGTCCGCTGACCGCTAACGCAACAAGACGCCGGAGGTTCGTGCTGCGCTGCAGTCGCGCTGGGTCCCGGGACCTTGGGAGGGGTGTGGCGCCGCGTTGTTTACGTCCCGTGTATCGTGAATGACTCCCGAGGGCTGGCACTGAGCGCATTAGCGGCGGACGGATTACGTCTGCTTTTCGGATCACTGAGCTGTCACTCCAGTCTACCCGTCTTCCTCCTCGCGTACCAGAGAAGCGCATTGCGATGTCCCCCGCTTTTGAAATCGCTACGACACGCGCATCGCATTACGTCGGCGTACAGGCAACTCGGACATTCAACAAGCGTGGTTTCATGCCGGAATCACATAGCCCCGACACGATCGAAACCGCAACCACGTCAATTTCCAATGTGCCTGCTCGAATTTACAGCCCGGCAGTTTACTGACGCGACACGAGTAGAATTTCTCGGATCCATTTAGATGGCGCTGATTAACTACGCTAGTTTCGAAGGCGGCGGGCAGACGGGAAATTCGGAATAGGTGATGGTGACAAAGTGTTATAGCTATTGCATACTGAGGTAAAATTAAAATTTAGAAGAGTTAAATGCAATTATTTTCATAATTTGTTTTCTTTTAAGCTACATATTTCCCATTGTAGGGAAAGCTTATCATACAATTTGTTATGCAAGGTTGTACAGTGTGTGCCTCGTGCCACACGACACGACGAAGGATAGAAATAATTTCTGATCCAAAACTGCTGGTCGGACGGCAGAATAGTCGGGCTTACGTCAGATATATCTCGTATTTCATTGGTTGTTTAGTTTTAAGTGTCACGTCGTGCTTGCGGTGTCGTGCCGGTCGGAGCTATGTAATTCCGGCATCAATGCACCAAACAGTAGAGCACGCGTAGCGATCAAGTACGAGCGTGGTTTATCATAAAAGACTAACCCTTTCATACCCAACGTAGACAATCGTATGCATGCTGCACGGAAATGTTAGTTTTGGCCAGTACTGTATACTGCGAGGCGCAGTGACCAGTAATCTTCCCTGACAGTAACTGATTCCTAAATCATGCTACTTCCTCCACAATATGACTCACTCATATCACTATCATCGACCATAAAACCTACTGTGTGGATTGCTTGTAACATAAAAGCAAGTTGTTTTCCGTCATAAGTGCAGTTCTTATCATAATTTTTCATATTTGCAACACTTGAAACCATAAACTGATGTGGAAATAAAAGGGTTAAACATCACGAAAAATTTCACCCTCCCTTAACAAGATGAGATTAATATAAACGGCTTATGCCCGGTTGCGCCATCGTGGTTCGGAACTCGATCCGAGATTGCACATAAGATCGACACAGAAAGCTGTTGCACCATTCGAGTTCAGAGCTGGACTGGAGATCTCGATGGAGTTCATTTCGAACCGCCGAAATTGACGGTTCCAAATCTCAATCCGAGATCAGCAGCCATCGTCAACAAATGTACTGTAGTTTGAAAATACGCCAACAGATAACACTACGTTCGATAGTTTTCTTGGGAAATTATAACAACATTATACGCACTTACAGCATCATACGCACTTACAGCATCATACGCACTTACAGCATTATACGCACTTACAGCATTATACGCACTTACAGCATTATACGCACTTGAATATTATTCAGTAAAATTCGTGCAACAATAATTCACATAAAACAGATAAAGCATCGCACATCTAGTTCTATCTATAAAGAAAAATAAGCCTACTTCCATGACGTCATATAGGCATTACGAACCAATAGCAAAATTTGTCTCATACTGAAAATAGATCTCTCACTTTGGAACCAAGAACGATAAATCGGAGATCCAAAATCATGAAATTTCGTTGGTGCAACACTTTTACATTGAAACCAAGATCAAACGGGAACCTGTTTCGGAACTAGGATCATTCGATCTCGGATCGGGGAAGATGTTTGTGTAACCGGGCATTAGAGCTTTTCGACTCGGAAGTGTGTGCGTTCTTTCATATTAAGAAATAGTTTGCTAAATGTGTGCCGTGACGTCTGAAGCCCGAGCATGTGATTAACGCTCGTAAACAAGGCCGGTGTGTTCGATAATTATCATGAGCGCTCGCTACTTTATTGAACAACGCAGCTCCGGCGCCGCTGTGCGTGATACAGTCTGTCACGCGCCGATGAGTTAATAACATGCTATGGGATAATATTTATTGCGACAACACTGGAAAAAAAAAAATCAAAGGCTCAGCGTAGGAAAAATAAACGCTGAAGTTTTATTTGGTAGTCGTAAATCAGTGGGTTATACCGACCCGCAGATATCTGACAGTAACAAACCATTTATTGCTGCGTAACTTAAACAACGTTCCACTAAAACAATTAATTATATTCCCAATCTAAATCGATTACCTAAACGAACTTAAAAAGAATCCAATCAAAAAATAATATCAGAAGACTATTGTTCAACTAACAATATATAGGAAATTCACGGTAACGCGAGCACTTTTGAAAGCCCTTTCATTTGGAATAATAGTCAATAAATGTATTTAATTTTAACATTAGGCGTGAACTTCTGAGTGCGGTGGAATATACACATTGTGTTTATTACTTACATGGCAACATCTATTTTAAATGATTATATTAAGTGTAGAATATAGTTAAAAGTAAAGGTAACTAGGACCTCAAAAGTCCTCACTTTACCACGAATAGCCGTTACCAATGAAGAACAGGCATCGAAAGAGTTTTAAGAAGATTTTCGACGAAGGCAGGTATAAAATAAAAATTCTTTATATAAATAATCCAGTAGTCAAAATTTAACAAAAATTTCTTATTTGTATTATTTCAACTTTCACTTTTTTTTCTCACTTATTTGTTGTATTTTCTCTTGTGCTTGATTGTCAACGACTTGGTTACTCACACCCAAATATTATTATTTTGTATCTATCCGTAAGTAGGCGAATTTGTTTTTCTTTGTTCTAATACCTCAAAAGTTCCGTTGTTTAGTTATTCTTCGCCTAAATCTATTTTGCCGTATGTAGGCTCTATAGACATCGCAGACAATGGAAAGTTGCCCTTTAAATTCTGAACATAATTTAACTGCACTGTTGCATTTTAATTTTGCAAATAAATCAGAATTCGTTATATCGCCGTGTTAGGTGTGCAAGGGATTAACTGTGAGTCAGTCTCCAGAGACCTCAAGGCCTTGTAACCTCTGTGTGACGTCACTGGCGATAGGAGATACAATTTTGCTGTGCGACATTGTTTTGAAATGCGTAGCAGCGCGGGAAAAGAAAATGAGCAATACTATAAACGAAGTGTTAATTGTGTCTGTTTGCCATTGTGGGGAAAAAAAGGGAAAAAAGAACAATGTTGAGAAATATTTCTTAATGATATATTATCTTAAGGTTGAAGTAAAGCTACTGCGTATAGAGCACTGCACCCGACTATACAACGTGAAGAAATCGTAAAAATAGTAGTACATGTGAAATAAAAATGGTCAGAAACGTGAGATTTATGCTGTATATGGAGTATTGGTAGTTTTCAAGGCAATCGGGATCACAAAACTTAAAAACCGTGGTGTATTATAACACTTTCAGTAGCAGTTTTAGCCGACCTCCCATGGCGCATTCGGTTGGTGCGCCACCGATCTGGGGTGCAGGAGGCTGTGGGTTCGAGTCCCGGGTATGTAATTAAAGTTAGGTTCTAAGTAAGTCTGTAATCCGTCCCCTGATAAGCTTTCAAGCATAAACAAAATAAACAAACATCAGCAGTTTTAACTGAAATACAACCCACGACGAGCCTATACTAATCAAGCTGCCCACAATATTGGCAACCTAAGTGGGTCTACTACTCGTGACGTCACTGGCCTTGACCAGAGCCTGTGAGGCTTTGAAGTCTCGGTGGCAAGGGCTTGACTCGGCTTCGGCAAAAGACGTTCGCGCCGGCGCCATCGAAGGAAAACACGAAGAGCCCTTGGATCAATCAACTCGGCGTGGGGTTCTGGGGAAGCCTTCCTTCCACTCCAGGATACGAGATCGCTGACGCTTCATTTGGCGCCCAACTCACTGCGATGCGAACGGCTTGGCGTGGCGCAAATACGCTATATGCCGCTTCACCGTAGCATGTTCGACTCTAGTACAGAGTCACATGACATTGTTGTAAATGTATGTAGTTCGGAAACTCAGTGACCAAGCTCCACTCATAGTTTCTTTGGACCAGTGGTAACACAAAAGCCCTTATACATTTGTTTCCGGAAACGTGTTTTGATATCTAATAATTGTTTTCTAACTTGCGGCGCACAACACCTGGAGAATGAGGCGATGCGATCATTCGTGCTGGGCAAGTTGCATAGAAAGTAGTAGGCGTACGATGCTGTGTATGTGATGATTTTGTATCGCGCGCCTACGACCTATGTAATAAGTCGTACATGCATCGTGTTGCACGCCACAACTTTCAACACAATTATTTGATACAAAAATACGTTCCCGGACATAAGTGCATACGGCTGTTGTGTTATTGTTGGTCCAAAGTAACTATTTCTGGAGTTTGGCCACTGAGTTTGCAAACGCTATATAAATGCATGTGTGTGTGTATGTATATATATATATATATATATATATATATATATATATATATATACATTTTATTAACTCTCAACTTTTATGGTAAAATTCGTCACAGTGCTAGTGCAAGAGATCCTGGGTTCGTATTAGAGGTAGGGCTTGAATGTAGGTCATATTTGAGAATTATTTGAGAAATTTATCTTGTAAACCACTCCCCAATCAGCAATTACAAATAAATGGGGAATGTAATTAACAACAGGTAAAAGCGCGTGTGCTGCAAACTTGCATGTTACCTTAATGTAAACTTCAAGAAACGATTATCTTCAAGGAAAGGGGGAGGGCAAGTGGGACAGCCATGAAATTATCTTCAAGGAAAGGGGGAGGGCAAGTGGGGCAGCCATGAAATTATCATCAAGGAAAGGGGGAGGGCAAGTGGGACAGCCATGAAATTATCTTCAAGGAAAGGGGGAGGGAAAGTGGGGCAGCCATGAAATTATATTCAAGGAAAGGGGGAGGGCAAGTGGGGCAGCCATGAAATTATCTTCAAGGAAAGGGGGAGGGCAAGTGGGACAGCCATGAAATTATCTTCAAGGAAAGGGGGAGGGCAAGTGGGGCAGCCATGAAATTATCTTCAAGGAAAGGGGGAGGGCAAGTGGGGCAGCCATGAAATTATCTTCAAGGAAAGGGGGAGGGCAAGTGGGGCAGCCATGAAATTATCTTCAAGGAAAGGGGGAGGGCAAGTGGGTCAGCCATGAAATTATCTTCAAGGAAAGGGGGAGGGCAGGTGGGGCAGCCATGAAATCGCCCTTACGCTTGTATCATAGTATTTCGGTGTGTGGGCGTTTGTTGTACGGACATATACTGAAAGATAACCTGGAGTTCATCAACTATCCTCATAAGAGGTTGTACGTGTTTGACGGTTAACTGTGCCATTTTGGAAAGACTTGCTTAGGTTTCTCTTTCCCTCCATTATATATATATACACACACTTCCGCAACATGTAAAAATTGACATTACCATTGGAATAGTTTAGACTATTCACGGTATATTCGCACTTTCAGAATATCGCCTTTAAATAATCTTACCATATATTACAGATTAGGTTGTTTCCTACATAAATCATATTTTATTATTTTAGTTATTTCATACTTCTCGTAACATTAAAGTACCTTACTTTTCAGTTGAATGAAACTTTCATTTATGTATTTCATATGAAATATAGATTTTTTTTAAATAGTCCACATGAAAAAATACAGAGACGAAAGACGTTTGTTGGTAATGGCTAGTAAGAAACAGTTCTTACATCAGATAATGTTAAAGAGAGTATTTTTTAAATTATTTGTGAAGGAGACGTTTTTCGTTGCCATATTTAGTTTTTCAGGACAGCAATGCTGGAAATATATTTCGTTGTTGTGCATAGAAATATTTCTTTATGATTCTCCCTTCAGCACATGGCGAGTTGGTTTTTCCTCCAGACGTAGTCATTTTTTTTTTTCACTCGTGGCGGGAGGATACGTAGACTGAGAGAACAACCAACTAGCCAACTAATTATTTGTCTGTATAGTGTCGAAAATATATTTAGTTTCCCAAAAATATATTTCGTTGCGTTAACAAAACTTGAAAAGCAACAAAATTAATTTTTCCATCCAAAAAAAAAAACGCACGTTCGAATAAACAAAACCGCTGTGTTGGGGAAAACATGTTTGTGAATTTATTGATGCTCAATAATGGTATAAACATCCTAATCAAATATGTTCAACAGGAAACCAAAAAGTAGAGCTTTAAAACTTGAAATATTTATTTGTGCACGTTGTCCATTATTTGGTATGTAGTTAGAAACATTTCTAAGTCATTGGTATAGTCAGTTTAGCTGAGTTTGCTAAGGTGTAGCATACATGCGTATTTGATCTAGGTACGAGCGTCAATCGCGCTTCCATTTTTTTTTTAATTCACCGAAACTGCTTATTGCACGAGACAAATTAGTCATTAGTTCCACCAACCAAATCTTTGTTTGGGACAACCAAATTCGAGTAACAAAGTAATTTCGTTTCAACAACAAAATATTTCATTGCCTGTATGCAGACAAACTTTGTTTTATTCAACAAAACCCTTTACTCAGTGTAGGGAATATACCGGGAGTATAACCTCAGCAGGGCGCCAGACAGATAGTAACAGGTCTCGTCGCTTTCGTAAAACAACGCTGTGAAGTTTTCAATAAAATTAACGTTTCACATCTTCGACATTTGTTACTCTGGCGTGACTAAAATACAGGCAAGAAGATTTCTTGAAACTCATTCAAATAATGCACTTTTAATGAGACGCTAAATCAAACATTTATTTTTTTCTAATTAACTGCCAACATGTTTACGATATGATGAATGTCGTTACGGATAGTGTTTTCTTTTTCAGACGTTGTTATCACCGAGCGCTCGTTAACCAGCAACCAACGATAGCTGTCCGATGACTAAACTCATAAATTTGTTCGACTTTCTCCACTGTCCAAGCTGATTACGGGAGAAAGAGCAGGATTTAACACATCGTTAATTTTCCCATGATCAACTTAGGCAATGAATAAATACCAACAAATTTCCGAACTTAATTCATATAGGCTGTTCACGCTAAAATGAGCACTTTTGAAAGCACTGCTTAGTATTAACTTGTATACACATTGTGTATACTTCCGTCTTGTCTAAAATTAACGTTGCCAAAAACCACATCACTTTATTCATGCATCGGTCCATTGAAAGAGTGAAATTATTATAAAAGTAAATATTTCAAAAATTTGCACTTTTTTGCTCTTCGATGCATAAAAAAAACAGAAAACGAACGAAATAATTTGAGTTATCATAAATGTTTACCTAACACTGTTTATTGGAAGTTGTGATATGGAACTACTTTCACTCCATCGTTACCAACTTTACTGGGCGCGTGTCACTCATTGCGCCCGATAAATATATGCAGGTAGAAGCGGTGATTTTTTTCTAAGGTTGATTTCAAAAGTGCTATTTTTATCGTGAACAGCCGTTAGGAATTTAAACGTGTTAATAATATGCAAAATCATATCCTGATGAGCATAAAGCAAGAAATACTGACTTTGGAGGGCATAGGTTTACATATTACATTAGATTCGTGACACAGCGTAAAGATTTATAACAGATTATTTTAGTTCGCCGTCAAAACGTAGCATTTATGCAGTTAACCGGCAGTGATTTCTCTTAAAAGTTTATTTTAAAAGTACTCTCTTTGCCGTGATCTATCTTGAACAACAAGACACACTATTCCACACGCTCGTTTGAGTTACTTGCGCAAACGTGTCACCGTGTTTTAGACACACCCTGGAGAAGCCTGGGGCAGAAACAGATCTGGTTGGCAGTTACGGCTTAATATCGCCGACAGCAGTGTCGTCCGAGGCATAACAAGTTGCTCAAAAGAGCAGAAATTGGGAAGGAATCGGTCTTGCCCTGTGATTAGAAGCTGTCATTAGAACACGCCTGGAGCGATTCACAGAAACTACGGGAAAAGGAAATCAAGATGTCTGGACTGGCAATCGAGTCCCGTGTCCTCCCGAATGCGAGTCCAGCGTGTGGAACTTTTAAAAATAAATTTTTAAATTTTAACTTGACTGCAATTAAAGAAAAAAAAAGAAAAAAACCTTGACAGCTTTTAACTCTTTCAGAATTCAGTCACAGAGTAGGTAAACGTACAGAGACTAAATAGCGTGGCGGTTCTTTTGATGTCGGCGTCACTGTTAGGAAAGAGTCCGTAAAATTACGGAATAAACAGGTTACAAATTATCCAGACATCTGCGTTAAATTACGTTCTATTCGTTTATTTCCAATAACGATCTCATAACTCGCTGTGAATTCACGGTACGTATCTACAAACTTGCAAGTTTTATTAAATATGCTCTGTAAATAAAGGGATAGCAGAAAACCCTTTTATTTTTGTTGTGGTGGTGATCCACTGTGTAAAAATTACAAAAAAAAAAAAAAAAAATGTTGTCCAGTGACAGGATTTGAACTCGGAAAAAATGTGCGACAGTCCAACACATTGCCCTTTCACCTACCACGCTTTTACAATATGTAATGTTGTAAATACTGAGTTTACAGCGAATGATGCATGTAGGCATACGTCTCTTAGTTTCTAGTCATGTTAGTGAGTGTGCGATTTTTTTTTCAGGTTTACAAACACGAGGAAAAAAAGTTTTATTTTCGTAGTGTATTTCATCTTGTATAAGACAGAAATTAAAAAAGAAGTTTAAACATCTTGTCTTTTTGTGGGATTTGAACACGAATCGAACAATTAACAATCTATAACCCGAACATCTTTTTTTTTTTTTTTAAACTATTATTGACATATTGACCGATACATTTGACGTTGGACACAGCGTGTGTGACGCTTGACAGTGTGTGTTTGTGGCGGTTGACGAGCTCGAGTTTGACCGACTTGACGAGACACACAAATGCGCGACATGCGAACTGAAGGTCTGCCGCCGAGGAGCCAGGGCGCGAATTCCCGACCCTCCGACTACAAGTCGGCCACTCTGCCCCTGAGCTATGAGCGCAGAACTTAACAGGTCGACTACCACACCTTTACACGAAGTATCTCGTAAATAAGGAATTTACATGAAAACGACGCATACGCCTTGCTCAGTTTCAGGTCGTGTTAGAGCGCTTGCTATATTTACTGTTTATAAAATGAGGTTACGAAAATATTGTTTTCTTCTCGTTATGGGAGTGATTCACTGTGTCTGGAGGTTTTGTTCTGAAGCGGAATTTTAACAAGAGTCAACGAATTGACACTCCACGAGTGGTTAGCCGCTCACTTACTATTATTTTACACGAAGTAGTATTGTGAAGATGTGATTTTATGCCCTTCATGCACCATCTGCATTGTTCGTGTCTCAAAGTCGAAGCCGCAAAAGAATACGAAGAGTTTCCGTATTTTATATTTACGGAACTCATTCCCGTTATTCGTCACTACGGAGTCTCTTTCCGTAAATTAACTCTACATCACCGTAAAAGTTTCCGTAAATATACAGCAATTTCTAACCGTTATACCCATTACTTGATTGGCTGCGCAACATGCCTCGTATCTGATTCGCCTCTGGGTGTTGTTAAAGTTACCCTATTGGCTGGGCTGCTGGCTGACAAGTAACTTACCAGGCGCTGATTGGCGAACAATGACACTCCCTCATGTTGTTAATTAGTGACACCATTTTGGTGGCGCGTACATGCTTGATTTAGCGGAATAAGCGGCGGTTTCGCCTCTGAATTCTTATGTACTCTGTGCTTCGGTGACATTTTCCCATGTTAGCTGGCTCGGAAAGTGATT
The DNA here is from genome assembly GCA_029891345.1 of Dryococelus australis. Classification (NCBI taxonomy): domain Eukaryota; kingdom Metazoa; phylum Arthropoda; class Insecta; order Phasmatodea; family Phasmatidae; genus Dryococelus; species Dryococelus australis. Next base: position 305,871,244 of record CM057009.1, on the reverse strand, counting down.
TTCCGACACTAACAAACTTCCACCCATGCCTTTCCCGGGACTCGAACACGGGACCTCTGACGCTGTAATTCTGTACACAACCTACAGCGCCACGGAGTTCGGCGTTATCTAGCTCGGTTCCACGGACGAAGTTCTTTGACGCATGATCGGGAAAGGGAGGGGGGGGGGGGAGAGATGCCTGGAATCTGAGCATTAGTCAGTCAATAAACAGCCACTGCTGTGTTGTATAGAAAACTGCGCGGAGTCTAGCTTACAGGTCCGTGGAAGTGTGTAATCTACCGTTCGCCAGACATCACTGCTTGACTTTGATACAAGCTGTTTACGGTAAAGTGAGTAGTTTTTAGATCAACCTTTGAAAAAAAAGTATCACTGCCCACTAACCACATTTAAAGTGTCTTATAGTCAATTCACAGTTACTTCCAAATTTTTTGAAGCCCTGCAATATGAAATATAAGTTAAACTTCAATTTACGCAAAAATTAGATACTTTTACGTTAACAGAAGATTAAAATGCTTGTGATAATTGGCATGCCAATTCAGGAAACGGCCAAGCATGCCATGAGTAGGGCTATTTTCCAACTGTATGATTCGAAAAGGGTGAAGATGCCGCGAAAAGACCATGCACTTAGTCATTCTCCAGGCTCCCAGCTCACTCTACTGCTGTTCACAGGAAGTCACTTCAAGCGCCGGAAGTCTTCGGTGAACAAGGAAATCTCATCTAGGGGGTCCACGGCCCGTTACTTCGCTTCTTGTGGTCTATACAGAAAGTACGGGGAACAGCCTTGCTTAATATGAATAAATCCCCCTCATTTCGGATTTAAGAGCGTTTTTTTTTGCCACAAAATGCGCATTAGGATTTTTAGCTAAAATCATAAGTAATTTTATGTAACAGCTAAAATGTTAAGTATCTCGCTGATTGCCTACGTAATTATCTGGAATTGAGCCTATGTTCTATTGGTTCATGTTAACGTTGCCTGCCTGCAGGTACAAGTTACGAGGAACTAATTGGCAAATGGTGTTCCGGGATTATTTTTGGCCAGTGACAACATTTTGCTAATGTGCGCAGCTGGAGATTCCGATATGAGGCCGATTTACCTCTCTAAACTTAAGTGTTCTATGGCCTTGTGGTAGAGGGATGGGGGGAGGAAAAATTCGAGAAAGCCTACTGTCTCAATTTCGTCTATCATTCTTATTCATATGGCGATAGTTGTGATACTTGTGATATTTTATTATTAAATTGTTATTCAGCGATTTTAGCAAACGTAATTATGAATAAAACTTTAGGTACATTTTACTTGACATCGAAGATCGAACGGATATGATGTCCTTTGCCAAGCCGTGGTATCAACAATAGTCACTAGGAACCCTGGTAAAAGTAATGAATTTTAAGTGCGGTAATGGGTAGTAGAGTGAATATGAAATAACACGAAACTCTTCCGGTTTTCAAAGGCAGGCATGCAAATGCATATTAAGAAAGTTACAAAACGTTTGGTTTTAGGAGATTTTATGGGATGAGAGTATTGTTGTTGGAAGCCTTAAGTTTAGAACACATAAAACTGATGAAAAGTAAAATAATGGATGTGCCGCAAGTCAGCCAGTATGTTCACTTGTCAATACAACAGTGCAAAAATATAACACTTCTATTATCCCAGAGATATGCCGTAAAAATGTTGAAATATGTTTGAAGTGGTTATTTCGGTTGTGCCGCTGGATCGTCAGTGCACTATTGTGTCGCCGTCTATGACGCTGGTTGACTGCTCGGGTTCACTTGAACCCGTTTGGTCACGCATTGATTTGTTAGCAGAAGCGTCGCAATCGTGCAAAATTTTGGTGTTCGTTGTAGTTTGTCTACTGTCCACTTTACAACCAGTGAGCAGTGTGCTGCATTAATACAGACGTTACCATGAGCCATTCATAAACGAGAGACGCGGTAACTCTCACAAATCACGTTGCTCGACAGAAGACTCTCAAGACATCGGGTACTGATCCATCGCTGTATACAGCACTGGCCATAAATACGCTTCGTATGCAACATGTCTCCGATCAAGGGACACGGTGACTGAACGGGTTAAACAGTGCGTTCTGGCCTCTTGCTAGACCACTTGCTGCCAGCATTCCACGGTCTGCGTCACCTGGGGCGCCGTCAAACTGGCGGGACATCATGTCCTCTTACCATCTGCACTTGTGTGTTTCAAGCAATTTTTATAAATGTCGCGAAGTTGGAGTTTACTTAGAGTCTTTTCAAAATGTCAAGTTTCACCGTTCGAAATTGCAGTTTGGATCAACTTAACCCTTTCAGACCCACTTTAATTTACGGTCCGAGGTGTTTGCAAACAAGAAATTCTATGATGTGTGCTGTACTTAATCGACACAGCATTTATTTCGTTGTCAGAGCCAGTGATCTGTAGGGTCTATGTTTGGCTACATTTACATGAACCAATTATGACCTGTACTGGTAATACGGTTTGAGAATCATTTATACACAGGTAAGATCATTTGTCATTGAGCTTCGCAGTGTGCAGTACAGACCAAAAATTACCTACACTTGCGTATTGTACACAATTGTGCCCACTGGGTCAAAATGGTTAAGTCACTTCACGGCAGTCACTGGTATAGCAGATTGAGATTTTTTAACGTGTTGTGTAGTCGCCTCAAAATGTTCTGACACTACGAGCTGAGATCAGTGGACGGGTTTGGTAATTAATGCCATTGTGACATAGCATAGATTGCACAGCTTTGATGAATATTCATTTCGGTCAACGTAACATTGTTCCTTTCCCTGGAACTGGATTCAAATAATAATAGGGCTTAGGCTTAACTACTGTTGGCGAGTATTGCTTTGGTAACAAATGATAATTGTCTTTAAATTAGTATGGGGAGTGATTTATTTAGACATTTTATTGTTACGAGGGTTGCGATAAGGCTTCGTGGCTGACCCCTTCTTAATGTGTTTGGATTAGTTTCCGTGATTTTAATGACTTTTTTTATCAGGACAAGTTGGGAAGCTATGGTAGCAATCTACATGACTGCCTTCGCTCTCTTGTACAGTATTTTTTAATTAATTTATAGATAATTTAATTTTTATTGTTTTTAGTAATTTTAGCGTGACGAAGTTGAATTATAGCATATCAACTTTTAAAATTTTAAATAACAGCACAAAATATGATATTGCATTTACTGTAACAGAATATCACTGAGGTTTCTTGCAAGCAGCGTGGTAGTTATGATTACTTTTGAAAATATTAAATGTCCAAAAATAATTTCACGTCTAAATCTTGTATTAAACTACGCGGTAAATCACACCGTCGTTGTGTAGGTGATTTTAATCAATCTCTTCAGGTTATATTCTTTAACTCTTTGTAGTATGATGCCCCAGTTGTATTTATTACTTTTAATGTGCAAAAACAATAAAATAAAATTTTTTTAACAATTCAGCGATCCATTTTTTTTTACCATTACTGTTTTTTTTCAACCCTTCCCCAACGTTTGGTCATTGTTCTCTGGAACACGCATTGGTGATGTTACGGCAAGGCGTTGCGCCGCAGTCTTCAAGTGGGTTGGGCACCCCTGATTTTAGAAACGCAAGGATTTCGCTATAAAAATAGTTTTAATAGTGTAGGAAGCACAATATTTTCAACAGCCACATCAGTAGGAAGAGCTCTCCTGTATCTCGACACTAGCGTTTCGTAACCCAGACTAACAAACTACAACACTTCGCCTATGTAAGAATGAGCGCTGACTAGCCCATGCTTCGAATCACCAGGTAGCCTTAAACATTCGAACGTGCATACTTCCTATAGACCTCGTTGGATACTACTCTCCGAGCTGTGTTGTTGGACTGAGAACTCTGTCGGCTGTTGTACGACAGTTCTGCCGAAGTTAAATTATTCGAGGCAACCAAGTCGTGTACGGGTTGGTTGGAAACCGAGTTCTGGTTCGTACCATGCTCGTTGCAGTGTTGTAGTGGAATGTCTCCGCGTGTTGTGCTGACTTTCATTAAATATTAGTGCCAAGTGAAATTTTGTGGTCATCAGACACTCCGCGTAAGTTTTAAGGTCTCTATAAAAGTTCTGCGAAGGTTTCTTTGACCATTTACCTTTAATAATAGCATTGTAACACTCGCCGTTCCCTCGCTACACATAGTGTTCCTCAATAAATGATGCGATCAGTTCTCTTTCTTAATAGCTTATAAAAGCCCTAAACACTGCCTACCACTCGTCTAACCAGACAGGCTGCAACTATCTGGTGCCAGAATTTGAAAACCATAAACCAAAACCAACAGCTTAGAAATAACTCAAATCTAAGCCTTAAGAAATGTACAGAAGGCAATTCTACATTAGCCGTGAACGCGGGAACTGTAACAAGTTGTAAGTAATGTCTAATATTTCGCACAATATTTTGTGTTTAATTTGTTATTATTTCTACGCTCTTCACATGCCGAATTACCTGACGTAAGTTCTAGGGAATATGTACGCGAGACGAAGAAAATTCAAAAGTCATAATACATATTCGACTTCAGGACAAACCAGCTTACTGCGAAGATGAACTGTTGCGTATCATAAGTCACGGGTTTAATCGTTCAAGTAAGGGTATTTCAGTTTCTATAATGGAAGTTTAGTAGAGCCGTTGGAGGCACTAAATAAACATTGAGAATTAGATATTTTATGCTCTTTACTTAAAAAGCGCCGGGAATAAATTGCGGTCCTTTTTATTTACTGCGTATACTTACAAATAATATAGTTAGTGTAGCAAATTTCAAATATATATTTGGCCTAGATAAGATTATAACCAATTCCTGCTAAGAGTTCGGACAGTATCCGACATTCCAAATCTTTTAATCTAAATTCCGATAACATTGTTACCTTGCAGTCTTTGATAAAAATCGTAATACAGCCATAACATCACGGGAAATACTTTTCAGGCCAATTCGTTTGGCCAAACATGATGGAAAAATTGTACTTAAATGTCTTTAACTATTTATATTCTTTGATATGTATTGGAATCCTGTACTAATTTATCTATTTATCGGTTTTTAATACCTGTTTAATAAATTGTGATTTTTTTTCATATTTAATATACGGCATCTCAGTCTTTTCTTGCATGTTACTTCTACTTTGCTTACAAATCTGTTGACCAGAAATATAACATCATATCTAAAATAGGTACAGCGTTGTCTACCTAAACAAGTCGCTTAAATTACTCTTAATGTTTTTATACTAACATGAATTCTATATTTATTTTTCTGTGGTGCTCCGTGTAGTTCTCAGTTAATTGCAAATGTTTAAATGAAAGGAACTTCTCATTTAAAAAAAAAAGATTCATTTCAGCATTTTCAAAAAGCAACATTGCTCTCTCCCCTTTGGCGAAGGAAAAAAGTTCCGCTAGCTCACGTTTACAATGAACTATTTTTTATTCAACTTGGAATCTAATAATTTCTACTATGCGTCTGCTATTTGCGCCGTAGTCTTGTTTTAAAGGTAATCTTAATTAAATCCCTGATGAATAATGAGGGTTTTTCATTCCTGGCAAAGTATACATCTGAAGTATTCTTTCATGTCGAGTCGATCCACACGCAGCAGCACCCTATCCTGCGCCAGGTGCTCGCGATGAGCTACATCAACTGCGGCGAAAGGATACACGCGAAGGTAATTAATTTCGGAACTGTGAATATTGCACATGGATACAGCAGATAAGAAGTAGCCTACTGTGCGCCCCGTTTTATTTTGGGAAGCTTCCTCATTGGCCGTGACCTACCACAGAGCGAGAGGGCCGGCAGATCATGGTCGGATAAACCTAAGTGTGGCAGATATAGGCCGTTCACGGTAAAGTGAGCACTTTTTAAGGCCCTTCCCACATGCTTTCGCCACTAATAAACATATCTTACTGCAGCATCAGGCATTAAACTCTGAAGGTGGTGAAATGTATACGCTGTGTTTATTCGTCACAAAGCAATGTTTATATTAAAAAGCAGCAGGAAAATGGAAATAGGATGAAAGGAAAAATTCACAAGAGCCTTAGAAAGTGCTCGCTTTACCGTGAACAGCCTATATATAACAAAGTTTATAGCATTATTTTTTTACTTTTATGGTTACAAACTTAAAAATTGTAAGGCCCTACAAACGCTGAGAGAAAATCGAACAAAATATTGGTTTGTATAGGGCCAAATTTTTTTATTTAGTTGCCCTTACAAATTATATTGTTGAGCAAACAAAATTTGAAAAGCAACAAAATTACTTTTGTTCGTCTAACAACGTATATGTTTGAATAAACAAAATATGCGTATTGGGCCAAAATAAATTATACTGTCGACTAAATATTTCGTTGAATCAACTGTTTGGCCACTCATTTGACTGCCTTCGTTTGAAAATACAGCTCGAGAGTTTGTTTGTATTTCATTGTGACAATTAGGATAGTAACCGTGTTTGTTAGTGCATATATTGATGTTTAACAATCGTATAAACACATTAATAAAACAATGCATCAAGAAACTGACAAATAGTGCTGTAGAACTTGACATATTTGTTTGCACACATTGCCCAATATTTTGTAATATGTCTATTTGAATGCTTTCCGGTGTCATCAATTGTCACATTAGCTGAAATTACTAGGGCGTAGCTCTTGGACGCAGGTGATATAGATCCGAAACTTGGTCGAACTTGTAAAATTGTTTTATATCGGCCCAAACTGTTTAATGTGCGTGTAGCCAAACAAATCTTCAGTTGCACAAACCAAATCTTGCAGTTCGGGGCAACCAAATGAGGCCAACAAAATAATTTGGTTTCAGCTACAAAATATTTCATTGACCCTATACAAACAAATAATTTGGTTGCACCAAACAAATCTTCTTTGATTCAACAAAACGTTTTTCTCAGTGCATGCTGACAGGACAGTAATAAATGTTTTTGGATACAATAATGGATTTGAGAAGATAAGGCGGCTATTAAGAACGAGGCATTACGAACCGATGAGGGTGAAGTGAGGTGGAAATGGAGGAGCGCCGGATTGCAAGGGTGGGGGAAAAGGGAGATCCCTGAGAAAACCCGCCGACCAGCAGCATTGTCAGGCTCGATTCACACATGCGAAAATTCGGGGGCGACCCCGCCGGTATTTAGAACTTGGTTGGCCTTGGTGGGAGGCGAGTAGTCTAACCGCTACCCCACCGAGGCCCCTTAGACGGACACGAGATTATACACGGCCACACCAGCCAATAAAAAGATCAACCCTGCAGTTGTGCACAGCGTTTTGTAAAACTATCTGCGCTCGTGTTAGTGCACAAAAAATCTGCTCGCTCTGCGTGCAGGCAATGAAGTGCGTGCTGTTTGCAAACTAGGCGCCCTTCACACGTGTGTGTTTTGTTACGCGTCGCTTCATTGATCGGCGCCACCGTAATCACCAGCTGTATCTTTTATCGTGCGTGACAGTGCTATCATGTTCCCAGCTCGCCATTACAACATCCAGCCAAAGCTACAAAAAAAAAAAACGCAGGCAAAGAGGGCTGTCCGAGAGCGCATCTTTCGTGCAAATGGTCGTTGAGGTAGATCGTCGTTCTTATCTGACGAGTAATTACATGCATTTAAATTATTTTTCGATGATCCACTTCTAGCGAGGCTATCGTATCATTTGGCGAAAGAGATATAATTCCATAGGCTGTGGCATAATGAGGAGAAAGGTCGCCACACTTATACAGAAATACATGCCCGAAACGAGTTTCTTCCTCTTATGCCGGAATCACGTAGCCTCGACCGCACGACACGACCAAAAACGCAACCACGACACATTTCAGTGTGACTATAGGCCGTTCACGGTAAAGTGGGCACTTTCTGAAGCTGTTTAATCAGAGACAATAATCAATAAATACCTTTCATCGTGGCCTCGTACTTTTGGTTTTGGGTACGGTGAATGTATACACTGTGTTTATTACTCACATGGCAGGGTTTACAATAACAAATGGCGGAAGGATATAAACTAGTTGAAAGAAAAAAGTAACTAGGGCTTCAAAAGTGGTGACGAAATTGGTCTCGCTAATAAATACAATGGTGAAATTATTATTTTTTAAATTTAGATACAGTAATTTTCTATTTATTTTTCTTTTAAACTGCGTATTTTATCATTGTAGGGAAAGCTTGCAATACAATTTCATTTTGCAAGGTTGTACATTCTGTGCGTCGTGCCGCACGGCTCGACTAAGAATATAAATCATTTCTAATCCAAAACTGCTGGTCGGACGACAGAATCCGTCGGGCTTACGACGATCTATCTTGTATTTCAGTGGCTGTTGGCCGTCATGCCTTGCGCTTCGGAGCCATGTGATTCCGGCATTATGCGTAAGTAAGAGCGAAAATGTCCTTTCTTGGTAACCACAAAATTTTTTCCGGTCATAAATAGACCCTGAAAACAATTTTGGTTATTTTTTTAGCAATAAAATATTTTGCTGTTTCTCGTTCCAGAATGCTAAATTTCAATCACCAAAGTACCGGAAATTTTTACTAATTCCTTTGGGGATAAATCGTGCTTTAAAAACGAGTACTCCTGATTAACTTTTGCCTTCGGATTACATTTATTACACACGTCCTGGGGACTATGCATCATCCACGTATCTGAACGAGAACAAACAGGCATTTACAAATGTACAAAGAACTGCGGGTCCAGTAGAGAAGATTGTGGAATCTAGCGTGCAGGTCTTCGAATCCGCGAAATGCTACCGTCCCTGCATACACCTCGTTAGGTTTTCGTATAGTAGTGAATTCGTAGAGAAAAAAAAAATCAGCATTTGTGTGTGTGCAAGGCTACGTGCTTAAAACGCTCTTCTGTACTTCTACGAAATATCTAACACCAGTGGGAAGCCGGTTTACAGGCTTTCTTCCGATACAAGGGTGTCTGTGTTCAAATCCAAGCAAGGTGTTGTGTTTGTGTCGATTTTAGAAGTGTAGTAATGTTCAGCTATGATGGCGAGACATCGACAGTTCGGTGGATGTATCTCCCATGTTTACTTTTCACATAAGAATCCCCTCCATCAGTTCGTGGGTTGAGTTGCTACTGTATGGTTTATCTAAATGCTTTCATCAGCTGTTCCATTGGCCATTTTTCACTGCTAAACAAATTTTACTTAGTTTATAGAAGAACTCTGTTACGCAGTTAAATATTCTACAATTTCCCGCATTAAATGTTTATTTTTCTTCAGTTTTCTGTACGTTTTCCTAAGGATTGATATCATGTATTATATGAGAAAAAATATAAAATTTTATTTGGAGCAAGGAATCGCACCGGACACATATGAGAGCCGCCTGTATTTACATATTTTCTGGGTCACCTTGTTGTACTTGCAGGAGAGCTATTAGTTTTCCGGCCCACCAGTGACGCCATTTTGCTGGCGTGCGCCGTTGAAGTTCACGGTATTATTTGATGTTTCCTCCTCTGTGTTCTTATATACCGATTTATTTTCTGTGAGATCGTTGTATGCGCGAATACGCGTATCTCGGTAAATAAATGGTCTGCAAAAACGAGTTTTTGTCAGGGAAGATAAAAAAAAATATATATCTTTTCCCATATGTTTTATTTTTATCACATTAAATATATATACCGAGAACGAAATCATGAAAATGATTAACTATCCCATTTTTTTAAGCTTACCTGTGCGGTTTCCTCAAGCGGTAAGAGAAAAGTACAACTATACGAACGTTGTTTAATCTGTGAGCTTTCACCACGTGTAGTAAAGTTCCACTGCTACAGATCTAATTCCCACAGTACAGCATCGCAATGGAAACACTGCACGTCTTGCGCGCAGGGGCGGAGAGGCGCTTGAGGTTACGTGTTAGTTTCGCCCGTATCGCTCCTTCGCTTCTTGAACTTGAACGCGCATCTACGTACTGTTAAAGAGTGCTGGACTCCTAAAAGTTGATTGTTTTATAATTGTGCCAAATATTGTTCGCCTTGTACGCATTGTATGTGATGGCATTTTCCTCGCATAAATAGGTTTACACTTTTTTTATTTGAATAATTTGATCTCGAATACAAAATTCTTCTGTTTTGTTGCAACCATTATAACAAATACTAACTAAGTTCTACAGATGAAAAAATTTATAGAGTAAACGAATCCTATGGGCTACCGCGTGACACATATGTAAATCACCAAATAAACCACATATGTTTAAAAAAGAGTTAAATATAAATATATTTTTTGCGTTTTTTAACTTTTTTTTAAATATATAAACTGTTATTTGATGATTGCATATATGCCAAGCAGTATCCCACATTATTAGCTTATGTTGTAAATTTTTTCATCTGCACAACTTAGGTAGTATTAGTTATAATGGCTGCAACAAAACAGAAGAATTTTGGATTTGACATAAAATAATTTTAAAAAATATCAAGTGTTGAAAATTTTTATTTGGAGAAAATTTTTTCACTTAAAATGCGTAAGAGTCGAACAACATTTGGTACAATTATAAAAAAGAAATTAATTTTTTCGTGTCCGACAGCGTTAAGGCTCAGCCTAACACGAATTGTTGAATTGCTGGTTTCCAGCTTATTTCAGTTGTTTAGGGTCACTCGATTTTGCAATTACAGCTTTTCCCTCTTTGGCAATACACATTACGCTGTGGGACGAACATAAATTCAGAATTGTTGTCAAGTAATTGTGGCGTAATTAGTTCAGCGCAGATTCTTGCCATTTCACATCTACCAGATTGCGCGTGGATAAAAATTTGGAGACTTAATTTGAATGCAATTGTAAGTTATAAACATGCTATAATAAGCAGAGCACCGAGTATCGCACGGATTCATTTCGCTACAGCCTTTTCTACCAAGTTTGAGAATATTTTGTACTGGTTTGTTCTTAACACTATTACACCAGTGATTCCTGTTCGTTACGAGCTCATGATCAAGGAGGAGGTTTCAAAGAACTGCGGTACAATCATAACATTACATAAAAAAAATTAAGAGCTTAAAGTCCGTCTGGCCACAGAAAAAAATTTCACGAAATCCTCGGGGCTCAAATAATAAGAAAATCTATTTATTACGTAGAAAAGCAAGTAAATTGAACATAGCGGGTGAGAAAAATATTAGTATGTAAAAGAAGCGGGTGGGGTGTTATGGTGTTAAAACCCTTCCGTTAACAACTCAATGGCATATTTTACTTTCACAGTTTCATCACGAATAACCAATGTTGTCCTGTGAATGGACAGAAGTGGCGCATTATTCCCTGATAAATGTTTTAAAGAACGGCGTCGATGTATAAATGCTGTCCACGGTCAAATGAGCATCTTGAAAACCCCGCTAAAGGTCTACTTGTACGCACATTCCGTATATATCTGCCATAGGTAAACATAACATTTCCGTGTGTCGGTAAACTTAAACTGTGAAATTACTATAAAACTATATATTTCACCATTTTGACAATTCATACTTTTATATTAATTGCAAATACAGAAAGTAAAACAAATGATCTCAGTGTTCTCAAATGTTTTCCTCTAACAATTTTAATTTAGCTCTTAGGCATGGAACTAAATTACTTTCTCTTCTTTGTTACCAACTTTAGAGGGCGCACGCCAGTTATTGTGCCTATTAAGATACGTGCAGGCAGGGACACGGAAATTGTTCAAAGGTTGATTTCAAAAGTGCTCACTTTATCGTTAACAACCTTTAGTAGAGTAATTTATTCTTGAGAATGTGTTGGGACAAGATTACATGTATGCCAACTGTAAAAAATAAAGGTTAAGAGTTAAACCCATCTCCTTCCCTTTTCAAAGTTATTTATATAGTCTATTCTCGGTTTCTTCGCACTTTTCTATTCAAACCTTTGAAAAAATCTCCCCATGTATGATGTCTTAGAATGATTCCTAAACATGTTATGTATCACAAGCATGTTGTACTCATGTTAACGTAAAAGTTCTTAATTTTTGGTTAAATTGAACTTCAAGCTGTATTTGATCAATAAATTATAATAATTAATTCGTAATTGATAAGAATAAAACTGGAGAGAAAAGAGGCGTGTTCGTAATACCTGGTAGGAAATAGTTCTTATGAAGATCAGCATCAATTTGAGTGCGCACGAGAGCGATGCGTTGTCCCCTTGGAGTAATTTCCCAGACTTGGTAACTTTGTGTGAGGCGGAGGAATAACGTGAAAGTAGAACTTTCGCTGGGCTTCAGAACAGTTGTAAGCGAACGTGAATGGGTTATATCTACGGCCCTGAGTGAGACCGTAGACTAAAGATGGGGTAGACCACTTATCCGTCTTCTGCGCATGTAACCCACATTGACTTACCCTGAAACAACACACGTGTGAAAGTCGCGTGGTCAGCAGTAAAAGACGTGTTTGTTTATATCTACGGCCCTGAGTGAGACCGTAGACTAAAGATGGGGTAGACCACTTATCCGTCTTCTGCGCATGTAACCCACATTGACTTACCCTGAACCAACACACGTGTGAAAGTCGCGTGGTCAGCAGTAATGGACGTATTTGTTTATATCTACGGCCCTGAGTGAGACCGTAGACTAAAGATGGGGTAGACCACTTATCCGTCTTCTGCGCATGTAACCCACATTGACTTACCCTGAACCAACACACGTGTGAAAGTCGCGTGGTCAGCAGTAATGGACGTGTTTGTTTATATCTACGGCCCTGAGTGAGACCGTAGACTAAAGATGGGGTAGACCACTTATCCGTCTTCTGCGCATGTAACCCACATTGACTTACCCTGAACCAACACACGTGTGAAAGTCGCGTGGTCAGCAGTAATGGACGTGTTTGTTTATATCTACGGCCCTGAGTGAGACCGTAGACTAAAGATGGGGTAGACCACTTATCCGTCTTCTGCGCATGTAACCCACATTGACTTACCCTGAACCAACACACGTGTGAAAGTCGCGTGGTCATCAGTAATGGACGTGTTTGTTTATATCTACGGCCCTGAGTGAGACCGTAGACTAAAGATGGGGTAGACCACTTATCCGTCTTCTGCGCATGTAACCCACATTGACTTACCCTGAACCAACACACGTGTGAAAGTCGCGTGGTCAGCAGTAATGGACGTGTTTGTTTATATCTTAATTTCAAAGGGCAAGCACTATTATAAGAATAAAGTACTTTCACCAACTTATATTGAATCAAGTTGCGCTACAAATTGGTTAGATGAAGTATAAAAACATATCGAAGCACTTGTTTACGAAACCGTATTCTAACCTCAAATCCAAAACCATGCCGTTTTCGCTAGACACGTTGGCAGAAACGCAGTTCAATGTTGGGACACGGAGATTAGTTGTGCGCAGCCAGCGAGATCACTCTACCTCATCTTTAGGCCGCGTCTCAACTTAAAAGTTTTCTCACTCTCTCTCTGGCTAACTCTAGCGAATTGAGACGTGTGCCCTCTTTAACGACTTCGGCAATTATTTCTCTGGCAGAGAATGTAATAAATAGAGAAAAATTAGATAATGCTGGCCTTTTACTTACTTCGAGTAAATGTACAGTGTTATATGATATGGTAAATTTTAATTTGCAACATTTTTGAATGATCAAAAAAACTTAGCTGCCATGTGCAAAGCACAGTGTGTAATAATATGCACGCAATAAAGTTTGATGAAACGTGAACATAATAACATCAAAATTTGTTATGTCCCATAGCAACGGAATATTGCTGGCATTACACATTTCCCAATCGCAATGATTAAGTTATGCCGATAAAATATTTCTAACACAGTTTTAGAAACAAAATATATTTGTCTGGAAATTTGAGGTTAGACTTGAAAACAACATGGCCGCCAGAGAGGGTTCGAGAGTGAGCACCGAGTGTACTTCGTCGTTCACTCTCCCTCTCGCGCTCTCTCCTCGGAGTTGGGTTTGCAGGGGGTACTCTCTTTGACGTCGACCGTGGGCGAGTACTCTCTCAGCGAATTTGAGACACAGCCTAAATGTGGTTTTACGATTGACTTAACAGAATAAGTGCGCCGTGAGCTTAAGATATGAGTCGATGTATTCAACGGTATTAGTTTATGACTGTCGTGTGCGGGTCTTGACGGGTAGTGTGCGATCTTGGCGTGACTTAAGATATCGTTATATTTTGTATCTTAAATACAAGTCAAGACGAAGTAGCCAATCAGAGACCAGTGACATTTGTTGTTGGCGGGAAACTGTGTTTACATCCATGATTTAGGTTATGTCGTATTGTGAAATCGTATATAAATAACTATTTTAATCGAGAGACAGTACTTTCTTAATTTAAAGAACAGTTCATGGTCATGTTTTATTACTTGGAAGAAGTTATTGAATTCAATTTAAATAACCTTTTCAGATGTATTGATGTGAATGCCCAATCTTGGCATCAGCTTCTGTAAGATATCACGAGTTTTTCAAAACGTTTACACAAGCGGTAAACAAAAATAATTGAATACATGTAAATAATGTTCACTCTTGTTCATATCTTCAGGTTTTCGGCTGCTTTCGTCTTCTACAATTCTGATTGGCCTGACTTAACAGTTACTAATTTAATCATAAACTGCGAAGCTTCTTATTATTCATTTTCCATGTGCTAATCGAGTCATTAAGTGCAATTCTTAATTCTGCTGTCTTTAATCGTAAACCCACCTTAAGTCTGTGTGTGAGATAGAGCTTTGTACACTGTTAGAAACAACTGTCCTTCATTTTACGGAAAGTGCTGGTAGAAATTTATCCAGAGGTGTCCGTAAAATCTCCGTGAAATTATGGAAACATTGATTTTCAAAAAACGGACATTCCGTAAAACTTTCCAGTTAGTTTTCAGAACTTCCAGTTTAAATTTAAAACATATGAAAATGTCTTTAATTTTCGTTAGTGGGTGCTCAACTGTGTATTAAAAAGATATTTTAAACAATTAAATATTTTATACTTGAAAATTATTTGAACCCTGGTAAACAATTACTAGTTCACGACTCTAACCAGTCACTCACAAATCTTACATGAAGCTTGGGTGTAACTAGTGTAACAGTATTGTCACATAATCAACTTTTGAGTTTATACTAAAGTTCGTGTATTTTAGGTGTTGCTATATTTTACAGACCCCTAATGCTACTTTTTAATGTTTGCTGTTATTGGCGTGAATGATGTAACTGCCCCAGAAACGACAATTCTCTGGTTGGAATGGCGAAAGCAAGCTTTGTGTGGACCCGGCAGTGTTCGTCCGCGAACACTGAAGCTATAAGAAATACGGAGAGTTCGCGCATTTTGTATTTGCGGACGTGACTCTGTTCCCCGTCATCGCGGATTGCATTTCCGTACATTTACCCCACATTTGCGTAAACGTAGGGGAATTGTTAACCGTGTGTGTGTGTGTGTGTGTGGGGTTGAAGGCGACGTGGCTCCCTCCTTGTTGCAGGGCGGCCGCTGCCAAGCCGCAAGTCCCCCAGCAGGAAACCTGCGGACCACCCTCTGGAGCGTGTCTATCGCGAGATCGCCACCCTCAAGAAGCTCAACCACCCCAACGTCGTCAAGCTGGTGGAGGTGCTAGACGACCCTGCTGAAGATCACCTCTACCTGGGTGAGTCCCGCCTCCTCTACCCCCCCCCCTTCCCCGCAAATCCATCATGCTGGAATCGCGATAGCGCGACAGGCGCGAAGCGAATAAAATAATTTTTTTTTTTTTAGCCAATCAGGATCATTACTTACGTGACGTCGACACGACGAAAATCGCTCGCGCGGCAACATTTCCGAATAGGAGATATTTCTAAATCTATTCGCGTCGCGGGCGCGACAGGTCTGTAACTATGTCTAAGCCGTCATATTTTTGGCGCAAAAGTTTTACGTGCGCTATTATTTACCATGTAGGAGCAAAGCAGGGCATTTTAATGGCCAGATGTAGTTACAGACATATTTTCATCGTCAAAGTACTAGCGGACATGGAAAGAAATTTTTGAAAGGATTACAAAATAAGAAAATAATGTAAACATCAATGGCCATCGTAAAAGATGTTAGTATGTAGTAGCTAGAAACCATTTATAAAAAAAAATATTTTAAAATGTTGATCGCGAGGTGGTAAAATTTAGTGTACACATTAAATTTTTGTTGTCGCGTCGCGCATTTTGCGGCCCATCTATCGAGCTATTGTGATTTCAGCGTAGGTCGAACCGGGTTCAATCCCCGGTCGGGTCACTCCGGATTTTCGCATGGGGGAATCGTGCCGGGCGATGCCGTCGGTCGGCGGGTTTTCTCGGGGATCTCCCGTTTCCCCAGCCATTTCATCCCGGCGCTGCTCCATACTCACCTCAACCACCCTCGTCGGCTCTCAGTGCCTCGCTGTTAAGAGCCGTCCAAATCTCTTCACTCACTATATCTACCCCTCTGTCACTACACTCTGAGAAAACAGGTTCTCATTCAAGAAAGCAATATTTGCTTGGCGCAAACCAATTACCTGGTTTTTACTAGGGGCAGTTAAACATTACAATTTGTTTCGCTTTTATTACTTGGTTGCCCCAAAACTGAAAGATTTTGTCGGTGCAACTAGAGATTTGTTTGCCGCTACACACATTAAACACTCTCAGTTAATATTAAATATAAAAGTGTAAGCCGACCGGAGACACGAACCCAGATCGTTAGTGCCCGAGTGCCGCTCCCTAAACAACCTCTGCTAAAGTGACTACTCGTGAATACAGAATGGTTTTTACTATAAAAAAGTTCAATACTGTACAACGTGCGTAAATATATATTTCAAGTGTTACGCCTTTACTTTCTAGTTTCCTGTCGAACTTGTAATGTTCGGATTTGTATGCACTTATCAAGCAACAATAAATGCACTAACAGACACTGTTACCGTTCTAATTTTCACAAAACTTACACATACTCGAGCCGTATTTTAGAACGAAGGCATGCAAATGAGTGGTGATTCAAGTAAACATTTTGTTGGAAGTTTAATTTTTTTTTGGCCCGTCACAGAGGTTTTGTTTATTCAATCGCTTATTTTGTTAGATGAACAAAATATTTTGTTAGGACTACAATATATATATATATGTGTGTGTGTGAATGTGTGTGTGTGTGCGTGTGTGTGTTTGAATGTGTGTGTGTGTGCGTGTGTGTGTGTGTGAATGTGTGTGTGTGTGTTTCTACACAAACAAGTAATTTGATTGTTGGTACACACCTTTCTCTTAATGTGTGTACGCTGAAACAAAAGAATTTTTCCGTCGAACAGCTTCATATTTGTTTAGCACAGCCAAATTATCTGTCTGTGTAAGGATGGTTAAATCTTTTTTTGCTGAAACCAAATTATTTCCATCTTATTTGGTCGCTCCCAGAAGTGTAATTTTTTTTGCTTGGAGCACCTAAAGATTTATATGGGTGTGAGTACATTAGAGTTTAGGTTACAAACCCATAACATTTGCAGCAGGCCAAAAAATGCGTGGCATGTGACTATATACGAGTTTTAAAAATTTCGGAGCTTTACTTTTCTCGTTTACTTCTAAAATCTTCTTATTGGTGTTGTTTGTTACATTGTTAAGAATCTATAAATACGCTATAAAATAGTGTTATTATGTAACTGTTACACGAAGTGTAAGGAAGTATCGGTCTGGAACGTAGGCAATCAAATCACCCGATCTTTCTACAACCAACCAAATAAGTGATAGTATTGGACCAAGCACTTTTTGTTACCACCACAAATTCTGTAACAATTGGCATATAAAATCGTTACTGTTAACCAAATGCTTACTAACTTGACATAAAATATTAATTGGACCCTACGATGTCATTTATAATGGTTACGGTAACCAAACCAATTAGTTAAACGTACTTGTAAAATAGGCTAATTACATGTGAAGGCTGTACATGATAAAGTGAGCACTTTTGAAATCAACCTTTGAAACAAGTCACTGCTCCTTCCTGCGTATAATTGAACGGGTGCATTGAGTGACTTTGTACCCAGCAAAGTTGGTAATAATCGATGAAAAGGAGTTCCAAAATTAACGTCGAATAAAAAGTGTTAGGCAACCATTTGTGATAACTTAAATTATTTCTTTCGCTTTCTGTTATTTAATGCACCGAAGCGCAAAAAATGAGCAAATTTCTAAAATATTTAATTTTCTAATAATTTCACAATGTCACTTGACCGATGCAGGAATAAGGCGATGAGGCCCATGACAATGGTAATGTTTACGTAAGGCGGAATAATACACAACGCGCACACAAGTAGATAGCAAGCCGGGCTTTCAAAACTGCTCATTTTAACGTGAACCATCTATAGATAATGTTCGAACAAACAAAAAAGTGCTGGGCTAAATAAATTATTTTTTTAATGTTGTACTTTTTTCAAGGAAACGAATGTATATTTTTTGGGGAAAGATCAGATTAAGTGGACAAAACGTTTTTCACTGTAAGCAAATACTATTCAAGTAAACTTATGTGTTGGTTGAAAATAAAATTTCCTCCGAGTGTGTGTCTGTCTGATGGATAGCGCCACATAATTTTCGCTATAGTTTTGACTTCAACTTGTTGTTGATAAGTTTCGTGCACACTTGCAGATTTTGTGTACTGCTTGGCTGTTTATTCGGGTCACACCAAACTCGGTTACGAGCATATCTCCACGAACAATGTGTACACAGCAGTGTCTGGGGAAAGAATTCCCTCATCAACGAGTATTTGGGATGGACCTCCGAGGGAACCCGCGCGCGTCCAAGGTCGGGGAGCGATACGGGCGACACTAACACGCACGCCTAGTGCCTCGTCGCTCCTACGCGCAAGGCTTGAAGTGTTTCCGTCGTGGCGCTGTACTGTACGAATTATATCTGTAGCACGTGGGTTTTATTACACGCCGTGAAAGCCCACAGATTAAACTACGTACGTACATTTGTACTTTTATCTTGCCGCTTAAGGAAACTGAGTAGGCAAGCTTTAAAAATGCGATATTTGACTATTTTCACGAATTTTTTTCTCCGAGAATACACTTAATATGGCAAAAAAAAAAAAAATATATATATATATAGATAATTGTTTTTTTTTTTTTTTTTTTTTTTTTTTTTTTTTTTTTTTTTTTTAAATCTTTTCTGAAAAAAGTAGAATTTGCAGAACATTTATTTACCGAGATACGCGTATTCGCGCAAACAACTATTTCACAGAAAAACGTTTCAGTACATAGGACCCTTGAGGCAGTCATCTACTGGCGATTGAATATATTGCAGCGTATTTGAGAAATGCGTTTATTTTACAAAACTGTACATTGCAGACTATAACGGAATGGTACTTACGCCGACTGGAAACGTTATTTTCACGCCCTCCAACACAGCTAAAAACTGATTTTAAGCCTAAAACAGCGAAAGAATTATCTTAGAAGCACACCAGAATCATTTAAGTTCATGCAAAAAGAAGTTAAAAAAAAATAACGGAACACTTCTTTTATTACGTATCCTCGTAAATCGGCGGGTAAATTTCGTTAGATAATTTTAAACTTACTTTCAGGCAACGTTATCTTTACATTTTTCGTTGCTTCTTCCCAGTTTTTAGAAAAATCATAGGAAAACGTTCGTGTTTATTAACTTAACATTGCTCTGAGAAATGAAAATAGCTGTTGTGCGTAATATTATCGTTTGTTATAATACTCAACGCGCTTAGCAATTTTAGCATAATTTGTATAAATCTAAAGTAAGAAATTTGTGGTGTATATGAGAGCTTCAATTTCCGTGTAATACTTTCATAAATAATAAAGTTACTTGCGCTCATGATTCGAGCACATTTTTTTACGGCGTTCTTTTAACCGTGTTAGGTCTACTTAGGCCTATATTTGTTTATTGACTATTACTGATTTCCCGTCAGTGAGTTTAAGGCAGGGTTTTGCTTGGTAACGAATAACAGACGATCGAAAGAATGTTTAATATCCGTTCCCCCGCAACTAACATTAATGGAACTAAATCCTTCCATCCCTTCCACCACGGAATCATTTTGCGGGTGAATAGGACCAACATTCATGCTCGGTCAGAACGATGCAATACACCATAGATGGGGGAAACATTTTTTTGAGGTGGTGGCATAACTTCCGCATCGAGTACTACAGCCTTTATTGCCCATCGCGATTGAAAGAAATAAGAGTTCTTAACATCCTGTACTGAAGAGGGTATTATATAAAAATACGGGAACACTCATAATAAAATCTCCGAACTCGAGTGCCCGAACTTTGCTTCCATTCTGGTCCTCTGTAGTTATTTAACAACTTATAGACTCAAAGGGCCTGGCAGCAAAATGACAAACCGTTTAAAATAAAAATATTTAAGTTCATCTTCTGGGCACAGGGCACTCACAGGCCCCACTGGAAAGAAAACAATTACATTTATTTTTTTTTAATAAGGGGTGCTACGTAAATTCCAATTATTTGTTAAATAATGGCATCTCGACAATAATAAATTATTAATAGATTTACTTTCTATAAATACAATCAGAATATCACTCATAAAATACAATAAAACTACGCCACGAAGCGATGAAAGAGTACAATTCGTGCAGTACACTATAATACTGAAAGCACGTAAAATTGCAATCCCTGCAACACAAATAGTATCACAATCATAACACACTCTACAATATCAACATCTTTAGCATGAAGGAGTTTGAAGTATTCTTTTCGTAATAACTTACTTACATACAAACTGTTGAAAATTGATTGCAACGTAACAAATCTTTACCACGTTACACTTATTTTACAATGTTTTGTAATGCAGACAAAAATGTCGCAACCTTTACTTGAGCATATGCATTAAATGCATATAAATTTTATTGCCTCTTACATGATCGCGTAACTTTACAAAATTTGATACAAGTCAATGTATCTGACATTTCATTCTTCCCCTTAATTATTTGCTCACCCCCTTCAGAACGGAATACCCTTATTTAAAAGTTAAACATTTACTACTAAAGAGGCAAAATACACATGGGGGTAACAACTACTCCCCTCTTATTTCAACCTGAACTAATTCTTTCATGAAAAATCAGCTCATGAGGCCAGTGGGCAAGAAACCAGTATACCGAGTAGTTTCCCTTACAACGTTTATCCCATGAAATAAAATCTCTTCCAAAATTGTAATATCTTCTTCTCAGAAACTTATTCGCCTGAAGATTCAAAACATGTGCAAATACCTAAGAAATATTAGCACACTCTAAATCCGAATGAGTAAAAAAAATAACTGTTTCGCAATCAAGTGCAACTACTCGAACCGGTGAAATTGGTTCCACTTTGAATTGGTGGGAACCCTCCCTCCACCCCCTTTTCAGTAAAACAATTACACTGATTGAATAAGTTTGAATTGAATTGGAAAAGGCTTATTAACGTCCCCTGGTGTTATACCTGGGGGCTAATCAGGGGACGGCTTATAAACAAACTTAAGACCTAAATTAAACTAAAACCCATACCTTACCTAGGATTCGAACTCAGAACCTCCCGCAACCCAGACTGGAGGCTCACCAACCTGCTGCACCACGAGAGGTCGGCGATTGAATAATGACACAGCCAACTGCATGTGACAAATCTAACACTTCAGTAGTATAAAATAGTTGAGTCTGGCACAAGGGACTGCCTAGGGGCCAGGAACCAGGTGCAGACTGCTGCCACCTGGGAATGTCCCTTTATTCCCTAAAGGTTTCCCTTTTTCCCTCAAAATTGAGTAAATTTCCGTAAATAATGCCACTTTTCCTTAAAATTCCCCTATACTCTCAACATTTCCCTTTTTCCCTTTAAAATTACCCATTTTTTCTCTAAGAAGCACCGAGTCTCTCAGATGCAAAAACCAGCCCCAGAAAGGCAATTTCCAGCCAGTTCAAGTGATTTGTGGGGCTCGCTTTTCGAGGGTAGAGCAGTGGCGGCCATACAGGTTTCATAGGAATAGCGTATGCGAAATCGATACATGATCCAGGATCGTACCTGATCATCAGCCATCTTGGTTCTGTTAGCCATCTTAGCCATCATATTGAATGCAGGTGACACAGACCTTGACCCTGTGACCTTGATAACCTTAAACACAAAAATGCTCAAAAATTTCAAAAAAATAAATGACAAAATGTATATAAAGTTATTACAAAATTTATTTAAAAAGTTATAAAATCAAAATTTTTGAATGTTCGGGTTTATATGTGATTGGGAACTGTAACCTACCAATCGCCATGTTATGAAATCATCCAACCACCTTGACCCTGTAACCATGACCTTGGATGATTTCGAAAACAAAAAAATATAGAAAAATGGCAAACGTGAATAAATTCATAAAAGTCAGCAAGTGTATTACATTAATTATTACTACCACCATCTTGGATCCAGGTAACATGTGCCCTTGACTCTCAAACCATGGCCTTAGGTGACCTTGATCTATGACCTTGACCCTATAACCATGATCTTGGATGACTTCGAAAACAAAAAATATAGAATATAGGTAAAAATGAATAAATTCATATAAAAGTCATCAAGCATAATACATTAATGACTACTACCACCATCTTGGATCCAGGTGACCTGTGACCTTGACTCTGTATCCAAGACCTTAGGTGACCTTGAAAACAAGAAGTCGAGAAAATTGTCAAAAATTGAATAAATTCATAAATGTCAGCGAGCATATTACATTACTGACTACTACCGCCATTTCGGATTCAGGTGACATTTACCTCATGCCCATGACCCTTGACCTCACACACAAAAAATAATTAAAAATCTAAAAATTCCGAAAAATGTTTAAAAAAAAAATTAAATACTTGTTTTTTGTCAATCTTTCGATCATTTTCGCAATCTTTCCATCAATCGGCACCACTATCAGCACCACAATCAGCTCCACAATCACTCGACATGCTTCACAATCTTTCAATCTTTCCATCTATATTTCAATCCCTACATCCATTTTTTTAAATCATTACATCAATATTTCACAATCGTTACATCATTCTTTCAATCTTTCCATCAATATTTCATTCTTTTCATCGATCTGCTTCACAATCTGCTACACAATCGCACTACATGCTCCACGATCGTTCAATCTTCCCACCAATCTATTGCAATTTTTACATTAATCTTTAATTTTTCCATCAATCATTCGCAATCTGTCGATCAATCTTTCACATTATTTCCATCAATATTTCGCAAGTATTAGATTAATATTTCAATTTTTTCCATTAATATTTCACAATCTTTTCATCAGCACTTCGATCGAACCTTAGACCAATCATTCGGTTTGTACCCCACCCATATGTATAGAAATTAATTTCGTTCGACAACTGTCTCAAAATTTTTACACGTCGACAGAATTAAGGTTTTGTATGCAGTTAACGATCCGTGCATTTTTATTCAAAAGTTTTTATTATCATTCTTTATGCAGATATTTTCATTAATAGTCAAGTGATCACAGCATCACTTTAAAGTTGTGAGGTATAAAATATGACACACAAATATAAAAAAAAATTTTATTATAATGATTTATTATTATTTTGTCATTACTATTTCAGAAGAAAGTAGTTCATCGCATCATTCGATGAAGTTCCATTCCTTCAGTTTACAAATGATTGAAGATATCTCTACAATGCATGCGTTAAACCCAGGTTTTGAAGGACACTCAGTTATCTGAGTCTATTAACAAGTTCATTCGGGTCTTCGGGAAACAGTAAGCCAGTATTCTCAGCATCTTCCGCCATCTTCGCATCACTTGCCAAAGGAAACTGGTTGGTGAAATGTTTGGGAACATCGAGGGAATTATCATTATAGTCTTCAGCACTATCACTGTCGCCATAGTCATTATTATCAATGCTATCTTTATGATCGTCTTCACTTCATGTTTCATCCTCAGGATAAAGTTTACTTTTCTTTGTAGGAGTCACATGGTCATCATCAATATTTAGAGCCGACGACCGTTTATTTTGAAGTTCGTCGACTTCAATGCCTTGCAAGTGTACATTCCACACATACTGGCTCACTTATGCCACGTAGGTCTCTCATTCCGCATGAATTTACTGTATCTTCATAATAGCCTGCGGAAGCAGTACCCAATGATGTAACTGGAGGTATTGGCTACATTACTTGCTGGCTCCCAGTAGACGAACCCTTGAAAATCTCTATTAGTTCCTTCATTGTATCACCTTGCTTAAACTGCATGTGGCCACTGTCGCAATCCTTCATCTTGCGAAAAGGATTCTTCGTACAGACCGTCCTCTCATGCCGATGAGCATTTCGACCATACGTGAAAAATCGACCAAATAATAGACACTGACAAAAACCAGGAAGCGATAATGCAGGTCGCTGCTCCATTTCAGTTGAGGTCAAACGCAAGCTTCCGTATTCGCAATTCATTTTCGTGGTATGACGAGAAAGCACTTACATATCGATGTTCGCCTCACCGTGTCAGATCGTCTACTGTAATTATTTACACATAGCCTAAATTTTATAGTGGAAGGCCTTTTGTGGGCACAAGCTAGGCTCTTTGCTAATAAAAGAACCGCCTCGTAGATGATCTACCTTCTCAGATGCACTCAAACAACACCATCATAGACGAACTGGACTGCCCGAAGAGATATTGTTTCTACACACACTCCCAAAGTGGGGCCTGCATCCAGTCTCGTGACTGTCTCTAAACCATTTCAGAGGCGAGAAAACTCCCCTTGTCATACACTAAAAAGATTTAAGTAGTGCTCACTGGTCCACACAGACTCACGCACTCGCTCGTAAACCATTTTCAGAACGTCTCATTCATATCATCTATTTCGCCTCCAAAAATCTCTCTTAACCGAGCATTTGGATTCTCATTTGAATACATTAATATCCTGGAAACACCTGCATACAAGTCTGAACTTAACTGTTTGTCTGTCCCGAAAAAAAAAATCGTTCTTTGTCCCGCGTGTCGAGTTAACACCGTTTACCTTCTTTATAAAAGTTTTCATTCCCCCAAATCTGCGACTTATTTAGGCTTTCCCCGCTGAAAGATACTCTCGTGTCCACAAAAGTCCCAAATATAAACTTTGTTCTGCATGTATAGTTATCTACTCGTACATTACTCTTATATTTTGTGCATCATCGTCCTTTGTGTACTCCTAGGCGAACCGGGTTCGATTCCCGGCAGGATCGCTTCGGATTTTCGCAGGTGGGAATTGTGCCAGACGATTCCGCTGGCCCGCGGGTTTATTCGGGGATCTCCCGTTTCCCCAGTCCTTACATTCCGGTGCTGCTCCATACACACCTCGCTTCACCTTCATCAGTTCTTAATACCTCAATATTTAGAGCCGCCTAAATCTCTCCACTAACTGACCCACGCATTATTTTGCGCAGCAGATGTTCGGCTCAACCAAGGGTCACAGAGTCGTCACTGCTCAGTGCAGTCTGATCCTTCCTAGCTCTTCATTCGTATATGTAAAGCCCTGATTCTCCTCTCAACATATCCTGCACCTAGAGTTGCATGGAACAGAGAATTTTGCTTCAAGGTCATGCTGGCTGGCGATAAATATTTAAAATTAAAACGTGGTTTCGCCTTTTGATTCTGAGTGTAGCAACCCGCATAGCACTCTTGCTTAGCAAGATACAGGCGAAGCCCAGCAATGCATCTTCCATAAAATATCTCCTGCGCGCAGCTGTTCGGAGCAACCAGTCAGTCTTGATGTAAAGAAAATAAGGACTCTCCACACGGCAGAAAATGCAGTACGGCATAACCCTTGGGGAAACCATGGAGCCAGATGAATATGTGTGACAAAAACATCCCTTTACAAAAATTTATTACATGTTACAGATTCATGCGAAAAGGAAACCACTGTTGCAAACATGATGATCTAGCCGCCATACACTGGTTCCGGGTCTATTTACAAGGGCCAATAACATTAAAAGTAAGTTGGTTTTTCGCTTTGCACCAGGCTCTGTTTAAATCCATGCTTGTGATTTACTTTCATTTTCATTTCCATTCTTCAGCCACGTGTAATTAAGGATTGACATGAAATCACGCACAGTGGACCAGCGGACTGAAAAACAGGGCAAATACCAGCTAAAATAAAAAAAAATACCGGAAACTTATCTTAATAATCTATTATAAAAGAGGAAAGTCTATGTCGCCAATGGCGAAGGCAAAGATTTCTGCCTCTCCTTGAGAAGCTGTGTTTGATGAGCGCCTTTATTAAAATTATAGATACATTTGTGGCTTTACTTGTGATGTGCCTTTCATTGCACTGCACTCATTGTGTTAAAGGTCTGTATATAAATTAATCTGCAAGTATGTATACTGTAATACGCCTTCTTCGCTGTACTGTGACCTATAAATATTCTCGCCAGATCAAAATCTAATTTCACATTTAGAAGCAAGATAAATATTCTTAGCAAAGCGCTGTCAAAAAAGTGCACAGACGTGCACATTTTTTGACTAAGTTCACATTCTACGTACTCATTGCCTACGGTGCACAGTACACACGTGAACGACGACCAAAAGCTACGTGCCAATTCGTCTGTTTGCGAACTCAGTGTGAGCAGGAAAGACACATATTTCTATATTAGTCGATATAACATTATGTAAAATACTGTATAGTCATTATGATTTTTCAGCAACCAGTTTAGCTTTGTTTCTTATAGCCCACGTGTGACAATCAGGCTTTTGATGCATTCACAGGTGCCAAGCCATATTAAGAGTATTGTGCTCTGGTAATGAAGTTACAGTCGAAGCACTCCGTTGTTACGCATTAGAAACTGCGAAGATGCATGCAACGGATTACAACCGGTTTCCATTGCCAGCACTGGTACATTAAGTATTGCTGCATGGTGCCGATGTATCCATAGTATTGTTGCCAATAGGTATGTTAAGTGACGAAGCTTAATAGACGCGAAACAAATATTTCCTGAGGTTTAGAGAAAAGTAACGTAGAAAAACCTCTCGGTTGGCAACAAATCGAGACCTACTGGGCAGGTTTTTAGCAACACCTGACCTAGCCATCTCTTCTCTTCGTACGTGCCCCTCAGAAACGAAGGAAAACAAAACGTGGAAATGATTCAACTGCTGGAGGCTGTAGTCTCAGATGACAGCAACGCAAATGTAGTGTAAATTATATGTCATCTATTTTGTGCTCTCTTGTTCATTAGTGTAACCAGAGTTCAGGCAATAGGTTTGCGGACTTTAAAAACCGAAAATTCTATGGTCTTTTCAGTGAGACTTTACTTAATCTTACTAAACTTGGTAGTGAATTAAATCATCTCCATTTCATTGAAGTAATATATCTACCTTCTCTGTAATTTAAAACATTATCACATTTGCAGTTCTTTCTGATTGGTTTATCTTATTAATAGGGTCACGGATTTTTCGCAAATAAATCGGAGCACACAGTAGACTGCTATAATATTTATACACCTTGGCTGTCGTCATACCTGCATTGGCTGCTGGCGTCGTTTCCACATTTGAACGAGCCAATGAGGATTCCGTAACTCCGACACGGTACCTTCGTGATTCGTGCGCAAACAGTTAATACGGACCAGAACATGCTTCAGCCAATCAAAGAAGCTGGACGGCCCCACTGTGTTTTGAATTGTATCTTGTATCTAAATATTTTCGCCAAATATCACTGCCCCACTTATTAACCTCCTAGTTTTATTTAAGATACGTATTTAAACATATAATTCTGAAGTAGGTTTCTTCCTATTTATATTCAGAGAAACATTGCCTCATTTCTAATGTGTCAAATAGAATTAGTTAATAATAACTAATGCACAGTATATTGTTGTGTTATTAAAACTGCATTCAGTTTTAAAATGTTTCTCTTGTACTATTTTTGATTTTTAAAATCACCGTCAGCGTCAATGCGGGTTTCGCCGCACCCTAAGCAACTCCCTTTTCGCTAGCTTAGTCGATACGTTTTTCTGTACATATATATATATATATATATATATATATATATATATATATATATATATATCAACCCAATTAAGGACCATTCTTACCAAGACAGACAGGTAAATATAGCAAAAAAAACACGTATGTACAGTGATAACGATATGTATAAAAACGTTAAGGCATCTAGACGACAACAAGCTCAAAGTTTTGAATTCCGTTCGTCAGTTATGAGTAGAAAACACCTCTGTCAACGTTTCGTCCCCGTTTCCTAATCTCCTGGCCCACTGTGTGACGTCAAGGTATCGAAGTTTCTCTTTTAAATGATGCCGTCAACTTTATTGGGAGCGTGCTAGTCAGCCTGTCCGTTAAAATATACAACGTAAAGGACTGTGAAATTATTGAAAAGGTGCATTAAGGAGATGCTTAGCTAAATATTGAACACATTAGTAATAATACTGTTCTAATAGTCTTAATGTTTTTCTAGTCATTCTCGTTAATGAGGGCTTTGATCTAGAAGGAAAGGAGCGGGGATATTGGCATCATTGAAACTTCTCTAACGCACCAAGTTATATTCTATCAGTGTTGGGAAACACAATGCGAATTGTTTGGCGTGAGTAAAGGATTTCCTGCGTTTAGTATGTAAACAAACGGTATATTTTTAATTTTCAGAAAATAAATTCCTTGTTTTTTTAACCTCCAATTTTTATCGTGTTTTAACCTAAGTAAATAATGAATTATTTTCTTCACACAGGTGTGGCAGTTTACCGAAATACGTCAGCACGTTTTTTAATGTTCCGTCGTAAAACTGAACTTAGTAAAACGTTTTGGGTTAACAGATACTTTATTTTAATGTAGCAACACAATTGAATTTTTTTTTTTCGCAAGACTCTCAAGAACTTATTATAAAGAGCCGCCCAGATGTCTCCACTAATTTTCTTGACAGCTAACTTTATTTCGCCCTTTAATATGTAACTTACTTTGTTTCTCGAACAATCGTGTTTACGAAAGTTTATTGCCTAACACAATTGTATTTTTACTGTTTATGCCTATAAAAATAAGGGCGTCACAATAAGTAAAAATAAATAAATTTTACTTATAATAAATTTTTTGGTGCAAGCCAGTATATATCACCAGTTCGAGCCAAACACAAACTTTTACACTTAAATAAACTGAATTTCTCCGTTTACAGATGGCTTAAATGTGGCCTCTCTGGAACACGATCGCACATTACGGAATAAATTTCCGCTACCCCAAACTCTCCCATTGCGAATTTCGTTCACCCCTTAAACTAAGTAGAACATGCCTTACGTACACTCGCCTAAAATAAGGATGGCGAACTACTTGGCGAGACGAACCTCTGTGAAGCCAGCTGGGATCGAAGAGGCGATCTCCCGAATGCGATGCGGGCATCGCAGGACCAGATAAA
The DNA here is from genome assembly GCA_029891345.1 of Dryococelus australis. NCBI lineage: Eukaryota > Metazoa > Arthropoda > Insecta > Phasmatodea > Phasmatidae > Dryococelus > Dryococelus australis. Next base: position 305,842,055 of record CM057009.1, on the reverse strand, counting down.
CAAACTTCCCTCGGCAGCCCTTTCTATGCGTGTTCTACGTCGCTCACAGTGGACATGTGCTCCTCTTGGCATAAGTAGGACAGTTCGCGGCATGCATTTTGGAAGGGAGGAGACGGAGGAAGGGTGTTTTATGCCCTTCCTCCTCCTTGCAGTGTGTCGAAAATCTCACCCGGGAACTAACCCACAATCGCCGTAAAGTTGAGCATGTGTCAATAAAGCAACACACATATAATCAAACAGAATAAACGGACGAATAATAAAATAAACTCCGGGATATGGTAGAACAGGGACATTTTTACTGAGTTACATAATGGTTCCTGTAAAAACACAGCCCAAGAGGCGTTCTGGATAATAATCGTAACGTAAAATAAAATAAAGAACACATCTTGTGGTTGATGTGAATATGTCTCACGGAGATTAGCACAAAAAAAGTGTCGTATACCCAGTAATGGAGTAATGGCTACGGCACGGTGGGGAAAAGCTGGGGGGGGGGGGGAGGAGGTGGGGAACTAGGTCTCCAGAAAAACCCATGATATTATTTTCTTTGCGCAAGTTATAACCCAGTGTGCATCGAAAGTTATGCACGGCACCCGGCTGGAATTTTTAATTTTCTTTGCGGGTTCTCTTGCCATTGTAAATTTTGAAAGGGTTAAGATTCACATAGCACTTTCAGTCACAGTGTCCAATATATGAGATGTCGCACACGAAGTGGCTTTAGTGGTTTACACTGTGCAATGATGAAAACTGCGTACAGTGATGTAAGTCCCCCACGTGTAGGAGACGATCATTCGCATAGCACTTTCAGTCACAGTGTCCAATATATGAGATGTCGCACACGAAGTGGCTTTAGTGGTTCATACTGTACAATGATGAAAACTGCGTACAGTGATGTAAGTCCCCCGCGTGTAGGAGACGATCATTCGCATAGCACTTTCAGTCACAGTGTCCAATATATGAGATGTTGCACACGAAGTGGCTTTAGTGGTTTACACTGTGCAATGATGAAAACTACGTACAGTGATGTAAGTCCCCCACGTGTAGGAGACGATCATTCGCATAGCACTTTCAGTCACAGTGTCCAATATATGAGATGTTGCACACGAAGTGGCTTTAGTGGTTTACACTGTGCAATGATGAAAACTGCGTACAGTGATGTAAGTCCCCCACGTGTAGGAGACGATCATTCGTTCTTGGGACTACATTCCGTAGTCTGCACTGAGAAAAACAGGTTTTTGCAGGAACCATCTATAACGTTAAAATATATAGAACTATCTTACGGGCCATAGGTGCCGTCTTAGTATTGTTTAATTAGAAAGTAATACCAACAAATATGTTTGTTATGTTCCTGGCTGTGATTATATTGCTATGGTGCATGTGGTTGCTACAGCAGAGCACTGCGTTCTTATTACAGAACAGATAGGACTTCCAATATAACGACTTCAACAATCACTATCGTAAATGAATTTTTGAATTGAATTGGAAAGGGCTTATTAACGTCCCCTGGTGTTGTGTATAAAGGCTTACAAACTAACCTATAACCAAACTTAAACTAACACCCATGCTTTTCTGTTGCTGCCTCCTTCAATCCTGATTATTACAGAACTGTATAGTACTAACAGCAGGACTTGTTGTTAGGTTATTATTACTATGATTGTTGTGGTAACAATACAAATATTGTCGCAGTTGTTACGTTGGAGGTACTATTGGTTTTATAGTAGAAACGCAGTGATCTGCTGTAGCAACCATATGTACAGTAGCAAATATAATCACAGACATCAATGCCACAAACAGTTCTGTTGGTATTTCTATATATTTTAACAATATTAAGGCCAGGCTTCACAATGTAAATGCCGTAATAGGGAACTGAATGCTAAATTCGGACAAAGGTCTCTCAGTCGTTTTTCGTGGAACTATTTTCAACTAAAGATTTTTTTTTGTTGGAGTTAGAAAGCATTCAGATTTATAAACCTTCCAAAATTTTAATTTTTAATTTTAAATGCATTTTTTTATTATTTGTAATACGGTGACATTTTATAGATAATTAAAAAGAGCATTTAAAAATTAAAACTTGAACCGTTTACAAATCTAAATGCGTCCAATCTCCTACGAAAAAAATTTTAGCTGAAAATATTATCACAAAAAAAATACTGAGAGATCTTTATCAAAATTTAACATTTGATTCCCTATACGCCCATGCATGGAGAAGCCTGACCTTAAGACGGTAACTATAACATATCAGATTATTGTATCTATTTTTACAGTCTAGATGGTTTCTACAACCGTGTTTTATTCTCCATGTGGCACACGTCTGCTGTCAGTAACTTCAAGCATACACACACACACACACACACGTGTTTTATTGGTCCAAATAAATGACAACGCTCTATACTGGTACTAGTTAAGTTCAAAACAAAATTGTTGTTTTTTGCAATGCCAAAAATTGGCATTTTTCAAGATCGTAAAGGTTTTTTTTTTTATAAAGTCTGTATTGACGACATTCATTCTGATATACTTTTATTGAAAGACAAAGCGAGAAATGGCCGAGTCTCGGAAAGAACGGAAAGACGATGAGTCATTGGCGTAGAAATTACGGACAAAAAGAGGGAATTAAAAGCAGCAGCGTCCACCGCCCTGCCCTCTTCACCCTCCAGGGAAGTGCTACGGTACTTAGTTCTTAGACGTGACATCACGAGTTCGATTTCCGTTAGGAAAGTGCTGATTTGCGGCTTTGTAGTAGGGGAAGGGAGGATTTCGGAGTGGCTGTAACAATTTTGAACTTCGTTTATCTCTAGCCAACCCTTCCCTGCCTGGCTATTGAGTGGTATTTCCCCCCCCCCCCCCCACCCTTTCCAACGCAGTACATTTCTTCTTTATGAACAGCGGAACTCCTAATTACGTACCTTGTCTTGTGACGAAAATGCCATTAATGGAGAATTTTCCAATGAGGTTCTTCCGTCCAACCTTCGGATTCCATGTGATATTTAACCATTTATTTTTGGTTGTATTTGTGAGTAACCAAATGTATGCGCCTCTGATCAGAACTTCTGTTACGCATGTGAGAAAAACAGCCGTCATGATTGTTAATATCGCAATGATGTCTTTCATTAAAAAATCTGTTCCTATACTCGTGTAGCACGTGAAATGTAGCTTACATGAGACTAAGACGTGTGTGGTTTAAAGCTGAATTTCTTTATTTTGAGGCACACTGATATTTCTGGTGATCTTCCTTTACACCAAAAAGGCCAAACAAAAATTGACACCTCGCCGATACTAAATCTATTTCTTTACGTTAACCCTTTCGGGCCCATTAAAATTTACTTTTCGAGAGTTGCAAGCAAAAAATTTATTATGCGTGCTGTACGTAAGTCTACGCAACACTTGTATCGCTGTTACAGCCAATGAGCTGTAGGCTACATGTTCAGCTATAGTTTCATGGCCGAATTATGACCAGTAAGATGGTTTGCGAATCATTTACCCAAAGGTAAAATTATTGGTAATTGAGCTTCGCAATGTGCAGTACACATCAGGAATTACCTAAACGTGCGTAATGTTCACAACTGTATGCACTGGATCTGAATGGGTTATGTTACAACAAATATCTTACGAGGTCTAGAGCCAGGACATACGACAAACTTTTTGGCGTATGGGAATTTAGCAAAACTTGAGTTAGTTAACACGAAAAATAAGTGAGGTAATGAGAAATAAACTACTAAATTTTTTTATCTGTATAATTACACGAAATAAAAATAATATATAACTTCTGCGTAACTGATGCGGATGAATGTAAGTACATTTGAATATTAAGTTTTTGAACGTAACAAGTATTACAATAAAGAAAAAGTGCCTCACAACTTACTAAAGCGAAATACAAAGAGCAGGTAACATCGTTAGCAAACATTAATTTAGCTATTTCAAGTATAAATGCTAACTTCAAACCATAGGATCATAATTTGCGACCAGAAAAAAAATGTTTGTTGAAACATTTTCTGTTTTTCATACATTACTTTCCTATAACATCATGAACAAATATAACGAGAACTATCTTGAGATTTATTCCAATTTAGTAACAAAATGTCTTTATACTGAATGTAATACCTATAAACCTAACTCAAATTAAAATATTAAAGCAAAAAAATAAAGCTGAAAATAAGTACCCGTTCTTGCACATACAGCCTCAGATCTCAAATGTTTATCTCCCAATATACTGATCCAGTATTGACAACCAAAATGATAATAAATTTTGTATTTGTACGAAACCTCAGCACGGAACAAGTAGTCACATATCACCATGTTGTTTCCCTGTGTAAGAAAAGCTTTGATCGTACACTGTTCGAAATTTCTGTGGGTTTACGGAAACTTTTACAGAGATGTAGCGTTAATTTACGGAAAGGCACTCCATAATGACGAATAACGGGAATGTGCTCCGTAAATAACAAAACATGGAAGCTCTTCGTATTATTATGGCTTCAACTTTGAGACACGAACAATGCAGATGATACCCGGAGCGTATATAATCTTTTTTTCACAATACTACTTCGTGTAAAATAGAAGTAGGTGAGTGGCTAACCACTCATAAAGAACCAATTCCTTGATTCTTGTAAAAATTCCGCTACAGGACAAAATCTCTAGACACACCGAAACACGCACGTAACGTAAATAAGACAATTTTTTTCTAACCTTGTGTTATAAACCGCAAATATAGCAATAGTTGATGTCTAAGGCCGTTCCTGGACCACCTAGCACAAAATATGAAAAACGCTCAAAATAAAGCAATTTACCCCGAAAATCGAGTAAATTTCTCGCTTTCAAGCGACTTTTTCACGTATTTAGAATCCTCATTTGACCTCAATCTTCGATCCCCAAAATCAAGCAATTTTACCCCAATATCAAGCAGATTTACCACTTTTTCACAAATTACCTTTTTAATTAAAGTCAAAATCAAGCAAAATAGATTCAAACAAATAGAATTTATAGATTTCGATATCCTAAAAAACTTGTCTTTTCTGCATAAATTAATTTTCTTATAAATAAAGCGGAATCGTTGATCGAAATGGAAAATAATATATGTAAGCAATGTAAAAAGTGTGGTGAAGTATTAAACATTAAATGTTTTTTCAACGAGAAAACTCATAAGGACAAACACAAAACTATATGTAAATATGCTTCATTGAAAATGTCAAAAATAATTATGAGCTAAATAAGGAGAAAGTATTATGTGAATGTGCTCAAAATGTTTGTAATGCATATCTTCAAAGACATAAAAATTCAAAATCACACAATACAGTATTAGAGATTCTAAATGAAATTCAACAGGACAGTTATTCAACAAAGACATGTACAGCATGTAAAGAGACCTTACTTTACTTTTTATCCTTTTTTTTCTGCATTTTGTACTAATTTTTTTTTTTCACTTTTGTCGTAAATTTTGACTGTAATGTTCAAACAACTTTTTTTTTGTAGTGTATATAAAATAGTATATTGTTAAATGGGAGGCGAAATTAAGATGTCTACCACTGATAAAAAGTATTGCGTTGCCGAATTACTCGGAAGAAAAATTAAACCTAATAACGAAAGATTTGGTTTGTGGCTACTTACAGAAAATTTAAATAGTAATAATTTAGTTACAAATATTGGAGATATATGTTATACACATGGAGAGAAAAAGCTGGGAGGAATAATACCTATTACAGATACATTCTGCGATAGTATTATGGTAGTTAAGATAACAGATTTTATACATTGCGGAAGAAATATAGAGATGAATAATTTTAGATTTAAGAAGGAAGCATGTGTTTGTTTTAACAGTTCTGTTAGATCTATATTTACCAAATTTAAACTGGCGAAATATGCAGTTAAATCAAATATACCCTTTTCTCTAGACAGAGATATAAGAACAATAAATGGCGTTAAACAAATTATTGGCACAGATATAGAAATGATAAGGCATAAATAGAGAAAACCAGTCGCTATTCCTTACAAGATAGAAATGTCAAGTTAGATATACTTTTTAAAAAGCTACCAGAGATATTACAAACTAAAAACAGAACATTACTGTGTATTAGATTTGGATACAACTACGAATGGGCGATACAGAGAAGAAGAAGATACCGATGAAACTAACGATACGACATGCAAACAGATCCGATAACCGATACACCATGCAAACAGATCCGATAACCGATACACCATGGAAACAGATACGATAACCGATACAAAACCAATCTGAGTATTCTTAGTTTAAATGTCAGCATTGCATTTGTAATGGTTTTATATGATAACAAAATTTTATACTGAATTTTTTCTAATCATTATTTTGGTTGTCTTAGAGAAACAGACGGGTGTAATTTAAACTAGAACACCTAGAAAGTAATTTTTGGGGGAAGAGTAAACCTGGTTTATTAACCATGAAAAATAAGTATTGAACTCGTAACTGTACTAGCAGGTACTGTACTTGTAGAGTTAACTGAATTTGAAGTGCATAATTCATAAGAATGAGTTATTTGCGTGCAGAATTTAAAAACAAATTGCATAATTTCATCAATGCAATTAACTTGTTTTTTACTGTTCGAGCAATATTTATTTTCCATGCTGTACAGGTGACGTGTACAGTAGGTTATATTTTTTTAAAGCGAATGGTGCAGTTAAAAGAAACATTTGATGTGTTAAAGGTCGTGGCTTTCTCCCCATCCCTTGACATTTCAGCATGGCATAACAAGCATTCTGTATTTAGTGAATGTGCAGCTGCAACTTAAAATACCGCCACACATCGCTGCTGTTTGAACGAAGACTGTTTATTTTGTGAGAAGAGAGCAAAGTAAATTTATGCCACTTGAAAACTGCTATTTTCCTCACATTCCACAAAAAGTTCGATATTAATTCACAGCATTTTAACACAACCTGATTGACGTATCTTGTACTGTATTACCGCATTGGCTAAAATATTTATGAATGGAAAACCAGCTTACTTCTCAAAGTATAAACATTTTACACGAGAAAAGAGTTTTGTTTTATTGCTGTAAACAAATGTAAACAAATAAAGTGGCCTTCCATAGACGTTCCGTTCATAAACGCTGTTGGATGTGTGCGATGTAAAATCGATTCTATATCGATTGAAGCGCCGCGCCACTAGTGCTGCGACACTAGTCCTGCGACTCTAGCGCCACAATTACTGCCGATCGATAACATCCTATCGATGACGGCAAACTAGAACATTCGGGCGGCTTGCATAGAAAACATTATGTAACATCTTTGTAACGTCTAGAAAAGTAGTTTTGACGTTCGAGGTTATGATTTCAATAACAGTGGCCCGCGTTGAAATAGTTATTTTTGAGATAATAGTTTTTTTTTATAATAGTGCCAGTGATTTTAACAATACAGTAAACAGAGATCCTGAAATAAGTGGAGCCAGCCTGTCAATACAAATGCTATATTACTCATTAAAACATGTGTGTGTCGGTTTGTTATGTATCAGAAACGAGTGCATCGGAAATGTTAAAATAGTGGAATATCGGCCAATACCGATTCATAAACGAATACATTGGCACATCACTAGATATAATACAGGATTTTGCAGCTATTTTTCATAAAGAATATATGTATATCTACTTAATAAACATTTTTAATTTTTGATTAGAAGGACATTTTAAAAAGGGTTCTAATGCAATTATACATAATAAAAGAACAGTTGGAAAAGTTTGTTTAACGTGGATAATTTATAATTCTAGAGTAAAGATTTATAATAAATTCATATGCCAAATAACAAGTCCTGGAGTAAACAAGCAACTTGTAAACCATATTATAGTTTATATGAACAGTCCAGATACACAATTAAAATAATTATTTGAATCTAATTTAGCAAAAGAGAACTGTATAATGAGATTAGAAGCTATTATTTATGATTATACTAACAAAGACGTCCAATAAGTAAAAGAGTTCGAGCCAATAAAATACTGTGTAGAATTAATGCAAAATAATAAAGCAATTTCCAAAATGTCCTTTTTATTTTGCCCCATTTTAAGAGATGTGGAATAAATAAACAGGCACTTTACAAAATAGTTGTATTATTTTTAAAGACTCATTAAAATTTGTTTATTGGGGGAATAAGAATACTAAAAAACGAACGGGAATACAAGTTAAATTACCAGAAAGAACATAAGACAGAATTAAATTAATAGATTATGTATTATGTGCTTTTAGTTTTAATTATGTCCATTAATTATTTCAAAATTACAGAAGACGTGAAGAATGTAAATATTGTATCTATTAACTATAAATGTTACATTAAAGGTGGATAAACATATTTCTCTAAATCCACTACATTGTTTTCTGTAATTCGTATGGATATTAATATCGAAAATACAGGGTTGATGAAAACTAAAAATATTACACCAGTAGTTTTACAAAAGAGGACTAATACTATCCATAAGCTACTTCCTTGTACTATTACAGAAATAAATATTCTTAATACTCCTTATTTGCTGTCTACTAAGAAAAGAGAACAAGAATTAGAAGAAATTAGTGTATCCAAAAAAGAAAATTAGAATATTTAGCGAAAACTAAAAGTAAACAAGGAGAATATAAAAGAGCTCTAGAGAAAGAGCAAAAAATTGAAGAAATGAACAAGAATTATTTAACTATTTTAGCAAAACTGGATAGATTTAGATATAAAAAGCTGTTATAAACTCTTCGCATGTGTGGTAAATGATAAAGGAAAATACAACTATATAGGTGCACTTTGCGAAAATAATGGAGTTGGTTTGTTACATTAAAGGTATATTAAAAAATAAGTTAATAGAAATTAGAATGATTAGAGAGTTATTAATAAAGGAGGGGTTTGTTTTTATAGCATACAATAATTAGGAAATAATGTATTATCCAACACAATAACCTTTTATGGAAATAAAAACTAATGGAACAAAAAATTTTCATGGCAATACATACCCAAATATAGAAGTATTTAGAATTGTAGGTGGCTTAGGATAGTTACAATATAAAGAAAAAATAATAGAAGTAATAAAAATACAAAAATTGGAGACCTCATTGGAAAAATTAAAATCGCAGAACGTAGGAGATTGGAAACATTAGAAGAAGGAATAGATTTGGAAACATCCAATATATCCACAGTAAATTATAGAGGTAGAGAGAGAAACATATTAAAATTCGGAAATCTTGCAGATTGTTATGCATCCAATTATTTGTTAGAGAAAGAAATACAAAATAAAAAAAATTATTAAAATTTTTAAATAAGAGTTAAATAGGATAGGATGAAAACTACTCCAAATAAAAATTAAGAGAGATTAGTATTTGTGGCTTAATTTTTATACATTAACATTTGTAATTTGGAAGTTTTCTGGTATATTTATATTATTTCCTTTAAAGTAATTAGCATCTATTTTGGATAGCTGCTATTAATTCCTACTAAACTTTCGATACATTTGTTTATATAATATTTTCCAAAAACATGTTTAGGACGAATTATTTTTCCATCTTCTGGAGAGTATATGTGGTACACATTATAGCCTACATAATTAAACAACAATAACCAAAATTCTTTATCTGTTTTATTTTTATTTATATATACCTCTACATCTTTTCCCCAAGGTACAATATCTTTGGGGACTGTTAACTTTTCCATTTAATTGCTAACAAAATATTTTAAAATAAGGTAACTTTAAAAGATAGAATATTTTAAGTAAATATATTTATGTTTAAGTTAATTTTTTTGTTTAATAAATGGATAACCAAGATCTTAACTCCAGGATTTTAGCTTTGTTCTACAGCAATAAGGAGCACTACCAAGATACCAGAGAAAAACTAAATAGTTTGCTAGAAGAAGAGTAAACCAACTAGAATGTTTAGATGAAATTTTACTTAAGAAAAATGTAATAAAATTACAGTTTACAATAAGGAAAAAGATGCATTTCTAGAATTAATGGACTTAGATAAGCAAACTAGATCGAAATATATTGTAAGAATTCTGTACGCCATTAATAATTGTTTTGAGGGAGAAGAGGATAATGCAGAATACGAAGAAGAAGAAGAAGAACCCATGGTTATGGTAATTAAAATAGGTACTGGCTATCCTTATTACTACAACAGGAGGAAAATATAATGCACTATTAAGTACTTACAATTATTTTATCTTCTCTTTACTACTAAATATTATAATATATATTATAACATATATTATATATTATAAAATATATTATAATATTTAGTGGTAATGAGAAGATAAAATAATTATAAGTTCTTAATAGTGCATTATATTTTCCTCGTGTGGTAGTAATAAGGATAGCCAGTACCTATTAAAATTATTTCGGTCTATTTTGTTTATTTAAGTCCATTAATTATATAAATGCATCTTTTTCCTTATCGTAAATTGTAATTTTAGTACATCCACTATTAAGTAAAATTAAATCTAAACATTCTACTTGGTACTCTTCTTCTAGCAAACAATTTCAGTATTTCTCTGGTATCTTGGTAATGTTTCTTATTGCTGTAGAACAAAGCTGAATTATTGGAGTTAAAATCTTGTTTAGCCATTTACTAAACATAAAAATTTACTTAAAATATTTTGTTAGCAATTAAATGGAAAAGTTAACAGTACCCAAAGATATTGTACTTTGGGAAAAATATGTAGAGTTACATAAGTAAAAATAAAATAGAAAAATAATTTTGGTTATTGTTGTTTAGTTACTTATGCTATAATGTGTACCATATTTACTCCCCAAAATATAGAAATATAATTCGTTTCATATATGTTTTGGAAAAAATATTATATAAATAAATATATAGAAAATTCAGTAGGAATTAATAGCAGCTATCCAACAGATATGTTAAATTACTTTAAAGGAAATAATATTAATATACCAGAAAACTTCCAAATTACAAATGTTAATGTATAAAAATTAAGCCACAAATACTAATCTCTCTTTATTTTCATTTGGAGTAGTTTTCATCCTATCCTATTTAACTTTTATTTTAAAATTTAAATCAATTTTTGTATGTTGCATAACTTACTCTAGCCAATAATTGGATGCATAACAATCTGCAAGATTTTTTAATTTTGATATGTGTCTCTCTCTACCTCTATAATTCACTGTAGATATATTGGATATAACCAAAACCATTCCTTCTTCTAATGTTTTCAATCTCCTACATTCTGCGATTTTTATTTTCCCAATTCTGTTGCCAATTTTTTGTATTTCTATTACTTCTTTTATTTTTTCTTTATGATGTAACGCGCCTAAGCCATAGTGATAGGCGAATGGATGGCCCTGCCCTCATAGCTCAGGGGTAGGGTGGCCGACCTGTAGCCGGAGGGTCACGGGCCCGAGCCTCGGTGCCTCCGATGTGGCAGATGCTCAGCTCGTTTGTCGCACTGGGAATTCGTCAACGTCAAAAATGTCACAACAACGTCAAATGAAGGTTAAAAAATAAAATGGTTAATGCGTTGGACTATCGAAATATTTTCCGAGTTCAAATCCCGTCACCGGACAAAAGTTTTAATTTTTAATAGTACTTTTTTTCACACTGAATCGCCCATATAACGAAAATAAATCGTTTCCTTGTCACCTCCTTTTATAAAGAGCATATTAGAAAAAAACTTGCAAGTTTCTGAACACGTTCCGGGAATTCACGGAGATTTATGTCAAACTTACGGAGAAAACATAGTCGAAAAAAAACGAAGAGACGGTCATTTAACGCAGGTGTCTGGATGATTTGTAACCGGTTCATTCCGGAATTTTACGGGCATTTTTTTTCTTATCAGTGCACTAAAATGGCCAAAGTGATGTATTGGCGAGGCAACCCGCCTTCCACAAAGGCGAACACGGTTCTATTCCCGGTGAGAACACGCGGATTTTCGCATGCGGAAACCGTGGCGGACGTTGCCGTAGCGTGCGGCGAAACGCTCCGTATTGGCTGGACTGCAGGCTGTCAAAGGAAGTTACTGTGCGCTGATTAGCTGTCCAGTGACAAACTCTAATGAGGAAAAACGGAGTTTAAGTGCGTAAATAAAAAATACGGAAAATCTTGGTATTTTCTGTGACGTCGGGTTTCGGGCACGAACAATGGCGAGTCTACACGAAGCTTTCTTCGCCACTGTAACCATAAAATGATCCTTTCTGCGGTTATCCATGTCACTAACTGTTCTTTCGAACATTAAAAAGGAGCAACAGGCGTCTGTAACACTTAGCAACACTTAAAATACACTAACTTTAACGTAAACTAAAAAAGTTCCTTGTGTGACTAATATAGAAATTCAAAAGTTATACCAGTTTCACCACGTGAGTATTGTAGATAAGTGGTTAGGGTCGTGAATTTGAAACGTTCTGACTCGGGTTCAAGTCGTGCTTAAATATAAAAAGTTTTATTCACTTTCTAAAATATCTAAAATACCCACGCAATGAAAATTTAATTAAAGTAGATATAAAAATGATTTAACTAGAAGTACAAAAAACTAACTAGAGAATTAACGGAGAGGTTCCGTGAATTTTACGGAAAGTCCGTTTTTGAAAATCAATTTGTCCGTAATATTACGGGGAGTTTACGGACACCTCTGGATAAATTTTTATCAGCACTTTTCCGTAAAATGAAGGAATTTTTTTAACAGCGTACGGTTGTAGATCGCCGCACAAGCCGCTGTACCACCTTTGTTTTCTTCAGTATTCTGTGCTCCAGTCATTATGGGATCAAAGTCACTATTTTGTTTGAGAACATATGATAGTACAGAATATTCTGGCAACTACCCGCTTTACCGACTCATCGTATATATGTTGTGATCCTCTTCGTGGTCGGCTGACAATCGCGTGTCGACGTGAATTAAACCCGTCATGGTTATACAAAAACTACTAACGATTCAAGCAGAAACCATGTGTTTGGTTTCCGAAATTACGTAGCCTATTGGCTGTGAATTTCGGGCTTGTATCTTTTTCGCAGCGCTGTGACAAAATACCAAATATCGGAAAGTTTTCTTTTATCTTTAAAGAATTCGCAGACCACTTTTTTTACTCGAGGGACTTCTATACTAGTGATTCTAGCTGGGAAGTGTAAACACATGACATATACATATATACATAAACTATACAATTTTGCTTTGTCGTTTAGTTGTTAGCTATCCGTTAAGCTCTTTTGTATGAAATCGTTGAGCGCTGAGAATATGTAAAAAAAATTGTGGAAAAACAACGTTTTACTGTTATGTACAATGTTAGGCCTATGACGTAAATAACCTTATTAGAGTGCATGCAAAAAATTTTCGTAAACATTAAAGTGTACGCTTTACGTTCACATTTCTGAAATATTACTCATTAAGTTTTATATGAATTACTGGCGTTTTGATTTCGGAACTTTTTTTTTTTACACGATTCGTAGAAACACATCAAGCTGGCAGGGAACTCGCAGTTGGCACGTTTGAAGTTGCAGTCAAATGACGAGGTAACGATGTTTCGTACATCCATAAAAATCATCATACACTGAGGAAAAGGTTATGTTGAATGAAACAAAGTTTGTTTGGCGCAAACAAATTAATTGTTTGTATAGGGACAAAGAAATATTTTGATGTTGAAACCGAATTATTTTGTTGTTCTTATTTGGTTTACCCAAAGAAAGATTTCGTTGGTGCAACTAAATATTTTTTTGGCTCTACGGAAATTAAAGAGATTCAATCAATATAAAAGGATTTGGAAGTCCTAACGAGAATCTCACCTACATCATCGTACACTGAGAGAAAGTGGAACAAAATTGCCCTAACAAAATATGTTGTTGAGCAAACAAAATTTCAAAAGCAACAAAATTACTTTTGTTCGTCTAACAAAATGTATCTTTGTATAATCAAAATTTCTGTGTTGGGCCAAAAAAAAAATTTTGACTGTCAACTAAATATTTTGTTTAATCAACTGTATACTTGTGTTTTGCCCCACATTTGATTGCCTTCGTTCGAAAATACAGCTGAGAGCTTGTTTGTATTTTTTGTAACAATTGGGATAGTAACTGTGTTTGTTAGTGCATCTATTTATGCTTAATAATCGTATAAATACGCTGATAAAACAATGCAACAAGACACTGACAGGTGTAGCTGTAAAACTTGAAATATTTGTTTTGACATATTGCCCAGTGTTTGCAGTATGCCTATATAAAAGCTTCCCCGTGTTAACAGTTGTCACGTTAACTGATGCTGCTAAGGCGTAGCGCTCGAATGCGAGTAATCTAGATTCGAAACTCTGTTGAACTTATAAATTATTTTATGTCGGCCCAAACAGTTCAATGTAGGTGGAGCCAAACATATCTTTAGTTGCACCAGCCAAATCTTACAGTTTGGGGCAACCAAATGAGAACAACAAAAAAAAAAAATTTGGTTTTAGCAACAAAATATTTCTTTGCCTCTATACATACAAACAAATAATTTGGTTGCGCCAAACAAATCTTGTTTGATTCGACAAAACCTTTTCGTCAGTATAGCTCGAGCTCTACGCCGTAGCAACCGCAACTAAATTAACAACTTGTTTAACCGGGAATGTTTTGAAATACGTACATTCCAAATACTGAACAACATGTACAAATTGACATTTCAAGTTTCACATCTATAAGATTTAGTTTCTTTTTGAACTACATTTATTAATAGGTTTATACCATTATTAACCATCAATATACGCACTAAAACACTCTTGCTGCCATAATTGTCACAAAAAATGCAAACGAACTCTCGAGCTGTTTTTTTCGAACGAAGGCAATCAAATGCGTGCCCAAACAAATCTATACAGTTGGTCCAACAAAATATTTGTTTAACAGCCTAATTTTTTTTGGCCCAGCAAAGAGGTTTTGTTTATTCAAACAGGTATTTGGTAGATTGATAAAATTTATTTCGTTGCTTTTCTAGTTTTGTCTACTCAACAAGATATTTCTTTTGTGCCAATTAAATACATTTTTGACCCTATACAAACAAATATTTTGTTGCCTTATCTGTATATTTACAAGGAAGTATTTTTTTAATGTTATGATTACGAGTATAAGTAAAATAATAACACATACTTCTACAAATTTTTTTTTTTTTTTTTTTTTTGGAATTGGTGTTTTTACCTTTTGTTCCTGGCCCAAACAAAATAATTTCTTTGAATTTTAGTTAGCAGAAAAATTCGCTACCGGAAATATTTTTTTGAGAATGACTATGTGTTACGTCTGTTAGTAGAAAATAATTTTAGAGAAGAACTCTAACATATTAAAATGTTTTCCTTTATAACACCATAATTCCATTATAAACTATTTGTTCTACCGGTAGGACAAAATTACGGTTGAAAGAGATCATTAACCAAGTCTTTTTAAACAGAATAAAAATGAAATTATGAATTCACTCCAAATATGTGTACTGTAGCAGCGAATTTGTGAGAATTGCTCTACTCTTACCACCAAAAAAAGTACTGTTAATGGTAGTAACAAAAGTTCAATTAATTACTAGTGAAATACATTAATTTTTAATTAATTATTCTGCTACAGGAACGCATGAATTTCCTCAGTTATACTGAGATACCAGTCATTATCAGCAAGATAATGTAATTTTTTGATAACATTTCACAGATATTAAACTCTGCTTCATAGGCAGTTTTTTATATATATAATAAAATAAATAAATAAATAAATTTATTTATTTATTTTGGGACATCGGCACCTTGGCGTTTGAGATCGGAGTTGTTCATGCTCTGTCATTCCGGTCCCCCGGCGGCCATATTGTCTGCCATGTTGAACCCAGGTAACATTTACCTTGTCTCATGACCTTGACCCAATAACCGCGACCTTGGACGACCTTGAAAAAATCGAGAAAACATTTTAGAAATGAAATAAATTAATAAAAGTCAGCGAGCTTATTACAATACTGACTACTACCGCTTTCTTGGATAGAGGTAACCTTGATCTTTGACCTTAACCTGGTGACCTTTGACCTTGAAACCAAAAAAATAGATAATAATTCCACAAATGTTCTAAGAATTGATAGTAAAAAAATATATTATTAGAAATTATTTTTTAAAATAATTTTAAATACTTACATTTCCAGAGGTCTCCCACAGACCCGTGCCCAGCAGACGACTGACCCCCCCCCCCTCCCTTTCAATCACATTGTATTAACATTTCCCTCCCCCAGCGTCTCACCTTTACTCATTCTGTCAAATGCACTCCACCCACCGTATTAATATTTTAGTTTGTCATTGGTTTATATTTTCAACATCTAGGTGGCACTGATGACTCCGACCAACATGTTAGATCTGGATACTCCTTCACCTTGATCTTACATCTATGTTTAATCCCATGCCCATGACCTTGGAAACCTTGAACACAAAAATAAATTCTAAAATTTTATATAAAATCAAAAAAGTCCAAAAAATATTTTTAAAATAAAAATTATTAATTAAAGACTTGTTTTTTCATCAATCTTTCGATCACTCTCGCAATCTTTCGATCAATGAGCACCGCAATCAGAACCACAAGCAGCACTGCAATCAGGCACCACATTCATCAAAGCAATCAGCACCACAATCAGCACCATAATCAGCACCACATGCATGATCAAACTTTTAATCGGTCTATCAATCTTTCGCAATCTTTCAATCTTCCCGTTAAGCTTTCACAATCTTTCCACCAATCTGTTACAATCAGCACCATATGCATCACAATCAGCACCACATGCATCACAATCAGCACCACAAGCACCATAATCAGCACCACACGCACCACAATCAGCACCACACTCAGTGACACATTCTTTCTCTCTTTATATCAATCTTTCACTCTTTCCATCAATCTTTCAGTCTTCCCATCAATCTTTAACAATCTTACCATCAATCATTCGCAAACTTTCCATCAATCTTTCAATCAGTCTTTCACATGTTTTCCATTAATCTTTTAATCATTCCATCAATCTTTAGCAATCTTTCCATCAATCTTTCGCAATTTTTTCATCCATTCTTCACTATCTTTCCATCGAAATTTCGCAATCTTTCCATGAATGTTTCGTAATTTTTCACAATATTTCGCAATCTTTACATCAGTTTTTCAATCTTCCCATCAATCTTTCAATCTTCCCATCAATCTTTCAATCTTCCCATCAATCTTTCACAATATTTGTGCAATCTTTCGCTTTAAGCACTGCATGCACCACAATTAGCACCACATGCACAGCAATGTGTACTACATGTACCACACTCGGCTCCACAATGAATACCACAATCTTTCATTCTTTGTATCAATCTTTCAAACTTTTAATGTCCCCATGAATCTTTCAAAATCTTTCCATCAATCTTTCTATCAGGCTTTCGCAATCTTTCCATCAATCATCAATCCATAGGTTTGTCGTCGGTCTCTAACCATATGTATTTTTTAAAACGATTCACCAACTCTCTCCAAAATTTGTACATGTCAACAGAAATAATGTTTTATATGCAGTCAATAATTCATGCATTCTTTGTATGTAAAGCCTTTACCACTCTAAAGTTGTGAGAGAAGAAAGGATACGACACAAAAAAATATAAAGGAAAACCAATTATTTTATAATAATTATTTGTTAATATTGTGTAACTTTAATTTCAGAACAAAGCAGTTCATCACATCATGCGATATATCACCGATACTCCAGTTTATTAATAATTGAATATATCTCGTTGATGTGCGTGAGATACCCGCATTTTTGAAGGCCAATCATATATCTGAGTCTATTCACAAGTTCATTCGGGTCTTCGGTAAATAGGTAGCCAGGTTTTCGGCGTCTTCTGCCTTCTTCATGTCGCTTGTTGCAGCAAATTTTTTGGAAGTGTGCGTCAGTGCAGCGAATACTGAAGAGATGCACACGTCGTAGGGTAATCTCCCCATCCATTAGTGGGATTTTCCACTTCTATGTACGTGGATTTTACTCTAGAGTGCGGTAATTATACCCTACATATATAGAGAAATGCTGGACAGCTTGTATAACTAAACAAAAAAAGTTGATTTTAAGGTGTATCTATACATATAATACAACTGTCAAATAGTTACAAATGGACGAGGAGAGCCACACGTTGTAATGTAATTTTCTCATCCATGTATGGAATTTTCCACTACAATGCACGTGAACTTTATTCCAGAGTGCAGTAATTTTACCATACATGTAAAGAAAACAATTTTTCGCCTACGAGTTTGCGAATATTACCTAACACTTGTCAGGTAATCTTCCCATTATTTTTGGAGTGAAACTCTCGTAGCACACAGTAGCCAGATAGACACAAGGCGTGTTCCAAGAGAGTCGCACAGCAAGTCAGTGAATGGCCACGCCCATATCGAAGAGATGGCCACTCCATTTCGCCTCTGGGTATTTATCTACTCTGTGGTTCAGTGTAGATCGTTTAATAGTTCCTGTGCAACGTCCCTTTGGTATTACACTGTAATTGGGAGAGTTATCTGAGCCCAATTTTCACTGATAAATTAAATAATAAAATTGCTGTACCATTAACTATTTGAATTCGGATTTCCCATCTTGATTTTCGTACTTTCTTTCGCGTGCTGTGAGCATGGGCAGATTTAAACTCACAACAGAGTGCATAAGCGTGCCAGAACCATTTGGTCTCACCTGAAGTGTGCTTGGAATACGTGCCGACTAATGGCAGAAAAAGTGTTTGACGTTTGACCTGCCAATATGTTTAGCGTTACGTATCGTACTGGTTAAAACAACAAATACTTTTTTTTCGCAATTTATTAGAAATAAACATGCTCAGTAACACATTCGTGTATTTCTGACGAACAATTATTCGGCAACTAGTCGCAAAAAACTTTCTTGTAACTGTATCTACTGCTGAAATATTGCATATTTAAAACACTTGAAAGCCTACAAAATTCTTTATGTAGCTCATTATTTACAATAATCTTGAAGTAAAAAACGCTTGCTTGTAAGAATTTTTACTTCACACACACAAATTCCACACTAAGGTTGTGTGGAAATTACTCGAATTTGTTTGTAGTGTTTCAAAAATATATTTGGCAACTTGTTTACAAATAATTCCTTGAAAAAATACAAAAGAAATGTAAAGTGTACTTGATATGCAACACTAAAATAAAAGTAATATGAAATTAATTTTTGTCTTTTAAAAATTGCTTTGTCGACATTTCTTTGTAAATTGTCATTTCGTGAAGCAGGTAAAAGGTAATTTTCCGTCTCACGGACCAAAACAAAGATCACGTTTGCTTTCGACTCTCATTTCCTTTCTGAGCATGCTCATTCCGCTCCCATAGCTCTTCGGCGGAATTGCTTCCGTGATTTAATTTCTGTTGCGGCTACGGCCTGATAATCAGGGGGATGAAGATAGAAATCGGCGTCTAGGCTGGTGTAAACGCTTGCTGCTGCATCGTCTCCTGGCGTCAAGGTTTTTTTTTTTTTTTTTTTTTTTTTTTCCGAAATGTAAAGGTGACGATTCATTTACTCTAGCGACAATTAGCGCCATAACTAGGGACACCTGAATTTCGCTAGATTTTCCCGCGCATAGGTGAGCGAACCAACAGTTTCATTTTGCTTGCTCACGGCGTGTGTCTGTGAGAAGACATTTTCTTAGTTGACTAGCTAATCAGAATCAAGTTACTCCGATACTGCAAGTCTCTGGTTCGTGGCCAGACACTTAAGAGTGGGACGGAGCTGCGCGTCCAAGGTCAAGAAGCGAGAGAGAGAGAGAGAGAGAGAGCGATACGGGCGACAATAACACGCACTTCTAGTGCCTCATCGCTCCTACGCGCCAGGCGTGCTGTGTTACCATCGCAACGCTGTACTGTGCAAATTAGATCTCTAACATAGGGGTTTTATTACACGCGATGAAAGCCCACAGATTAAACTACGCCTGTATATTTGTACTTTTCTCTTGCCGCTTAAGGAAACTGCATAGGCAAGATTTAAAAATGCGATATTTGAACGTTTTCAGAATTTTTTCCCTCCAAGAATCCATTTAATATACAAAAGTACAACAATAGAGATATAGGTGTTTTTTTTTTTTTTTTTTTTTTTTTTTTACTTTTCTGACAAATAATCGTATTTGCAGAACACATTTATTTACTGAGATACGCGTATTCGTGCAAACAGCTATATCACAAAAACACGGGGGGGGGGGGGGTCCACCCCACTCTTAAGACGCGTAACATCTAGATCACCCAATCAGAGAAGTGGATCTGAACTAAAGTGTTATGAGTTACAACTGGCTGTGAAATTTTTTCGCGAAATTCCTGTGTCACTAGCCATAACTCTGTGCCTTGGTGCAATTAATTATCATCACCAGCTAATTTAAATTCTGCCCATTTATAGCCACTTCAAAAACGTCCTGAGTGTGAACAATGTCGAAGTACGTTGGTGCATTAACAGTTTGAATTTTGTACACACATACTTAGGGACACTTTTTTTTTTTGCGAAAAAGTTTCAGGACAAATTGTATTCCAAAACACTTTAGTTCAGAACCACTTTCCTGATTGGATCATTTGAATTATTACGCGTTATATCTGTCTGCCCGCGAATCACGGACTGACAGTATCGGAGAAACTTAATTCTGATTGGCTCACTCATGTAACAGACTCGCTTCACACAAAGAAAAGTGGCCAATAGACCAAGGAAGGCTGCAAGTGTGTTCTTGGGATATTGAAGTATAGCCCCCTCGTAAATCTTTTCGCGAAAACCAGGTTGCCCTACTTAACCCTATCAGACCAACTTTAATTGACTGTTCCAGGTGTTAGAAAACAAACAGTTTTATGATTTGTACTCTAATCAAGTCGATACAACATATGTTTCGTAGTCACAGCCTATGAGCTGCAGGTTCATATAACTGTAGCCGAACGGTAGCAGTTGTATGAACCAATTATTACCTCGATCAGTAAGACGGTTTACGAATCATTTACCCACAGGTAAAATAATTGGTAATTGACATTCGCAGTGTGCAGTACTAACCAAAACTTACCCAAACGTGCGTAATGTACACAATTGTGTACACTGTGTCTGAATGGGATATACTACAATACAATAAAAGCGAAAATTAAGTCATTCGCCTATACGCTCCGCTGCAGAAGAAAAAAAAATTGTTACGTTTGTTGTAGCCTTTGACGTAGCCTTTCACATTCGCAGTTTGGCTCCGAAAGATTTCCTGCTGGCTGGACTGCCGGGTGGCAATTAATTTACTCGCAAACGGAGTATCGATACGTTTCTAGACAAGGACGACGCTGTGATGCTAGCGTTTGCGGCTGGATATCGGAGTATCGATACGTTCCTAGACAAGGACGACGCTGTGATGCTAGCGTTTGCGGCTGGATATCGGAGTATCGATACGTTCCTAGACAAGGACGATGCTGTGATGCTAGCGTTTGCGGCTGGATACCGGAGTATCGATACGTTCCTAGACAAGGACGACGCTGTGATGCTAGCGTTTGCGGCTGGATATCGGAGTATCGATACGTTCCTAGACAAGGACGACGCTGTGATGCTAGCGTTTGCGGCTGGATATCGCGGTATAGTCTGTTCACGGTACTTACATCTTCTCTGAAGCCGTATTAAACTTATATCTTGAGAACATTCCTCCGTATCATGCATATAAAGCTCAACCTAGTCTAGAAAATGACACCAAAAGGACAACGTGCCGCATTCACGCGCAATCTGTGAAATAATATTTTGCCTCACAGTTATTTCTTACAAGGTATTGCCAACATACCTATTTTCTCTGCGTATTTACTCTCATTAATTCTAATATCAGTGATATAATTTTTAGATAAAATATAAGGGAAATTTCAGTTCAATTGAATACAAGGTGCTTTTATGTTAACAGCTGTATAAAACCATAGTGATACATGTCCTGTTTAGGGCATGTCATGAGGCCAATTGCATACATGGGGTAATTTTACAAAGAGGTGGTTAAGAGAGTGCGAAGAAACAGTGAGGAGACTATATAAGCGTCTGTTTCACTTTTGTCGTATTAGCAATTCTGTGACAGTCTCGTAATTCAGCAGAGTTTTGTTTGGCGATCGTAAACAGGACACTCCCTCGAAGGCCGTCCCTTAACGGGTAGCCTTCGCCAATACAGTGACGATTTAACTGTTAATGAATAATACGGCCGTCGCTTGTGGAACAGCACAAATAAGGTAAAATGACATCGTTAATAATTTATAACAGGGTCTTCTTATGAAATTTTCTACTCGTGCGTTATTTAGATTTCTTGACAGTGTTAACGAAACAATAAAAAATATATTTTTTTTCATAGTTGTTTCGCTTTCTTGTACGGTATATGTATCTTTCCGTTATACGTAAACAAATCCACTACCATGTGACTTAGATGTTTCAACTACTGAATGCTTTGCTTACATACTTCAACTGTCCAAATAATGCCGGCGAATCTCGAGAAGCATATTATATGAGTGCTCATAGTGTACGTCGGCTTTATGACGTTATACGTAAACAAATCCACTACCATGTGACTTACATGTTTCAACTACTGAATGCTTTGCTTACATACTTCAACTGTCCAAATAATGCCGGCGAATCTCGAGAAGCATATTATATGAGTGCTCATAGTGTACGTCGGCTTTATGACGTTATACGTAAACAAATCCACTACCATGTGACTTACATGTTTCAACTACTGAATGCTTTGCTTACATACTTCAACTATCCAAATAATGCCGGCGAATCTCGAGAAGCATATTATATGAGTGTCCATAGTGTACGTCGGCTTTATGACGTTTAACGTTGCATTGATAATAAGTTTATTGGTTATTTTTAAGGTTTTTTTTTTTTTAAATTGCGTATTGTTCACGTTAAAAATGTATCGCGCATATTTCACGTTAATACTTTGCCGTGACTGTTTAACTGTGGGGTTGAAAACTATATAGAGTATATTTAATCTCTCGTTATTGGTGTAAGTTATGTTATTTGATCAAAGTACGCTATTAACAAGGAAAAATTGCGAGAGAAATGAACATCTAGTTCAACGAATTTAGATGATGCCTAAGCACGCGACACTTGTCGCTTATATCACCACGTAACCTTAAGTGTTTACAATAGCGCGACAACTATGATGGTCAATATTTTAAACAATCATATCTATGCACACTTATACTATTACTTATATTTATATCATATTTTTTTCAGCATACATAGTTTTTATTGTGCTTCTGTTTTTTCTATGTGACTAATTTTTGAAACATTGAGGAAATTATTTGTGCTGTGGCAATATTCAATTTACCCAAACATCTAAGCACCTTAATGTGGTCCAAACACCTTTGAAAAAGTACGAATTTGTGATGTATATATTTGATCAGGAAAATGCCATGTCGTCAATTTTGCCAACTTCTAAGTAGTAACCGTCCTACTACCACATATTAACACCTATTTTAGTAAGTATTTTACCATTAAAATCACGTTTTGATTATTTATAAAATATAAAGACATCACTATCTATGAGAAAAAATAAGTACTTACGGTAAAAATAATACCATAAAATACAAATTACATAAAACAAGCCAGTGTTGTATGTTGTCAGCAAAATTACGAGTAACACACATACACATTACTTAAAATAGTGTATCTAGAAATTTATATTTAAAAAAAGCTGACTGTTAAAAAAAATATAGACCTGCACGATGGCAGGAACAGCTGTATACACCTGCTTTAGTCTGATATCCAGGTTGTGTCGTCTGTTTATACATTTATTCCTGGCATTGTGTTCATCTGTGTCGAATTCGTTGTCTAATTTTTTTCGCAAATTTCTTTACACATTATCCTAATTATTTGTCTGCTCGTTACTCATTCTGGTGTAACTGTGTCGCTTTTCTGGTGAAAACTGACTAGATTCCTCCTATGAAGTAATGTGTGTCTGTCTTACTCACATGTTTGTTAACAGCAGACAATACCAGCACGTTTGATATATAATTGTTATTAAATTAGGTTATTTCGCAAATAGTATTAATTTTCTATTTTTGTGTTTAGTTATTTTGTCGCATTTGGAATTCCCTCCCATTGACAACAAAGTGCTGGGATGGTGAATGTTCTTATTTATGGTTCAGTTAGTCAACAATGAAATATTTTTCCACCAGTAGTAAATACGTATTTCAATCACAAACTTTCAGTTAGAAAATAGCGCACCAGAATTTAATTTAATGCCATTTTACAAATAAACTATTTCTTACTACGCTTTGCCAACACAGCATTGTTGATACAATTAAACATCTCATTTAATCATAAATAGAAAATTTGAGAGTTGATAGCAGTTTTAGTTTTGTGGTACATTACGTTTACATAAAAAGGAAGCTTGATACACCTGGGGTGGACTTGAAAGGTTTGTTGAAGAAATTGTAAAGATACAGCTTAATGAACTTTCAAAGAGTTTTATCTTCAAGGTAAATTAAAATATTAAAGCGTCTTGTATTGAGATAAACTGGGGCTTAGTACTTAAGTGTTAAATTGGTTGTGTCGAAAATACTGCAGCATCGGCTATGTGGTGAAAAGGGGTTGTGGAACTGAAAGGGCATACGAGAACACTAGGCTCGCTATTCTTCTTGCCATCGCTTACGACATGTAGACGTTTGACGACAAATCTGCGACGCTAGTTCTGTATTTCCCCAGCGAGCGTGGGATCGCGCGATCCACGCGCCATCTCGGGCTACGCTCTCCGCCACAACTGCGTTGCGGAGTCTTGGCTTCTCAACTACTTGTAACATTCATCTCGTTTACCCTCGCCCGGGTCGTTATCTGGTCTTTACGTTCTATTAATAGCCCCTGCGGTGCCGACTACTCGCGCGGCAAGTGAAGCCGGGACTCGACTTCTCGTGGAATTCTACAGCAATCGTGTTCTATTGTCGAGTGCCCCTTCACCACACTCACTTGCACGTAATACTTGGCGGTTTCTATTTTAACCTTCGTGGATTTTTCCACCGTTAAAAATATGATGTAGCTGGTGTGCTACATCTTTATTAAAGTCGGTACATTTTTAACAGTAGCATTAAAATGCAAAACAAATATTGCGCAAATTCCATGACCTTATCTTACACTTTCCCGGTAAAGGATGACTATACAAGTGCTAATCCTGTGGAAACAATGGAATTCTTTTAGTTTTAGAATTATATGGAATTTTATTTAAAGGTAAATGTGTACACTGTGTATACAATAGACCACTTCCAGCTTTAGCGGTAATTCCTTGAAGTCCAAATCGGCACAAAAACGACAGAAAAATATATCTTTCTTCTGCGTCAGTAATACGAACTGTCCAAGACCTGTCATCTTTATCAACATCCTTGGAAAACGACAAAATGTTACTGTATAGTTGGGTAATAACCAGGACGAGAACATCTGCACAACATTGTGATGTATCTTCTCTATTGACACGGAGCTAAGTGAATCGAAAAATACGCGCTCGCTACAAATGGAGAGTGGAAAGATTTGAAATTTAGGCGGCTGGTAACATAAAGTTCTTGAAATTCAATAGGGGAGAAATGAGGTGAGTATATATAAGCGCCAGAATGCAAGGACGAGGGAAACGGGAGATCCCCGAGAAGACCCGCCAACCAGCTGCATCGTCCGGCCTGATTCCCACATGCGAAAATCCGGGAGCGACACCCCGCTTGGAATTGAGTCCGGCTCGCCTAGGTGTGAGGCGATTGTCTGACCACCACACCACCGCGGCCTGCCGCACTACAAAATGATTTCGGAGATATATCTGCTAATTTTTACGACAGTAATTAAATGACTTTGAATTGACCACATTGATCATAAAAGCTGTCGTTTTAACGATTAAAAATAAGGTCGCCTACTTTGTTAGTAATAAAAACAGTTGTATAGGAACAACACACAAGCATATAACCGGAAATCTTGCAAATACATTTCGAGCGGGGAAAATTCTAGTCCTCTCTATGCCCGCTGTTGCGACCCGCGTGTGTTCGTTGGCTTTTGTCGCAGTGCAAAGTGTACATACCGTTTGCGTTGGTCGCTCATCTCTCGATAATTTTATTTCCGCTTGTTTCTCACTGGCTCAGAGCACTCGACATGTAAAATAAAATAATCTCCCGACGATTAATGCAACGCAAGTGTATAGTTGTTTCGTGTTTAAATAGACTCTGGTAAATTTCCCAGCTCCTGTACGTAAAGAATGTGTTGATACAATATTGATAAAAAAATTATCGCGTAACTATATATATATATATAGGATAAAATAAATACTGGCAGCAAGAATGGTTCGTAGCGGATAGCCATTTAAGGAGATGGGTTTAGCTTCGGTTTACTCATTTTTATATTTATAGTTCTGATAATTCATCCAGCTTTCGCAGTCAAACAAGCCGCTTTAATAATGGCACAAATATTTTGACTTTCAATTATGCAGCTGTAAGACGGAAGGATTTATTTCTTGCGTGTAAGTAAGTAAAAACATATCTGATACCATTCGTTTGCTTGTCACGTAGACAGTGCATATCAACACACCCAAGTTATTCTTGTCACGCATCTCTAAATAAATAGCTCAATTTCACGCTGTCAACAGACTTCTCAGGCACGTAACAAGAAGTGAGGGTGTTTTCTCAAAACCAACTGATATTATGTAAATGCCTATGGCCCTGCTGGCCCTCGGATCGGATTGTAAGAATACCTAACTTCTTCCAACAAAGAGAGGGAACGATTAATTAACGAACTTTAACGCTCCAAGTTTCCAGACGTAAATTCGGCTGAAATAAGTATGCAGCAACGTTCGGATGGTCGGTTGATTGTTCCGACGCTATTAAATATACAAATATTTGTACCGATTGCAACAAATTTTCGATTTGAATATTTGGCTCTTATTTCTCCACGTTGAATGCTCACAATACTAATTGTTTTTGTTTCCAACGAGCTGTGTGACAACTTAACAGCCGTAGTTGTACTTTGTTGTCCACGTGATGTATATTTGAATGTTAGTAATGTAAGCGTATTAAACGAAATGTATTTTTGGTGTCATATTACACAAATTCGCTGGCTATCTCCTAACGGACAGAGTTTTGTAAACTGAAATAAATTATAATAAATAAGACATGACGCAATATTTTGCAGGTCGAGATCTTAACTCGATAAAATTAAAAATGGCTTGAACTATAACTTATTTCCTTTAGGTGACATGCTTTTAAGAAAATGACTAGTTGTTACAACCTTTATTGAAGGGATTTAATTACACATACAGTATATGCTAGTTTGTTGTTATACGATTATGAGCTAGGGCATATTTTTCATTTAAACACATCTGACATGTCAGCCCACAAATACTTTAGTACTTTTGACTACAAAGATGTAAATCATAGCATAACATTACATAGAAATTATTCCAAAGACTTATCAAAAATGCACTGGCCAGGAGGGGAGTTATGCTGTCTTGAAATTAAAAAACTGTAAAATTTCACTAAATTTGCGATAGAAATATTACATGTACTTGAACAGTACCAGACACTCGAATTGCATCCCATCTAATACCTGGCTGCATACACCACAGCACATTAGTGTCCAATTTCACATATGTCTGCCACTCCGCAATCACAATTCGTTTGTTTACTCATATAAACAAAGTGTGTTCCTCTCAACACTTGTGCGATCTTATTAAACGACACTGAGGAATAATTCATTCGGTGCACACTACTCCTTCCTCGCAGTTTTCTTCCACAAGATGGAAGGAGGCACTTTCTGCTCCTATCTGGCAGGAAGAACAACTGTGAAGTCACATACTCTTTAACTATTCCCCTTGCCAATATTTAAACCTCGCGGGAAAAGGTTACTATAAGCAATACATGCGAGACGTTAACCGCAGATACTTAAACCACAACTATTGAGAACTAAGCTGCCCGTCACACATAGAGCGAAAATATTACAACTAGTGAGAACTAAGCCGCCCGTCACACATAGAGCTAAAATATTACAACTAGTGAGAACTAAGCTGCCCGTCACACATAGAGCTAAAATATTGCAACTAGTGAGAACTAAGCTGCCCGTCACACATAGAGCTAAAATATTACAACTAGTGAGAACTAAGCTGCCCGTCACACATAGAGCTAAAATATTACAACTAGTGAGAACTAAGCTGCCCGTCACACATAGAGCTAAAATATTGCAACTAGTGAGAACTAAGCTGCCCGTCACACATAGAGCTAAAATATTGCAACTAGTGAGAACTAAGCTGCCCGTCACACATAGAGCTAAAATATTACAACTAGTGAGAACTAAGCTGCCCGTCACACATAGAGCTAAAATATTACAACTAGTGAGAACTAAGCTGCCCGTCACACATAGAGCTAAAATATTGCAACTAGTGAGAACTAAGCTGCCCGTCACACATAGAGCTAAAATATTGCAACTAGTGAGAACTAAGCTGCCCGTCACACATAGAGCTAAAATATTGCAACTAGTGAGAACTAAGCTGCCCGTCACACATAGAGCTAAAATATTGCAACTAGTGAGAACTAAGCTGCCCGTCACACATAGAGCTAAAATATTACAACTAGTGAGAACTAAGCTGCCCGTCACACTTAGAGCTAAAATATTACAACTAGTGAGAACTAAGCTGCCCGTCACACATAGAGCTAAAATATTACAACTAGTGAGAACTAAGCTGCCCGTCACACATAGAGCTAAAATATTACAACTAGTGAGAACTAAGCTGCCCGTCACACATAGAGCTAAAATATTACAACTAGTGAGAACTAAGCTGCCCGTCACACATAGAGCTAAAATATTACAACTAGTGAGAACTAAGCTGCCCGTCACACATAGAGCTAAAATATTGCAACTAGTGAGAACTAAGCTGCCCGTCACACATAGAGCTAAAATATTACAACTAGTGAGAACTAAGCTGCCCGTCACACATAGAGCTAAAATATTACAACTAGTGAGAACTAAGCTGCCCGTCACACATAGAGCTAAAATATTACAACTAGTGAGAACTAAGCTGCCCGTCACACATAGAGCTAAAATATTGCAACTAGTGAGAACTAAGCTGCCCGTCACACATAGAGCTAAAATATTGCAACTAGTGAGAACTAAGCTGCCCGTCACACATAGAGCTAAAATATTACAACTAGTGAGAACTAAGCTGCCCGTCACACATAGAGCTAAAATATTGCAACTAGTGAGAACTAAGCTGCCCGTCACACATAGAGCTAAAATATTACAACTAATGAGAACTAAGCTGCCCGTCACACATAGAGCTAAAATATTACAGAAAGATATATTTTCAAAGATTGGGGCAGCTACAGAGTTTTTAAATAGTTAAAGAATGGTACAACCTTATTAAAGTGGGCTCCGAATTCCATTATTACTGATTCACTCCTCAGTCATGACTATTTCCGGTTAAAAATCATACCAAAATTTTGTCTGTTTTGGTGAAGTCTTTCGCGACTTTCTCTGATTTAGTTCAAATTTCACCTAATTTTTTTAAAGGCTGAAAATCTTTTCAAGGACAAAGAATTAAATTATTCAATACTCTTTGTTATACAGAATGTTTGGAATATTAGTGCACAAACCCGACACATAGTTTCTTTGTATCAATAGTGACACAAAAGTCCTCTACACTGACATCCGGGAACGTATGTTTATATAATTCAATTGTATTCCACGTTGCGGCGTACAACGCCTGGAGAACAAGACTTAGCGATAATTCCTGTAGGACAACTTGCATAGCTCGTAGGCGCGTGGCACGAACTGATTACATACACAGCGTTGCGCCTAATTCTCATGCAAATTGTCCTACACGCATATTCGCCCAGCCTTGTTCTACACGCGTTTTACGTCACAAATTGGAACAAGGATATAAATTGGAAAAAGGAATTGGAAAAAGGATATAAAAATGCTCAAACGTATATAAGTTTATAGATATTTTGTATTATAATTGGTCTAAATTAACTGTGTCTGGAGTTTGGGCGTTGAGTTTTCGGACATCTGGTTTACATAAATGCTTATTCAGCTAAGATGTTCACTCCAATATCTACCGAACGGCTGAAGGTATCAAAATTTTGATTTCAAATTCCTAAATGACACTACGGGGCTCATTAGACGCTGGCTGTGTTTGTTCCGATATGTAATTAAGTACTGAGATATTGATATCAACTTGGTTTTTTTTTTATGGGAATATGTTATACCAATTTTTCAAATGTTGTTAAGCGACGAGTTCAGTGATGTTAATATGTTGAAACCCCGACGAGCATCTCCGACGAGCGTTTTTTGAGATATAAGGGCGTGTTAATAGGTGTAAGTATGCTCTTGACTGTATATCTGTGGCGGGGTAGGTTGCATCATCCGCTGGGATTTCCAGCATTGTGTTCCTACACCGATGACGCGCGCGGTAGTGATACGGTAACACGGGTACCGAACTCATGCGGAAAATTGTTCGTTGGTGTTGTTGTTGATGTTACAGAAAAACAAAATGTGTGTTTAATTTTATGTTAAAATCTTGATTACAATTTATTCATCGAGCAATCGTGCCTGTTTCACAGTCCACGCCAATGCAACATATCCTAGCAGATAATGCATCCTTATAAAGGCTGTTCACGATAAAATGAGTATATTGGATCATGCCTCGAAACGACTCTTATGTCCCTTTCCTGGCGAATATTCTGCAATGTTTTTCCAAAATGGAATTATTCATCTATTTGAAAAACGATTTTTCGAATTTGTTTGCAGCCCAGGCAAATTTCTCAATGTTAAACTCGATGAAAAGCGCCATCCAAGCCTTCTGCTCAAAGCATAAAACGCGATGAACAGAGTCAAGTGTGGCTCTATACATGAAGTGTCTGATTAGGCGAAGGGACACTGTCTCGACAGCTTGCTGTAGACTTTCTTTTCGTCTGTGATTCAGAATCTGAATCGCTTACGTAAAGATCTTCAAGCAAACTGTCAATGCTTTGCCACTTACGCTCACCCATTTTAACTAACTAATAGTTTCTTTAGTTTCCCCATTATAACTATTACAACACCACAATAAATCAAACTGAAGTGTCTCCTCATTCTGAAAACAGAGTAAAATAATCCCACTTTATTCCCTCACCATGACATAGTTGAAATTAATCATATAATACTAGCATAACGGAGTATATTCTTTAATATAAATAAAATTTGATGAGGGAAGTTCTGTTTGTTTCTGAAAGGTAGTCGACTACAATGATGTGTTTTTACAAAAGGTATGGAGAACAATGGCTTCTAAAACATCGTGGACAAAGCCAGGCAGTGAACGACAGAGAATTGAGTGCATGATGAGTGGGTGAAGGGCAGGTATTAAGAGCTGATGAGGGCGATGCGCACAGTCGTAGCAGTCTACAATGCGGAAGAAAGTTTATACTGCACGCGGAGCAGGCAAGAGAATGAAAAATGGTTCAGTAAACTGTAGCTGTCCGCAGTGTGCGTCACTGTCCAAATATGCTCCCCTTCCTCCGCCCAATCCGACAACCTCCCCTTCCTCCCTGCTATTGCTCATTGTGCAGACCCTACAGTCGCCTGCACAACAGTTGGAGGGAGAGTCATTACTTCCACCACACCCCCACCTCTCCGACAATTTCTCTCTGCGGCACAAATTGTCGTCCCCACAGCTCTAGCCACTATACAGTTTACAATAGCCCGTGACCTGCCTTGCCTATCTTTCACAATTTTTGCATTTGGATCAAGCAGACTTTGTTTACATTATTGAAATTTAAACTCAAACTAATGCATTGCAGTTTAAGCCCAGTTTTTAATAGTAAAAACTTTCCAACTTAAATTTGCTTTTCAAAAAATAATGTGAATCACTCGACACTGTAAAACTTGTGTACACTGTCAAAAATAAAATTTGTGTAAACCGTAAAACTATTTATGAAATTTACACCATCAAAAACACTTTCTAGGGCACACCATCTAAATGTTTTAATGAGGGAGTAACACTGTATATTAATAATACTAACTAAACAAACACTCTTAAAAATAAACATTTTAGACACTTCCCAAATAAAAAAAATTACTCATATTGTATTTTAAAAACTACTCAATTTTCTATCTGCTCGCAGTTATTAAACAACTTTGAAAATGATATCTCTTAATACTACTTACAATCTAAAAATAGTATGGCTAAACCACCCTGTTACATACACATCAAAAATATTTCATTCATTAGAAGTACTCAAGGCTCATTAATCCATCACTCAAATATCCATTAACAACTCACATAGAATTTATTGAAACACTTTTCCCCTGCACTCATACACACAGTCATACACCATTTTTTCTCAGAGTATTTGGTAATTAATTCTAAATGGATTTAACATATTTTGCGAGAATTTAGCAGTATAGAGAGGGAATGGATTTAAGATATTGTCTCGCCTTATGTCCATTATAAGAATGATGGTGGTCATCCAGTATCTCCCTCTAAACTCTATTAAATTCCTCTCAAATATACTTAAACAATCCACCTGGAATTTATTGAAACATCTTTCCTCACATGCACACTTCGCCACAAGCACCCATTCGAATTAACATTAACTAACACCAATAAACAATTTAATCAGCGGGGCGGGACCACGTAGACACAAGCACCCAGTCGAATAATTATTGAGTACAATGAAATGATTTTATTACATTCTGAATACATGTAATGTAATTTTCATTCAAATGTTTAACGATTTGCTAAAAAAGTTGAACAAAATTTTTAAAAATTCATTCAAGTTGGAACGATTTGCAATGATTTAATTAAAGATTCATTCAAGTTGTAAAGCTTTTCTGAAAAAGTTAATGAATTTCATTCAAATTTTTAAAGATGTGTTAAAAAATTTAACAAAATTGATAGAAATTCATTCAAGTTGTAAAGAATTACTAAACAAGTTAGTGAATATTAATAAAATGTTTAACAATTTTTTAAAAAGTTTAACGAAATTTATAAAAATTCCATCAAGTTGGTTACAAGTAATTTTAAGAAAATTTCATTCACTAGTTAAAAGTTGTAATGATTTTAATAAAATTTCATTCTGTTTGTTAAAAATTTAACGGTTTTAATAAAAGTTCATTCAAGTTGTAACGATTTGTTAAACAGTTGAAATGATTTGCTGAAAAAGATAATGAATTTAATAAAATTCCATTCAAATTCTAAACAATTTTAAGAAAATTTGAAATAATTTGTTAAGAAAGTTACTAAAAGAGTAAACGATTGTATGAAAAATTTTCCCAACACTTTTAACAAAATACTGCAAAAAAATTAAAAAGCCCGAATTTTTTTACCATTATTCAGTTACATAAAGTCTAGTAGCGAAGCTGGTAGGCTTCAAAGGAGGTATGAACCCAAGGTCAGACAGGTTGAGTGCTATCCTGCTCCACAAGGTGAACGCCGGGGTCCGGTAAGCGACTGTATTCCCCAGCAAGCGGTAACCTAGCAGCGGGGCTGAAGGCCGCTTCCTTCACCCTCATCACGGAAGATGACGACAGAGCTAGGCTAGTGGCGGGTTGGCGGTCGGTGTCCTTGAACAAATCAAGGCCAGGCATGCAGCTCCTAGCAGTGCGGACTGGCTCACAGGGTTTATGTCCACGAGAGAGGAGGTGTTGGCCCCGTGAAGTCAGAGCAGCAAATGACATGCTGGGAGTGGGAACCCCTATTTATACCCCACCACTCTCCCTTTCGTAATTTTTTTCAAAATACATCAAATGAACATATTACATATTTGAAATGTTATTGACCCAATGTTAAGCAAATTTTATGCAATTAAAAGGATTAAATGCATTTTTTTTTTTTTAGCGTGTATATATTGGAATTTAACTTGTCACACATGTATTTATTCGGGTTTAATTTGAATTTTGTTCTTATTTAACAATTTCTTACATGAACAATTGTAATTCCAATACGAACTTTTTGCATTACGAGGTGTTTGTAACCTGAATTTAATACTACGATTAAAGTATGTTTACACCCTCTCACGTATATGAACAACGATTATCAAGCTATTGTATATATTTCAGTTATGTGGTTCGTTTGTTATTACTTTTAGGTTTATAAGGGTTCAATCATTCATGACCTAGCCGGGACTCGAACACAGAAACTAACCATTACTAAGAATGCCTCAGCTGGTACTTGAACCCAGAAACTAAATATCATCAAGCATGTCTTAGCCAGGACACGAACCCAGAAACTAACTTATATTAACCATGCCTTATCCGGGATTCGAACCCATAGCCTCCTTGCATAATCTGATTATTCTACATAGTCTGGCGAAATATAACAAGTTATTTTATATATTTATAGTGTGTTGTAAAATATTATTATGGTATTTCAGCAGACATCTTTTGCCAGGAGACAAGTTCAAATATATCTTTAGTTGAAAACTATTTTAAACTATTTTTTGGTGACCTAATAGTTTATCAGACTTTTTCATTACAATACTCATTTGATAGAAATCAGACATATTTTTAGAATATATATATATATATAATATATCTCTTTGTTATCGCATTTTAATTACTCTCTCTCTCTCTCTCTCTCTCTCTGTTATGGCATTTTAAATACTCTCTCTCTATGTTGAGAGATTTTTATGAATATTTTTTTCATTTCTTAGCTTTACAAATTCACTTTTAAAAAGGATAGGTAAAATAAAAAGTAAAAAATTCATTTTAAGACATATTTTATCGACAAAATATATACAAACACATGTTTTTCACAAATTTATGTACAGCATTTTTCAAAAGACAAATCTCTCTGTTATACTACTACAGAGTGTTACAAAACTTACACAAGTATAGCAGGTTACAAAATATATGCACAGCATTAACAAGTAAGTATAGGATGTTACAAAAATTATAGGACAAGCAGGTATAGGGTGATTCACAAACATAGATACCAAAAAAATGTAATACTGGTTACACATTATTCCTCAGAACCATTCCACAAAACATACTTTATTCTTCAAATAAGCCTGTTTATTCCCCAAAAACCCTATTTATTGCTCAAATGAGGCTGTTTATTCCTAAAATAAGAATGTTTATTCCACAAAACATACTTTACTCCTCCAAAAAATCTAATTAACTCTCCAACCAAATTCAAAAGACTTAATTGGTTTGAGGAATTTATAATATTTCAAATTGAAACATATTCCTATCATGCAATGTTTACAAGAAATATTTTTTTTCGGTCAAGTAGCAGGGTTATCTAAAATTTATCAATACACTTCTTGGCTGTTTGCAGATACTACTTCATTTGATGTAACCTCATTCCGTAAGTGTTCTTATGATTAAAACAATCTCTTTTATTCCGGAATATTCTCCACGTTTTTGCACGTCAATAAAATATCTAAGTTTATTAACAAGTTCATTCGGGCCTTCGGAAAATATGTAGTCATTATTCACAGTATTTGTTGAAGGGAAGTTTTCAGCCTTATCCACATCACTTGTATAGGACAAGTCTCGGTGTAATCATCACTATTGTCTTCACCTGATGTTTCATCATAAATATCGACTTTACATTGCTTAGAAAGAGGAGGTGTAACATCACTGACACTGGTCTTTGCAGCTAGTTGCGGTACATAGGGTCGAAAATCGTTATGTTCATGTGTTAGTGTATATTTCATACAATCCGATTCTATGTCATTTCTTGTCATTATGATAGTACTCTCTCTTTCTGCGATATTATGTAGTGTAGATGGTACATTTACTTTCTCCGGAGAAATATAATTTTTACAGATCTTGACATGACGATTCGAGTTATCCACTCATGCGAACTGACGAAAACAGCATTTTCAGTTAAGAATCGTACGAGATGAATTCTTCGAACATTCGCTCCTCTCATGCCTATGAACATTGTAGGCGAAAGTGTAAATTTTCCCGCAGTATTTGCAGGGTAGTTTATTCGGTGATGTCTCGATTTTCATCAATGTAGATTAAATTAATAATCTTCGGTGTGAGGAGAAAGTTTACTTCCGAATAGATGTACACCTCACAATGTCAGAATGACAACTAACTTGTTTCTGTATGAATGTACTGTTTTAATAAGTATTGTGTTTAATTAATGACGATAATACGTCTTCTATTCTAATATTTGTATTTTAATTGCAGAAGTATGCCTACTAATTCACCAGGTCATTAAATCTACATAAGTTAGACAGAATACATCTGTACTTGGTATTCGATTAAAATGAATAAATAATAATTTAATCTTAGGAATTTAAAAGGTAGAGATGGGTGTGGATGTATTTTGTTCCGAATGTTTAAAGACTTTGTTTACTAAATGATTGTGTTAGTCAGAGGCTAGTCTGTTGAGTAACTAATTTTCAGCTGTGATTGTCTTTTAACTGTATTCTGTTTTAAATGTGTGTATGTAATACGAATTTCGTTTTTCCCAGTATATTTGGTCAGATATGTTATTTCGATTCCTGAGTAGTGTGGAATAAAATTATTTGTTTCGGGTATATATTTAAAATGTAAATAATTTGTTGATTGTCGGAATGTATTATCATAAATGATGGTGTATACAGTTATAAAATCGTTGTTGTTTTCCTTTCCAATTTGCTTAAATTTATTGAAATATCAAGCAAATTTACATATTTCAGCTTCGATAGCAGTCATTTCAAGCTGGATATTTAGTATTTCAGAAATTTCACGTCGAAAAAGTAGTATTTTTAAATAAAACATGTTCAAATATATACATTTTATAGTAGGAATTCTGGGCTGGGAAACTTGTGGAGAAATTTGCACAAAAAATACACATTTTTCTTTGCTATACACATATATTTAAAACAGATTGAAAGTAAAATCATTTTCTTTTCGAACAAGTTTGTTTTAAAGTGATAGTTGAAACCTGTGTAAGTGGAATGATGCATATTTTTCATAACTTAAAAAGAAAAATATGTCTTATAGTTAGCTATAGTTTTGCTGTAAAAGGGATAATGTTTACAGGATTAAAATGTGAAGTTTTTTTGGAATGTTAAATCTGGTAATTATCTAGGGGGGATTAATGAAACTTCATTTCAACTTCAGGGATATAAATTTAATCGGCAGGAGTTGTGAAATTTTATTTCGCTGGGAATACACCAGGCTCTGGCTTTGCGAAAAACAGTTTTTCTTGTTGGTTCAGTCTTCGAGCGAAAGTAATATTTTGTAGAGAAGAGGGCAAAGTGGAGATAGCCATGGTTAGTTCAAAATCCGCTGGCCAGAGGGATGGAGCCTTCCCGATGTGATACATAAATGACTTACTTTGGCCTTGAGCGAAGCCTCTGTTTCTGACCGAGGCAGCTATCGTCTCGGAAAACACACATTGTGTGCTGGTTGGAGAAGGGAGGAGGGTGGGGGCGCATGGCCTTGGAAAGGGCCAGCAGAAAATGCACTCTGGGCTGGTGAATGGTTAGGGGGTTGGGGGTGCATATCTGTGGACGGGTTTTGTGAAGCCCAGTGTTGAATCGATAATGGGGGTACTTGGACTGGGCAATTCTCCAGCCAGCACAAAGTGTGCTCTGGGCTGGTGTAGTGGGAGGGTGTCGGGGGTGCGTAGTCATGTACAAAGCAATCATACAAAAATGCATTCTGACCTTGAGGGGGTCATGGGCATGTTTTGCGAAGTGCGGCGTTTGATCTATAGTGGGGGCAAGTGGCCTGGGAGAAGAACTCTCGTTTTGCACAAATACGCAGTCTGGTGTGGGGGAAGGGGGGAGGGTAGCTACAGGCAGGACCGATGTGAACAGTTCTTGCGGGTTGGCACCATGCTAGTTCTTCATAAACACTTGTCTTGGATAGACGCAATGGTGGACACCAGCTCTCCAGACTTCATCAGGCAGGTCGATGGTTGGCAGGGCTTTGTGCCACGAATAAGGGGTAGCGAGGTCCCGATTTTCGGTGTTGGCCAGCAGGCTTTGGAGAGTGTAGGCATATCATACACCTGAGTGCTAGCCGCGATTCTCATTAAGGGATATTATACACATATTTTAATATAAAAAATGCCTATAACTTTTTTTTATTTATTGGGAAAAAATAAATTTTCATGTGTTAAAACTATATAGTGCATTTATAGTGTAAACACCATTTCTGAGCTCTGTTGACGAAACTTGGTAGCAAATGTAACTATCGTTTCGGTAACTAGTGTCGGGAATTTCACAGACTTAACGGAGAAGTTGTAGTATGTCCGTTATTTGAAATAATTTTTCTTAAAGGAGGTTCGTAAATTAAAAATAATATTTAGTATATTTTATTAAGTATTACAGGAGTATGCTTTACGGGATTAAGTCATCCGAGACTCCCTATGCTTCAATGGAAATCTGTGTTAAAAGTCAATTATTCTTACAAGAGTGAAATTTAATTTTCCCAGGAAAATGAAATTGTGAATTTCATAAGCATTAAAAATTTTTCCTTCATTTACGAGATTTTGCAGCAATTTCATCTCAGTTGCCTATCGGCCGTGCTCCACGTATTTAACAGCTTATAAGCCGATGCATATCATACACTACAGTCACTCATTCACCACCCTCCCAGGTGGATGGATGTGTTTTGGGAGACCTCCTAGTGCGATTTCATTTATTCAAAAAACAGGATAGCTGTGTTCCGTAATCCTTTTAGTGATTGTCATGTACTTGTGTTCGATAGCAGTTTAACTTATTTGGAAACATTCGTTTTGTATTTTCTTTCATTTCCGAGTTTTTTACCTCAGTTTATAATCAAACAAAAGTGCTATATCCAACTCAGTGCTGCAACGACCTCCCGAGCGAATGGATGTATATAATAATCACTGACTGTTCACCGTGATTCTCATTACGTGTTTTTTAATTTCAGCTAGTGCGATTTATATATTAGTGCGTGCGTTGTAAACATAATTTTTATCCATTTGTCACGTAAATCGTATTCCCATCTCTTTCCAAGTAGCTATATCCTTAGTCACCTGTAACACGCCATCCGCACTCCACGTATCTAACAGCTTATAAGTTGGTGCGCGTTATACACTGCAGTCATTGCTTCAGCCATCTGCCGACCAAACAGACGTGTTTTAAAATCATGTAAGGTATGTGCGAGAGGTGTCAAGTAGTGTCATTTTTACATGTTTTCAAATACCTTGTTTTTGTGATTAGTAAAACTGTCGTTTAATTTATAGTGATTTTTCTACTTCGTTAATAAATTCATTTTCTTTAGGACGCATGGAGACTCATGTAATTGTGATAGTTAGCATTTGTCGACACCAGGTTATTCACATAGTTAAAATTATCTCTCTTGTTATTTATTCATGTGTAGAACTAGTTTGAAATATATTTCGTTTAAACATTCCGAAATTGCTCTCATGTGTTAACTACATGATGTTAACTATATGAAGTTATCCGATGAATTTATAAAAACTAATAATATCGACGGGATTAAGACCACATTAAGGATTAATCCATAAACTTGATCGGATTATACTCGGATTAAAAATTTGATCGGGTTAAGATCGGATTAAGGATTAACCCTTCCAATCGGTTTGATATCAAAGGGTTAATCCGATTAATGAAAAGTGAAGTAGAACGCCCACGCCCCTACTACTTTCACACTAGAAATAAACATTAATTTACACCGATGAATGGCAACTACGTATGTGCCTTACTCAGTGATACCGATCTATCCCCGTTCTCAACGTAAATTAGCGTAGTAACCGTCTATGACGTAGATGTTAGTCACATGTGAATTCAATAAAGACGTTATTCAGAGCCGTTGGAAACTAAGTACGTTGTTTCCTATACGTGCCCACAGCTAGGCTACTGACTTAGACGACTTGAGCCATGGACAGCAGAACTTTAATTTCCAGTAATTGTATTAGTACTTGTAATTCATAATTAGTTTTTTTTTTTTTTTTTTTTTTTTTTTTGGCAGGACGCTCCCGGAATCCGGCACCGCATAAATTCGTACTCATTTTAAAACATTTCGACTTGCAAATCGTGCCTTTTCTTACACACAGGTCACTAAAGAAACATTCATGAAGTTGAGTAAACACAAACATTTTAAACATACTTGTGGCAACGAAAATAAGACATAGAATCCTTATAACTCACCGACCTGAGCTCGATCAGGCGGAAGAAATAATTGCCGCTTTTCCTGTTAATCCCAGCAGTTGCCTCTTTATTGCGTAGATACGGGAACGAACACCCCTTGAATTGAAAAAATTTAAAATTAAACGTTTTGTCATTTGCTAACTTAATTTTCATTTCAAATCACGAAAATAATTTGTAAAGATCTTTTCCTCACACGCCCATACACCTGGTGACCTGGGCATTTACCCACGCATCCCACGGGCCTTGCTCACAACGAAATTCAACATGTACACGGAAACAGGAAACTATTTGTCTAGTGTATGATATGATTTACATGTTTCGTTCACATTTTTCGACCCTTTCAGTCCCTGTGTCCATGAAAGAGGACATGTTGCGCATGAAGGATATTTAGCATATGGTCGGAACTCTACGCAAAAAAAAATATAATCAGAGCCCGGTGTTTTGAGCGTCCTTGTGAGATATCAGATTTGGTGAAATTAACGCGTCCCTTTTTTTTTTGTGTATGGTTAATGCTGTCATCAACGAACTGTCAGATCATTGTCAACTGTCGCACGATAATGCGTGATTCGCTGTTTTTAAGCGTTTCTCAGTATCTTTATATATGCATTTGTCGTTTACGACATGAACTTACCTCCTT
The DNA here is from genome assembly GCA_029891345.1 of Dryococelus australis. Lineage (NCBI taxonomy): Eukaryota > Metazoa > Arthropoda > Insecta > Phasmatodea > Phasmatidae > Dryococelus > Dryococelus australis. The sequence goes on along the minus strand of CM057009.1, from coordinate 305,801,449 downwards.
TGTAGTAACACATAAACAAAAATATTAATTACATTACAAAACAAAACACTGTCACCACTTACAAAGGCAAGCACAAATGCGAATAAAAACAAAAACAACTAAATACGGCAGAAGATTTATTACGAATTAAAAGACACTTCTAATTGACGAAGTACATGGATGTTTGTCTTCCAACCAATACTGTAATGACATGTGCATTAATGTCATTCAAATCCTTGACCTCCTTAGGATCCTTCTCATTTTACGTATATTGTAATGTAATGGATTTTTTCTGATTACCTGTTATTACAAAGGAGGCAAGTATCATGTCGTAAACGAGAAATACATATATAACGACATTGACTTGCTGATACCGGCTAGACCAACATACCTGCCAGTGCGCAAGCACCGGGTGCTTAAAAAACAGAGAATCTCATATACGTGTGTGACAGCTGACAGTGGTCTGACAGTTCGTGAAGGGAACTCATTAGTAGGAATACACCCTTGTGGTGGTTTACCATTGTAACAGTACATTTGGTTTCAGATCCAGTATACACGCTTGACACGAGTACAGTGCACACCAAAAAAAAAAAATTATACAATAATTGCAAGCCTTGATCTCTTAAAAGAATTCGGGTCTGAACGGGTTAAAGGAAAGGGTGTCACAAGAAGATTACTTTATAAAAGCACTCTGTTTCAAGAAATATATATATTTTTTATTGAATTGGCAACAATTATTAACATTGAAAGAATCGAAAGAATGGGAAATTCTTCAAGTTTACCGTAGTTTTGGATCGATGTGCGTTGGTGTGGATCGATTGACGTACTTTGCGGCTCGTGTAGTAACGCGGCATAGCTGAGTTCGCAATGACATTTCTTTTTCCGCTCAGCAAGCAGCTCCTCTGCAAAGTCACCGTGAACCGCAACAATAACTAACTTTAAATTAGCACCGCAGCACACTTTCAAAAAAAGTCTTTGTGAGCAGTCACGACCCGTAACATCGATTCGAACGCTCCAAACGGCGGCGAATTAAGACGAAACGGTCGCGAAGGGAGGGAGAGAAAAGTGGATACACGAGACGATCTGTTCGGCAGTATAATGGATGCTATCGCACGTACAAAGAAACCTTAAGATGCCAAGAACAAAGAACAAACAGAAAACTTCTCGCGGCAGGAAATCTACTATCTCCCCATTCAAAATATTTCTCTCTTCAAATTTCACAGTTTTTATGAATGATGATTTTTTTTTTTTTTTTTGCATTGTTCCGGAATCTAGTCTCCTGAAACTGTTCTCACAATGTTCGTATTTCAACAACCGCTGTGATTTCAGTCATCCCCAATAACTGTAAAAAAAAATATTGAATTTTAAAGTGCTTTTTAACGTCCCCCGGTTTTATACTTGAAAGCTTAACAAGGGACGGTTTACAGACTAACTAACTTATAACTTAACTTAACTTAACACCCATACCTTGCTAGGAATTCGAACCCGGAGCCTGCCGCACACCAGATCGGTGGCGCACCAACCGACTGCGCCACGGAAGTTCAGCGTATAAAAACTGTTTTAAAAAACTAATTATAATTTGTCGGTATGTGATGCCAATAACTTCTGTCCCTGCACAAACATTCCTAAACAATATATTATCAATTAATAAATCTGCAAATTTTGATCTATGCAATTTACCTGCAGACTTTTAATGACATTCCGAAGTTCATTAATTATTTCAATCCCCTCAATTTTCCTAAGACTTGACATGATTTTCTGCATTCTTAAGTTAATTAATCTCTTTCATTACTGTTTATCAGATAAACATATTTTAAGACAAATTGGTCGTGTGGTAAAAGTTTTGGGATTGTATCCCAAGGAGGTGCTGGTTCGAGTCTCGATAACGGCCAGGTGTAATTTTTTCGCGAATATCATTTGAAAGTCTTTATCTAACGATCACATTTGTTTTCGATATCATATTTCTGCTTCTCCATAGCGAAACTTGAAATATAAGCTCACAGTTTATAAAAGGCATTGCAAATACATATATCGCGATTTTACAAGACAACTTTCCGTAGTATTACAAAATATTTCACAAGAGGGTCTCAAAGCATTCTTATAAATGAAATATTCTTCACTGGAACAACAACTTTTTATCCCGTGTACATGATGGCTGGCTTCCCTTCTGTGACGTATGAAAGTCAGACAAATGCAGTAGGGTTATGGGGAGTTTAGGACAGTGCAGCTATGCTTCTTGGAGTCTTCGGCTCGAGTCGGACGAGCTCGGGATTGTCGGACATACCTGAAGGTGCTTAGTAGTCACGACCGCTAAACCCATATGCACAGCCACCTATTTATACAAACCAGTCGTCATATTGGTTTTGTATCCTTAAATTATGCCAAATCTAAAATCTGTATAATCCGATCGCAGAATACTTTTTTAATCGTGGCGAAATTATACATAGAGTATTGGGGAACCATGCAGAAGTCTCTCTTTCAGTTAATTCATTCCCAGTCTCCTCTCTTCAAATAGATTTCTTATACGATGTCAGAATATCCAAACCATTCATTTACTCCACTGTCGTGTAAGCATATGATTGCTATTCGGATTGCTTTAAATCTAATTATGGTATGTTCACATGAACAAACCAAACCAATCATATAAATAGCGACCATTTTGCCCAAGTCATGTTATAATTGGGGTATCGATCATCATCTACCAACATATTTATAGACATAGTTGCTTCTGATTTAAGAACTAGTAGTGCTAGGCCCTTGAGACTTTGAATATACAAGGACATCTCGGGTGTTAGTCAGTTTCAACATACGTGCTTCTCTTTACCATCATTCAATCATTCCATCAATCATTCGGTCAATTTTCCAATTTTTCGTCAAGTACTTCGATCATTCGCGCAATCTTTCCATCAATCTCTCAATCTTTCAATCAATCTTTCCATCATTCTTCCAGTAATTTGAAAAATCTTACAATATTTCGATCATTTTTCCAATATTTCAATCTATCCTTCTATCAGTCTCGCAATATTCCGATCAAAATTCCAATCATTCGTCCAAATATTTTATAGAAAATACAATCTTATTTTTACCATTACAATCTCAGAAGAAAGTAGTTCATCACGTCATGCAATATTACCCCATAACCTTCTGTTCTCTAATGATTGAAGGTGTCTCGTTAATGTGTGAGAAATCTCCACCTTATTGCAAAACGATCAAATGTCTGAGTCTATCAACAAGTTCGTTCGGGTCTACGGGAAGTATGTAGCCAGTGTTCTCGGAGTCTTCCGCTCTCTTCATGCTGCTCGTTACAGAAACTTGAAGGAGAAAATCACTATCGTCCTCAGCGCCCACACTATATTCATTTTCATCAATGCTGTCTTCAAGATCATCTTCACCTCCTGTTTTGTGTACTATATTAGATTCATTTTTCTTTGTAGCAGGAGTCACATGTCATCATCAGTATTTAGATGATGGCCGTTTATTTTGAATTTCATCGATTTCACACGAAAGTCTATATTTCGCCTGAACCGAGTCTACTGCACAACTTGGGTACCTCATTCCGTTTTTAGCATTCATTGTCGCATCATAATCGCCTGTGTAATCAGTGCTTATCGATGAAGCGAGAGGTATTGGCAACACTTGCTTGCTCCCAAAAGATGAATTATCGCATACCTTGATGTTGAGGCAGCTATGATGCAGGTCGCGGCTCCATTATCGTTGAGGTCAAATTTAGGCCTCCTTATTCACATTTCATCTTCACAGTATTATTACAAATTCTCTCTCTAGAAATTAAGTGGGCAAAAACCAAGTTTGTTAGGGGATGGAGGTCTCAATTAAGTTAAATAAAAGAGTTATTTATAAGTTCCTGATTTGATTTACAATAACTACAGCAAATTTTCTGAACTCAACATCTTACAATAAATTTCCAATCACTTACAGTTCACAATTAATGACTCCAATTAATACGATTTATAATTACCACAAAGAAATCAATGAAATTAGCTAATTATAAATCAATCTCAATACAGAGTGTATCAACCTATTCAACTATTATATAAGTTATGCATCCATATTTGACCGATCCAATATTTACAATAAAATCGGTATTACATGTCCATTCAGTTCCACCTCAGTTCAGTCCAAGTCCCGCCAGTCGCAATATTTTATAGTCCTCCAAGCGCCCTCACGCACAGTAGGCTTCACTCGTCGGTTTCACACCCTCTCGTCCATTCTCGCCACGAACACCTCACCCGCCGTCGTCCTGCAATCACCTGTCGTCGTCTACACTTCACCTCGCTTTCGCCCACTCGGTCAGGCGGCCTCCGTCAAAGACTCCAGGTTGCCGGAATGCTGCAATGTATATAGTGTCATAGGCCGCCGCCTAGAATCTTCCCCAACTCGCGTGACGCGCCGAGGAGGGCGACGGCGACGGCCAGTCTCGCCAGAATATTCTTGCATCGTCGCAACATTTGTCGGGATTTCCATCAGGGGCGAGGAGGTCTGTGACGCCAGCATATCTCGCCGTTGTCAGTACTCGCTGGCTTCCCAGAAAGGTAGGGGTGGGTCAACGAGCGCGTCAATGTGGGTCAACCCCCACAACGCTGGACAGCCGAGCTGGCGCCAGCTCAGCACGTAAGAGTATGATGAGAGAGCGCTTCCAAACCAACGTGCACCTCACCATATGGTATAAAATCCCATCGATCTATTGAGTTCACACCTCATACCTGTTCCAAATAATTAATTTCTCTTATCACTTACAGTTTTTAATCAATTGTGTACATAGTCATCCATCTTAAGCATATTTATAAATATCTTGCGAAAAAATTTGCCAGAATTTTCTAAGTCCAAAAAATTGTTAATATTCATTTTATTTTTGGGTCTCGAACCCAAATCCCTACACCATACCTTTCGAGAGTGTTTAAGTATGAATATCAGGTATTTATAAGCACGTAAGCACACAGAAAATTACGCATAAACTTAGTTAAATATGATCCGAAACACTGGTCGGTATTCGAACTGTGGAGCCAATATTTCACTATAACGTCTTAATTTTTTATATGGGACTTACTCCATCATTTTTCACTAAAGTGTCACTTATTTTGTTCTCGCACGTAGCCTAATAGAATCATTATGTTCCTTCTTACGACTTATTACTGAGTGCTGCAACAGCAAATTTTTTGTTAAAATTCCTCATCTTAATGTTACGCCCCCGAACCTATTAGCACTAAGCAACGAGCTCCCTCAAAGTTCACCTTTTGTTGTGGTACGAACACGTCGACAAAGCCAGTTGAACATCAGGCGGGCCAGGAAGACAGCGCCCGTCTAATGAGACGCACAACAAAATTTCTCGCGGCGTGTAGTTGCGGCTGACCGCAGGCTTGCTGGATACATCCTCGACGTCTGGAAAATAAGGGAATTTTGCGGGTGGGGAGTTGTATACGAGCAGGTAAGGGGAGAAGTAAAAGCTCGTTGCCAACTTAACAGCACGTAACGAAACGGCCATTTCTCTGGCACAGGGACTGGGACAAAATAATGTGGAGATAGTTGCCATTTATATTCTGTTTATCATAAATATTATATATATACTCTGATGGAGAACATGTTCTAGCAGATTTTCAAACTCTGTTAATGCTGGATTGCTCAAAACATTATACACTTTCAATCATTATCATAAAGTAATTTACTATTCGCACCTACAAATACGACATTGGTCAATTAAAGATCCCGTGACCGCACAAAATCTAAGAACACGGTATAGAAACTGTGGTTTGACATCTAGCCCCACTCGTCTGTACTGGCCGTCATCATGTCGTAGGGTCGTTCGTGAGTCAGCAGCTCTACTTCATTCCACTTGTGTAAACTTACCTGTTCTGTGTCCTTAGGTAAGTAGATGGGCTTAGCGTCTCGTCGGCAGCGAGGCCATTGGAGAGTATGCAAGCTGCGCAGGGAGGAGGGATTGGGAAGTAATCTGCTATGGCCTTTATTAGGGACCCATCCCAGCATTCGCGTGGGGTGATTTCGGGAAGCCATGTGTGGCCGGGCCGGGAATCGAACCCGAGCCCTCCCGCATGCGAGCCCAGCGTGTTACCACTGCGCCACTCCGCTCGTTACGTGTGACACTTTCTTATTGATGAAAATATCGTCAAATATTGACTGAAAAACAAATTTCAATACACGTGGACTTGCGATGAATGTGGGCTTGAAATGCAGATAAATAAAAAATGGGACCACAGAATATGTTCCATGGATGCTGACTTTTAATCCATCTGGGTTCAATATATAAAGGCTGAACTGTAGTTCACGGTTACTCCAGTTCTTCAACCACTGTTTAAAAAAAAAAATCAAACAGAAAAGAAACCTATATTAGCCAAGGCGTGAATACAGAATATTTCATAATTGCTGCCATTATCGTAACATTTTCTTTTCGGTGTTTAGAAAATAAACTAAACACATTTGCGGAAAACGAGTATTTTTTTAAAGTTTATTTAAACTGCGACCATCTATAACAAATTCAGGCATTAAGGTACAATTTCATGTTCAATACACTGGGAGGGAGAAATGTTTAAATAGTTAGTACTAAATGAGCTCCGTAGTTTCCTCTTATGGTGATATTTCCTCTTTTTTTTTAAATTTGGTTATCTGAGAGAGGTTTCGAAAAAATGCCCCCTTAATGCAGTTGTCAATTGTCAAGTCATTATAGTTTTCAACATATAACACCCAAATTCCGACACAACAGTGTTATAGGCATGTTCAAAGTATTGAATTAGAGTCTAAGCGCGGCATACTGCATTTGTGTTACAAGCTACGAAAGGAACAAAAACAACTTACGAAACTACGTGAAGCAGATGTCCCATAATTTGATGGGAAAACACCCCATCGTTCTCCTGCGCTGCCTTGGGCGAGGCAGCCATGGTGGCCGGTCAAGTTGGGGCATAACATAACATAACAGTGTTATTGCTCCAGTCCTCAGATGCTCGCCATCACTGGTCTCTGTGGTATGGAATCCTTATTGTTTGAGTATTTGACTCAGCCTCATGAAGTCTAATGCCGGAATCATATAGCCTCAACCAACACAGCACGACATGACCAAAACGCAACCACGACACATTTCAATGTGACTACTTGAATTTACAGCACGACCGACACTACTCTCTCGGCATTAAACCTAACTATTTAGAAGGCGCTGATAGGCTACGTTAGTCTCAAAGGCGGTGAACAAGAGGGAAATTTGTAATACATAATGGTAACAATTGGCATCTTTAATGGATACAAAGGTAAAATTATTATGTTTAAGAGTTAGATAAAACAATTTTCAATTTATTTTTCTTTTAGCTGCGTATTTACCGCTGTAGAGAAATCTCGCAATACAATTTCATTTTTCAAGGTTGTTCATTCTGTGCGTCGTGTCGCACGACACAACGAAAAATAAAAATAATTTCTGATCAAAAATTGCTGCTCGGACGACAAAATCGGTTGGGCTTACGACGATCTATCTTGTATTTCATTGGCTGTTGGCCGTCGTGTCGTGCACGTCGGGGCTATGTGATTCCGGCGTTAGTGATATAAAGTCCACTATCTGCCTACCAGCCGGCTCTGAATACCGTAAGGGTATTGTGATGTTACAATGGTCTCCATGATGTTTACTGTGCCATGTCAGAGACATAGACACGCCGGTGCGATCTTCAAATTGGGGCAGCGCCGACGCGACGGTCAAGACGCCGCAGATGGTATTCTCGCGGCAACGAGTTTCCAAGCATCCCGCTTGGCAGCGCTAGTGTCGCCGTGACGTGTTGGAGCGTTCTCATACGGCAGCACCGCAGAGCTGCATGTGGCGACATTTACAAGAAAAAGTGTCTTATTTTCTGGCATTTCAGCCTTCTAATTGGCTAAATTAAAACTGTAACGTTTTAAGCCACAGATTGTGGAGGGGGGGGGGGCAGTATGGTTGATGCTATACAGGCAAGGGTAAGCTTCAGGCTCACTGAGGAGTACCTCCTGGAATTCATGTTGAGATAAGTAATATCGTACCCTTTTAATCACGGGATTCAAAGGGAACATTTGGGAGTCCCTCAATTAGTTTGGCAATAATTTTTGTGTAACAGTTCTGGATAGAGATTGTTCTTTTTATGGATTGTAAATGGATGCACGTGTGTGTAAATAAACAGTACAAGCCCAGTGTGTTGCTATAAAAGTTGTAGAAAAGATACATTGTTTATTCGGGGATGACCTTCACTGTTTTTTTTTTTTTTTTTTTGTAATCCTAATAATATTATAAATGCGAAGGTTTGTATGCCGCGTGTTTGTTACTCAATCACGTCGTAACGGCTCGACGGATTTGGATGAAATTTGGTACGGGGGTAGATTATATTCTGGATTATCACATAGGGTACTTTTGATCCCGGAAAAATGAGCGTTTCTTAGGGAATATATAATATATGCCACCAACCATTAAGATAGAGCACTTGGTCATTATAATTAAGGTTTGATTTTTTTCCACGCAGGCGAAGCCGCGGGTAAGAGCTATTTGTTTCATAAAACTTTTTGTATGGCACCCATTTTTTTCTTATATAAAAAAGTATTTTCTTACCAAAACAACTTGTGTTCGTTTTAAGACATTCAACAAATACTTATACTCTGCTGAAAATAAAATGCTGTCACTAATAGATGATTGAAAAGTTTAGTTCTGCTCCTGCGTGTCGCCCTGGTTAGCGCTTTAGTGCGCAGCAGTTTGGAATAGGGTAAATTTCCTTCGGAATTTACGTAGGTGTTTCAAAGAGGCCGCTTTCAAGCTGGTAGTAAAAGGAGAAACTCTATTTATTTGTGTGATACAAACTTGTCCGTGTCAGAACGTTAAGTATTGACTTTATTTTTTAACTGCTGTTCACGTCCTTCAGTGCAAGAGCAAACGGTAAATATGCAACTGTGTTTGGCATTGGGCTTTTATAAACATTCTTATTTCAAAGAAAGCATTTATAATTTAAGATCGAATAAAATATACCCGTCACCGAAAGTAATTTTTTAATACGTCGCCACATTTAATTATTGTAATTGTGTATTACGACGTTTTGCTTGATGCAGTTCTATGACCGAACATTATACAACATGTAGACTTATTTGGTTTAATTTTCACTCTAATGCGAAGAATGAACTTTATTCGTTACGTAGTCCGTAGCAAAATTCAAATCAGAGAAAAATATACACAAGTATTTTTATTTATGAAAATGGCAATTACGCCATTTGCTTACATATATAACGGAAAAATCCAGTGCATATGCGAATCAGTGCTACCTTGAGGAGAAAAAATTTAGTTGCCAAACTCCTAGCATTTAGCTGCCCAACCCGAGTAGAGTAAACTCCACTGCTATAGGCTGTTCACGGTAAAGTGAGCACTTTTGAAGCCCTAGTAACTTATTTCTTTCAACCAATTTATATTCTTCAAGCTCTCGTTAATGTAAACCCTGCATGTGAGATATGAAAACAGTGTATACTTTCACTATACCCAAAACCAAAAGTCAGAGGCCACAATGAGATAAATTTATTGGTTATTATGCCTGATGAAACAGCTTCAAAAGTGCTCAGTTTGCCGTAAAAGGCCCATACCGACAGACGAATCAGTAAAATAAACCAATTACTGGGAGTGAAAGTCGAGATAAATTGGAATAAATCACTGTTACGTCAGTGAAAAAGCGTCAGAGTAATAGTCATTAAGATATCACTACTCTCACTGGAGACATTTTATTGGCTTATAGTCATTTTCATTATTTCAGTTGTGCGCAGCTACCGAAAGGCCTAACCTGCGATCAGACGAGTACGGGAACACGTGAGTAGTTTGAGATAATAGCAAGGAATTTACTGACAGTTCGCAAAGGCCGTAAGTTAATGATTGTGGTGAACACGTCATGAGTTGTAAAGAAATATAAAGAAAAATATGACCCAGTTGCGAGCTACCTGTTGAGATATTACTTCCCAGAACGGAAAAGAACTATGTGGCTGTACATTACATCTTTGGCACGTGGAGAATGTTTGTAAGCATTACGATATGCACTGCGCACTAGCGACATCCCCAAAGACAAAGTCACATAAAGCAGCTGCCGACGATGTACAGATGAAAGTCGCGTAGCACAGTACATTGACACCAGGTGTACGATGTGTGCGCCATTCGCTGGCAGCTCTGTTTCACAGTGATGCGCGCGCACGTTCAGATACTCGTGTCTGCCCGTACATTACATCTTTGGCACGTGGAGAATGTTTGTAAGCATTACGATATGCACTGCGCACTAGCGACATCCCCAAAGACAAACGTCACATAAAGCAGCTGCCGACGATGTACAGATGAAAGTCGCGTAGCACAGTACATTGACACCAGGTGTACGATGTGTGCGCCATTCGCTGGCAGCTCTGTTTCACAGTGATGCGCGCGCACGTTCAGATACTCGTGTCTGCCCGTACGGATACAACCGCATATGTGCTCTGAACGTAACTCATATTTATATCTAAAAACAACTTTTACATCGGATCAGATCCGGCTCCTCGTAATTAGGAGACTGTCTTATCATCTTCGATCACAAAAGTCTCTTTTTCTTCTTTAAAAAAATTAATATGTTCAACTTCGGGTATCGTTGGCTGTAGACAAACTGTTTGCCTAGACCATTATGCAACCAGCAACTGTAGTATAATATCCAGTTATGTTGTATTATAACTGTACCACTTACCACATGTTTTTTCTCCATTGGAGGTTCGTCCTGATCTCACCTTCATCAAATGACCAGGGCGGGATATACAGCTCATTTAATTGCTTGAAGAAACACGTGTAAAAATAATTATTTTTCGCTGTGTTGGGAACACGGCTGTTTGTTTTGCGTGAATAAATCTACGTTGACGCGCTCGTATGCCTTGATGTATTTTTTACGTTCCCGGCACCGCTTCACTCGATCATATGGGATTTTATGGGTATCACTGGATTACTTTTGAGATGCTCTTTCCAACCGTATACGATATCTATATTGCGACTTGGCTTTTTGACGAGTATAGGCCGAAATTGTGTTAAGTTTTCTTTTTTTTTACATTAAACTCACACAATCATGTACACTCAGAGTAAGGTTACCCTAGGCTACTAAATGCTGGTTAGCAGCCCCAACAAAATATTTTGTCGAGTAAACAAAACTTGAATAGCAACAAAATTAATTTGGTTCATCTTACAAAATACAAGCTTGAATAAACAAAACCTCTATGTTCAGCCAGAAAGAAATCAGACTATCAACAAAATTTTTAGTTGAATCAACTGGGCAAACTTGTTTGGCCACACTTTTTATTGCCTTAGTTCGAGAATACAGATCGAGAGTTCGATTGTAATTTATACGACCATTAGGATAGTAACATTGTTTGTTAGTGCATTTATTGATGCTTAATAATGGTTTAAAAATCCTTATAAAACATTTTCAAAAGGAACCTAAGAAGTAAAGCTCTGAAATTTGAAATATTTATTTATTTATATTGTCAAAACGCCAAACACACAACACGTCGGCTAACTGAAGCTCTGCCAGTGTGGACATCAGCTATGGAAAATGCAATCCGCTATTCGCTATATTGTGAGGATGAACATGTAATTAGGTATTTAAATCCCTTCTATCCTTTGTGGTACTCTAAGTTGCCCCAACAGTTCGGTAAATTGTTGCTGGAGAACTGATTTATTTATTCATCTCAATATAAGACGTAATTATATTTTGTTTTATTTTTATCTAGTATATTCAGAACTTTTATATAATTTATAATTGAATTTTAATTATTCTCTAGCAATAAAAATTTGTCTATTATTTCATGTCGAAGTTAAAATTCCTTGTATTGCTCCTCCTTTGCTTATTGTCAAAGCAGCGGCAAGGCGTGGGTATGTTGTGACAGAAGCATTGATTTGCAATGTGTGCACGCATCTCTGAGAGAGATACATCGGGAAACAAGCTACTAGTGCACTATATTTAAAAATTTCGTGTAAGAAGCTAATGGAAATTCCCCGTTAATGCAAGCTGGAACGTTGCATCACGACTCGGTTGGTTTCGCGTGGCAGGAACGTGCAGAAGGACATCGTCGCGCGCATGAAGAGAACAGAAGCAATCATAAACTGCTTCCGTTGCCGCACAGAATACTTAAGAGTACAGAGTTGAAACCGCCGCTTACCCCGCGAGCTCAAGAAGCACACGCCAGCAAAATGGCGTCACTTGCCAGAAAGCTGTCGGAGAGCCATTGGCCCGTCAGAGCCTGGTAAGTTATTTGCCAACCAGTAGCCCAGCTAAAAGGAAATCTTAGGCAGAATTTGCAACAGCCCATCGCGTCCCTCCGTCCGTCATCCGCCCGTCCGTCATATATTCGCCCGTCTCCCAGCCGGGCGATTTACAACCAAACTTGGAGCGACGGTGGCCGAGCGATTAGCACGCTCGCCTCCTACCAAGGCGAACCGGGTTCAATCTCCTGCCGGGTCACCGGATTTTCGCAAGTGGTAATAGTGCCGGACGATGCCGTTGTACAGCGGGCCCTCTCGATCATCTCCCATTTCCCCCACCCCTTCATTCCAGCGCTACTCTATATTCACTTTAATCACCCTCATCGGCTCTCAAGACCTCGCTGTTAAGAGCCGCTCAAATCTCTTCACTTCACTTCACTACAACCAAACTTCGTACGTCCGTCGTAAGTTCATTACCGCAAACTAATAAAAACAAAACTATTTACAAATATGAGAAAAATTAATTATTAAAAGTGAAAATTCTTGGCGGTGTTGTGTTTCTAAGTACCCAAAACGTACATACACGTATGCAAGGGAAATTAAGCGATGTAAAAGATTTCAAATAGCACATAAAGTATAATTTGGTTACTTTTGCTATTGCACAAAAGAAGCTCGTGTTTCCAAACGTAATTATCAATTTATCTTTGGGAAAAATGTAACTTAATTGCATTTTACAGTTACATAGACGAACATATGAAAACACAAGACAGCAAAAACAAAACACTGCACACACACTACACAGCCTTGTAAAGAAATCGGGATGAACGAGTAACAAAACGACCAAGTTTAGAAGTCTGTAATTTCATCCATTCGTCCGTCAAATTTAAAGCTTGCCAAGGTGTTTACGGACGGACGGATGTAATTAATGGCCACCTCTGATTGGCTGTTGGTCACGTGACTGACGGACGGATGGCGGACGGACGGACGGGCGCGACGGGTTATTGTGTAAATGCTGTCTAACGCAGCACGCGCTACGCAATCAGACACAAGACCTGTTCCCAGAGCATTGCGCAGCCAACCAGAGGGTGGCCACGCCCACGTCAAAGTAACTGCAACGCCGTTTAACTTCTGTGTACACATCGAGTCTGTGATCGTAGTCAGCACTGTGTGGTATGGCGATACGCAGAATCGGGCGGAGTTCGACCAACGAACATAGTGAGGTCAATCCTCATGCAAAATCCGATGGGAAATATTTAGGAATCTTTCTACCTTTATCGACTATTAAATAAAATACGAGCTATTCAAAATCGAGATTTCAAAATGGACTTTGGCAAAGCATTGGAAAAGAAGTGAAATTAAATTGTAATTCTCCGAGCATTACTTTGCTATCGGTACCTTCGACCTAAAAGAAATCTCTCATTAATACTTCACCGCATGATGAAAATAACAGAGACGTCACACTAATTGCAGACAGCTTATTTTATCGTCGGGAACTATGAGCGTTCGATACTGGTTTACTGGGCAGTGTGGAGTATTTAACAAAAATGGTTGTCTTCTTGAGACTGCCCAGGACCCACCGTTTTCGTGTAAAATGCGCACAAAACTTTCGGCGGTAGTAACGCAGTGGCTAGCACGCAAGCAATACCAATACCATCGTCAAAGAATCACACATTGACTGTCGCCAGAAACAAACCGGTCACTTCAGCTCTGTAAGCTTATTAATGTATGTTACATGTTGTTTACACTAATTGTTACAAAAAGATGCCCTTCACTACCGCCTGTGCACTACAATAACTAGACGTATGAAGGTAAAGGCTGTTCATAATGAAGTGAGCACTATTGGAATCAACCTTAGAAAAAAGTCACTGCCCCTGCCTGCAAATATTTTAACGGACGCGCCGAGTGACATGCACCCAGTAAAGTTGGTAATGATGGATGGAAAGTAGTTCCACATCTTAAAGTCGGATATAAAGTGTTAGGTAATTATTTGTCATGTCTTAAAATGTTTAATTCGCTTTCTGTTTTTTTGTAATGCGCGGAAGCGTAAAAATGGCCAGTTTGTGTTATGCCAACTTACTTTTGTGATAATTCCACAGTTTCGCTTGACCGACGCATGAATAAGGCGATGAGGCCCGTGGAAATGTTTATTTTACGTAAGGTGGAAGAATACGTGCAACACACATACAAGCAGATCTTAAGCAGGGCCTCTAAAAGTACTCATTTTACCGTGCTATGTATATGTGCTACGCACAGCAGCCGTTACCGTGCTATGTATATGTGCTGCGCACAGCAGCCGTTACCGTGCTATGTATATGTGCTGCGCACAGCAGCCGTTATCGTGCTATGTATATGTGCTGCGCACAGCAGCCGAAGATTTGTGTGCGTTTACACGAAAACGGTGGGTTGCTGGGCAGTTGCAACAAGAGGACTAGTCTTGTTGATTAGGTAATATTTCTCAACAAACCAGCATCAAACGTTCATCATTTATGACGATGAAAACGGGTGTGCGCCTGTTATTTTCCTTGCCGTGGAAGGCTTAATGAGAGTTTGCGTTCACGTTGAAGATCCCTGTTCACACGAAACACTGTTCGGAGAATTGTAACTTAATTCTACTTAGCTTCCGATAATTTGCAAAAATGCATTTAAAAATCACTGTTTTCGAAGGTTTTTTATCTTCCTTAAAATTCAGTTTAAGTAGAAGTTTGTCGGTCGAATTCTGGTCCATTCTGTATACAAAAAAATATTTCCGAAATATCGCAACTACGATTTGGTGCAACAGCATATATCGCGATATTACTGATACGCGATATTATCAATATGCGATTTTGGTGATATGCGTTTTTTTTTCTATATCATTCTTAACGATATTAGCGATATTAATAATACCAATATTTGCGATATATCGCACCGAAATTGATATGGCCAGGATGCTTGGAAACGGCATTGGAAAGGGAATATTGCAAGCTCTTGTTGCAGCGGGGTGACTGAAAAGTATCCATTCATAATGGTTACCATTCCGTAAATTTTGCATCCGTACTTGCGCAGAAAAATCCGGAATGGTAACCGTTCCGATTTTATTAGCAAAGCACTGCGTCACTAAATCCTGAAAAGTATTCATTGTAGGAATGGTTACCATTCCGGATTATTGTGCAGATATTCACATCCCAAATATCCTGGAAAGTGTCCACAGTCGGAATGTTTATAATTCCGGTAGGTGTGTTTTTTTAGTTGTCATTCACAAAAGCCTGAAAACTGTCCAGTGCCTGAATGGTAACCATTCAGGGCTCAAGTGCGAAAATATGTTGCCAATATTACAGTAGTATTACAAATAGCACAGAAATATGTTAAATTGCAAAACACACGCACACATTATTGCACATTCCAAATAGGCTACACGCGGCAATAACTGATGGGGAAACTCCAAGCTTCACTGATGCGTGATGCTTCGCGTCACCACCTAAAAAAAAAAATTGCCGGCGTGCCTTGAATCACTGGAATTGCAAACAGTCCGACTGTGGGCACTTTCCAGGATATCTGGGATGTGAACGTCGGTACAAAAATCCGGAATGGTAACCATTCCTGCAATGGATACTTTTCGGGATTCAGTAACGCAATGCTTTGCTGATAAAACGTGAATGGTTACCATTCCGTATTTTCTGCGCAAGTGTGGATGGAATATTTCCGGAATGGTAACCATTCCTGCAATGGATACTTTTCGCCCCCCCCCCCCCCACCTTCCCTTCCCGGCGCAGCACGTCGCCGCCGCGCCGTGCCAAAGAGACGCACCGACGGCTCCGCGTTCGATTTCGCGAGCAGCAGCAGCTGTCTCCAGACACGACGTCGTCGGATTTATTGTATCGCGCGCTGCGCCAGGATCGATACCGCAACGCTCACTTGCCTCTTCGCGCCTCGTGCCACGGCAAACAACGACGGCTCGGCATTGCGTCTAACGAGACCGGGACCCCCCCCCCCCCCCTTACCCGCTTCCCATCCACCACCCCCCTGAAGGATAACAGGAAGCGGATGTGACATGTGGAGCGCTTGTTACCATTTGTCCGAACTTGGAGCTCGCAATTTAATTGCCACCCCTCCAATTGTAGTCTTTGTATACGTCAGCTACAAAACACAACCAAGGGAGAAACAATGCGGAACCTGTATAACCACGCCAAACTGGCATCTGCGTTGCAGCAAGAAAATGATAACTTAGGAAACTGAAGAAGTCCAATTACTGAACATGAATCGGTACACCAATGCACTTACACGCAACATTTGCCCTGAGAGACGGAATATTGAAAATATATTAACAGTTTTGCTTAAACTTGCAAGAACAAGGAATTGAACAAAACATATACATATAGAGCCATGTAAGTAGTGAACATACTGTGTATATTCCACCGCACTCGAAAGTTAACGTCTAAAAATAAAACAAAATTTATTTATTAACTATTAATCAAAATTAGAGGGTTTTCAAAAGTCCTCACTTTACCGTGAACACAGTATATATATATATGAATAATATATTTATAAAATTCGTGTTTCTCATGTTATATTCAAGCACAGTAAAAAATGGTAAGAACTATTTGTCATAATATATTTTCGGAAACGTGTTGCCTTTTGTTATGCGGTTTAACTGTCTGCAGACAAATTGCAAACGTTCACAGTTATAGTACCAGAATACTTGCAGACCCAGAGAAGTAGATATATAGCCGTTGCACACAGGAGACGAAAAGTAATGGAAAAAAAAATAGATGATTCCAGAGTTCACTGAAAACTAGTAAGCAGTATACTGTTTGCGCGGTGAATCGCCGTCTGTAATGGAAACGGATCTTTGCAATGGTATTTCGGACGTCACGGGCTCAGCACTAGCGGCTATTAGAATTGGTGCTGCCGATTTGTTACATATTGTTTTGTAAAGTGCAGCTGACTGATCGCCGGTCCTCGACGGTACTGCACAAAATAGATGATTCCAGAGTGCACTGAAAACTAGTAAGCAGTATACTGTTTGCGCGGTGAATCGCCGTCTGTAATGGAAACGGATCTTTGCAATGGTATTTCGGACGTCACGGGCTCAGCACTAGCGGCTATTAGAATTGGTGCTGCCGATTTGTTACATATTGTTTTGTAAAGTGCAGCTGACTGATCGCCGGTCCTCGACGGTACTGCACAAAATTGAGTCCCTTGCCTGAATTCGATTAGGGGAAGGAGGGGGTGGCGAACCTATTATTGTCCGTGCCCAACATCTGACACTGAGTTTGTCATGAAATGGTTTGGATACCGCCATAGCGATGAACACAATCCATTACGGTACTGTACACTAAAACTATTTGTTTATTGATTACAAAATAAGCAGTACAGAGTTAAATAATTAATTAAATATTTTGTTGTAAATACAAAACATTATTTTGTGAACACCACAAAAAGTCGAACAGAGTGAATTTCAAAAAAAGCTATTTAGTATTTACCGTATTATTTCGCGACACAGGGTCGTAGAGAGACTTGTAGGAACGGGACAGTTATATCTTATTTAGCGTAGAACGAGTTCTTCGCTCCTGACAGGACCATGCTATGACCTCTCCTCAGGGATCAGGCCACACATAAACAAGGGGGATCTAGGTAACTCACAGGATAGCACTCGGATACAGATATTACATTTATTAAATACTGACTCGATTACAAGCAAGCTTCAAGTAGGCTTCACAATCAGATAGCAACTTCTAAAATCAATCAACAAGGAAGTCGTATATAGCAGCTACAGTTCAACAGGGCGCTGATGCCCTTAATCAAGCTTGGGATAGCTTTAATTAATTGCGGCTAAACAGTGCTCGGATGGAGCTTATGCCGTCGCGAGTCCCGCGCCCTACAATGCCTTACGTCGCCCTACCACGGATTCAATATTTACCTAAAGTCTCGTCGTAGTAGCACAGCCCGTCGGGCGTCGATGCCGGACCTCGGGTTGCGGTCCCCTCGTCTGGGCGGCAGGCAAGATGGCGCCCAGAGCCTCCAGCGCTCTGAGCTTGCATACAACCCCTCTGACCTCGGGCTCGATCCCCCGACGTCTGTTATTAAAAACAGAGTTTCAGCTGGCCGAGGTCGCCCCGCACCTCGCTGCAGCGCGACGCTGGGCTACCCTCGCAGGAGCTGGTCCCAACCACCAGCAGTATAAATGCAGTCTCGTGGAAGTGTAGAGAACAGGCATATCAAGCGATATAAAGTCGAAATCGCTGTTTGTACTGCAAAATTCCAGTCTCATATGCAAGAAACTATCAATTAGCACCCTCGCTGTAAAAAAAATTGTAATTTTTTACCGAGAAATTCTTTGTAGTTTTACAAACGTTTGTAAATGTACAACAATTTCTCGACCGTAATCTGGTGCGCAGATTATGCCTGCAGTTTAAGGCAAAAGAAGTTTAGTGTTAAAAAAAATGGTCGCACGTTCGCTTGTATTTAAATCGATAACAAAGCGTATACACTAATTCTGTCATATTTGCATCACACTGAAATTAATAGATGTCATATGATAATACCAGTAGTATTGCTGGCAAGCCTGGTGGTTTTCAAAATTGTTTAATTCAACAAAATATTTTTCGTGGCTCCCTAGGAAAAACCTAATATAATAGAGTATGACGTTAGGTTTAGGCAAAATTTTAACAAGAACTTTCGACTCTTTTAAAATGAAAATTTAATTCACTACAGCTCTTTTAATTTACGGTTAAAGACTTTCACGCAATTCACACAGAAATGTATATTGAAAAATAAAATCACGTGTCTTAAGGTAATTTAATATTCTAAAATAATTTCCCAGAATTTTAGGATATCACATCCTTCATCGCCGTGGTATGAAATTAACGTCTGTAAAAATTTAAGACAATGGAGAAAAATGAATTCTCAGAAAAAAAAATTAAACGTGTTACAGGGATTAAAATTTAATATGCTCTTTCCCAAAAATCTCAAAACTGGACAAAATGAATATGTTGGAAAACAATTTTTCATCTTATAAGACTGTTATTAACGAAATTTATTGTAAATTTGTTACATGGTTGGCATGTATTTCGCTTTTAACTTTTGAGATCAAATATAAAGTCAAAACTGTCCAAAGTTAATCCCTCACCTTAGAAGTAACTGTGCGATTTCAAAGAAATTGTATCATTATTCTTCTTCTGTTACATTAATAACCACTTCAGCTTAAAATAATCCTTGTGATAAAATGACGTTCTTAAATTAGTACTAATCAATATTTTGAGTTTTAAAAACCATATTTACTCTAAACACATGCTTAGTGCTAATTTTCAAATTATATTGTCTTTTAATCAAATTCTCCAGTAGCAACTTTTTGTTGGCCCAACGTCTGCCTCTGGTGTTGGACCAACATTGAAAACCGTCAGTTGGCCCAACGTCAAAATGTCACTCCGGGCAACATTGGCCCAGCATGTAATTTTATGTTGGCTCTCATTTAAAAAATGACGCCCAATCTACAATATTGCGTCAATGAAAATGTATGGTTTTCTGCACTCTTTCCTAAATTATCTTTCTTTCAAACATATGCCATATCAATTAAAAAACCAAAATACTGTTTGTTGGCTGTACGTTGGTTTATCATGTGTGTATTGCAGATCACCAATCTAATATTACAGAAACCCAACCATTAACTAAAGTTGCTATTACGTTGGTTATTCATAGAATTTTGGTCATCTGCTAAATATTGTTTATTTCTCTATCAGAAAGTCGTTCACACAGTCTCTTATCGACAGTTTGCAATGTTTTGAGAATAAGTGTTAGTGCATACATAATACAAACTAATAAACAATGTTCTGCCAACGTTGGTTACCAGTGATTAAAATAAATGTTAACCAATAACAAAAAATGTAAAAAAACTCTTTAATCCTATTACCACTCAACGTATAACATTTCACATTACGACCTGAAAAAATCCATTGGTAGATATCGGATTCGAACCCACGACGCTTTTTTTTTTAGCAGCCCGACATCTTATCCACTAGAGTACTGTAATGGCCCTAGTACAGAAATACATAGGTAACTATGATTATATTCCATTTCGAATATACAAAGTTGGAACAACGTACAAAATTCATGGCGATTACCAAATATATTTACCAAAGTGCTGGCAACAATTACCATATAAATACATTCAAAACAAAAATAATATGTATTAAAATCCTAACTGGTAAGCAAATATGAACAATTATTGATAATTTTTAAATTCCATACATAATATTGAGTATTGTAAAAAATATGTTAGTTGCATTATATTGGCCAAACCGGCCAATAAAATAAAAGAAAAAGGTACTAATTATCAACTGTTTGGTTCCCAGCAATATCCCAATATAAGACCAACAAAACATATTTAAAAGAAGAATAGTCAGTTATGTGAAAAACATTTGCACTTCATTACATATAGGAAAGGGTCGTTGTTTTTATTAAGAATACCTATTCCTTAATGTTGACTTAAAATGATGGTTATACATTACGTTAGTAGAACGATGTTTATTAGTTAGCATTATGTATGAAATAACAAATCTTCGCAAAACATTGCTAACTGTCGTTATACATTACGTTATTAGAACGATGTTTATTAGTTGGCATTATGTATGAAATAACAAATCTTCGCAAAACATTGCTAACTGTCGTTATACATTACGTTAGTAGAACGATGTTTATTAGTTAGCATTATGTATGAAATAACAAATCTTCGCAAAACATTGCTAACTGTCGTTATACATTACGTTAGTAGAACGATGTTTATTAGTTGGCATTATGTATGAAATATCAGATCTTCGCAAAACATTGCTAACTGTCGTTATACATTACGTTAGTAGAACGATGTTTATTAGTTGGCATTATGTATGAAATATCAGATCTTCGCAAAACATTGCTAACTGTCGTTATACATTACGTTAGTAGAACGATGTTTATTAGTTGGCATTATGTATGAAATATCAGATCTTCGCAAAACATTGCTAACTGTCGTTATACATTACGTTAGTAGAACGATGTTTATTAGTTGGCATTATGTATGAAATAACAAATCTTCGCAAAACATTGCTAACTGTCGTTATACATTACGTTAGTAGAACGATGTTTATTAGTTAGCATTATGTATGAAATAACAAATCTTCGCAAAACATTGCTAACTGTCGTTATACATTACGTTAGTAGAACGATGTTTATTAGTTGGCATTATGTATGAAATATCAGATCTTCGCAAAACATTGCTAACTGTCGTTATACATTACGTTAGTAGAACGATGTTTATTAGTTGGCATTATGTATGAAATATCAGATCTTCGCAAAACATTGCTAACTGTCGTTATACATTACGTTAGTAGAACGATGTTTATTAGTTGGCATTATGTATGAAATATCAGATCTTCGCAAAACATTGCTAACTGTCGTTATACATTACGTTAGTAGAACGATGTTTATTAGTTGGCATTATGTATGAAATAACAAATCTTCGCAAAACATTGCTAACTGTCGTTATACATTACGTTAGTAGAACGATGTTTATTAGTTAGCATTATGTATGAAATAACAAATCTTCGCAAAACATTGCTAACTGTCGTTATACATTACGTTAGTAGAACGATGTTTATTAGTTGGCATTATGTATGAAATATCAGATCTTCGCAAAACATTGCTAACTGTCGTTATACATTACGTTAGTAGAACGATGTTTATTAGTTAGCATTATGTATGAAATAACAAATCTTCGCAAAACATTGCTAACTGTCGTTATACATTACGTTAGTAGAACGATGTTTATTAGTTGGCATTATGTATGAAATATCAGATCTTCGCAAAACATTGCTAACTGTCGTTAAATGACTGTAAGAATGCCTGTCTGAAAGAGAAAAGAGTATTATTAAGCAAAAGATCAAAATACTACGAATAACCAACATAATACGAACATTAGTTAGTAGATGGGTATCTGTCGTATTAAATTAGTGATCTGTAATATACACACAATAAACCAACACGAAGCCAACAAACAGCGTTTTTGGTTTTTTTTGGACGATATACAACGTGCTTCCGAACAACACCGATAAACTCCCGCAGGTTATTCCTGGCGTAAATACAAGACGAACATGTCTGCACCACTTTTACCAGCAGGTGATTATTAATGGGCATATGCGGCCTTAAAATGCACACTTTCGTATGTAATTTAGTAACAAACAGCACTAATCACCCACGAGTAAGCAACAAATAGGCGACTAGTGGTGTGTAGAACGAGGCTACTACACCTGTGGCAGTGTAGTTGGTAATATCATTCCCCGTCATCACGAAAATTGCGCTTTCTCCCGTGTGTTTGCACGAGAATTGTGGGAAGTAAGCTGTAAGCGATTTATTGAGATGGCTTAAGAATCAGTACATCGTAACCAACACAAATGTTCGTCTTGTCGGAATACTCTCAGGTGAACCGCTGTCGCGAAATCCGTCCGGAGAGTGCGTATGCAAAACAGAAGGGTTAGTGGCTTTGATTAATCACTGTAGGGTAAAAGTGGTGCAGACATTTTCGTCTTATATTTACGCCAGGAATAACCTGCCGGAGTATGTCGGTGTTGTTCGGAATCACGTTGTAGAATATGTTTGAAAGAAGGAGAATTGAGGAAAAAAGCGCAGAAAATCATGCATTTTCATTGGCCCAATCAAGTAGGTTGAGTGTCATATTTCAGTTGCCAGCCAATGCAAAAATTCGCGTTGGGTCAATGTTACCCTGAGTGACTATTCGAGTTTGGGCCAACTTTCGTTTTCCAATGGTTGGCCCAATGCCAGAGCCAAACGTTAAGCCAACGTTGGGACAACAAAATGTTTCAGTATGTTTACCAACTAGTTGCCAACAATCAGCTAACCATGACAATCAACATATATTTTAAATACAATTGGTTTATTTATTTAAAAACCAAATGGTTAAGCAAACATGTAAAATTATATATATTTTTTCTCATGCGAAACTTTCTATGGAGCATTGTTGAAATTATCTTGGTTACACAACATTGGCCCAACTAACGAAAAATGACCAAACACCAACCGTTTGGTTTCCAACATTGTTCCAACATAAACCCAACTGACCATATCCAATATAAAAATGGCCAGTATCGTGAACAACATTTACATCTCATACAATACAGGAAATAGGCAATGTTTTCGTTTCGAATAACTATTCTCTATCTTCGACCTTAAAGTGTTGGTTGTACAAAGTTGGCGTCTACCAACTGAATCAGAAGCCAAACACTGAAGGGTGAAACCCCTCAGACAAAAGATACCTCAAACTACCCCCATGCACACACAGCAAAATAACAACACAGTGGATCGGTTGTGGTAGGTAGGAGATTACCAGCGTTAGTAGCAAATAACGAAGGCCGAACACTGGGCACCAGCTCGGCTAATTTAAAGATTGCTTTTACAACACTCTAGGAGGCGTAATCAGTTCTCAGCGAAACATAAGTAACTTGTTTTGTAACTTAAATAAAAGAAAATTTTATTAGATATTTAATAACTGGTAAATTAATGAAATGGTGTCATTACTTTCAGAAATAAAATTACATGTGTCGAAGTGACAACGTATTTCTTTACTGGTTTCAAATAGATAAAACACAACATGATAAGTGCATAAGAAATTGCATACATACTTTGTAAATATCATATTTTCTCAACAATAAAATAATATCATACTTTTCTTGTATTTATAATCAAGTATATATCTAAATTCGGGATCCCGAGGTCAAGTTATGCAAGAAATCATTTTGGTTATTGGCAACAAGCCATTTAAGAAAACCTTAAAAATCTTAAAGTGTTACATGTATAGTTTTTATTTTGTTTTTAACCAACATTTAGTTTTAATATTTTATACATCTCTTCCTGAATCGAATAATAAACAAATAAGAATGTAGCAAGGCGAATTTTCCAAGGGTTGGGAAATACTGCCGAGAGAGATTGTATTTTTCTTTATAACGTAATTTCAGATTAGTAAGTCCATGCAAAATAGATGAATAAATGGCCTGATCGAAGAAGCAGGAACACGCCCGCAGCACTGGCCTCTCCTGGCAAGTAGGACGACTACAAATTCATCGCGGCAAAAGGATGGATACGAGGATGCGGCTCACCACACCTTACTTCTTTAATGCCTCAAAACGGCGACCGCTAAAAACAGAATTTAAATGAAAAAATGAGACGAGCCGCAAGAAATATAAAGAACAAAATGAGGCTCATAAACGGGGCTACACACCAAACTTGCCAAAAGCGGCGAATCAAAGACTTCAAAGAGTAATCATGGAGATTTTCTTGAGACCAGCGAAAGTAAATAATATCACGATATGTTTTAGGTGAACAAGAAGGAAGTGGTCGCACCCAGAAGTGGTCGCAGCCGAGATATCGATTCAGGAACTTTAATTAATAATCGATATACAGCATGGTGCGATAATTTGTCTTAAAAGTCTACAGAATAATTTCTGCTAAAACAAACTCACCTAGTATAGTAATCTAACAATAATATGGTAAACATAAGGGAAAATATTTTATGGATTTAAATGTTTAAATAAATTGTAGTTTCTTTTGCCAGTGCAAATTATTGACAATTGCCTTTAATACCACACACGATCTTTTGGTTAAAATAAAAGTTTTAACCGAATTTCAGATAATAAAAATTAATGGCTCAATACATTAATAACAGCAACGACAAATTTATGTTGACTGAAACAAAATTTTAACACAATTTTAACACATAAAATAGTATATCTGAATTCCAAAATAAATACTAGAGTAACACACTGGGTCACAGAAACGGTGACTATCAAAGTTAACAGTGAAAAAAAAAAAAAACTACATTTTGTCACAAGAAAACTAAGCAAGATTAAACAGCCGAATCGGACACGGGTTTTGCCGAAATTACCAAAACATTCCTAGAAACGAAACACAAATAGCAAAAATAACAAAGAAAACAAAACAAAATAGCAGCTGTGAAGAAATGTGGCACACAACTTGTTGCCAACATTCAGCCAACCCCGACCGTCAAATTCAATTTGAAACAAAACATTTGCGTATTAAGAAACCTAAATTTTAAGCAAACATTTAAAGTTATAGATTTATTCCTGAAATTGCATTGGCCATGACACATATTTGGAAGAAAAATTATTTCCTAAAATGCTGGAAAGGAACATTGTTTAATAAATAATATAGATTCCCCAACTTTGCCATCAAATGTTGGTTTTACAACGTTTTCCCGACATAAATATACATACACATTACCAACAGCATGTATACCAACTTGTTGCCAACATTTAACCAACCATTTTGAAATTTTCAAAAATTGCTCTTGCAACATGTGACATTTTTTGATATAGTAAGGTGTTGATGTATGTTTTTCTAAGGTATCTCACTAAATTTTTTGAATAAAAATGTTTGGTTAGCATATTACGTTGGGCCAACGTTGTATTGATGTATGTTTTCTAACTCGACATATTGCCAACCTTTTCAACCAAATTCCAACCGTTGGGCCAACGTATGTTGCAACTTTGGTTATTATCGATATCATGGCACGAAATCATAAAATATCCTGAAAATGTAGAAAAAAAATTGGCACTTGACTAGCCAAACAGCCAGTGATCCAATTTTTTTTTTTTATCTTAAAGCTGGTATTACATTAGCGTCTAACTGTTGCGCCACTTACCATACAGCTTAAAAAGTGACAGGCAAATCGACGTTTATAAACAAATGGGGTTTTAACACACACATGTTAAAAGTGCACACATTAAACTTGTACAAGGAGGTTGTAGTGCAAGTTTCAACTACTGGAGACTACTGGAGTTTACACTTGTAACTAGAGCTGTCGCTCAAGCGAAGCCTTCGCGAAACTATAGTCTATTCGCAATTTCTTCTTCTTCCATTTTGAATCAAACCTTTGAAAAATATCCTCATGTATGACGTGTTTAGTTATTTCCAACACATGCCATATATCACGAGCGTTTTCTACTTGTGTTCATAAAAAAGTGACTTTCTTTTTCTGTTAAATTGTAATGTTATTCAGATGTTGTGTATAAATTATAGTGCGTCATTGATATATAATCAGAATATAAAACAGTAAGAAAAAACGTGAGTTGGTAGCGCCTGGCAATAAATAGTTCTTATACAAAGTGATGTTACATTGAGTGCGCACGAATTCGATGCCTTGTCCGTCGGTGTAATTTTCTATACTCATTTAAGCTTAGTTTGCACTAGGCGGAGGGATATCCTGGAAGTAGAACTTTAGCAGCGTTTCAGGAAAGTCTGAAGTAACCGCGAATGGATTATATTACCAGCGCCATTAGAATACGTCAAACATATTTCAGTGGCGCAAGTGTGATGTACTGTTTACAATTAACCCTCCGAGGATGGCACGTATTTATCGGCACTGAAGCCAAGGTTGAAGTGAGCTGCCTGTATTCTCCACTACAGCAATATCAGATGTATTGGCCTCTATTTTCCACTTGCCATCGCCCTATTGGTCCTGGCTACACCGGACACGCTTACAGTACTCTACAACGTTTATTATTGGCTGGCCTCAGCCAATGAAGGGGTGCGTTGACTGTGTACCTATTAATGTGTCGCGACAGATGTAACAGGTTTTACAATACAGCGGGTTAGTTTGAGAAATTATTAAAAAGAAAAGTTTTATTTTTCAGAACAGAAATGCTGACTAATTATAATATGTTACACAGATTCCGATTAAGACCAGCAAAATAATAAAACTATACAATTTTGAGGGTCTTATCAAGAGCAAAGAAATTTCATTATAAACGTAGCCCCGAGTATATACGTGCATACTCCTCGAAGGGTTAATTGAGCAACTACTAAATCAACCTTTGAAAAATGCCACTGCCCCTTCCTGTGTATATTTTATCAGACACGCTGACAGGTGTGCACCCAGTAATATTGGTAACGGCGAGGAGAAAGTATTTCCGTGTCTTACGGTCAAATTATAAATATATTAGGTAAAATTACGCCAATACAGTAATGTTTAATTTTAATTTTTTGATATTTAAGTGCATCTGAGAGTAAAAATTATAAGATCAGTAAAATGTTTATTTATTCAATAATTTCACTGTTTCACTTGACGAACGCATGATTAAAGTGGTGGGACCCACGGCAACGTTAATTTTGCATATGGTGTAAGAATACATAGCGTGCGTGCAAGTAGAACCTAAACAGGACCTTCAAAAGTTCTCAGTTTACTGTGACCAGCCTATGGTAGCACGCAAGTTGGCCTCGGAAGTGCCACTTGCTTGCATTTTAAAGTCTACTCAACGAGTTGTCTGCAAATTAGGCGCAAGTGCTAGGTGTTAGTATAAACCTAGATTTAGGTTATGTTCTCCATTGTGCGCCACTCCATCAGGAGTACCATGGCGACTTTTTTCACGAAATAGAATGTAAATTCACGTGCCGACATATACTGACTACGAACAAGGACATCCATGCGAAAAACAATCCTAGGTGCATCATGTTGTTGTTCTCAGAGTACTAAGGTCCCCACTGCACTCGTTGAAAAACCAATGAGTCAGGCAATCTTGGCGGCGTGAGCGAGAGAAGAGATTCAGGCAGCACGTGACGTAGATGTCTTGAGAGCCGATGATGGTGAAGCGAGGCGAGTATGGAGCGGCACCGAGGGGAACTTGAAAATCCCCGCGAAAAACCCGCCGACCGGCGCCGTCGCGCGGCACCATTCTCACGCGCGAAAATCCGGGTGCGACCCCGCCGGGAATCGAACCCAATTTGCTTTGTTGGGGGCGAGTAGTCTAAGCACTGCACCACCGCGGACCCAATCTTGGCGGCGTGAGTGACTGCAGCTCGCAGCGGTAGAAGTGGCACTTTCGCTTCTCGTTGCTGTCGTATCCCGGGGCCGTGATCACGCGGCCCGGGCCTCAGGCGGCCGTGGGCAGACTCGACAGCATCGCGTGCAGTTTTCCTTCGTATTTCGTCATCAGTGCAAACCTCGGTTTAATCCCGTCGGAATTAGAATGGCCTCACGTAGGCCGGCAAAGCTTTAGCCCACTCCGAACCAAAATACTTACACTGCCGTGGGCGTAATGCAGAGAGATTATAGTCCATTCACAGTTACTTCCAACTTTTCTGAAGCTCTGATGAAGTTCTACTTCCAGGATATTCCTCCACCTCAAGGAGACTTAACCTAGTCTAGAAAATTACACCAGAGGGACAACGTACCGAATGATTGCGCACTCAGCATAATAATGTTTTGAATAAGAACTATTTATCACTAGGCATTACCAACACACCTACGTTCTCTGTGTGTTGACACATATTAAGTACAAATTAAATATTGTAATTTATATACGAAACATAAGTAAAAGTTACAGTTGACCAAAATTAATATATTTTTATGCTACCAAAAGAATAAAATGCTTGTGATGCATGGCATATCTACACTGTTAAAAGTTTCCGTATATTTACGGAATGTTTTACGGAAACGTACAGTGTATATAATGAAAGGCAATCCGTAATGACGAAAAATGGAGTTAAGTCCGTAAATACAATATACGGAAAGTCTCCGTATTCCATTTAACTTCGAGTTATGGGGACGAACAATGCCGATTCTACACGAAGATTTCTTCGCCACTGTAACAAGAAAATTATCGTTTCTGCGGCAGTTAAGGTTATCCACGCGACTATGACCTATTCTTTCAAACATTTAAAAAAATGGCTTCAGGCGTCTGTAGCATTTAGCAACATTAAAAATACACTTAATTTAATAGAAACTGAATATTTGCTTTTATCTTTCATCTCTAATACAAAAGTTATACCATTACTTCCACGTGAGAGTTGCAGGTGAATGGTTAGAGTCATAAAAGGGGTAAATTTTTGACTCGGGTTCAAACCTCGTTTAAGTACAAAATATTTTAACTTTTTAATATCAATTTTATACACGGTAGAACATCCATATAACGAAAATTAAAGACATTTTCATTATCTATTTTAAACGGAAAGTACTGAAAACTAGATTGGAAATTAACGGAGATGTTCCGTGAAATTTACGGAAAGTCCGTTTCTGGAAATCAATGTTGCTGTAATTTTATTGAGAGTTTACGGACACTTTTGGATGCATTCTTACCAGCACTTTTCCGTAACACGAAGGAAATTTTTTTTACAGTCTATGAAACAACCTAACATGCCACTCATAGGGCGATTTTTCAAAGGTTCGATTCAAAAAGTGTGAGAAAAAAAACCGCAAATATAATCAATTCACGGTTACTTCTCACTTTTATGAAGACCTGCCAATGTTATTATAATTTCAGGATATTCCTCCGCCTTGTGCAACCAAAGCTTAATTAAGCCTAGAAATTTACACCAAAGGACGACACACACAATTCGCGCGCACTAAGTTGTAACTATTTTTGTATCATAACTATTTCTTACGAGGCGCTACTAACTCACATGTTTTCTTACTGTTTATTATAAACAGTAAGAAATTCATGTTTATTATAAACGAAGTATTATAGTTTATTAATTAAATTTAGGTAAAATATCAATTTAACGAAAAATAATTTGTAGTTATTATAATAGAGGTATAAAACGCTGGTGATACATCGCATTTTAGGAAGTAACTAAACACGTCATACCTGGGGGTATTATTCAAAGAGTTGATTAAAAAAGTGTGAAGAAACCGTGAATAGACTATAGACTAAATGCTTGGTCAGCAATGTACACTGCAAGGCTCAGTGTTCAATGTTATTCGCTGTAGATAACTGAGTTGTAAACCATGCTACTGTTCTAGATTAAGGGTAGTTCATTTTTATATTGTTTGAAGTGCCCCCGGCTAAAGTACAGCACTGATAAAAAGATGTCTTATTTGCAACACTAGAAACCGTAAATTAAATGCTTCGGAAAGTATTATCAAGGGGATGCGAATTAGATTAACAATAGGAACACAATAACAATGCTTTAAAAATTATAACATTTTAAACGTTATTGATATATGTCTAATTACCTGGACGTATAGACTTCTAGGTAACCTAAAACTGTCTATATTTCTGGTACAATTATAAATTTAATGTCACATACACACGATGATTTTTATTTACTTCGGTGAATCAATATGGGTGTTAATCGGAAGACTAGCAAAAATAATGTTCGGAAATGCAAGACACTATGTTCCTAGTTTCTGGGGAAATCGGTCGCGCAGTCCCCACGGACATGCAACCACTGGCATCGTACTGCGATGTCGGTTGCAGATCTCGCAGGCGGGACAGCAGTAACGCAAGTCTCGTGAACACGTTTACTTTGTTTACTGTGTGGCGATTGCCGCTGGCTGGCCGGTTCTCTCGGGGCACAGCCGTTTGACCGTCCTTGCGTTATGCTACTGCTCCGCCTGTGTGCACAGACTATTCGCAGCTTCTTCCCAATTCTTGGATCAAAACTTAAAAAAAAAATCACACCATGTAAGACATATTTGGTTGTTTCTTAAGTAGGTAATGTATTATAAGCATTTTGTACTCGTGTCAACACAAAAGTATCTAACTTTTGGCTAATAAAACTTTAAATAATATTTTATTGATAAATTGCAATATTTCAGTTATAATTAGTATGAATAAAAGAAGGGCGAAAATAGCTACGTTGGTATAATGCCTGGTAAGAAATAGTACTTACGCAAAATATAATTAAAATAAGTGTACACGACTGCGGTGCGTTGTCTCTTTGGTGTAATTTTCTAGAATCCTTTAAGGCTCGGCTTTATCACGTTTGCAGAAATTTTCCGTTTCGCTTCAAAATTTCGGATTCGTAGTAATTACCGACAATGCACGGTTATAGGAAACTTACATTTTATGAGTTGTTTAATATTTTTGTGCGTAATTCTAAGTGTGGGTTATCTGCTTGTTGTAAAATGTCAATAATTAATTGATAAAATCCATTACCATGTGGTCATTTTGTATTTCCCATCTCGCACTCTGATCACTGTTTTCTCGCTTTTATAACGAAGCGTTTGTCTTTTTTTTCATTAAATTTATATACTATTCTTGTAGTTCATATATTTTGGTTTGTCTTTTACTGTTGTTCTTTGTCAAAAAAGTTTTCACGTGTGCATTTTGAACCCTTGAATTCACAGACAAAGCAAAATTTACTTTTTCTGTATTCACAAAACGTTATACGGTGGTCTGAGGTAACTTTGGAACACGAAGTGTGGTTTTCCATTCCGTCGTGGCATGTCTGCAATGCTTACTACACACGGGCCGATACTTTAAACAACAGATACTCGTTCGCCGAGTGAACTACAATCGTGTTGGGCTCACCGGTCTTATACCTGGTACGCGGTTCCTAATCCTATACACAGCACAACACTGTTAATCATTGCACGTACTGTCATCTATCAGTGCACCATGCGCATAATATGTTGTTTCTACGTGACAGCACCAGCGTATTTTGAAAGATAGTTCAATATATGTATATATATACAAAGGTTGTTTACAATAAAGTGGGCACTTTTGAAATCAACCTCTGGAAAATGTCACTATCCCAACCTGCATCTATTTTAACGGGCGCACTGAGTGACATGCGGTCAGTGAGGTTTGGTAACGTTGGCTGGAAAGTAGTTCCGCGTATTTACGCCGAATTAAAATCGATAAGTAATCATCTGTGAATACCGAAATTATTTAATTTATTTCCTGTTATTTTTAATACATTTACATGCAGTCATAAGCTAATTTGTAAAATATTTAATTTTCTAAATATTTCACAGTTTCGCTGGACCGACGCATGAATAAAGTAATGAGGCGTATGGCTATGTTAATTTTGCGTAAGGTGTACGAATACAGACGTCCCTACAAGTAAATCTTAAGCAGAGCTTTCAAAGTGCTCAGTTTATTGTGAACAGCATATATATATATATATATATATATATATATATATATATATATACACATATATGGAAACGAAGGATGACCGCCAAATTCCCTTCATTATCAGATTTTGACTTGCAACCTCAACTCGCAATAACAGCGCTCGTTTATTCTCTTGATATCTCAGTGTATAATGTGAGTGCAAAACTCCATTCCCTCTCTGCGTACAGCTTTTCCCGCTGTGCGTCTCTTCCCGCACACGACAGCCAGCCGAGAGAGCCTCTTTGACCTTCACGGATGTGTGCGCGGAGAACTGCCTCAAGCCAGATCGATTTGGACCCGTCCGTAGAACAGGAAAGGCTTGCTCAGAGCCCGCTGTCTGCCAGACACACCAACTACGGCGTCAGGGAAGACGCGAGTAGTAGGATTTAGGAAAGTCTGGGACAACGGAATCCGGGATCGGAGTGTCGGAGCCAGATGGCCTCCATGTTGTTACATCACCTATTCTCCATCTTGGAAACCAGTGACCATTGACACATGACCTTTGACCCTTGACATTTGACCTGGTCTAGTGACCCCAAAATTCAATACAATTACAAAAAAAACTTAATTCAATTTTTTAAAAATTTCTTTTTAAAATCAATTATGAAAATTTATTTGAAATAAATTGGAATGTATAAAAATGAATAAATAATTATTATAAAATTATTTAAAATTAATTAAAAAATTTAAATAATCTTATATGCATTTCTTGGAGGCTGCCATCTTGGTAAGAGACTTGACCAAGTAGTAGCGTTTGACCCCGTAATTTTGGCATGCTCTCACTTCATTGAAAATTACTACAAAATTATTAAACAATCATTTCAAAAATGTATAAAAAATTTCGTTAAAAAAAAACTTACATTTCCGGGGGTCTCTTCAGCACCACCGTTAGTCACAATCGTACCATCCCCAACAGATGACTGACTACAGAACCCCCACTCCTTGCCTGTACTCATTCCGCCATCTTGATTTTTCATCTGTCATTTGTTTATACATTGCTGGAGGCTTACAATTGGTAAGTGTCATTTGTTTCGGAGTTTATCTCTCGCCTTCATTCGACGCGATCTTGGCTAGGCGCTTTCGACGCCATATTGGTAAGCACAATATGTTTCGAAGTTTGTTTAAAATTCATTACAAAATTATTTTAAAAGTAATTTTAAAAACCTAACTTTCCGGACGTTCTCCTCTCACAAATTCCCATTCCACCATTTCGGTAAGTGCAACCGACAACAATCTTGGTAGGCGACCACCATCTTGGCAGACACCACTCATCCGCCATATTGGATTAAGGTAACCTCGACCTTGACCCCATGAGCTTTAATTAATTTGGAAAACAAAAACTCGAGAAAAATACATAAACATCAACAAGCATATTACGTTGCAGACTAATACCACCATATTAAATGCAGACTACTTTGACCTTGACCCAATGGCCTTGAATGACCTTGAAAATAATAACTCGAGATAAAATACATAAATTTAACAAACATATTATGTTACTGACTACTACATTCATTTCACGATTTAACTGCCAAGCGAGCTGTCGGTACTTATATTTATAGACATAAAAATCCCGAAATTTTTATCCCATTAAAAAAAACCATTTTTCCCAGTTAATAGTACACCTACATGCGTAATTTATTAAATAAGTACTTTTTATTAAAAACTTTAACAGCGATAGAAGAATATAATGTACAAAAGTATAGATAAAAATAACCATTTCATAAAAATAATTAATTAATATTTTGTAATTAAAATTTCAGAATAAAACAGTTCATCTAATCATTTGATATAATTCCATTGTTTTCTAACGATCGCAACAACCTATTTCATGTTCGAGCAATCCCCACCTCTTTGCTTATCAATCAAAATTTCGAGTCTATTTAAAAGTTAATTCGCGTCTTCGGTAAACATATAGTCAGTATTCTCGGTGTCTTCTGCGTTATTCACATCACTTGTCGAAGGAAACTCGCTGATAAGACGCGTGTAAAAATGTCAGTTTAGATGAAAATGTTTGTAGTTCGAATGGTAAAAAATTTAAGAACAGGCTCTTCAACATTCAGTAATTTAACTTCGAAAAATTATATTGGATTACGGCAGTTCATAAATTTGAAATATTGTGAAGGCAGCTACGTGAAACCAAGCTTAGTATTTTATCATTAATGTTGAGGATTTCGCTAGATACTGATGCGAGAAAAATGCAACAGTTATTTCCTTTATGGGGGCCATTAGCACGCTGGCCACCCACCAAGGTGAACCGCGTTCAATCCCCGGCCGAGTCACCAGATTTCCGCATTTGGGAATCGTTCCGGACGATGCCGCTGGTCGGAGGGTTTTCTCGGGGATCTCCCGCTTCCACCGCCCTTTCATTCCGGCACCGCTCCGCACTCTCCTCAATCACCCTCATCGGATCTCAATACCTCGCTGTTAAGAGCCGCCTAAATCTCTTCGCTCACATTCTGTACACTATAGTAGTCTTTCTTGTTACATAAAAAAATACATCCGCTGGTATTCCTCTGCACTACGGCAAAATTGCTGTCTTTTGCATCCAGGTCTGATGTGTTTTCTTTTTGTATTTTCTGTGAAACTGAGTGAATCTCACTTTGCCGGCATGTCCCTCGTCAATTATAGATTACTTTAGAGAAAAACTTAAAATAACACTTTGCCACAGGATTCTCCGAACCCGTTTTGCCTACAGGCTTGGTAAACGCAGTTAAGACCCCTCTAAAATTTCACACAGTAGTTAAAAGTATTGCTCTCACAAACTGTCATATTTCGTAAAGTAATGAAATGAACGCAAGCAGTGACTCTGAAAGAGATAGAATGTAAGAGATCCGAGGTCGCCTAAAATGTTCATTCAAATGAATACCGTGTTACTGAATCAGACATCACTTGAAAATCCCCTTAAAAGAAATTGATAAACTTTTTTAAATGCTTTAAATTAAATTTGTACACACACAACGTTGTAAGCAAAATGATAATGTCTGGTTGGGAAATGCATTATCTAATTTCGAACAACGTATGCATTTTATCGGAGGACTAGTGTATTATCCGGAGACACGCGCATAAAAACTACTTACCATGCCGCCATCTTGTAGCACACTGATGAGAGCGGTGCCTGGTGGTGGATGTTTTTATTTACACATCAACTGTTTTTGCACTCGGCAACAGATGTAGAACAATCACAAGCTGGTCTACACAAAATAAGAATAATAAAGAAGAGGTTTCTCCGACACACGAAATACACGCCGAATGGACACAACATTAAAATACACAGACCGCGGTGATAAATCTCTCCGCCATTCCACAGCATCGCATTGGATTACAGGGAATCGTTCAAACTACATTTTCCGGATTAATACGTTTGGATATGACGCTGAACTCTGCAAGCACGGCTTCTCCACTCACCTAACGCAACTTCGCGTGGCTATGTTGGCCTACGTAAAACAGACTTGTCGTTGGTAAAGAACCACTTCCATAGCTGAGCGGTTCTATGGAATTTTTCTGTTTGCTCGTCTCGAAATAAAACTTGCCATCGCTGTCAGCAGATGATCCCATTCACTCTGCGAAGCCTGCGCGTCTCCTAACGCTTTTAATGTTTATTCTGTTCTCGGTGGAATGGAACTTTATTGTAGCGAGTGCTAATTCCTTGGTCCCCCTCCTCTCAGCTTTCGTTTTTACCGCAGTTCTGCCCTCCTCTTTCCTTCTCGCAGGAGACCGCATAAAAAAAATCCCACCCTCTCTCCCTCGCAGATTAGCAGCGTTGAGAGCACTTCATGAATTGTCCACTTCTCTTTCGACACCTGCAGGAGTGTAGTTTATTTCTCCCTTGCGTTCGTTATGTTGCAATTGTTTATATACGCTAAGCAAATTCTCAGTTATTTTTAAGCTCTTATTCATAATTATTTATCGCTCACTACAGTTTTTTTTCTGTAGAGTGTAAAATATTAGCTTATTTTGTTTATCGAGTTCCTATTCATAACGAAGTATTATTTATTTTTTCTCTTGGTATACCCTTGCAGTTCTGTTCAGAGATGTAGTTGCAATGTATATTTTTAATACAGCTTAAATTTTTTTATTGTTTCCTTCGGTGTACTTAAGTAATCCTTTGTGGTGAGAACAGGGATTCTGGTGGTATTTACACACTTTATATGGAATTTGTTTACATACTGTATTAGGTTGTTGACGTTTCTTGTATGCAAAGTGTGTGTTTCTAACCTTATAGCGTCCTATAGTCTCTCCCTATTTGACCGCTTGTTTTTATATTTACACGTACAGTAATTGTGTTGAACAACACACAACACTCCCATCTGATGGTGATGTTTTTTTCTCATCATGTCTCTTCACAGCGTATTTTTATAGTTTGTTTTAGAGCAGCGTTTCAGCCAATATGTCGAGTTTATTTCTGAGTACAACTATCACAGTGCAACACTGAACTGTATCTGTAAGTATAGGGTATGTCTCTTACCATAAACACTTTAAACTCTGTGTTTGTGTATAAGCTACCCATCGCTCCGTGACATATACTGAGGTGTCGTGAGCTAAAAATCTCGATAGAGACCTACGTTCGTGTGTCCTTGTTTTCAAGCAATAATTTATTATTGAAGCTTTCTTGCTCTTCCGCCTTTCCTCAATTAAGTGAAATAGATTATAAACCTTAATGAGAACTAATGCAATATAAATATTTGATCAGCGTGTGCAGGTACGGATCCTCTACAAATAGCGATACTAACAGGGCTGCATTAAGACGTTAGCCAACCAGTGATAAGATTTAATTTTTTAACCAATCAGAATATAGTGACATCGGAAAGAACTTCACAACTGAGTTACTGAACTATCTATGTAATGCCACAGTTTATAAATCCAAACCTATTTATCAAGGCCCTGAGGTCCTGCGAGAAAATGCCATTAAAAAGTCACTCCTTATTTATTTTGTCTGTGAAGTTGCCATTAAATATTTTGTCAGCATAACAAAAAAAAACATTATTAATTTGCTACGAAATAATTTACTTCAGTTACAAAAAAGTTAATGTCTCATAAAACAATGAAACGTTCAGTTTTGGGTCATTGAAATTATTTTGTTAATTCCAAGGACCAATTTATGTGACTTCATTGATGGAGAAATTTGCGATGCCCCTATATATATTACACAGAGTCATAGTTATACCTACAGGATGATTAAAACTACATGTTGAAATTCAAACCACGGCATCCTAGTAGCAAAACGTTCGGTGAATTCATCTATTATGTTTTCATTGAAATTTCAGTTAGTTAAACAGCGCCGTGAGTCCGCAACTTCACGTACCTGTGTGCACATAAACTGCATATAGGCTGTTCATGGTAAAGTGAGCACTTTTTAAGGCCCTCCCAAAAGTCATTAACCCCTGATAAATATATTTTATTACAGTCTCGAACGTTAATTTTTTAGAGTGATGAAATGTATGCACTGTGTTTAGTAGTCATATTTACAATGTTTACGCTAAAAAGTGGGGGAAAGGTAGAAATTAATTGAAAGGAAAAATTTAGCAGGGCCTTAAAAAGTGCTCACTTTACCATGAATAACCTATATCAAGAAGGCGAACGGAACTGGCGTGTTATGCGGCAACCCCGTACATAGGCTACCATGAAAATACATTCAGACCTACATCACCAATAATTATGTTTGTGCGTAGTTGGAAATAAAACACAATCACTTCTGCCATCTATTGCTACTCAGTTGCTAATTTCCCACTGCCCATGTAGTTTGACATACGAAGGTAACAATTCGTTTCACTGCAACGTTTTTGCACACGTAAAACCGTTGGATTATTAAACAATTTCTTTAATAACTTTGTTGTTTCTATATTATTTTGATATTGCCTAGCAGTGGTTTTGAACATAAGTGCCTTTGTATGAAAGCTGAAGTGTTGGAGTTTTTATTGAATATCTTAAAAATACCTTTTTGCCACTTACCATACATAGAATTTCCACTCTACAAATGACTCGTTTAGCAATAGGGAGTATTTCACTAGTAGACCGGAAAAAATGATGCGACCATGTGAAAAAAAACTAACAAATGATTATTGAGTGAACGACGGGTTGGTGGAGGACAATAATCCTCAAGTTCGGTTGAACCTACAAAGTAGTAGCAACAGATGTAGCAGCAGCTGTAGCGACAGCGGCAGCGCAAGTGACATTACTAAAGCCAAACGCACCTACGACGGCAACGGAGGAACTGATGTTATGTTTCTAATATTGTTGCACAATACCAGTTATTAATCATGAAATAAAATTGTCCCTGTAAGTTATATTCTACAATAATATATACATAGTACTCGTAAATTCCCCTTACAAACTCCTAGGACTTGTAGAGCGGACTGAGTAGGCCATCTTTTGAACAGGAACCCATGTCCGGAAACATACCGTTTCCGTGCTACAACCATTTCTAATCAGGTGTATCACTCGTCCACTTCCGCTGAGGGAAAGAGCTATGTCTCGGATGTGCCTGTGGTGGTATGCAACTGGGTAGACAGGACATCATGTTAGACAATCACATGTTGGCACGCGATGTCTACCTGCCTCGAGCTCCATTCACGCGCCTTTGTGTCTCTGATTAACATGGTTGAGTACACGTTTGCGGAATACACAGGCATGATCCTCGTGTATGGTGCAGCTGAAGTTAATGGAAGAGCAGCTCGTTGGTTGTATCAAGAGTGTTATCCACAACGTGTGACACCATCGCATACTATATTTACCACAATTACGCAACGGCTTCTAGAACGAGGTACCTTCACCGCCTACAGGAACGACTGTGGTGCTCTAAAGAGACGCCGCACTCTCAAATTGGAAGAGGCTGTACTGCATCACGCTCAACAGAGCCCATCAACCAGTACGCGAGCAATTGCGCGTGCAATGGGTGTTGCTCCCAGCATAGTCTGGGAGTCCCTGCATGAGCAACAACTACATCCTTACAACCTCCAAAGGGTATAGTCTTTGCGTCCAGCCGATTTTGCACCACGTGTTGACTTCTGTACGTGGTTCCTGCACCGCTGCACCAACGAGCCCGTTCTCACGTCACGTTCTGTTCACAGATGAATGTAAATTCACTAGGAAAAGTGTTCTCGATTTTCGAAACAGCCATGTCTTGGCAGACGAAAACACTAATACCACACATGTCCAAGTATGCCAGCATAGAGTTTCTATGAATGGGTGGGCAGGTACTCTGGACGGTCATGTGTAAAATAC
Organism: Dryococelus australis; assembly: GCA_029891345.1. Classification (NCBI taxonomy): domain Eukaryota; kingdom Metazoa; phylum Arthropoda; class Insecta; order Phasmatodea; family Phasmatidae; genus Dryococelus; species Dryococelus australis. The sequence continues at coordinate 305,762,155 of CM057009.1, read as the reverse complement.
CTGATTATAAATAGTTTTCAGCGTGGAAACAGTATGTTTCCGGACACGGATTCCTGTTAAAAATATCATCTACTCAGTTCCCTCTGCAAGTCCTAGGAGTTTGTAAGGAAAATTTCCGAGCATCATGTATACTGTGATTTTGTATTAAAATAAGCCATGCGTCTTTCCAGGCTGGTACTGACGGTCTCTTGCATTTTGAACGGAGTGTACGGGGAGGGCCTTCCCACCTCTCTACTGATACCTCTCCCACGCTGTCACGAGACGACCTCGCCACACGAGCGCTCTTACCACCTCCACCCGGGACCACACCAGAGTTTGTAGCACAGTAACTCGTGTTTCTGGTGTTTCTGGTGTTTCTGGTGTCCGACGTGCACGTGCTCTTCGCATGGCGCAAAAGCTCCTTCCTCCTAGGCGATATTCATCTTGTTGTACACGCATGTACGTGAAGTTGAGGACTCCCTGCGTTGTTTTGCTCATTTCCATTTCATTAAAAAAATACAACATACATTTTCCGAAAGTTTCTATGCTAGTATACACAAACTGTACGTTGATAAGTTTCCCTTCTAGTTCTCCAGCCAATTTCACGAGCAACATTTAAAATTGTAGGCTCCTCGAACGTTCTCTAAATAAATTTGGTCCGTCATTTCAAGAACTTCATATTAAAAGGCTTCGTAAGGCTCACGTGTTTAAAAATTCTGGTGAAACAACAATTGCATTCATGTCATTCGTACACCGTATTAATTCCTAATTGTCTCTGTTAATAAAGTTCTCTGATTACAATAATACATTAAAAGTCTTAATGGCGGTAGTCTGCACTTAATTGTAATTCAGCATGTTTTATGATTGGACGAGGTTAGGCAAAATGCTTGCTTCAGGGTTGGACGAAATTTGGAAAACGAACGTTGTCCTAGCATCTAAACGTCAATCGGATCTACGTTGATGCGATGTCGTGTTGTAACGCGCCATGCAATCATTTATGACCGAACCAACGCATAGCTGCCAATATTATCTTCAATTTTCAATTTTGGCAATAATTCGGCAACTTTAATTTACAAAATAATTTCAGTAATTAACTGGTGTAGCGTATATCGACAGGGCCTCAGGTAGCCATTCAACGAGCGTGTACGAATGTACACTCCTACTTCAAAGTAACCGCCAACACATAACACTTCCGTATATAGTGCATTCACGGTTTCTTTGCACTTTTTGAATAAAGCCTTTGAAAAATCACCCCATGTATGGCGTGTTTAGTTATTTCCTAAATATTCCCTGCATCACAAGGGATCTATACCTATGTTAACCATTTACTTTTATTATTTTTCGTTTTATTAACGTTTTACTTATATTTTATTCATAAATTATAGTATTTAATTTATAATAGATATTGATGGCAACAGTGAGAAAACACATGTGTTGGTAGCGCCTAGTAATAAATAGTTCTCGTTCACAATATTATTACAACTAAGCGCGCACAAATTCGGTCAGTTGTCTTTTGGTGTAATTTCTTATTTTATAGACTTGGTTAAGCTTAGTTTGCACTAGAAGGAGTAATATTCTGGAAGCAGAACTTTAGTAGGGCTTCAGCAGTGTGAAGTAACTGTGAATAGCTTATACTTTGCTATTCTTTGGCGTCACGATTGGAACACGATCATCCCGGTTATAGGCCGTTCACGGTAAATTGAGCACTTTTTGAAGCTGTTTCATCAGACATAATAACCTATAAACACCTTTCATCGTGGCCTCGGACTTTTGGTTTTGGGTATGGTGAATGTATACACTGTGTTTATTACTCACATTGCAGGGTTTACATTAACAAGTGGCGGAAGGATATAAATTGGCTGAAAGAAAAAAATAACTAGGGCTACAAAAGTGCTCACTTTACCGTGAACGGCCTATAGAATCGAGGGTAGGCTGTTGATAAGAACCATTTCCAAATGTTACATTTACTTTGGTTTTAACACGTTCGGTCACGCATTATTTTCTGCGTTCATGTATCACAGCCATGCCATTTTTGGTATACGCTGTACTTACGTTAGAGACTGTTCGCGGTAAACTGAGCACTTTCGAAAGCCCTGCTAAAGATCTACTTGTATGCACATTGTGTATTCTACCACAACATGTAAAATTAGCATTGCCGTGGGCCTGTGCACTTTATTCATGCGTTGGTCAAGGTTAACTGTGAAATTATTATAGGCTGTTCACGGTAAACTGAGCACTTTTGAAACCCCTGCTTAAGATCTACTTCTATGGACGAACTGTATTCTTCCGCCTTATGTAAAACTAACATTTCCATGGGCCTCGCCACTTTATTCGTGCGTCCGTCAAGTGAAACTGTGAAATTATTTGACTAGTAAATATTTTACAAATGTGCGCATTTTTACACTTTGATGTATTAAAAAATATAAGGAAGCGAAAGATATAATTTATGTTAATGCAAATGGATAACTAACACTTTTTATTTGACGTTAACATATGGAACTACTTTCCCTCCATCTTTATCAACTTTACTAAGCGCATTTTACTCAGTGCGCCCGTCAAATATAACGCAGGTAGGAGTAGTGACATTTTTTCTAAGGTTGATTTCAAAAGTGCTCACTTTATCGTGAACAGCCTCTAGAAAAATTAAACATTTTTAATATTTGCTAATGCTTACACATAACGTGTTAATAAAAATAGAAAGTATTAGTAATTATTTCAGTAATTAAAAAACATGTTTACCTAACACTTTTAATTCAACATTAAGACATGGGACTATACTTTGTCTCCATTGTTGCCAACTTTACTGGGTGCATGCTTGTCGGTGTGCACGTTAAAATACACGCAGTTAGGGACAGTGAGATTTTTCAAAAGTTTATTTTAGAAGTTCTCACTTTATCGCGAACAGCCTTCAAGCATTTTCTTGCAGCTTGCGAACACCGTGATACATGCTCGATGATACTGGCGCTAACCGTTCATGGCAAATGGGGTAGAAAATTTCACATGTCAAATTATCCACAAGGAAAAATTTCAGAGCACTGGGTTCTGATGCCTTGCTGTGTACAATACCGACCATAAACACAACGAATGTGCAACATGATCACGGTCGTGGACACAGTGAATGAACGGGTTAAACTTCCTGTTTCCCCCGACTTGTCTTCAGACATCGAAACACAATCCGCAAATAGCGGATAACTGAAAATTTCGCGAATTAATTTGGTAGACAACGCGTGTGTATTTAAGTCACTCTTGCAGATAGGCCGTAGATCATATACATATCATGGTGTCTGCAGTTGGTAAAATACTTGCAAGGAAAAGAAGACCTATCACACTTGCTACTCACTTGGGCAGCAGCTAGTGAACAGCTGTGTCTGAGTACATATAATACTTTGATGACTAGCTTGAAGTATTCTGAACTCACAAAATTTCCCTACTATTAACAGCTATCGAACATCTAAGCATTTAGTTTCGAACAAAAAATAAATCAAACTTATATCGGTACCGTGATAGGACCACTCACCAAAAGTTGATTTTATTTTCAGGTATGTGCATTACTGCTTATTGTTAGGGACACCCAAATTCCGCGATAAAATTTCCGCACAAACTAGATTTATATACCCTACGGGCAAACAAGATGTTTTATTTTGCTTACTGGCGGCGTATATTTGTGCGAGGACATTACTACGTTGTATTGCCAACCAGAATTAGGTTACTTCGATAATTCCGATCTGCGATTTGCATGCAAACACCTGAGACGCGTAGCACCTAGATCATTCAATCAAGGAAGGGGATCTGAGCCGAAGTGCTACGAAATAAAACTGGTCGGGAAATATTTTCGCGAAATACGAGTGTCCCTACGAATTGTTTATCGACATTAAATCATGTTGGTTGTATCTTCTATTAACAATTCCAACAAATTGTTGGCATATTATTGTGTAACGTAGCGTTGGTTAATGTTTCAGCCCTCAGATAATTTTTGTTATTCGTCCAAGTTGTTTCAATTATAGCGTTTTGGGAAAAAGTGGCTAAAAATCGCTAACAGTTAATGTCGTCCAAATGACGTAATACCTGCCGACAAAATCTCATCAAATTGTATTTATAACACTGAGTAGTAGACGTTGCTGTCTGCTGAATCCTGCATAGCTACAACATTTTGTATCGTTTCCACCTGTTCTAATGATGTTTCACTAGGGACACCCGATTTTCGTAAAAAAAATATTCCTATGCGTACCAGATTTAGGTATCCTGCGAGAAAAACCACAGCTTTCTTTCGGTCGTCGGCCACGTGATTATCCATTTTAGACCATGTTTGGTGTAAGGTTTCAGGTATCAAAAACACGACACAACACTTGTTCCGTTGTCGCACCCTATGAGCTGCAGGCTCCGTGTTCGGCTAGAGTAAAATGATCCATGAACTCTAACCACGGAAGATCAGTAGGCAATGAGATTCACAGTGTACAACATCAATTAAAAACTACCCTAATTTGCATTAATTACACAATTGTGTACGCCGAGTTAGAATATGTTATATCCTATGTGATATCGTTTCCCACGTGATCGCACTGAGAAAAATAAACGGCCTTAGGAAACAAATTTTTCTACTTGTTACCCATATAGACTGATAATATAGGAGCATCATTCATATTGGTTATTGGAACGATCTAAATGTTATCTGTATAAAACAAAGTTACCCGGCCGCGTGTGTATGTGTATTTGGCTAAGGTTTCTAAACTACTTGATGGATTTCAATGCAGTTTTCACCATCATTTAGGGAATATCTTAGGGAAGGTTTAGTTATATAGAACATTAATATTTAATGTAAGTTTAGTAGAGAAATGTCGACTTTTTATAATAAAGTCGGAAAAAGCAGCTTTTCGGGCGCTTAATTGGCTTACGCTGACTAAACCATACGAGATACACCAAATTAATCCACTACAGAATTGTAGATCTCAAAAAGGTCTACAAATATTCCGCGACATCACATGTTTATCTTTTAAGGATGACCCATAGTAACAATTTTTGTCTTTTAGAATTTCACTTACGAAGACTTAGTGAACAACACAGTATGAATGCTGTGCTAGTTACCTTAAGCATTTGAGCTATACAATAGCTGTTAACCTAAACAACGCTATATCTGTAATTCCTACCCAAGCGAGGCCAGGGTGCGTTGCTAGTGAGCTTATAAAGTCACTGAAACATACCTGTTCGTTGAGATCTTGTCTGTAATCGTATCTGCAACTATGTATACAGTTGCTATACGACAGAGTATTCTGCTCCGCCCACAGAACAACTTCAGCAATATTTGTACACAACTGTAATAATTTAACAGAACATTGTGTTGCTGGTACAATAGTTTAGTCGCTGCTAATCTGGAAGCCCGTTTAGCAGAACTTTTCTGTTGTCACTTTTATGCTGATTATTCAGAATTCTGACAACGAATATCACTGATTCGCAGGCGTGATTCAATAAGCATAACAATTGAAATTGTCCAAAACGAAGGTGTATCTGAGTTAAATTGTTTTAAAAAATCATCAGGGACACCAAATTTTCGTGAAAAGAGTCCCTGTATTGTTGTAGTTCAAAACTCTTTAGTTCAGATCCTTTTTAGTTCAGTTCTGCAGTATACTAGTAGTTATTGGCCCAGACAAATACCTCGGTGCCTTCAGACAAAGCCACGGGACATATTATTACAGCAATATATTTTTAGTTAAAAGATTCAACAGCTATTTTTACCCTAAGACACTTTAGTTACATAGCACGTTCATAACTATAAATTTTTTAATTGTCAAACATCTCAGCCTGCCTACGAATCACAGAACTTCACGGTTGAAGTAACTGAAATCCTCCTGGCCCAGTCAGGTAAGAAAATGTCTTCTCATGAAGACACGCGGCCAATAACTGAAGGAAAGTAACACGTGAGCACGTAGGTTGTTGAAGTCTAGCCCGTGCGCAAATATTTTCGCTAAAAAAGAAAAGCAAGTGGTTCTACCTATAATCTAAGGAAAACTACAAGAATGCTCGTGGGATACTGAAGCATGGCTCGCGTTGAAGACTCTTCGCGGAAATCAGGTGGACTTAGCGGTACAACTTATATAATCTATTCGCAGTGTTTTCCCACTTTTTGAATCAAACGTTTTAACAATCACTCCATGTATGACGTGTTAGGTATCACAAGCGTTATTACTTAAGTTAACATCATATTATTTTCTTGGTTGAATTGGCTATACTTATATTTTACATATAAACTACAATATTTCATTTATGATTAATGTGAATAAAAACAGGAATAAATTAGTTGTTTGTTAATGCCTACTAATTAGCGATCTGAAGAATTCGCAGATTCATTTTTGAACAATCTGGAATTAAAAACACGTGCGTTTATGTAACTTAAGCCATTGGTCCATGCTGCGTTTGACACCTCCTGGAGAACGGTGTCCAATTGTTTGCCTTCCACTGTGACAGCAGACAACCAATGTGCAGTTGATATCGGCATATTTGTACGTACATAAGACTGTAGAGTCCAGCCTGCAGGTCACTGAACTCGCAAATTGTTCAGGTCTCTACTAGTAATAATAGTAATAAATAGTTATAATGCAAAATATGATTAAATTGCTTGCGAAAAAACATGGTGTGTTGTCCTTTTGGTGTAATTTTTTAGACTTTATTTAAGCTTCGTTTTAATGACGAGGAGGAATAGCCTAAAAACAGAACTTAGCAGGGCTTCAGATAAATTGCAAGTAACCATTAACGGACTATGGAAATGGTAATAATATTCCTGACTTGAATTAGCGGTGTATTAGATCACACATTTACTAGCTCATTTCTTTGGTGCTAAACGGAACTCGCACATTGTTTTGAGCCTAACTCGTTCGAAACGTCGGACCGGAAATCCGAGACTCGTGGTGGTCCACGGTGCGTTTCCGCCGACTGGACAGAGTGAGACTAGGTTTGTTCGACCAGGAGGCCATTTCACCGCTAGCTGGCTCGACATTCCTGCTACCCACATTCATCGCAGATGCTCGCAGCGTTCACAAAACAACGCTCCTGTAGGTGCAGATACCTCAACCACGTATGCCCGGTCGGACCATCGTGGTTCGAAACTCGATCGGAAATCCGAGACTCGTGGTTGTCCACGGCGCGTTTCCGCCGACTGGACAGAGTGAGACTAGGTTTGTTCGACCAGGAGGCCATTTCACCGCTAGCTGGCTCGACATTCCTGCTACCCACATTCATCGCAGATGCTCGCAGCGTTCACAAAACAACGCTCCTGTAGGTGCAGATACCTCAACCACGTATGCCCGGTCGGACCATCGTGGTTCGAAACTCGATCGGAAATCGGAGCTAAGATCGACACAGAAAACTGTTGCACCATTCGAGTTCAGATCTGGACTGGAGATCGAAATTAGATTCATTTCGAAACGCCGAAATTAGCGGTTTGAAATCTCGATCTGAGATCAGCAGCCATCTTCGACAAATGTAGTTTGAAATTTACGCCAACAGATATAACTACGTTCGATTGTTTTTTTGGGAAATTAAAACAACATTATACGCACTTGAATATTATTCAGTAATTCGTACAACAATAATTCACTTAAAACAGATAAAACATCGTACATCTCTTTCTGTCTGTAGTGAAAAATAAATATTCTTCCAAGACATCATACATTACGAACCAATAGCAAAATTTGTCTTGTACTTAATCTCGATCTATCACTTTGGAACCACGACGAATCGGAGATCCAGTATCATTAAATTTCGTTGTTGTAACACTTTCACATTGAAACCAAGATGAAACTGGATCCTGCTCGGAACTAGGATCATTCGGTCTCGGATCGGGGAAGATTTCGTGGAAACCGGGCGTTAGATGTCATTATTATAATTCACATGAATGCGACGTTTCTGTGTGATGACGATTTACATAATATACTGGCAATAAAAGAATCAATTTTTGTGATTTTATCTAATAATTTCCTTAAAAGGAAATGTAACTACTGGACAAATTAAAAATCCTAGAATCATCACTGTTACATATGCATTGTATTATGGCAGTTTACACATTTGGAACGCTATATCTCGCAAGGTGTGCATTTTGCTATGGATGAAAAAAACAAGCCTAATCATCCACACGTCCAAGCAATATACTACACCATTTGAGGCTAGCAGTTTGGCCAGAGTCGTTAAAAACACGTGCACTTGATGAATTGGTAGCAGGTACGCATCTCTAATTAAAGCGAATTTGCCCTCAACGACACTTAATCTTCACTTTCTGGTCACATCTATTGCCTTCTGGTATCTTATCACAAATGTCCGCACTCTCTTCGGAATTCATAAAGTACTGTCACGTTAATACGCTATCCGCTTACAATCACGACTATTTCATAACAGTCACGTAAATTTAGGCTGTGCAGTTATTCAGTGGACGAAGTGTGACCACACGGCCGCAGTTGTGAGACGTTAATACGAAGTCGAACATAACAGTCACGTAAATTTAGGCTGTGCAGTTATCCAGTGGACGAAGTGTGACCACACGGCCGCAGTTGTGAGACGTTAATACGAAGTCGAACATAACAGTCACGTAAATTTAGGCTGTGCAGTTATCCAGTGGACGAAGTGTGACCACACGGCCGCAGTTGTGAGACGTTAATACGAAGTCGAACATAACAGTCACGTAAATTTAGGCTGTGCAGTTATCCAGTGGACGAAGTGTGACCACACGGCCGCAGTTGTGAGACGTTAATACGAAGTCGAACATAACAGTCACGTAAATTTAGGCTGTGCAGTTATTCAGTGGACGAAGTGTGACCACACGGCCGCAGTTGTGAGACGTTAATACGAAGTCGAACATAACAGTCACGTAAATTTAGGCTGTGCAGTTATTCAGTGGACGAAGTGTGACCACACGGCCGCAGTTGTGAGACGTTAATACGAAGTCGAACATAACAGTCACGTAAATTTAGGCTGTGCAGTTATTCAGTGGACGAAGTGTGACCACACGGCCGCAGTTGTGAGACGTTAATACGAAGTCGAACATAACAGTCACGTAAATTTAGGCTGTGCAGTTATTCAGTGGACGAAGTGTGACCACACGGCCGCAGTTGTGAGACGTTAATACGAAGTCGAACAAGACAGTCCGGACGTTCGCTGCTCAGTGTAGTCCAGGTGGCATGAGCTTTCGAACGCTCGAATGACCAAATGAAATTTGAGCGACCAAAGAACTGTTAGCGAGCAAGTTTTACCACAACATTTCCGAATACTCGAACTCGCCTAAAAACTCCGCTAATTCGTCTCCACTTCAAGTAATGGTACGAATTAGGTGACAAAACTCGCTTGTTTCACGCCGCGTACCTTTAATAGAATACGTCATCTCGTAGTAAAATAATTTAGGGAAAAACCATTTATTTTCGTGTTACGGGAATTGATAATTGCGTATCGCGAAAAAGAATTTTCAGAAATATGCAATGTCTCGCTGTGTTAGTGACTGGGCGATACACAGTTTGGTCTCTTACAGACGACGTTCAGTATTTTGAGAGGGAGAATTCTCATTGGTTTAGTCGAACGGAGTACATAGCTTCACGCAAATACGACTGCCAGAAACCAAAAAATAAAAACATTCAGACTTGTGCACAGTACGCATATCATTCAGTCTAAATTTCGATCGCGTTTTTTTTCGAGGGAGGCCTGATTTTGCAGAAAGATTTCTGAGCTGGCAAGACTTTTTTGTATTATTTGCATGTCCGCAGTTTTCCTTGGGTAAGTGGCCTCGTGTGTCTGTCAGAGAACATTTTCTTTGTTGGCTGAGCCGTTCAGAAATACGACAGTACGATACTGAACGGCTGTGATTGGCGGGTAGGAATTGACCGCGTAAGAAATAAAATCGTCCAATCACGAACATGTACTTGTTTTACAATACGCCAAGTTTTGAAATTTTCTTCTCTAAAATCAGGTGTAGCTTGCGATAACTCACTATCTCTAATTGCAAGAAATTAGGGCACGTGTAATTTTCGTTTAACCCTTTGAGGTCGGCACATTTTGACCAGCTTTAAAGACAAGCTAGGCGTTAGTCACCTATCCATACCGCTGCGGGGAAACCGTGTTCTATTGGTCCCTATTGTCACTTCTACTCGTCAAAATGACACCAGTATTTCCGTATTGGCCGTATACCAACCAATAAAGTGCCAAGTTTACCGTTTTCCAACAAAATGTTCTTTCGTATGTAACAGGACGTACATCCCATCGTGTTGATTTCCGTAAATATAAAAAAAAATTGGCTTTCATTTACGGATTTCGTTGTTGATGTGGTATTAGGTCCTATTTAAAATCCGTATGGAATAGGGAATTGATGTAAGTTTACCTGGACAATTTTGGTTTTTTTTAAAATCAGGAATGAGATATTTAAGAAAATGTTTTTGCCCGAACTACACTCGAGCATAGTCCTCGAAGTGTATAACATTAATGAATTTTCCTGGGTGTTGGGGCCACAAAGTGTTGTATGGACTCTGATGTGGTGTGTTGCAGTTTTCGAGCTTCTGGAGAAAGGCGAGGTGTTGAGCATTCCCACAGACAATCCACTGGCGGAGACGGTGGCGTTAGCCTACTTCAGGGAAGTGGTCCAGGGTATCGAATACCGTGAGTACTTTTTCTTTCTCTCTCTCTCTCTCTCTATCTCTATCTCTATGTGTATATATCCCCCCCTCTCTTTCTCACCCTTGCTTTTTCAATGCTTTTGTGAGTAGATAATGCATGGCAGTTCTGGCACATTTAAACGTTACCACCATATCATAGAACACCTAAGAATACAGAAGTGGAATGGCGACTTCTGTAACTAATTCCATCCATGCACGCAAGCAAAATGTCATCACTGGCCAGTAATATGGCCGAAATCCGTTCATCAGTCAGCTCCTGGATACTAAATTGACATATGGCAGCCCTGCTAACAGGGAATGTTCTATAACGTGGAACAACCAACCAGATTCAAGGACCGTTTGTAAAGCTTTGCGCAGCCAAGGAGCAAATGAGTACGCTTTCATGAAAGGAACCCACACGCCATTTGACTTCTGAGTGTTTACCTGTTCTGTAAACAAATAAAATTGGGTAATGTAAAAACTTAAAAAAAGGTTTCTTTTAAGGAAATTTAATTTCATAGTACATAAACTTGGGAAACTCAACAATTAAAATACATCTTAATAACAAGATAGAATTTCAGGTATTTGAGCATTAAATATTTTAACGCCATTTATTTCGATGACTGCTTGTGTTTAATTGTAAAACCAAATTTGAAATAATTAGTACTTAACAAATTTTTAATTTTTTTGTCACAGAACTTTACATATGTAGGTGGTTTGCAGTTAACAGCTCATTTGTTGTAGATCTTTATAAAAATGATTTGTCCTTTACTCCATATACTTTTATGGATACACCGAATAGTGCCAATGCAGTCAAGTTGGTAGGCAGAAATCTAGACGTATGGGTTGAAAGTGTAATGTTTAAAATAAGGAACAAAAAAAATATTTATTTTGGCTTCTGTTCATTTATTTCACATAAGTATTATAATTGGTGCATTACTGGTATAATATACAGTATTTGGGTTCCTAATAATTTCTCAGTTTCGCTGAAGAAAAAAAAAATTGTCTGAGGCTACAAAAAATTATTTGGTTGATATTTTCCAAGGCGAAATTTAGTTGTTGGTAAAAAAAAACTGCGGTGTCCAATAACACGTAGATTGACTAGTACGAAAGCTATTTAATATTCACTAACATATTTGTTTATTTGAAAAACGTTTATTAGCTGCCACGAAATATTTCGTTGGCAGCAACAACATTCATGTTATCCACAGTAAAATATTTTGGTTGCGACTGCAAAACTAGATCCGTTATATTCTGCGCATGCGCTCTGGCATATTCGAAGAGGCCATCTTCTGTCTGGCCACGACGCCGTATTTGTCTGCGCTCGGTTCTTTGCATCAGGTTATGAAATAATTCATGACGGATATTCTTAAGTAGCCTACTTATGAACGTGCTATATGATTCCTTAATTCCAAGTAAGTAAATGATACATGCGAATGATTCCAGTAAATTAACTTTCCACGCGGCGAAGTGTGCAAGCCTTGTCGTGTGTGCCACTATTAAGCTTCTGTTGTGTAAGGCTGAAGACAACGCTTAACATCGAAGCTAGGTATTGTAATGGTGACACGCTGAGATCGCATTTGAGAGGTCCGAGATTGGGAACCAATCCAAGACGACAGTGAATCAAGTATTTAATTGTTGTTAGACCATTCACGTATACAACAGTTCACGACCCGCAAAAAACACGTTTGTGATTCTCACTATCCAGCAATGGTGCTATAATCGTGATATTTTCGCTGCGACTGACGAACACATTTGTGCCTACACACACATACGCTGAATTTATTGGTGACCACGACCGTTATTTTGTAGTTTCCACTAAATACTGGAATGACAAAATTTTTGTTGGCGCCGCAAAAATGTATTGTCGTGTCTATATTCTCAGAAGAAATGTTTCAGTTGTCAATCAAATGTTTGTGGTCACCACAAAATTGTTTTATCATTGCTCTCTTGATCGAATCAGAATATTTCGAGTAGTTTGGTACAGTGTTAACTCTGTTCGTGGTGACAATAAGAAAATGGGAACGAAATCGAATCGTATGCATGGCTTTCAAAAGTGATTTAATTAACAGCGAATATCTTACGCAACCTACTTATGCATTTTATACCGGTCTGCTGTACGGAGAACGGTTTATCGTAAGATTTCCAAACCCGTTCAACACCAATGACGCTGTAGTGGCTTTTGTCAACCGCCCCAAGATCCTCGTTCAAGTTAAGATCCCGGTGAACCTCTTCACATGTACAGAAGTCCATTTAATTATAACTGTCACGTGCTGTAATGCAGCGATCTGTTCGTCTGCCCCCGCTTTGTCATGTAATCACTGTCGCGAATTTTGTGACGAAACCATACTGATTAAGCACCTCCTCATTTCATTTTTGGATACTTACCCGCAAACTGAAATGTACATGTCGTACTGCATTTAATTGCATCTAGGAACTAAGCCACTGATTACTGTAATTCCTGAGGTTAATCTTTTTTTTCCGGCAGAGATTTTGCTATTTACCTTTGAAATCACCTGTCATAAAGTAATATAGTATATGTCTTCTCTGGTGTCACAAGTGATAGAAACTATTATTTGGAGCCAAAATGAAACGTCTAAAGAAAGCGTAGAATTGTGCAATTTAGGGCCAGTGAATTTTTGCTGAAAATGTCATGTTACTAGATATCCTCCAAATCTCTATTAAAACATTGAAGTTTTTCTTTGCTGTAACTAAGTACTGAAGGGCCCCCGGCTTGGTAGTCAAATAGCGACTTATGTTTACAGCATCTAATATCAAGAGGAGACATATAAATGTCTCCACATTCAATCAAGCTCTCGTATTTATAGCTTAAAAAAAAACATTGGTCTATCAACGCGTAATGGGGAATGCGAACACGATCTTTTGCAAACAGGCCAAACAGAAGTAAGTTAAGAGACGTGATATTTCTTCGCGAAAATATCAGAGTGCTAGTTAGGTTAACCTATATTCATGTCTACGGTTTTTCGCCTTAATTGGCTTTAGTCTTAATGAGTCTTCTTGAGTTGGCTGGGCAACAGAATAAGTAAGAATACAGAAGTGAAGCAGTCGCTTACTCCGCGAACTCCAAACGCACACGCCAGCAAAATGGCGTCACAGGCCAGCAACATGGCTCAACGCCGTTCGCCAATCAGCGCCTAGTATCCTACTCATCAGCTGGTAGCCCAGCCAGTAGGGAGCCTTCCCCACCATGCTGTAGCCAATCAGACGCAGTTCCCAGTGGCTTGCGCAGCCAATCGGAGGATTGGTACGTTCACAACAAAGGGAACCGCCACCATATAATTGCTGTGTATTTAACTGTTCTGTGACCGAGCCACTTTAACAGTGAACCGACTGTGGTTCGCCTACAAATAAACTACATCATGTAATATGCATGCTTTTTCCAATCGTAAAACATACACGAAGCTATTTTTCTTTTTAAAATCATTTCTAACCCTTTGAGCTACGGTTAAATAAAAAATTGTAATCTTTGCAACGAACGAAATGTTTGTTTGAATTGCATAAGTACTAATGTGGACTCACAACCATCCGTTTCATCCGTCAGTCGCCCGTATGTCCGTCGGTCACGTGATCTTCAACTAATCGCAGGGAAACTTTTCTTTCTGACCGTCATTCCGTCAAATATATCTCAAACTCTAACTTTTCACGGACCGACGGATGGTTCACTGCCTTATAATATCGTTCCTTGAACATGGCTGTCGGATAACAGTCACTTGTTTATTTGTCTGAATATTTTTCTTTTTAAATACACAAGGCAGTAAAGTTGTTTACTTTTTTTTACGTTTCGCCTTTGAATTTAACAGAAGACGACTAGTAGACTTTCAGAGCAAATGCTGATAAACTATGTTAGGAAAAGAGAATATATTTATGGCAATCATTAAAAACATTTCTCTCTGCGCGAGAAAGTTCGTGTTGTTAGGTGGTAACACTAAACATTTCTGGCCCGACGGATCGACGAACGACGGATTGTTGTGCGTCGCTTTCAATTGACGGACGTAAAAACCGACGGATGACTGACTGACGGGTGTGACGGATGTTTGTGAGCCCAGCTTTAAGGCGCGTTTACACGGCGATAGTAATGCGCGATAGTTCATATCGCGAGAGCTACTCTCGCATTACTATAGCCGTGCAAACTGCATGGTAAGTACTTTCGCACCGTCGCGATATCAGCTCGAGCTAGATAGTTGATAATAACTGTCGCGACAGAACATGCAACTATCGTGTAACTATTGTAGTGTAAACCGTGTAGCATCACTATCGTGATAGTGCGGGTCACAAATTTGTTCACGTGTTCACTTTGACAGTAACATTGCAGAATTATTTTGATTCTGTTAATATCTGTCACGGTTCTTACGCTATGTTGCGATATGACAGGACGCATATTACCACATAGGTATAACTCGACAGTATTTACTGTCGTATATTTAAACCACCGGAACAATGTATGTTTGCATTTCATTAATATCCTGTCACTACATTTAACTACCCCAACAAATATCACCCTCTTGACAAAAGGATATTAATGTAGGGCCTACCAATGTATTTACACAAGTGTTGTCGGACATGTCCCTTTTGAGGTCAACTATCACATCATGTGTAGCTCGTGTGTGTAAACAGGACCTGTCGTGGCAGTGACTGTCACACACTTTCGTGATAGCTACTCTCGCCGTGAAACGCGCCCTTAGAATAATGCATATGTCGCATTTAAGGACCAATAAAATTATGGCTGTGTTTGACGTTATTGGCAGCAGCTGTTTATGAGACAGCGAAATACAGTATCGACAAGAATGAAGTCCTCATGACGTGAAGGATTTTTTTTTGTACTTAACGCTGGTTTCTGTTGGGTGTATAGCTGGTCTTTTAATTTGCTTCCTGAGCAACGTACCATATGAAGGAAATTGGGACTCAAATGATTAATAAAAAATTAACACCTTAAGATGTAGTTGTTCACACATTATTGAACATTTGAAAACAATATTGTTAAAAATCTCTCCCGCAACTGCAAATATTGTAACATAAACCCTGACTACAATGTTCGCAGTAACATCGTTAGCGAATTATGAATACGGATGCCAGCGTTTGATACTTATGCAGTGATGAAGTGAATATTATAGAATAAGAAATAAGGCAGTAATTTCTGGGGAAATAATGTTTTGCTTGGAACATAAGCGTCACCATTGTGCTAGGAATTCAAATAAATACAATATTTATTTGTTTTGCTCCAGCTACCAATGTTGCCAACTTATTAGTTTGGCATTTTAATTATGCCTGCTGACGGCATTAAAAAAAAGTTAAGTATTTCAACATGCGCAATTTTCTTTCAAAATATTATGAGAGGTAGTTAAGTTTTAAGTAAAGACTGGTAAAATTTAAGTTAATTAGCATTTAATTTGATTTACTGGCATGTTATGAATATAGATACAAATGAAGTTTCCCCTGCCATAATAGACAAGTAATCTAATAGTCTTAGTAACAAAATACCCTACAACTATCATCTATTGTATTGGCTTTAGGAAACGCACTCTCAAAGTGATGACACTGAAATTTCTAAGAGCCACAAATGTTGCTACAGAACCGGTATGTGAGTATCACGTGGGAAAAACTAAAATTCTAAGTGATGGAAATCATTTTTGGAATTCCAAGTACAAAACTTCGCGAAATAAATGTAGTATAAGCTCCCGAATGTAAAACTGCATGGCGAAATCTCGGAATAGCATTAGAGGAAACAAGAGATTTTCCCGCGCTTTTACGCGTGGGAAGAGGCTGTGTTGTCTGGTGTTATGCGGTCTTGAGGCGTTCTCCAAGCCTGGTTTATAAACTGCGCAGAACGACTCCAGACGAAAATAAAACTCGAGCTGTCTCACGCAACATTAGCTTCGCTCGTCTGTTAACTTCGACAGCTCTAGCTGATGGGAAGGATGGTCGGGTTTCATCTCCAGTGATGGCATTTCTTCTTCTATTTTTTTTCCTTCTTGGCACACTGCTATGTATATGATGACAGTGACGAAGGAAATTTTTCTTTGCAGTCGGCAATGAGCAGCATCGGTGCACCGGGCGTGGAGTAATGTAACTTGTTGGATTCTGGCTGTTGTATTTACAGCGGTAGGAAATAGAAGAAGCAGGCAGATTCGTTTGCACCTTATGTTTTGAGCGATTATTAGAGATCCGGAAATTTCGTGGATTCATTTAGCAGCAAGTTAGATTCCACAAGCCTTTGTGTACACAAGCTTCAGTTAGTTGTTAATTGGCTAATGCTCCAGTTTTACCTCAGACCAAGGTAGCATGGGATTCGGTCCTTGTTTCCTTGCAGGTTAGTAATTGGTAGAGCCACCTGTTTATTGATAAAATATTTACGCAGAGTCTAGACTTCAATAACCTATTTGAACACTTGTAGTATTCATTTGGCTATTGGCCGCTTGTCTTTGTGTGTAGGCTGTCTGATACGTGAGTGAGCCAATCATTATTAAGTTTCTCCCATAATATTCGTCCGTGATTCGAGGGCAGGCAGATAAGACGCGTAACGATTCAAATGATCCAATCATGAAAGTGGTCCTGTACTGAAGTGTTCTGGAACACAACTCGTCCCGAAATCTTTTCGCGAAAAACGGGTGCCCCTAGTTATTGGCTCAAATTCGACCAGGAAGTGTCTTTCAAACTCCGGTCCAATAGAAAAAGGAAGACAAATGCACATCAATTTTGGAATCTAGCTTGTCCTCAAATGTTGTGCCGAAATTTCCGAGTCTCTAACGGTTATCCTTGCGGCCGGCCTTGGAAAATCTTTAAAGTAAAATCGAAGTTACAACTCCCATTTCCCCCGCCCCTTCTGGCCGGCGCTGCTCTGTGCCCGCCTTAACTCGTTTAGTCACTGTGTCCACGATCGTAGACACATTGCATACGAAGGATTATTTATGGACAATGCTGTACACAGCGAGGAATCATTACCCAATGTCTTGAGAGTCTTCTAACGGGTAACGTCATTTGTGAAAGTTATCATGCCTCTCGTTTATGATTGGATGATGGTAACGTCTATATTAACGCAGCATGTTTTTCAATGGGTCTAAAATGGGAAGTATACAAAAGTACAGCAAACACCAAAATATGACATGATTGCAAAACTTCTGTTCACAAATAAATGCGTGACCGAAAGAGTTAAACACCCTCATCAGCTCTCAAGACCTCGCTGATAAGAATCGCCCAAATATCTTAAACCACGCACTCGAATGTACATGCGGTTAAAGCCTAGCTTGTCCTGAAATGTTTCTCAACATGAAATGGAAAAACAGTTTGTTTTTTTTCTCGGGCGAGCGAGCCTCGTGCTGGGCGTCGGCTTCTTCCTCGGCGAGTTGAGCTTCTGTACGCTCGGCTGTTCTAGCGCCGCGGGTAAGGGCTCGGGTGCCGACGCGGTATATTTATATGGCGGGACTTATCGATCACTGCCCTTTTATCTCGGCTAGCGATCAGCCAACTTGAAACACAAAAGTGACCCAAGCGAACCCGTGCGCGCTCCGTCGCCCCTGCGAGCCAGCCACGCGCGCGCAGCATCGCCGCAGAACAGATCGCGTTACAGAAGCCAATTGTGAAACACCTCCTCACCCCTCTCCCTCCCCGATTGTAACCCGTTCATACACAGTGCACACGAATGTGTACATTACGCACGTGTAGATTATTTTTGGTGTGTACCGCACACTGTGTAGCTGTGGGTAAATTATTCGCAAACCATCTTACTGTTCTAAGTCATAATTGGTTCATATTACTGTAGCTCATTGGCCGTGACAGCGGAACAAGTGTTGTGTCGACTTAAGTACTGCACGCATCATAAAACTGTTTGTTTGCAACACTTTCTGAAAGCCTGAAAGGTTTAGTAAATCGTTGCCCGTATGGTGTACAAACATCGTGTTGAAAGCGTTGACCTTTTCGTTCGCACACTAGTTTATGGTTTCCGGTGTTGCAGATAAGAAATTATTTGACGCACGCTGCACTTAACCTGGCAAAGAACTTGTTTCTCTGTGACGGCCACTAAGCTGTAGAATTTATGTTTGGCGATCAGTGATGAGAACCAGTCATAACGTATTGCAGTGACTCATGTTACGAGTAAGTTACTCCATGTATAGTACCTGCCAAACATAACCTTTCTTTGCAACATGTAGATTGTAGTCTACAATGGGCAGTCACTCGCAGGTGTTTTTTTAATTTTGTTTTGCACTTATTAGGAGGGCCACATGATTTTAGCGAAAATATTCCACGACTGGTTGTAGGCAGTATAGCGGCTGATTGATTCTAACTCGCACACGTCTAAAGTTTTTGCCCGTAAATCACAAACTTACAGTATTGGAGTAACCTAATTATGATTGGCCAGTCAAGTGAGAAAATGTCTTCTCACAGAAACACGGGACAAATAAGTAGGGATAGGAAAATTTCCCGAATTCGATTTGGGACAAGATAGACGTCAAACACATATATAGTGAAGTCACCTTTGCAATTGGATCACTGTTTATTATATACGCCCTGGACGACTCTGAGCCAATAGCAGCCTTGCATGGAAACAAGTAGCGAATCACTTACTGTCAGCTGTGGAGTAACACCGGCTACTCTCTGGAACAGCTGCCAATGAACATACACCTGTGGCTTCAGCTCACACAGGACTGTGGAGCCTAACCTACACGTCATTGAACTAGCGACATTTTCCTATGCCTCCCAATAAGCAAAAGAGCACTGCTTGTATGCCCGTAGGTAGTTGAAGTCTAGCATGTGCGGAGATATTTCCGCGAAAAACCGGTGGCCCTACTTATATATGTAGAGAAATTAAACCGCTGCCAATACCTCTATTCGGCCCGGTAACTCACGTGCCAGCTGCCATACCATCCAACAGGAAATCTTTCGCAGCACGTAACAGCCAATCAAACCAAAATGCTCATTTCAGAGACAAGCGCAGCCAATCCAGCGGACGGGTATTCCCACACAAAAGGATCTGCCGCCACATTCAACTTATGTCTATTCAACTATTCTGTGGTAAAGGCTGTTCACGATAAAGTGAGCACTTTTGACATCAACCTTAGAAAAAAGTCACTGCTCCTACCTGTAAACTTGGCAACGATGGAGGGAAGGTAGTTCCCATATCTTAACCCGCTCGGTCACGCATTCATTTGTTAGCAGAAGTGTTGCAATCGTGCAACGTTTTGGTGTGCACTGTACTTGTGTCTACCGTCCTATTTATAACCAGTGAACAAGGTACTGCTTTAATATAGACGTTACCATCGTCCAATCATAAACGAGAGGCGTGGTAACGTTCACAAATCACCTTACCCGTTAGAAGACTCTCAAGACAACGGGTACTGATTCCTCGCTGTGTACATACAGTTACTGGTCATAAATTCCCTGCATATGAAACACGTCTACGATCGTGGACACAGTGACTGAACGGATTAACGTCGAATAAAAAGTGTTAGATAACCATTTGTGATAACTGAAATTATTTCTTTCACTTTCAGTTTTTTTAATGCTTCGAAGTGTAAAAATGAGCACTTTTATAGAATTTTTACTTTCCTAATAATTTCACAGTTCTACTTTACGGACGTATGAATAAAGTGATGAGGCCCATGGCAATGTTAATTTTACATAAGGCAATACACAACGTGCTTAGAAGTAGATCTTAAGCAGGGCTTGCAAAAGTGCTCATTTTAACGTGAACGGCCTTTATCAGCCCTGTCCGAGCTACACTCGAGCACGTTTAACAAAAAGTTAAATAAAATCGGTGTTTTTACATGTTACCTGCTTTTCTACGTTTCAGCTGTTTGCTATTTAGATAATACTCGTGTAACAAACTAACCTTAATTGATTGTTAAAACGTAACAAGAAACTTTAGCGCAATGCCCTGGTGTATCGTAAAACAGTGTGCAATGAACTACACAGGGAAAATCTGACCCTCCTTGCAAATTTTCCAATAGATTTACAGATTGTAATTACGTTAAGAAAACACAAGTCTTTTACTACCAGAAGACATGTCCCGAAAATGTTATTTACATCCACTTACTGCTTATGTTTTTCTGATGTTATTTCAAACAAACAAACATTTTTCTGAGCACACCAAGTATTAATTAAAAAAATACTAGAGGGGCAAGATTTTCTAGCAATTAACTTTTTTTTTTCATTATGAAACCAATTATGGGCAGAGACGTGAAAAATTCGCGGACTCATTTCGGGATGTGCTAGAAATCACAAACTTGTACGTATGTGTCACTTTTATAAGTAGTCCACGCTATTTAACACGTCCTTGAGAACTCGGAATCAATTACAAACTTAAAACACAATGAATGCTCAATCAACACCATCAACCCTGATAGCAAGCGACCAATGTGACACTGACATGTGATTTTTTGAAAATAGCATTGTGAATTCTAACCTACAGGTCACTGAATTCGCGAAATTTTCAGGTCTGTAATAATGGGATCTTAAATGCAAATTTCTCAAGTTTCAGACGAAAATGCTATGGGAAATCGATTTTAAAAGAGTTAATCTAGTTACAAAGCTGAGTTATTTCTATTCACGGTTTATTCACTCTTTTTGATACAAACATTTGGAAAACCACCCCATGTATTATTTTTTTGTTTCCTGCATATGTAATGAATCACAAGCGTTTATGTTTTTGTTAACACACAAATATTTCACTTTTTGTTAACCTGAACTTTTCTTGCAGTTTATTTCTAAATCAAAATGTTTAATTTATAATTAACACTAATATAGAAAAGAGAAAAAAGGTTTGTTGGTAATGCCTAGTGCTAAGTAGTTTTCTTGCAAAATATGATTAATGTGAGTGTGCACGAATAAGGTGTGTTGTCCTTTTGGTGTAAAATTTGAGACATGGTTAATATGTGTTTGCTTGAGGCGGAGGAATAGCATGCAAGTATAACTTAACCAGAGCTTCAGAAATGATAGAAGTAACCACGACTGGACTATGTTGAAAACATTTCGCTAGCTAATTCTACTTCCTATTCTTTCGTCTTATATTTCTAGTACAATGGTAGAGGAAGGGATACAAATATGGAATAACATTTTGTTTTTTTTTTGTTATAGCTACTGCCCCTATTGTAGTAGAGCAATAACAAATTACAATAAACCTGAAACATTTAGGCACACGTCTGCGAAATTAAAGCACCACATCATATCACAATTTTATGAAAAAAAAAAAGTTTATGTTAAAAATGACACTTTGTGTGCTTGCAAAAAAGGGTCAGTAATATGGAATACCACTAAATAAATTCAAAATAGATGTGATATTTAATTAAATATCACATGTCTTGCACATTACCGTACATAGTTATGGAAGTACTATAATATGGTATATATCAGACAAACATGTGTACGTAATTTACGTAGTTTGTACTGAATAGTCAATTATTACTGTAGTCAATATTACTTGCAGTAATCACAAACATACTGTCCACCTTCCTGACCAGCACAGCCCACATGTGGCAACATTTCACAAAGCACACATATTGTCCACTCTTCTCCACGCACATAATCAGAGAATCTTCCACTGCAGAAAATGCACTCTGCATCTTCACGCTCTGGCATTGACACATCAGGAATACTTAGATCATACGAATAAGCCTAATGCTAATATCCTCACCAGTGTTTTCTGATGAATCATCCGCATCAGAGTGAGAAATAGTGAGCATAGACTTTCTGGCGACTCTCTTTGTCGTTGTTTGTTTATTACTAGCTCTAGGTATAGGTGTAGATCTAGGTCTACAGTTTCCTCTTAACATACTCCCAGATTTTTTCTGTTCTAAGGATTCTTCTAGCTGTTTCTTGTAAGGTGAAGACGACAAGACACCTGCTTTGCCAGTTTTTCTACCTCGCGTACCCTTTCTTTTGGCAAGTTTGGGAATGGAAGAAATATCTCATGGAGCTACAGAAGCCATTCGCGAACAAGCTGAAGAGTTTTATGGACCAGCAGCCATCGGCGAAGCAGCTGAAGAGTTTGATGAATCAATAAGTCTATTTGCTGGCAAATCAGCAGAACAGTTGGAAGGATCAGTAGACCTACACATAGCCCTGGATGAGTGGATAATGTGAAGATCAGATGTAGCCCTAGTAACTGCAATAGAAGATATGTCTGAGTCGTCTGATGCAAAGAATTTGTTGTCAGGAAATATGTTGGAATTTACTGGACAAATACCAGTGTGTACGAATCCATTTACTGCGATTTCACCTGTTTGTACTTCGAGGCAAGCATTGCCAAATAACTCAACTATGTCGAAACTGGTAAGAGAGCTGGTGATTGATCGTATCCACAGCCGCACTTCTTCACTGTAATATTGTTTAAGAGAACTCATGAATTACTTGTCCAATGGTTGCAGCTTGTGTGGCGAATGAGGCGGAAGACACACAATGATGAAATTATTATTTTTTAGCCTTGTTGAGGACATCTGGATCTCCGGAATGGTTCTAGTGGTCATCAAGGATAAGCAAGACAGGTTATTAGGCAATGGGTTTGACTTTTTTCAAGAAATGACTGAACCACTTGTTAAACAAATTAGTCTGTATCCAGCCAGACGGATGACAAACACAACTGGCTCCCGGAGGAGCTGCTCTCACGAGGATAGTACTCATGCTCTTTCTAGGGAAAACCAACATTGGAGGTACATAATCTCCGACTGCACTCATGCATGTTACCACATTTACAAGAGAGCCTCGCTCAGCTGAACTGATGGATGCTACTAGCCATTTTCCTTTCAGTGCGAGAACCTGTGGGATGTTACTTCGGACAACAGTCTGACCTGTTTCGTCTATATTGTAAACAACCCTGTCAGCGGGGTGCTTGTGCTTATTAATTTCTGACTCCAAAAGGATCAAAAAACTGATTTACATTTTCCCTATTAAATCTCACAGTTCTGTGAAACGATGTTGCTGTTGGTTTACGGAATGATAACATGTGATTATGTCGCTTTAACAATAGCTTTAACCATCCCTTTCTTGCTCTTCCTGAGACAAAACTATTACCAAAGGCGTTAGCTTTAGCAATTCGGTAAGCCATATTTCGAATATGTTCCCTCGTTAGGCCAAAGAATTTATTCGCCATCAACAAGTTATTCTATTAGTTGCTTTCCACAATCCGCGGGTAGGACAGTTTTTCTACCGAGCTTTGTTTGGCAGGCCAGCTTAGAAAAGACAGCTGTCCGGGCAAGCCTAAACAATGTGTTACTCAAGACACCGAAAACCTTTGCAGCCTTTTAAGTAACCCAATTTATTTTCTCTCGCATGGGATATAGCCGTTTACATGGATGCTGCATCATACTGCTTTCTTTTCTCCTTCTCTTTTTCCGATTACTACGCGCCATATCTGCACAAAAATTAGTGTGAACATCAGATCACAAATATGGTGTAGTATTCTATTTTTAAACCATCGTAGTATTCCATATTAGTCATCTAGCCATAGTGAAATACTTGCTGTCACAAAGTGGTCTAACTGCGCTTCTAAAGAACAACCATTACATGTATTGTACTACGTCCTGAATACTTCCAATACAATTGTAAGTAAATAATACGTTCATACCTATCAAAGTTTCATAACCTTGAGAAATACAATTAGCACTGCACAACAAAAACGGTGCTCAAGGAATGGTTGCACGCCCTCTCACGTACAGCGCTGGTTCAGCCGTCATGTTTCACGATGCTGCCGAGAGAGCGCAGCACCTACTTAATGAGATATCGCGGTGTTCCGTATTGCAGCACTATTGCGTATTTGTATCCTTTTCTCTACAAGAACTTGCATTACATGTAATCATTTCTGGAGTTATTATTTCATAGAAATCATCTTAGTACCAAATCTCGTACTCTTCTAGACGAATTTCTGAATTGTTACATGATATCCTTACTACCGGTTTTGTAACACGCATTTCTTACGTAATATAGTAGAAAATAAACATTCATGTATTAATAAAAGAAAAATCTGTCAATAAAGAAGCGCTTTAATTGCAAGATGTCACCAGTTCGACGGATTTACGTATTTGAGAGTACTGCATAAAACTAACATCATACAGGAATTCAGAAAAAGCTGATTCGTTAAATTATTATGTAATCTCTTTACTGCATTTTAAAACGATTCTAAAATACATACGGTCTGCTTGTATAATTCCTTTACATTCACACTTATAACTGAACATACTTTATGGCCAAAATTGTTGTAAGTTATTGTCGCCAATTTCGACTCAGTAGGAACTTGTGTGAAGTTTATCCCTTTTACCCTTTCTTTTATGTGCCTCTTTTTTTTCCGTTAGTTCTACTCTAGTGGAATCTTCAATACCCGGACATTTTTAGAGGATGTCAAAAACTTTACGTCTAAAATATATGATTCCAACATTTGCTACTTTAATTTAGAACTTTGCAAGAAAGTTTCGTGCAGAAAGGAAGGGGGGGGGGGGGTGGCGTCCTTTATCTCGCAGGAGGCATCGCTCTGCGTGTTATAGCCCCAGAGATGTCACCGAGTTTCCAACAGGAATTTCCGCGAGAAGTGAGCGCGCATGAGTCGAAAGGAGAAGTATTCGGATGACGTTGATGGTGCGCCAAGCGTAATAGATTAAAAGTTCAGAAAATGGTAGACACAATGTACTTCCATTCCCCAGCTCCACACAGGAGACGGAGAAGTAAATATTTCACACACACACACACACACACACACACACATACACACACACTTGTGTCGGTAGTTTAAAGAGGATCTTCACAGAGTTTCTGTCTGCATAATCGATCAACTACTCATGGCCAGTTGCACCATCGTGGCTCGAAACTCGATCCGAGGTCGGATCTAAGATCGACACAGAAAACTGTTCCACCGTTCGAATTCAGAGCTTGACTGGAGATCGAGATGGACTTAATTTCGATCCGAGATCAGAGAAGAATACAAGACTGTTGAATATAGGTTATGTGATTTTAAAAGCACTGCAAATGTATTTATTTACTAGAGATAAACTTAGTAATATTTAAATAGTTAAAAAATCTATTCGGATATTGTTTACTGTTGTAAAATGAAAATTTAGACATTTTACAAAGGATTAAGTTCAAATGCACTTATTTAATTGAAGATGCATAAATATTTTGTAAAGAGAGAACGAAATTCGTGCATTTCCCTACAAATAAACATAACGTAAAACTGGTAAAGCCTTCAGAATATAATAAAGTGTGCTAATTTTCCGCACAAGCTAACTATCCTATCGAATTTTTTTTATCACGAAAGAACAGCCACAAATGTAGTTTGAAAATACGTCAACAGATAGGAATAAATACAATTATTTTCTTGGTAAATTAAAACAACATTATATGCCTTTGAATATTATTCAGTAAAATCCGTTCAACAATAATTCACTTAAAACAGATGAAACATCGCACACATAGTTATACGTACGCTACCTTCTTCAATAACATTGGTATTAAAAATAACGAAAAAAATTGTGTGCATACTACACCTACATCCATCATGACGTCATATATTACGAACCAATAGCAGAATTTGTCTCATACTTAATCTCGGTCTCGCAGTTTGGAATGAAGATCGACGAATCGCAGATCAAGAATCGTGCAATTTCGTTGGTGCAACACTTTTACAATGGAACCAAGATCAAATGGAATCCTAGTTCGGAACTAGGATCATTCGATCTCGGATCGGGGTAGATGTTGGTGCAACCGGGCATCAGTGCGGATATTTTCAGCGATCCCTTGTCATGGCTGACGTAAATCATTTTCGGAAGATAACATTGAAAACTTATCGTCGTGTGTTTACAGTGAGCTATTCGGTTTGTATAGGCTGTTCACGGTAAGTGAGCACTTTTTAAGGCCCTTCCAACAGGCTTTAACCATTAATAAATATATCTTATTGCAGCATCAGGCATTAAATTTTGAGGGTGGTGAAATGTATACACTGTGTTTATACGTCACAAAGCAATGTTTATATTAAAAAGCAGCAGGAAGATGGAAATAGGATGAAAGGAAAATTTTAGAAGGGCCTTAAAAAGTGCTCACTTTACCGTGAACAGCCTGTAATAACAATTACGCAATCACATAACTAGGCTGACAGTGTAAACTCGACTACAAGGAATACACAACTGTCACATTCCCACAGTATTTGTGAAGACTCGGTATAGTCCACTCGCGGTAACTTCCAACATCTAAAGCCCTGCTTAAGTTCTACTTCCAGGATATTCCTCCGCCTCATGCAAACAAAGCTTAACCGAGTCCAGATAATTACACCAAAGGGTAACGAACCATAACCACGCGCACTAACTGTAATAACATTGTGCATAAGAACTATTTCTTACTATGGCATTACCAGCACGCATATTTTCTCTCTGTACATATTTATATTAATTATAAATCAAATATTAAAAATTATATATAAAATAAAAGTAAAATTTTCATTTAACCAAAAATAAGGTGCTTTTACGTTAACACAAGTATAAATCGCTTGCGATACATCGCAAATTTAGGAAACAACCTAACACCTCATATATGGGGTAAGTTTTCAAAGGTTCGATTGAAAAAGTGTGAAGATACCGCGAATAGACTATGCAAAGTGATGGGTGGCGATTGAAGGAGAATGAGTACCGTATTGTAAAGTTGGAAGTTAGAAACGGGCTGGTTGCATACAGCGTAGGAGTCCATGTTCTACCGATATGCCTCAAGTGGACGTCACTATTGCTATACGCTGTTCACGGTAAAATGAGCACGTTTGAAAGCCCTGCTTAAGATCCACTTGTATACACGTTGTGTATTCCTGCGCCTTATGTAAAATTAACATTGCCAAAGGCCTCGTCACTTTATTCATGCGTCGGTCAAATGAAACTGTGAAATTATTAAGAAAGCCAATACTTTAAAATTTGCTAATTTTGGCACTTCGATGCATTAAAAAACCAGAAAACGAACGAAATAATTTAAGTTATCACAAATGGTCACCTAACACTTTTTATTCGACGTTAAGACATGGAACTACTTTCCATCTATCGTTACCAACTTTACTGGGCGAGTGTCACTCAGTGCGTCCATTAAAATATATGCATGCAGAGGCAGTGACTTTGACTAATGTTCATTTCTAAAGTGCTCACTTTATCGCGAACAGCCTTTAGGTGGCAGTACTCCAGAGCTACTTGCAAGACGGCGGTGATGTGTTCATTCACCAGCAATATTTTTTTCCCCCCCATTGGCGTACTTTTAGAGAAACCTAGTTAGCTGATAACAGTATGCCGCTTCCGTAACGCCAGCCGTAGAATTATTGTAACACATTCGGTCATCATTCATCGATTTCGGAGTTCAATCCTTCGCCATGTAAATTAGCTTTTCTATCTCTACACGTGTTCTCATTCATGCAATACTCAATTCTTTCAATATGTATATTAATTTTACATGGCTTTTCATAAAATCTGTTTAAATTATCACAAACTCTGTAATAATTATTTTATATGATAGTTCGAGTGACTTTGTCTTGAAATATGTTTTACTTCTAGTTACAAGTACGGCGCGTATGTGAATATAAATAACATTTAAATTATGTTTTATTAAAATGTAACGAATGATATTTTACATGGAAAAAAAAGTGAGTGAAGTTATTGATGCGAGTGAAGAGATTTGGGCATCTCTTAACATCGAGGTCTTGAGAGCCGATGAGGGTGAAGCGAGGTGAGTGTGGAGCAGCGAAGGAATGCAAGGGCAGGGGAAACGGGAGATCCCCGAGAAAATCCGCCCACCAGCGGCATCGTCCGGCGCGATTCCCACATGCGCGAATCTGGGAACGACACCGCTGGTTATCGAACCCGGCACGCCCAGGTGGGAGGCGAGTAGTCTAACCACTACACAACCACGGCCCTGATTTACAAAAAGGAACATTTGTCTGCTACTGAATCTCGCACGAATGTAGTTTTTTGCTTACGATTTACAGGATTGTAAAAAGATCTTTGCAGCACATTTACCCAAATTATAGTGAACAGCGATAATTAACTTTTTACAACCACAGAAATCAACAATCTCGATTATAGAGTATTACTTGTTAAACATGAAATGAAATTTTATTGACAGGCTATCAACTCGACACTCCATTAGCTGATAGACAGCCAGTATTAAATTGTATTCAGTGAAGCAAGTGTGTCAAATGCAGTGGAAACAAATGGCGAATGTAAGTGGGAAAGTAGAGACCAACTGAATTGGTATTTCTTTAATTTCGGATAAAAGCGACCATTCTAGCTTGTTATGATTGCCAGTATATATGTACAGTGGCAATTCTCTTACTTAATTTCTAAATTAAGTGAAATATTTTGAACATATGTCATTGCTTCATTTTTAGTCCGCCTGAAGATGAGTGCAGATGTCAGTTCCGTAATGTTGCGACAAGCTCCTCTAATAGGGAAGCAATGGCGTATGTTCACAATATCTCATCTATACTCTATCACCCTCCTTACGAGAATCTTTTAAACAACTAGTTAATTTATAAAGTCTAGTAGTCAACTGAATAAACTTGTTCCTTGCGTTAATTTGTGTAACCAGTTTGTTTTTCTACGCCTTTAAAATAAATTAGTTTTAATTGTTATAGCCGCTGCGCGACAATATATTATATAATTTGAATACTAAACAAATCAAATATATTCTATGTTAAAATAATGTCTTACTTGATGCTGTTATTTTATATTGTATTACATCTGAGCCCAGTCACTTGGGCTTACGCCTACATACATTATTACGTAGCAGCCATCTAGGGTTTTCACTGGACTCTTGTTTACTTCCGTAATAGTAATGTGGAGTAGCATAAAATTAAATTAAAAAATTGATACTTCGTTCTCGTGGTAGAACTTCAGTCATGTAAACTCTTGTTTCGCAACCGTTTCCTACAAAATAACTGTCGTGATCTTCGCTTCAAGAGACTTCTACCCGAGTCATGCAACGAGCCCATATATCTCTTGAAAATATCACGTCAAATTTTACATTCCTTGAGTCTGAAATTCATTCTTGGTGCTAATATGCAGTTAAATGAGTATAATTTTGATCTTTTCCAAAAGAAATGCGTAAGTTTCTTTTCAGAGCGCATCGGTTTTGACATGCAGCGCCAAGTACGTGACAAGATCAAATTAGCTTTTGTATGAAACAAATGATTTCGAAATCATAGAGAGTCTCGGAAATGTGTAGGAATCGCGAAAGGAAATGTGGCTCGTCTCCGTGACTGACGATTGAGGGGGATCTCTTCACCGTAAAATGTTTTTGTAAATGCTCGAACTGACCAATTCTTGTATAATTACAAAATTTTGTTGATTCACAAATTCATATTTTGTAAATCTATATTGTTTGTTCATTTGCAAGAATAGCGTTTTTGTGAATTACGAAATAAGTTTGTGTTGTTAGTATGAGTCAAAATTAAGAAACGGGATGCAAGGATTAAAAAATAAAATCCCTCCGAAAAATTCAACAGCTGTCGGCAGCATTAATGTATGTACGAAGTATGTACGAAGTTACCTCGTTTTCTACGTTGCACCAACATACTCTTTAAGTGTCAACCTAAGTACAGTTCCACAGCGAGCTCAGTAAAAACTTGCCGTTTTCTTTTGAAGGTAAAATGCCGCATATTAGCACGAGGTTAAATTATTGAAAGTACGTGTAACTTATTATAAACGAACTCTACATATGGGTACATTTGTAGTGTATTGGTTAGTGTACTTTCCTCTAAAGAAGAATTTCCGGGTTGGATTCTCGTCACTCCGATGGGAATTTTCGAACCCGTATTACTGAATTGGAACATACCAGATGATGCCGCGTAAAATGTGTTCCGCGCAATGCTGGCTGACACGTAATGTATATATCATTAAAGACTTCTATGTATCATTAAGCAGATAAATAACTTTGCAGAAATCCAAATAGTTGCTTGTGATTTTGCTGGAAAATAATTTAAGAATTACTACTCACATCGTTGCAATTATGCAGGATATAAGTTACAGTACTTTTTGTACAAATACTGAATATAGCCTGTACTTTTCCTACCAATTTCTTGCACAATTTACAAATATTTTTTGTAGCGTCACCTAGAATTTTTTGGCAATTAGTTTCCAAACATTTTTTTTTCTCGTAAAAGTAAAAAAAGAAAATACTGTGAGGTTATTTGGTCTTGTATGTGCATTTTTGGTTAGCGATAACTTCATTTCACTCCTTGTGTATACACTCGATACAGTAATGGGATGCTAACATAAACGGTGAATTCAAATGCCACATTCCTTTAAAAGTAACTCAATCTATTTCCCTTTGTCATAACAACACCTTATTCTCTCTCTTATTTGCATAATTTAACCCAGTCCGGCCCAGTGTACACAGTTGTGTGCATTACGCACATGTAGGTAATTTTTTGTTTGTTCTGCACACTGCGAAGCTGAATGACCAGTGATCTTACATGTGGGTGAATTATTTGCAAACCATCACGCTGGTCTAGTTCAAAATTTGTCCATATAACTCTAGCCGAACATATATCTTACAGCTCATTAGCTGTGATAACGAAACAGGTGTTGTGGAGACTTAAGTACAGCACACGTGACATAATTATTTGTTTGTAACAGTTGAAACCGTAAATTAAAGTCCTACCACGCTAGGGAGACACTGGTGGCCTAAGTGCCATTTCATTAGCCTGTAAAGTGGTTTTGGGAGGGTGGTGCCTAATTGGTGCTATCCTTTAACCTGGTTAATTGATCTTTCCCCTCCCCCTCCCTGTGGGAGGTGTATTGTGATTGGCTGTCGTCTCCCCCTAACCCTCACGATCTGTTCTGTAGGTAGGCTTACATGTACTTTAGGTAGAATGGATCGAGATTAAATTTAAATATTACGAATGTATTCTGCAACAAAGTGATAGTTCGGTGCATTGATTCCAGAAATGAAAGACTAATAAATTCCGCGTCATTTCATAACTTTAAAACTAACTTTGAAGCCAAAATGAATAACTCAAATACAGTCGAAATTTACGTAGCTAAATATGTGCCCTCTATACAAAATAAATATTTTCCATGCAAAAAGGTTGTCGGTGTTTTAAAATCCATGTACGTGTCGCATATGACAAAAAGTGAGGGAAGGCTATTTAATTCACACCAAATTCAATACATGTGGTGTAAGAGGCTACCAATACTGTTATATTTTAACAACCAAAGAAAAAAATTATATGACGCCAGTGACACAGTCAATGTTACTTATTTTATATTTATTAAAAATAATTACCTTTCTTGGCTCTATCCGGTACACTTCGGTGGGCACAAAGGTTAGGAATAATAATATAATCGCTTTAATATGTGTACATTTCTTTGTTATTCAGGACAGTCTCACATGAAAAGTATAATTAAAAGCGGGTAACTTTCATGCACTTAGCCTTGGAGAAATATTTTCTTTCCCACGACACAAATATTTTCAAAACACCCGGACCACGTCCGTAACATGTAAACATCGATATCTCACGAAGGTGAAATAAAAAAGCCATTCAACATGGCCACGAGCAATAGTTTCTTCCCCCTCCACACAAAAAAAACCTGTATATTATTATTTTCTTATAAAATACATATTTTTAGGATACTATTTTACAAGAGCTACAAAATATAAAGCTTACTTTTCGTGTCTTCGATTGTATTGAATTGTATAGGGCTGTTTAACGTCCCCCGGTTTTATGCTTGAAGACTTAGCAGGGGACGGCTTACAAACTAACTTAGAACCTAACTTAAATAAACACACATGCCTTACCCGAAATTCGAACCCAGAGTCTCCCGCACCCCAGATCGGTGGGGCACCAACCGGCTGCGCCATGGGAGGTCGGCTTCGGGTCTTCAAGCAATGTTTTTTCAATGGATATGTACAATTTGAAACGAGTAATTCTATGAATATTTTTTTGGTACGTTGTAGACTGTGTGCAGAGACACGAACGCTCGTCTAGCTTGAAGTGGGGAAAGTCGGTAAGTTGAAGATGCCCGAATGTACCCCCGTGATAAACGAAGAATAGCTCTGAATATCGTCTTCAAGTAGACGAATATTTTCGTCGTCTGTGCGACAGTCGGTTCATGAAGATGTCGGCAGATACCGACAAAACTTAGAATATGCTCCCTGGTCCCAACCGTTCTCGAGGAGTGAGAGCTCTGGGGAACTAGCTGGCCAAAGAAGCAATTCGACATCATGAAGGCAGGTCAGAGATACCCGTGCTGTGTGAAGGCGGCCATTATCCTGCTGGAAAATGGGGTTGTCAAGCTGCATCAGGAAGAGAAGCGTGATTCGCCACTGAACACCACTCGCCGCAAATCCGCAAGCTGCCATGCTTCCTGTTCCCGGCAGAAGGACACGTGTGCTTGACGACGCTCAGGTCGTAATGGTAGACGTCGTAAGGGGTGCTGTGGTGCCAGATCCAGCTCTGCTAGCCGCCTGGACATGGTGCCGGTGGACAAGGGTATTCCCAGCTGCTGTGACATGTCCCTGGATGATGCGCTGCGATGCCTGTGGAGAGCTTATAGACTGTCGTACAATGAAGCAGTGGTCTCTTCTGGCGATCCGCCGGGGTTGACCCGAGCCTTCTTGACGGGCGTGTGTACCCTCCTGTTCCTAATCCGTCCAACACAGGCTCACAGTGTAGGCAGAACAGTTCAGGTGGCGAGCAGTGCACTGGAATGTCCGACTTGCCTCTCGGAGGCCGACGATGCAGCCTCTCTCAAACTGATCCAACTTGGGAAAAGCTTGTCGAATGGGTCGTCAGGCATGCTGCGTGTTCATTGAACTTGGCTCTGTTACTCATACTGCTCAAACTTTAACTACGAGCTTATTCGGTATCTTGCAGCTATGAACGGTGAAAGGACATGCATGCCTCCTAGTGGCACATCCGTGGAAGCAAACCGCATTAAACGCAAATCGGACACGTGTCAGGGTATGATGATACTGCGTGACAGCAGTTGTTGTAATCGCGCGAATCGTTAATGGTGACCAATTTATTTGCAATTGAGTGCATATTTGGGCCACATTAGACAAAACTTGACCTCACTTAATGGAGAAAATTAGTCACTTGCTGTATTACTGTACTCAGTGAACTAAATAGCTAGATTGGGTTTAGCACATAAAATAAAGTAAAATATCTGTAACTCTACAACAAGCAATAGTGAAAAAATTCGTCAATCACGAAATTTTCAAAGCCTTCGCATTGCCCCGAAGCTTTCTGATGGTTTTCAGTGTTCGCCTGGGAGCATCCAGAGTGCTTCCTCATCGCCTTGACGGGCTCGCCGTTCACTTGTTCCACGAAACGAACGCACTCTCTCTATCTCTCTCTCTCTCTCTCCCCCCTTTCACACGCACACTCACACAGCTGCTTCCAGACTCGTCCGCACTCGGCAACTCACATAGCTCGGATACTCGTCTTCCGAACATTTGTGCCACTCGCCAACTCCCACAATTTATTTCTCGAACACTAGAATTCTCTATCTTTGTAAGCTCCAGCTCATTTCGCCTTCAGACCACAGTTTATACGAAACGCCCTGAAGGACTCTGAAACAAAAACAACTCCACCACGACAGAAAGACCGACCCGTGTGATGCCAGGGACCATGGGGGTGTACTGGTTAGACTACTCGCTTCCCACTTGGGCGAACCGGGTTCGATTCCCGGCGGGGCCACCCCCATATTTTCGAAAGTGGGAATCGTGCCGGACGATGCTGGTGGTCGGCGGGCCTTCTCGAGGATCTCCGGATTCACCCACCCTTGCATTTTACCGAGTGAGGTGGAGCAGTGGCAACTCACTGGACTCGCATTCGGGAGGACCCGGGTTAGATTCCCGGTCCAGCCATCTGGATTTCGGTTTTCTATGTTTTTTTCCTAAATCACTCCAGGCGAATGCCGGGATGGATCCCTAACAAAGGCCATTGCCGACTCCTTCCCATTCCTTCCCCAATCCCTCTTCCCTGTGCAACTTGCAGCGTCTATAATGGCCTCGCTGTCGACGAAACGTTAAGCCCAACTACCTACCTACCTACATACCTTGCATTCCGGCGCTGCTCCATACTCACCTCGCTTCACCTTCATCTCTCAAGACCTCGATGTTAAGAGCCGCTCAAATCTCTTCACTCACTCAATCGTGTGGTGCCCACTCCCGTGTAAAATTGACATCTTAGCGGCGCACGGAATGAATGACATCGGTTCCGCTTTTATATAGCGCAGAAAAGCTTTGGCATAAAGGCGCCAGTGAACTGCAAATATTTCCAGCCGCAACTGATGGGTTCGACGTGTCGAGAGTTCCGACACTGTCGGGCGATTCTTGCTCAGAGCGCGGGAGCTCTCGCTGTCACATACTCCAACGCACCCGTCCACACGACCAGGCAAGAGTTATTTCAAATACAGGCTATTCACGGTCAAATGAGCACTTTTGAAAAACCTGCTTAAAATATACTTGTATGTACGTTGTGTAGTCTTCCGCCTTATGTAAAATTAACATTGCCATCGGCCTCATCACTTTATTCATGTGTCGGCCAGGTGAAACTTTGGAATTATTAGAAAAGTAAAATGTTACAGTTCTGCTCATTTTTATTCTTCGATACATGAAGAAAAAAAAAACAGAAAACAAAATGTATAATTTAAGCCATCATTAATGGTCACCACCTTTTATTCGACGTTAAGAATTGGAACCACTCTCCATCCATCATTACCAACTTTACTGGGCACATGACACTCTGTGCAACCTTCGAAATATATGCAGTGACTTATTCCCAAGGTTGATTTCAAAAGTGCTCACTTTATCGTGAACAGCCTTTGCCCCTTTTACTCAAACCAACTACTTCGTGAGGGGTTAACAAGTAAGACATGTCGAAGAGTCAAGACGGAATGAACGCAAGTGTTGTACAGTTGAAGGGAGTGTACTTCATCCGAGTGGGGATGAAAAAAGAGCTGATTGATGTGCGTGACTTTATAAGAGAACGAGAGAGCGCGATATAAAAAGGCGGTATGATGGCGCAGGTCGAGAAAGAAATATAAGGAGAAGTACCTTACGTGTTCCCTCTGTTTCACGTTCCGTATTTTTATTTTCCCCCTCCTTTTCTTTCTTCTCGGCGCATTCCCCGACCTTCGCCGAAAGAGTCTGAAAGTTCGTGATGCCACCTTTTATCTGCTAAGCTACACTACTCACGTTGACACAAAAAGGCGAAATAAATTGGAAAGAATTTCCCTTTCTCCAAATGCACATTCGGAGTTTCGTACAGCCATTCGTTCTAATGTCTTGCTACGATTCTGAAACTATCCAACAAATGTTTTCTTTGATTATGTGTTATACAAATACATTTGTTTCAATGCTGACAAATAAATAGGCAGACGCCCGCGTGTCTCTAAGTTGTTTGTATACGTAATACAATAAAATATTCATAAAAATTTCCAGTGAAAAATGATTTTTTACGGGCTACATTATGTTAATTAATAATGACGTGAGCGGTTCTTTACATCAATTTGCATTGCTGTAAGGGGCTTGTGTAAAATATTTTACCAGACTGGTCTTGGCTATCACAAGTTTTCGTGTAGTGTACAATTTTTTTTTTTTTTTTAATTTTAACGTAGCTAATTAGTTTAGTTCAGCAAAACTACTGGTTTTTGTTGTGTCAATTAAATATTACGTTTTATGGTTGCTTTCGAATAATTTCCTTGTCATTTCGATCTTTCAGCCGTGGACGTTTTAGTTCACACAGCCAACAACGATATCTTCGGATGTATTTTCAACTTCGCTTCTTACCAAACCCACAAAAAATTAGATCACCTACCTCGCTTTATGTATCAAGGTAATTCATTGAATGAGCTACATACGTAAATGACATAAGCTTAAATATTAAAAAAACTACACGCCTCTATGGTTTAAACTGGACCAGAGCTTGGAGCATTGGGGTTGAAAAGTAAAACCTTTAAAATATCGGTGGTTGCTAATTCAACAATGAGATTGTTAGAATCTTACTGATTCAAACACATGGTAATTACAAAAATTCGAGAGACAGACACGTCAACACACTAAATTAGGTTTCTGAAATGAACACCTTCTGCGAGTGCGAGAACCCAATATCTTATGAGTCCTTGTGCCAATCTTCTCTAGAACTAATACACTAACCATTCTTATTAAATACACATTCATTTCGTCTTTTATTTTAACCATACACAATATCACAATTGTTGGGTGTAGGCTGTTCTCGGTAAAGTGATCGCTTCCTAAGGCCCTTCTAAATTTTTCTTTTCTTCCAATTTCCTTCATCCTGCTGCTTTTCAATATAAACATTGCAATGTGACCCAGACACGCAGTGTATACATTTCAGCACCCTCAAAATTTAACGCCTGGAGCTGCAATAAGATATATTTATTCGTGGTAAATGCTTGTTGGAAGGGCCCCAAAAAGTGCTCACTTTGCCGTGAACAGCCTATACTCTTTAATATTTCAGTAACTCTCCGACGAACTTCCAGCAAACTTGGTATATTATTATTGATGGTACCTAATTTGAGTATTAAAGGTGTTTTGGTAGGCTACCTGGCTGCCAACACGTATGGATTTTTTCGATCAGATATGTTGTTATAAAAGACAATATTGAAGTTAGTGAGGCATTCCTACAGAACTTCTCTACCGATTTAAACCGACCTTGGCATGATAACATAAACTATTTACTTGTTTTTAATCGCTTGGACAATTATTTGAGAGAAAGTGACATTTTAAAATAATTAATATATTTTATTTCAGGATTTAGAAAACCAGTTTTTTGAAGTCTTACGAAACGAAAATGTATGATATAATCGTTTTGAAAATGCTCGCTTCAGTACGCCAACTGAAACGATTAAAAGCGTACTTTGGCATGCTGGCAGAAGCTAATAACATTATCAAAGACATAACTCTGTATCTACTATTTCAGAAGCGATTCGTTTTTGAAAAACAGAAACTTTTTTATACTTCAGAAAATATTTTAATGGCTGACGCAGAATTGAGTTTACATGAAGTTCAGTGGGAAACAAGGCATATTCAGAGCTAGAGATTTTCACAGAATATTCAGAGTGAAGTATGGTTTTCAGTAAACTGTAGAAATAATTGGTGTTCTTTTTGTACTGGTTGTTGTAGCCATGGAGAGCCTTTTTGTCTGGGCCCGGAAATAACGGTCAGCGCAAGAAAAACATTTAAGTAAATAATATAATCTCAAATCACATCAGTCATCTTGGGTGATTGCACCACGTGAAAAATTATTCTTGTACTTTATTTCTGAGAACTACTGAACCGAGTCACACTACATTCTGCATACGCGTAGTTTAATGTAGTACAACCAGCAAGTTGGGTCTGTTGAGAGAACACATGGTGGTGTAGAAAACGTTCCGTTTTTTTTTAATTTTTGTGGTGAAATAAAATACAATCAAAAAACTTTTAATGGCTTCCATTGAATATTGTTTTTAATTAAAACTGCATACGTGAATTTCATATATGCTCTTGCTTTACCAATTTCAGCAAGATTTCTATATTTGTGATTTAGCTTAAGTACAGTTAGAAATGTTTGATTATCTATCAAAGTTGATTTACGTATTATATTTCAAATTAGGCAATAATAATTAAATTTATCACAATTTTGAAACTTTTCACAATCAAAAAAGCATTCTGCACAAAGCAGTATTTTTTTTTTATGGATGTAACTATTGCTGAAGTAGTGTACAGTAGAGATTTCGAGAAAAAAGTGTTTTTAACAGGCGACTGTAAGTCGGTGGGTCGCTTGCTTCTGGTTGACTCGAGGAGTGCCTAGCAGTCTTCGGCAATAGTACAAATGGCACCCAAGAGTTTTCGCAGGTGGCTGACTCGATTTCATTTCTTTTGAAAAGATCATCGATCACAGAGAACCTTGCCTGTTCCAACTAGTTTGCAAACTAGAATTTATTCCAAAACTTACTTTATTTTCTTGTGGCAACCCGGGTTTGTCCTCAGATTTTTTAATTTCATTATTTCTTGCTGCGAAAACTAAATATATTAAGTCCTCACTTCAATTTTCATCTTTCGGATATTTTACTCCTATTTATAGAGACCGGAAAAATTCGCGAGTTCAATGACCTGCAGCCTAGACTCAACAATCTTATGTACAGAAATGCCGATATCAAATGCACATTGGTTGCCTGGTGGCACAGTGGCTGGCAGCGATTGGACACCGTTCTGCAAAAAGTGTCATACACCATGTGGACCAATAAATAAAATTATATAAACGTACGTGTTTTGAATTCTAGCTTGTCCCAAAATAAATCCGCGAATTATTCAGGTCGCTAACTATTTACACTGTTAGGGATATTTCTAAACATTCGCACGCACACATTAAAACCACTGGATTTTGTGTAGGTATGAGGAAAAGTTACTTCCCGTTATGGTTTAGAGCCTCGAAAAAAGATCCCAACATCACACTTCTACTTTAAGGATTATTTAAAACTTTACAACAGTTCTGTATGTCCACATTCAGGGACACGCCAAGATTGTTTTATGCAGTTTATTTGGTGTAGTGGTATAGGGAACTCAT
This sequence comes from Dryococelus australis, assembly GCA_029891345.1. Lineage (NCBI taxonomy): Eukaryota > Metazoa > Arthropoda > Insecta > Phasmatodea > Phasmatidae > Dryococelus > Dryococelus australis. The sequence continues at coordinate 305,723,023 of CM057009.1, read as the reverse complement.
ATTCACTAATATCAAACATATTCTCCGCCTCAGAATAGTGTTCGTCTACACATTGGGGTTGTGATGATTTAAAAAATGGGCTACATTTCCCACCTAAAACATTTCTTATCGCAGCTTTGTGAGTTGATTACAGCAGATGCGCGATTAATAAAGTCGGAAAAACAAATGTACTTTAAAACTGGAAGGGACATCCATTACTTGTCTTGCACAAATTCAGATGCGTACTTAGGTTGTCCTTTTGTGAAACTGACAATCCAAACTCACAGCACAGATAAATGGCTGGATGCTGTTATTTATACATACATCCATTATTCTGATGTCATGAAGTAAAGCCGTAAGCGAAGGTATATGAACAAAAGTAAAGCACGTAGACCACGCCGTTGTCATTGGAACAAAAGTCGATGGTCCGGTTGGTGACGTAGTCATCACAACTGAAGAATCGGATGGCAAAAGTTTTGTTTTCCCGCTAGTCACGTGTCGCCACACAGCGAAACACGGGCCTGCCAGAACTACCCCCGGCTCGTCGGCGCGCCATCATGAGACAAGTTGTCCGTTCTGCTGTCCGCTCGCCGGCCGGTAAGGTACCTCTCGCCTCGCACACATGTTCCGTTCGTAGGTCACACACACACACACACACACGCGCGCAACAGCTGACAGCCCGCGCCATGCCAGCAAAGTTCAATACGGTGCTCCGTTGCCTCGCAGCTCGGATTAACTTTCGCGTACGTCTTTGACGCATTCGTCTCCACACTTCGACACACCCTCGTACGCACTCGTCCACGGGCTCGCCCACTCCCTTCGTTACGATCACCCGCGCGCAACTTTACTCGCGCGGCACTCGATCGGGTGACGTCACCCACTCGCCAGTGGCGCCACACGACGGCGACTCTTAACTACGTTTTATAAGTACGCAAAACAAATTGCAAACGATAAATGTAAAACACACCTGATTATAAAACAAAGCATAGGAAATATTTAAAAAAAAAATAGAATAGATATACATAAAACGTATTAATATAGTATAAGCCGGCCATAAATGCTTATTCTAAAACTAAGTAATAAAAGTTACCAGACAGTGGTACCAACAGCTGTAGAAACGCACTAAAATAGTGAATGTTACTGTGGCGATTATACAATCTTGTTGTGTTCTTATTATGATACTTGCAATGGGAGCAAGTGATAAAATGAAGACTTACTTCAGACATACGTCATGGACGAGCGACAGAGTGATTAAAAATACAGGGGTGAAGTAGCCGCTTACTCCGTGAACTCCAGACGCACACACCAGCGAAATGGCGTCACTGTGCAGCAAAATGTCGGAAATCCGTTCACCGATGAGCGTCTTGTACCTTACTCACTAGCTGGAAGCCCAGCCAATAGGAAACATCTAGCAGCGATCGCCTGCATCGTCTTCGTCGGATCGTCTAGTGTGTTTTATGTACATTTCCATATATATATATATATATATATATATATATATATATATATATATATATATATATATATATATATATATATATATATATTGTATGGCCTTTGTTACTCGTTCGTTAATTTCTCGTCCTGTTTTGCTTCGTTTTAATTGTTGGAACTCTTGACGAAAGGGACTACGATGGCTGTGCGGTTATCTTACCCTCCCTCCCCCCCCCCCCCCAAGACGAACCGAGTTCAATCGCAGGGTTCAATCACTCCCGGATTTTCACATGTGGGGATCGTGCCGGACGACGCCGCTGGTTGGCGGGTTTTCTCGAGGATCTCCCGTTTCCCCCGCCCCTTTCATTCGGGCGCTGCCCCATACTCACCTCAATTACCGTCATCGGCTCTCAAGGCCTCGTTGTTAAGAGCAGCCCAATTCTCTTCACTCATTCACTCACTCTTGACTGAATTCCTTGAAGATTTTTTTTTTTTTTTTTTATGTTTTAAAAATCTTTTGAAAACAGCAAGTCGTAGCTTGTTCTCGTGTACGAGTCAAATGTCATCCTCCGCGTTTTCCTTAGCGACATAGATCCGCAATAGCGCATGTCTGAAGTAATTTTCCATTTAAAGGTTTATGCATGTGATTCTGTGCATATTCTGTTGCCAGCGTATTATTTGCCCAAGCGTTCTCTAGAATGTGTCAAATAAACTGTCCAACATTGTTTTAAAACTAGCATGCTCCGAAATGATTGGTCGAAAGTTTCCTATCTGTAACACATTGGAAACGGCATTGTTTTTGGTAATGTAGTTAAGAACAAGCCTGACCCTTATTACTTAGGGCAACTGGACCACAGTTTACTAAATAGCCCCTGGATGACCCTGAGTCAAAAACAAAAATTTAATCCCATGCTATCTTATTAATGGATGTGAGTGAATATAGCGAATTCTTTGCCAGCAACCTGTACTTCTCATTTTGTAGATTATTGGGCCACAACTGTGAACTCATTGGCTGCTAACGTGGTGAGATCCTCTTATTATATTCTACCTGTTTACACATAGTACGGTAACGACTTTTCTTCTTCTTTGTTACTGACTGAAGGGCAGTTCACAGGGCGTGGCTAAAGAACATTGCTCTTATCATGAAATACCACACGATTATACAGTCTTGGCTTCTATCCTGTTACTGAAATAACTTGCGAAATTCACAGGCCCCTACTTATCAATGCTAAGGCTGGCTACTTAGAGAAAGAGCAGCCAATGCACAAATTGCTGATGCTACACTATACAGAGGACTGTAGATGCGGATTATATCCTGCAAGCCTCAGAATACGAGAAATTCCCTAGTCCCTAAAAAGCACACAAATTATTTGATTCGTAATGATATATTAAAGCGTCCTTGTGAATGTTTGGTAAAGGTTACTGAAACAAAGAAATTCTCCCCAAGAGTTTTGTTTTCATGGGCAGGAACTTATATGCTAGCGTCATGCGAGCAACATTTGGCCACAGATAAGGTATGTATTCAGTAAATAGTGAAGGGATTTGGGCACCTCTTTACATCGGGGTCTTGAGAGCCGATGAGGGTGAAACGAGGTGAGTATAGAGCAGCGCCGGAATATAAGGGCGGAGGACAAGGGAGATCCCTGAGAAAATCCCCAGACCAGCGGCGTTGTCAGGCCCGATTCCAACATTCGAAAACCCAAGGGTCACCGCGCCGGGACTCATACCCGTTTCGCCTTGGTAGGAGGCGAGTAGTCTAACCACTAAACCACCGCGGCCCGGTACGTAGTCCTATTCAGAATTACATTGCATGCGGTTAATTTACTGTGTATGTACCCATTCGCCGATTGTTTGCACGAGTTTCCGGAAACGAGCTTTGCGTCTGATTGCGCATCGGTAGGGGCGCCAGTTTTTAGCGAAAAGATTTCAGAACTACATGCACTCGAAAACACTAGAGCTGTGATCCACTTTCGTGATTTGATGATTTTAATGGTCACGTCTCGCAGGTGTCTGCCCGCGAATCGTGGACACTCAGTGCCGGAGTTACCAAATTCTGGTTGGCCCAGTCAGGTATGGACCTGCCTCCCGAGAAAGACACGTGGCCGATAACCAAAGAAAAACTGCACGTACCCCATAGGAAATTGGAGCTAGCCTTCGCGTGTAAATCTTTTCGTGAAAAACAGCTGACCCTAGGTATCGGGTACTATAGGCTGTTCACGGCAATGTGAGCACTTCTTAAGGCCCTTCTAAATTTTTCCTTTTATTCAATTTCTATCTTCCTGCTGTTTTTAATGTAAACAATGCAATGTGACCAGTAAACACAGTGTACACAATGTACAATGTAAACGTTAACGTCTGAGGCTGCAATAAGATATATCCATAAATGGTTAATGCCTGTTAGGAGGGCCTTAAAAAGTGCTCACTTTACGATGAATAGCCTATACCTAATATTCCTTATTCGTCAGGTCTGGCGCCTGGCGGGTGAGTTACCAGGCGCTCATCGGCAAACGACGCCCCGCCATGTTTCTAGCCAGCGAGGTTATTGTACTGACGCGTAGTGCTAGAGTTCGCGGTAATACACCTTTTGGCTTCTGTGAACTTTAGTATTCTGTGTCTTAGTCGTAGTCCTCAAAATTTTGTGTGTGGTGTATAGCATAAAAGCCCAGAAGAGCCGGTGCAGTAAGGACCATGCAGGCACGGTATATCACATACTTATCTCCTCTACGTGCAAAGCTCTGAACTGGCGTGCAGTTTTTCCTCAACAACTCACCTCAATTATCCCTATAACCTTGAAAACTTCGCAAATTATTTCGGAAGAAAGGGAGACCAATACAAAGTAGACTGCAAGCACTTACAGTTATAACACCGAGTCATTTGCGAATTCAATTAGTGTGAAGATAGACTCCAAACACTTATACCTTTATTGTAATGTTGTGATTGGACTTCAGTTCTTCAGAGACGCCCTTTTTAAACATGAACCAGTGAAAAACATAAATAAAAAATCTGAAGAAGTCCAACTACCACAAAACCGGTAATTACTAAGAATCGAAATTTCGTGCCGATTCTTTCAATTTAAATGCGCTCAATCGTTCATGGGGCCACGGCGGTGTAGTGGTCAGAACACACGCCTCCCAAATAGGCAGCGACAGGAAAAATTCGCGTGTTCAGTGACGTGTAGGCTAGACTCCACAGTCATGTGTATACTCGAGCCTCAGATGTTTGTTCATTGGCTGCTGTCCCATAGAGTGGCCAGTGTTACTTCACACCTGGCAGTATGACACTCGCTACGTGTTTCCTTGCAATCCAGGGCGTGCCTAATAAACTGCGATCCAATAGCAAAGTCAACTTCAGTGTACACGTGTTTGACGTCTATCTTGTCCTGAAATGAACTCGCGAAATGTTCCTATCCCTACACATAGGTTAAATGGGTCCGATTCCCGGATTTCGCACAAAGGCATCATGCCAAACGATGACGCTGGTCAGCGGGTTTTCTTGAACATCTACTGTTTACCCCGCCCTAGCGTTCCGGCGCTGCTCCCTACTCACCTCGCTTCACCCTCATCAGCTCTCAAGACCTCGGTGTTAAAAGGCGCCCAAATCTCTCCGCCCACTCGATCGTCCATTGGCAGGGTGAGGCTCTGGGAGCGGGCCACGTGTCTGATTGGCTGTTGAATGCTGCTGAATTTGTTGCGCTGACGTCTGACGGATTACTCTCCAAGCGCATATTAATAAACGATGATCCACCAATTTTCTGCTAGTGAGGCCATATTAACTGCACGTACAGGTGTAATTTACCAGTAATTTGCCATATATATATATATATATATACACACACACACACACACACACTGAAGTTTCGCTTCTGTATTCTAAAATATTCTATGTTCTTATCACGACTGCAGCCAATAAAAAATAATGATTCAAGTGCAAACATAATTGTGAAGTTAAATTTTCTAAAGTATCAATTCGCGAAACACTCAACGGTCTTTAGTTTATTCGCTGTTTCTTTAAACTTTCCGAATCAAACCATTGAAATATAGCCCCACGTATGAGGAAAGTGTATGGTTTTTTCCTAAAAGTGTCATGGAACACAAATGTTTTATACTGTTTACTTAAAAGTTTCATATTTTTAGTCAAATCGAACATTTACTTTTATTTTATGTATTAATTAAAACATTTATTTGTAATAAATATGAATAAAAGTCGAGAGAATATAGGTGGCTTAGTAATGCTTGATATAGGATGTTCACGACCATGAGTACTTTTGAAATCAATTTTAGAAAAAATTCACTACGCATACCGGCATATATTTTAACGGCCGCACCGAGTGAAATGCGGCCAGTCAAGTTGGTAACGACGGAAGGGGAAGTAGTTCCGTATCTTGACGTCGAATAAAAAGTGTTATGTTACTATTTCTGATAATTTAATTTTTTTTTTTTTTTTTTTTTTTTTTTTTTTTTTTTTTTTTTTTTCCCCAATGCATCGAAGAGTAAAACTGACCAGATTTGTAAAGTATTTTCTTTTCTTAAAATTCCACAGTTTCATCTGACTGACGCATGGAGTGACGAGGCCCATGACAATGTTAATCTTACACGAGTCGGAGAAATACACAACCAACGTGTGTACAAGTAGATCTTTAGCAGGGCTTTCGAAATTGCGAATTTTACCGTGAACAGCCTATACGCCAGCGAGGCCCTTGAAAGTGTTCAATACTAGCCGTAAGAAGACACGTCGAGCAAATTTTTCTACTGAAGCAGTTCTCACGGTCCGCGTTCTGTGACAGAGTACTTAAGAATACAGAGGCAAAACAGCCGCTCATACCGCGAAACCCAGCAGCACGCTCCAGGAAAATGGTGTCACTGGACAGCACAATTTCGTAACGCCATTCGCCAATTAGCGCCTGGTGACTAAGCTTTCTCGACCTGTTGTATTTTGTACCACTTTAGCTCAGATCTGTTTTCGCGGATGCATGGTTCGCCTTATCACGCGTCTTAAATATCTGCGTGCGAATCGCAGACGCACTGTATCGAAGCCACCTGATTTTTATTGGACAGTAAAATAACGAAATGTCTTCTCGCAGAGATACGCCGCCAATGAGCAGAAGGAAACTGCTGCTATGTATGTAGGGTATTGAAATATAGCATTTGCGGAAATCTTTTCGCGAAATTCGGGTGTCCCTATTAACAGGTTTTTCGCGAAAAGATTTCGAGACAAGTTGTGCTACAAAACACTTTACTTCAGAACCACGTTAGTGATTGGGTAATTTAAATTGTTACGCATCCTCTCTGTCTTTCCGCGAATCTTGGACGCTCCGTATAGGAGGAATTTAATTCTGATTGACTTACTCGTGTAACAGATACTCTCCACTCAAAGACAAGCGACCAATAACTAGATACTAGAGAAATTCGTGAGTGCAATGACCTGTAAGATAGACTTCACAGTCTTATATACTCTTACACAAATATCAACTGTTTATTGGTTTATTGTTGTGGTAGCAAAAGGCGGTGGTTGGGCGCACAATTTATTGCATGTTTGTTATTGGCTCATTTATCTCCAGGAGGTGTCAAACAACACGTCGACCAATTACATAAATTACATGAACGTACATGTGTGTGAATTTCAACTTGTCTAGAAATGAACTCGCGAAATTCTCGGGTCTCTACCAATAACTAGGGACCTGCAAAATTCGCGATGTTATTTAAGGACAGACTGAACTTCAATTAATGTGCGGTTGACCAACATCAGCCATTGGCCAAAAATATGTCTGGTTTACCTCGGAGGACTCTTTAGCCAACAATATAAGTTCAGCTGTGGAGTGGTCAATCTCTTTTGAGGAGATCAAGCAGATGCGTGACGTTGATTACAGAGCAGCGGCCTATGAAACCACGAATTTTATTCACTTGTTTATAAGGCAGTAGAGTCTATCATGTCACCGAAAGATTATGCGAATTTTGCAAGTGTCTACCCATAACCAACTGAAGACTGCAAGTTCGCACTTAGAATGCTGACGTCTAGCTTCCGCGTAAATCTTTTCACGGGAAAACTGGTGTCGCTACCAGTAGGGGACGTTTCGCAACACGCGGTAGCCAAAGAGACACAAGGTCCGCTCGCATAGCCTCGCGCAGCCAAGCCACATCGAAGGAACTACCTAGCCGCGGTTCTTCTTGGAGCACAGCTCACAATGTAAAAAAATAAGTGAATTTTTTACTGAGATATTGCTCGTAATTTTACAAATGCTTGTGCCAGTACAAATATTTCTCTTGTAAAACTACTCGTTCGTAAATCTGCAAGGGCCGTGTTTGTAATAGACCTTAACTTTTTGAGGATGGCAAATATTAGTGGCACTGAAGGCAAGGTTGAAGTGAGCTGCCTGTATTCTCCACTACAGCAATATCAGATGCATTGGTCTCTATTTTCCACTTGCCATCGCCCTATTGGTCCTGGCTACACCGGACACGCTTGCATTACTCTGCAAAGTCTATTATTGGCTGGCCTCAGCCAATGAAGTCACGCGTTGACCGTGTACCTATTAATGTGTCGCGACAGATGTAACAGGCTTTACAATACAGCGGGTTCGTTTGAGAAATTATTAAAAAGAAAAGTTATATTTTTTAGAACAGAAATGCTGACTAATTATAATTTGTTACATAGATTCCGATAAAGTCCAGCGAAATAATAAAACTATAAAATTGTGAGGTGTGTTTTCAAGAGCAAAGAAATTTCAAAATGAACGCAGCCCCGAGTATATACGTGAATACTCCTCAAAGGGTTAAGAAATGTGTGTACTATACTGACCGCTAGCCACGAGCTTCAGCAAAATAGCGGACCTTCGACAACGTAAAACTGTATATAGCTGTTTGCGCAAAACCTATGGGTGATTTAAAGTGTAGCTACGTCCAAAAAGAAATGTGTTGCAAATTTGAATATCGTAAAATACTTCCAACAACTCAAATAATCACAATAATACGACAATTTCAATAAAACATGACCGTATTACTTATTAATTGTCTTTTTCCTGGTTACTCATAACTATTCAAATTGAATACATGTATTCTTCTTAATCAAATCAAATAACTTCCTTAATATTTTCTAGGCACTTCCAGGTATATTTACTATGATAATAAGTAGACTACTAAGATCGTAAGTCAAGTTGATCTTGTGGTTAAGGGTGGAGGTTAATATTGCAAGGGGTGTAGGTTCTAATCCCCGTACTGACGAAGTAGGGCATTCTTTGTTCGTAAATCATATATATATATATATATATATATATATATAGAGCTACGCCTTAGAGCCTAGGACGCGGCAAAGTGGATTTGAAAACACCATCCAAAACAAAAACACGAAAACAACCCTGGTTAAGGCAAAGTGAATAAAACATGGACGAACACTAACGTGGAAAAAATTCTACATACTATGAGCTGAAATGCAATACACATGAATTCTGATACTGTGTTTTGATTTCATTAATTTTTTTTCTTTTCAGACACATTTTTCATGTACAATATAAATTATTGTTGCCGCCAAATATCTTTCACAAATACGAATTTTACAATTTCCAATTATAACATTTAAAACTGGCTTTATAGTCTTAACAGTTACCATTTCTCTCTTTCATATTGAATGTTACAGTGTATTTTCAGGCCATCTACAATTTTACCTAAAGCCATAGAAAATGCAAGAATATTATGTGGCATATCATAGTTTATACTGAAGGTTATAAATTATTTTCCGGCCATATTCTAGTTACCAAGGCCATTGAATTGTAAAAAAAAAAAAAAAAAAATTTTTTTATATGTTTTCTCCAAAACAATGAAAAATGTTCCATATAGTTCTCTATTCAAAACACGCTTTTGCGTCTTTTCCACAATTGGAAAGTTTACATTTTATTTTCCCAAATTGAATCAATTTCACCGGGAAAATTCCAGAAAAGACACCTACAAATTTTTACTGCGGAGCTTGCAAAATCACGATATTCTGTCCTGAAACCGAGCATTCATTTTTAAGAATAATTTTTCCAGAATTCAGGGCAAACTCTAAACCACTTTCTTGGTTTATCTAGTGAACAAAACGTATAGGCATTTCCTCCAGATTGTCCATAATTTTGCTATTGGTTCATTCAAATTAAATTTTAAATTCGGCATCTCATAAAATTTTTTTTTTACAAAAATTTAACACTTGCATTCAGATTGGCCGAGGATAAAACAAAGCATTTTATCGAGATTTAACTAGGTTTTTTTAGGGCATCATGGCCCCCTACGTTCTGCCTATTAGGACATCAAATTATGTCTCGCCATAAGAGCCGGCAATACAACTAGTGGCATACTTATCATGGCATTCCGAAGCTCCTTCGAGGCTGCTGTCTGACCTCGAGACAACTCCGCTCCCAGTATATATACCGCAATTTGTTTAATTCTCCCTAAAAGGTATTAATTAGTGATCACCCCATAGCTGAATTTTTACCAAAAAAGGAAATGTTCAAGGGGCGATGGGGGAACAGCCAATCGCCAACAAATACGTCAAAATTACAAGGAAGAAAGCGGCGCTATCAGCTACCAATTTAGCAAACAAATGAACATCATATTGGTACTGCTGCACCACCTCCAAGGTGATGTCACACAGGGGTGGGAGGTCATGCGCAGTGGCCGCAGATTACAGCGTCATCTAGTCAGCGGAAAATCCGGCGCCACGTCAAAAAAGTTCAGTAACAAAACAGGCTCCGAGCGGCGACGCTATGTCCGATGGCTTAGTGAACTTCCGTGTCGGTAACCAAAGTTTGTCGTAACAAAATTCTACGCAGCTCTTCAAGTTTTCCCAAACCAGGTTGGTAAAAAGGTAGTAATAGTTTATAAGTTCAGGCAAAAGATATTTTAAACCAAAAATGGGAAAAGTTATTTCACTTTACGTAGTCTCGTGTTGCGTCGTACTTGAGTGGTTAGATGCAGTCGTCAAACGTATTTGATGAGTAAGGAGACTGCAATACTCCGTGCAGGCCGTCTCAATATATATATATATATATATATATATATATATATATATATATATATATATAAAATTATTAGTTGTTATCAATTCACCACATTTGTTTTCTAGAAGAAAGAAATTATTTTGTGTACACTTCTCAATGATATAAGTTGTTATAAGTAGGGACACCCGAATTTCGCGAAAAGATTTCCGCACATGCTAGAATTCAATACCCGATGAGCGTGCCAGCAGTTTCCTTTAGCTTATTGGCGGCGTGTGTCTGTAAGAAGACATTTCGTTAGTTTACTGGCCAATCAGAATTAAGCTACTCCGATACTGTACGTCTCTGATTCATGGACAGGCACTTAAGACGCGTAACATCTAGATCACCCAATCACTAAAGTGGATCTAAGCTTACCTTTTATGAAATACAACTGGTAATGAAATCTTTTCGTGAGATTCGGGTGATCCTTGTTATAATGCTATCAACAGTAGAGGCGTGAAGAATTGGCGGATTCATTTTGCGACAATTTAGAATTCGAAACTCTTGCGTTTATAAAACTTTAGCCATTGGACCACGTAGTGTTTGACGCCTCCTTGAGAACGCCGACCCAATCGCCGTCTTACCCCGTGACAGCAGATAACCAATGTAAAGTTGGTATAGGCTGTTCACGATAAAGTGAGCAATTTTTAAGGCCCTCTCAAATGTTTCCTTCTAGCAAATTTTTATCTGTCCTCCACTTTTTAATATCTATATTGCCGTGTTACTAATGCATGCGGTATATACTTCAACCACGCTTACAAGTTAATGTCTGTGTCTGCAAGAAAACATATTTATTACTGGCTAATGCTTGGTGGAAGTGCCTTAAAAAGTGCTCACTTTACCGTGAACAGCCTATACCGGCATGTTTCTACATGCGACTGTAGTCTCTAGCCTGCAGGTCATTGAACTCGCGAATTTTTCAGGTCTCTAATAATTTGTAATATTACAAATATGTACATTGCAGATATTACAAGGAAAACTGTTTGTAGTTTTATAAATGATTTTCTCGGCAATTGGATTTCCAATGATTTCTCTTGTAAAAGTACGTACAAAACCAAAAAAGTCTTCCGAGTGCGTGCATGCCAAGGTCCGTGGTGAGGCGGAGGAACTGTACACACGTGTCATGAGAGTGCGTGGTGTGCTCTCGTGGGCGCTAATTACGTCCGACTCGAGGCGACGGCTAAGTGGGGACCCCTAGTCTCGCGGCACGACCTCTAGCCTTTACACACAAGCCGCCCAGCCTCGAGGATGGGCCAGCGTGCCTGGGGAATCATGCGCGCCGAGATTGGATCCAGCGCTGTCCACCAGATCTCCCGCCGCCACGGCCGGTAAAGGTTGTTCACGATCAAGCGAGCACTTCTGAAATCAACCTTAGAAAAAAGTCACTACTCCTACCAGCATATATTTTAACGAGCGCACTAAGTTACATGAGCCAGTAAAGTTGGTAACAATGGAGATAAAGTATTCCATAACTCAACGTCGAATAAAACGTGTTAGGTAACAGTTTGTGATAAGTTTAATTATTTATTTCGCTTTCTGATTTTTTAATGCATGGACGTGTAAAAATGAGCACATATATTAAATATTTTCTTTTTTAATAATCGCGCAGTTTCACTTGACCGAAGAATAAATAAAGTTATCAGGCCTATGGCAATGTTAATTTTAGATAACGCGAAAGACTACACAACGTGCATACAAGTAGATCTTAAGCAGGGCTTTCAAAAGTGCTCATTTTACCGTGAACAGCCTATAACGATGGATGGAATGTAATTCCATATCTTAACGTCGAATAAATAGTGTAAGGTAACCATTGTGATAACTTAAATTATTATTTCTCTTCCTGTTTTTTCTTGTATCGAATTATAAATATTACCAGTTTATAAAATATTTACTTTTCTAATAATTTCACAGTTTCACTTGACCGACGTATGAATAAAGTGATGAGGCCCATGGCAATGATAATTTTCCTAAAGGCGGAAGAACACACAACGTGCATACAAGTGGATCTTAAGCGGGGCTTTCAAAGTGCTCATTTTATTGTGAACAGCCTATAGGCTATCAGAATTTTTTTAATCCTTACACCCCTTTTTAAAATAAATATTGACATATAAGTCTAAACACAGTGTACATATTTCGCCGCACTCGAAAGTTTACGTCTAGAGCTACAATAACATATATTTATTGACTATTTTTTTCCCAAAATGAGAGGGCTTCAAAAAGTGCTCACTCTACTATGAATACCATATAAAGGCAGTGAATATGTACACACGTACATCCCGTCTTTATGCAACGAAGTTTGCACTTCGTCGAATTCGGCGACATTGAGAACTTATTTTACCTTCATCCGTACCCATTAACACCATCATGGGTCCTATTATCTGCCCTCACATCGTAGTTGAATGCAAACGAAATCACGGTTTAAAACTCTGTTATTAAATCTTACTAATTATAACAGTGCAGCTGCCGAGCGAGGACCGCCGATTACTCAGGAGTCCAAGTGCGTCGAGGATGCATTCCCCATGAGAAGTGTGCGAGAAACTGAAGGAAGGAGTGAGAGACTAGAGTAGATAAATACACAGAGGCGAAATGGCGTGGCGGTACTTTTGAAGTGTGCGTATCCATTTACTAATTGGTAGGTCCACCTGGTTTTTCGCAGAAAGATTTCAGGACAAGTTGTGTTCCAATGCACTGTAATTCAGACCTACTTTCGTGATTGGACCCTTTGAATTGTTACGCGTCTTACCTGTCTGAATGCGAATCACGCACGGCCAGTATGGGAGAAACTTATATCTGATTGGCTCACTCATGTAACAGACTCTCTCCACACAAAAATAAGCGGCCAATAGTCGAATGTAGACTGGAAGTGTGCACATAGGATATTGAAGTCTAGCTCCGGCGTGAATATTTTCGCGAAAATCAGTTGGCCCCGAGTATTTCGCGGATTGAGTTGGCAGCAAACTAGGCTGGACAGCCCTCTATACACTCGAGACATTGTCGTCTGCTTATTGGCTGCTGTGATCAAGTGAGGCCTCTGTACAGGACTGGTAAACAGTCTCGCAGTTAAACGGGCGTGTCTAAAGAACTGTCGTCCAACCACAACAGTAGGAGAAAAGAACAAGTGTTTGGAGTCTACCTCTCCTCCGAATAAATTCGCGATATACTCGTGGCTCTACTCATTGGCAGAGACCCGGAAATATCGCGGATTAATTTGGCAACAAACTATACCCCACAATCCTTTATATACTAGAGCCGCGTTTAGTTTTCCATTGGCCGATGCTCCAGTTTTATTGCAGATCAGGTAGAACGGTATTCGGTCGTAGTTTTCTCGTAGGTCAGTTATTGTTTCAATTGAGGCGGAAAGTCAAATGTAAACGTATTTGAAGTCCAAGCTTGTCCTCAAATAAAATCGAGAAGTCTCCAGGTCTCTACTGATTGGCTGTGTGAGCTCCCAGGAAAGGGCCTAGTATTTTATTGGCTACCTCGCACTGCGAAAGTTCCGTAATGGCTGGGCGAGTAAGGTACAAGGCGTTGATTGGCTAACGGCGTTGCAGCATGTTGGCGGCCAGTGACGCAATTTTGATGGCCTGTGCCTCTCGAGTGAATGAAGATATTTGGGCGGATCTTAACATCGAGGTCTTGAGAACCGATGAGGGTGATTGAGGTGAGTATGGAGCAGCGCCGGAATGAAAGGGCGGAGGAAATGGGATATCCCGGAGAAAACCCCACCGACCAAAGGCATCGTCCGACACGATCCCCACGTGCGAGAATCCGGAGTGACCCGGCCGGGAGATTGAACCCGGATCGCCTTAGTGGGAGGCGAGCAGGCTAACCGCTCAGTCACCGTGGCCCCTGAGCGTCTGGAGTTGGCGTAATAAGAGGCTATTCCACCTCTGTATTGTGGAGTAGTCTTGAGACGAGAGCGCGGGTGACAGTGCGAATGCAGGTTTTTTGACAGTGTTGCCAGGTCTACTGATTTCGCAGTAGCTCTCCTATTTTTATAGCAATCTACTGATCTCCTGCTGAATTTAAAAAAAAAATATCAAGCACTTCTATAGTTTTTTACCCTTTCAAAGCCAATTTCCAATGAAACTTTTTCAAGCTAAATATTACGTCATTTTTCACATATCGATAGAGAATGTTATATTTTAACCTGCAACAGACAACTAAATATTCAATCACGCCATATTGTGATAGATCGAGTAAATCTGTGATATCGGATATACTATAATATCGGAAGGGAAATTCCTTCCCCCTCATGTTTTAATGTTCTGAAGTTTTGTTAATTGTGAAGAGGACTAAAGTTGTTGGTAGCGTGGGGCAGGCGATAAGCATTTACTTCTTCTCAGCTATTTCTTGCGAGTAGGCTTACATATATTATTGTTATTTGAATAACTTTTTTTTCCTGGTTATCTGACCTGAATGAGCAAGTGTGTATTACTAAAGGCTGTTCACGATAAAGTGAGCATTTTTGTAATCAACCTTAGAAAAAGTCACTGCTCCTGCCTGCATATATTTGAACGGGCACGCTGTAGTGACAGTAAAGTTGGTAACGATAGAAGGGAAAGTAGTTCCATATCTTAACGTCGAATAAATGAGATATGTAACCATTTGTGATAACTCAAAATTATTTCAATCGCTTTTTTTTTAATGCCTCGAAATGGAAAAATTAGCTGATTTTTTAATATTTACTTTTCAAATAATTTTACAGTTTCACTCGACCGACGCAAGAAGAATGCGATGAGGCCCATGGCATTGACAGTTTTACATAAGGCGAAAGAACACAACGTTAATACAAATAGATACTAAGCAGGGCTTTGAAAAATGCTCATTATACTGTGAATGGCCTAAAACTCTTTTTCTACGTATTTTATATTTACTGGAAAGTTAAAATTTGCAATTAAAGTCTACTGCAATCTACTTTTTTTTTTTTATTTTGCAATATCCCGCATTTACAAGTGGTAGGGCTGGCGACATCGGAACAGTGTTGGGAAATGATCGTCGAACTGCAGGACACCGCTGCACTCGTCCAGGTAGGCACGGACATGAGCATGGACACGAGCACAGACACGAGCATAGACACGAGCAAGGACACAAGCATAGACATGAGCACAGACACGAGCGTAGATGCGAACACGAACACAAGCACGGACACGAGCATAGATGCGAGCACGGACACGAGCGTAGACACGAGCACGGACACGAGCACAGACACGAGCACGGACACGAGCACAGACACGAGCGCGGACACGAGTACGGACACGAGCGCGGACACGAGCACAGACACGAGCGTAGACACGAGTACGGACACGAGCGCGGACACGAGCACAGACACGAGCGTAGACACGAGTACGGACACGAGCACAGACACGAGCGTAGATGCGAACACGAACACGAGCACGGACACGAGCACGGACACGAGCGTAGACACGAGTACGGACACGAGCGTATACACGAGTAAGGACACGAGCGTAGACACGAGTACGGACACGAGCGCGGACACGAGCACAGACACGAGCGTAGACACGAGTACGGACACGAGCGCGGACACGAGCACAGACACGAGCGTAGACACGAGTACGGACACGAGCGCGGACACGAGCACAGACACGAGCGTAGACACGAGTACGGACACGAGCACGGACACGAGCACAGACACGAGCGTAGACACGAGTACGGACACGAGCACAGACACGAGCGTAGATGCGAACACGAACACGAGCACGGACACGAGCACGGACACGAGCGTAGACACGAGTACGGACACGAGCGTAGACACGAGTACGGACACGAGCACAGACACGTGCGTAGATGCGAACACGAACACGAGCACAGACACGAGCACGGACACGAGCACGGACACGAGTACGGACACGAGCGTAGACACGAGTACGGACACGAGCACAGACACGTGCGTAGATGCGAACACGAACACGAGCACGGACACGAGCACGGACACGAGCGTAGACACGAGTACGGACACGAGCACAGACACGAGCACGGACACGAGCACAGACACGAGCGCGGACACGAGTACGGACACGAGCGCGGACACGAGCACAGACACGAGCGTAGACACGAGTACGGACACGAGCGCGGACACGAGCACAGACACGAGCGTAGACACGAGTACGGACACGAGCACGGACACGAGCACAGACACGAGCGTAGACACGAGTACGGACACGAGCACAGACACGAGCGTAGATGCGAACACGAACACGAGCACGGACACGAGCACGGACACGAGCGTAGACACGAGTACGGACACGAGCGTAGACACGAGTACGGACACGAGCACAGACACGTGCGTAGATGCGAACACGAACACGAGCACGGACACGAGCACGGACACGAGCACGGACACGAGTACGGACACGAGCGTAGACACGAGTACGGACACGAGCACAGACACGTGCGTAGATGCGAACACGAACACGAGCACGGACACGAGCACGGACACGAGCACGGACACGAGCGTAGACACGAGCACGGTCACGAGCGTAGATTCGAGCACGGATACGAGCACGGACACGAGCGTAGACACGAGTACGGACACGAGCGTAGACACGAGTACGGACACGAGCACAGACACGTGCGTAGATGCGAACACGAACACGAGCACGGACACGAGCACGGACACGAGCACGGACACGAGCGTAGACACGAGCACGGTCACGAGCGTAGATGCGAGCACGGATACGAGCACGGACACGAGCGCGGATATGAGCGCGGACACAAGCACGGACACGAGAGTAGAAATGATACTGGGCATTTTGGAATCGATACTTTCGATTCGATACTTTAACAGTATTATATCAGTAAATGGTTCGATACCGATACTTTTTTTGCGGAATTACTTCTAGCTGTCAATTTTGAACTCTTTCAATGACAGTGCCCCAAAAATCTAAATATGTGTTTTCCTACATAAAATAATAAATTTAAAAGCAGCACATATCAGTATTTTACTTATTCTATAATTTAAACGATGCCAAATATAACTAATACTAATAAGTGCTGCGCTCTGTATTTTTTCAAAGCAAACATCAGATATAATAAAATTACACATTCTGTAGAAACATCGAAATGAGAGAACGATCTAGGTATTGGATTATTAAAAATAAAAATAAGTATATATATATAAATGTAAAAATATTTTATGAAATATAGAAGGCAGAGAAAATTGATTCTTAAAAAATTCACTGGTGCTGGTATGATACCGGGATCGATAATTTACTTGTAATACCGGTATCGAAATGAATTTCGATACCATTCTTTCGAGTCCTCTTTGGACCCCAGTATTGATACTTTCGTGGTATTTATAACATCCCTACTTGCAGCGGTCGATGTTTGAGTGGCGCGTGATGTTGTTTCGGCGGCGAGCGGCTGATGGCTGGTCACGTGAAGCGGGCACTCGATGGTACGTGACGTCCTGCTCTCCCCGTCTTCCAAGACGGTGGAAGAGACAGCGTTATTGTTAGGAGCCCGTAGTACGGAAGATCCTTAGAGCGGTCGCCCTTCAGGCCGCTGTGCTATGTCGTCCACAATATAACACCGGCGCATAGCTAGTACATTCTTTTCACTTCAACAAAAGCTTTCCAAATACAGTGGATTCTCTATCCATTGTTCCTCAGGGGACTGATGAAAAAAAAAAACTTTAATGCATGTGTACTTTCAATGAACGTAGCTTTGAAATGCAGATAAATCAAAAATGGGCCCATAGAATATGTTCCACGGATACGGGATTTCAATCCACCCGAGTTCAATAATAGAGGTTGCACTGTAGATGCAAAAAAAGTATTCATTAAGTACTTCACAAAAAGCGTTGCGAAGTTTGTGCTCGCTTAATTTTTTTTAATGTCAAGATAGTACAAATGGGAAAAAAATATTCAAGTGCATGTTGTAATAATAAATATTTCTATGTCTTCACAACACCTATTACATTCACACTTTTGTGTGGTACATTGATGTTTAAACAATAAGTTACTGACATCACTAATAAGCCTACTTTCCTCAACTCGACATGAGTGCAATTAATTTTTAAATAATTTCTTAAAAGCTGAGTTGGTGGGTAGGACTTAACTTCAGTTTGAAAATATTATCGTTAGAAATGAAACCAGAAACGTATTGCAACATTAGTGTGACAATTACAAATACACACACGTCTTGGCCGGGACTTGAACCCAGAAGACCTCGTATGCTAAGCAAGCGCGCGAGCCATGCACTGCATTGTGGAGGTCGAATTCCGAGTATCAACTTCGGATTTAATGTCTAATGTTTCGAATGATAGGGTTAACTACCCTAAGATATTACGAGTCCCGTCATATCGAAAATAAGTGACTGAGAAGCTTAAAATATGTAAGTTTACATGACCTATCGTAGTGCTCCTTGTATGAAGAATTTGGTGGAAATTGGTTGTTTGGTCACTGAGATATGCCATAAAAAAAAACTTAATTTTATTGTTTGACGCTATCGTACAAAATTTTCAAAAAAAAAAAAAAATTGGTTGAAGTTGGTCAAATTTTAATATGTGGCCAAGTTATACAAATAATTTATGGCGCTGCCATTTTGAACATTGTTATCTGACCCATTTAAATCATGAAATTTTTCATGATCTTCTGTAGCATTTAAGGTGAGCACAATTTGGTACAAGTATTTGAAATGTTCCAATGTCATATTTGGTGGGTATCTGTTCATTGATCCTCGATATATGGCGTCAGACCTCCATAATTTTCATATGGTGATCTTCAAATGGAGAACAATAAAGTAATGTAGCAGCACATTCGATGATCGTATACTGCCAATATACAAAGTTAAGTTAGTATAAATTGCATAACTTTGTAGATATAGCACGCAAAACTAAAATGATTTTATAGCTGTCATTCTGAAAATAATTTTGTCATACTTTATATATATATATATATTAATATGGCCTACCACATACAACGTCTTCGCAAAATGTTGTAAAAATGGGTTGATTGTTTACCTGATTGTTTCAGTGAAAAAAATTCACTGATTTAATTAGCGATGTAAAATTATTTCACTGACTGAATTATTGATAGCAGACTACAGTGGCCAATAAAATATTATATTTATTGAATGTAGCCAAATAATTACGTGAAATAATCACTTTTACGATAGTTTACTATTGATATTGCGCAATTTACCGTAATTTAAAGAAGTAATAAATACCAGGGGTGGCCGGGATTGATGTCACACCTTCATCGACTCCAGGCCGTTACCATACCATCTGCGCTACAACGCCAAGTTGGAATAATTTGAGAAAAATTTATATATCTTATAATTTCGCCACAAAAAATTGTGAACATTTCTGTTGTATGCTCTTACTTTTAGTTTTTGGTTTAATTGGTACCGTTAGGATTGTTTAAACGAATAGTGTATATGAGTTCACTCTCTTCACCACATGATATGTAGTTTAAACCTCCAAACAGAGAGCTGTGATTATTACATGAAAACGAAATGAAAGACTTATAAACAGAATGAAAGTCTGAGTGTTCATATTACCTCATAAAAAGGCATTTTTGAGAGACGAAACCCATTTAAGAAAGTACATATTTTGTATTGGTTTTATTAGTTTATTCGTTGTTATTTCACTTGATACGCGTTGTTTAACGGCCATTTTTAAACTATGTTTGACGGCCAATTTTACACTCTGTTTAACTGAGCCGTCAGTGAAAAATAAACCAAGGAGTAAACAGTGAAAAAAATTACTGATGAATCAGTGGAAAATGTCACTGAATCACTAAGTGAAGGAAGTCTGGCATTTTTCACTGATTCATCAGTTAAATTCACTGAAGTGACTGTTGAATCAGTCAGATACGGTTGACTGACTGAAACACTGAAATTATCACTGATTTAGTTTTAGAGTGTGGCGAGACGAATGTCATGCCATCTCCGACGAATCTCGCTTCCACTTGCAGCATCTCGACGGTCGCATCCGTATATGACAGTCCCGTGGCGCCCGCCCTGGGGGCCGAGTCGTGCAACATGCAGCGTCGTACCGAGCCAGCAACTGGAGTTGTGGTGCGGGGCGTCGGATTCCAGTCCCGCTCGCGCCTGGTCCACACCGCTGGCCGCGCTGTCCAGCAACTGTTACATCGCGGAGGTGTTGGAGCCTGTTGCCCTCTGTCTTCAGGGCCAGCCTAGAGCTCCTGTACCAACAGCACAACGCGCGACCGTTGTGGCGCAAGTCGCCGGACGGTTCCTCTACGAACACCATGTCACACTGCTTCCTTGGCCTGCACATTCACCGGATCTCTTGCCCATCGAGAATGTATTGCCCATGGCCGGCAGACGACTGCAAGGATGAAATTCGGGCACGCATCGAAACACCATGGACGGAGATACCCTAGACGAACATCCGAAGTCTCTTCTTCTCAATGCGACGTCGTGTTGCAGCGGTTATTAGCGCTTGTCGTCGGACCACATAGTACTAATTTCCCCATGTTCTGTTCGTCATACCGACCTGAAAGAGCAACAATGTCACCTTTACTTGCAAACTGCGAAATACATATAACAAGCGATAAAAAAAAAAGACTAACAATTTACATTGAGATGCGCATAGTGGACTCACAATACCTCGGGAACAGTTAACGGGGTGAATCCAACTACGAGGCATAGTTGGTACAGGCTATTTACGGTAAAGCGAGCACTCTTTATGACCCTCTTAATAGGCATTAACAACTAATAACATATCGTTAAATTTTGAGAGTGGTGAAATGTACACAATGTGTTCATAGGTCACATTGCAATGTTTATATAAAAAAGCAGCATGAAGCTAGAAATTGGGCGCAAGGAAAAATTTTAAAGGGCCTTAAAAAGAGCTCACTTTACTGTGAACCGCCTATAGCCGGCTATCTCGGTAAATATTCACAAGCGGTTTCCTGGAGCTGACCATCAGCAACGTAGCGTAAATCGTTCATCACTTAGAAGCGGTATAGACAATAATTCTCGCTCCGTTTCTCCACTGCATTACGGAACAGCAGAATCATCGACCGCACATCCGCTGTCGGGTCTCTGCTGGCCACCGGCCGATAATTCGGCTTGAACTGCCGTCAGCTCATTCTCTGGCCCGTGCCAGTCATCTGTCAACACGACGGCAACCAGCACAATGTAGCACGGAACACAACACTAGCGGCGCATAGCAACAACAAACCTCAAGGCTGACAACTGCTGCAAAAACACCCCAGTTCGCCTGTGCACTACACTACGCCCCAGACCAGTGCGACGTACTATTTTACAATAAAACCAAAGGTGACGCCAACATGCGTCACAATGTAAGACCCTGATGGCTTGGCGCAAACAAAAGCAAGGGTTTTTTTAAATTTCGATTTTAGTCACTGCAGGTTACTGATTTATAGATAGCGGCACCTGTTTTTCGCGGAAAGATCTAAGTAGAGGCTAGACTTCAATATCCCATGTGCACATCTTGCAGTATTCATTTGGGTATTTGGCCGCTTGTCTTTGTGTGGAGCGAGTCTCTTACAAGAGCGAGCCAATCAAAATTAAGTTTCTCCCATGCTGACCGTCCGTGATTCGCGGGGGCGATAGCTAAGACTCGTAACAATTCAAATTATCCAATCACAAGAGTAGTTCTGAACTAAAATATTTTGGAACACAACTAGTCCCGAAATCTTTTCGCAAAAATCAGGTGCCCCTGTGTATATCCATCTAAGTGTACTGTATGTATGATATAGGTATTCAACACTTGCGAGGAAATCAGTGGCGTGGTGTGAGCAGTTGCAAGATAGACATGTACTTTCTCATAACCGTTAACTTTCGATGCACGCAGCGAAGACCATCAATGCCGCGAAGACGGGGCAAACATTTGACCAATGAGAGTTGAGGCGCCCATTACTAGAGACACGGAAATTTCGTGGGCTCATTTGGCAACAAGCTAAACTCCACAATCCTTTGTTTACTCGAGTAAACAATTATCCATTGGCTAATGCTCCAGTTACCACCCCCCCCCCCCCACCCCCCATGTAGCACGGGATTCGGTCCTCTTTCTATCTCGAGATATTTATTGGCTCGAATTCGTATTATATATATATATATATCTAGCACAACATAAAAAAATACCCCCAATCTATAATTAAACAAATGTCTAAAATAAGGAATAATAATTCAAATCACCAAAGAAAGAAAGAAATTAGATACAGAGGTAAAATAATAAGGTATAAAATTAGAAACATTAGGCAATACATTATCCTTAGTAAGTAAATAACTTAATTGCATCATATATATATATATATATATATATATATATATATATATATATATATATATATATATATATATATATATACACACATATAGTATGTTGCGAAATTGCATTACAATACTTCGGGGAAACATTCCTCACATTTGGAGGATGAAAAAATGTTATGTGGACATAGGTCCGCAAACGCTTCGTTTCTTTACTACAGCCCGTAATACATAACGTAGTGTATAGCCCGCGGGCTGGATCATGTTGCTGTGGAATACCATCGCGGCGTTCGTTTGCACGATACACCACACCTCACACTACACACACTTCACCTAGAATAGTAGGAACGGCACAGGAATTAGTTACACATGTGTGAAAGCTCATTGTCGGCACTGGAGGAAATGTTCAAAATGCCCTTCATCAGCCCGAACTCCTGCATCAACTCACCGTTGCATGGAAAATTCCTGATTGTTTCGCAACCGGCCCGAATACGTTTAAGGAGGGTGCCCACATCGTCCACTGGGATTTCATGCACGAGTGCCTTTAAATGGCCCCACAAATAAAAGCCTAGTGGATTCAAATCAGGGTTCCTCGGGGGCTGGTATGGGGCTGCCGATCAAAGCTTGTTCTCGAATGTCTAGCTAGTCCTCAAATGCATGGGCGATATTTTAGGTTTTCCACCTTTTACCCATGTGGTGTGATGTCAGCTTCTGATCTACTTTTAGTGCTTGAGGTTCAAACCGACATACAAGTAAGTGCAGTACAAATCAAGCACCAGCAGCATTTGCAAACTACTTATCATTCGACACTGGAGAAAATCCGTTGTAAAAATCAAATCACCGCTCATGGGTAATGAGAATATTGTTACATATGCAGTAAATTAGCGGGCAAGAAAAATAATGTTGGACACCAACTAGTCAATCAAGTGCAGGCATTGTTATATCGTATTTGACTTTGAGAAACCACGATTAATACACTTAGTCGCAAAATTCCCTGGCAATACATTCGAACATTTGAAGGTCCTCGTTAGAATAAATGCAACGTTTATGACGAAACTAACTTCGAAAGCTTATTTCGTACACATGAGTATAAAATTTCTTTAAGTGTGATATTAAATATTTAACTTATGCATGTCATTGCTATAATTACTATTAGAAATAAAAACAAAAATAATTTACCGATTTAACTCGAAGAAATCTGCTAAAGGAAACACGTAGGCTACTCGTATGCAAAAAGTTTGTTTGTGGCCCAGATTAAGAGACGAGATACGGGCGGTTTTCAGCGCCGCTGGAGGCTTAGAGGCTAAACGAGATGGTGTTTGGTACAGCGACGGAATACGAGTGGGAGAAAAGGACCACCCTGAGAAAAACCCAGCGGCCAACGGCGAAGCACGCCACAATTCCCACATGCGATAATTGGTGTTTGAACCCCGTCGAGTATCGAACTAAATTTGCCATCACGGAAGGCGAGTTGTCTGGCTACTACAGTCCAGCGGCACCAAAAAGAAATCATAAATTTCTTTTTTAACTGTTTTTGTAAAATCTGTGTTCTTTTCTACATTATCATATTTGTAGCTTAGGGTAACATAATATTGGGTGATAAACTATTTGTATGAATATTAAGAAAATAATAGGGCACTATAGTTATTTAACATTTAATAGGATGGCAGTCATCCATTAAAAAATTTAGAAAGCTAAGCCATACATAATGTAGAAGGGGCAGCGGGGGTGTAGTGATCAGACTACTTGTCTCCCACCTGGACGAACTGAGTTCAATTCCCGGCGGTGTCGCTCCGGATTTTCGTATGAGGGAATCGTGCCGGACGATGCCAGTGTCACCTCGTTTCAACCTCATCGGCTCTCAAGACCTCGATGTTAAGCTCTGTCCTAATCTCACCACTTCCCTGATGTACACGTGCACAAAATAATAATTTAAGACATTCTTGCTGTATCGCACTAACAAATGAAAGCAAAAGGGTGTAACAATAATAACAACAAAAATTGGCATTGCTAATGCTTTCCTCACTAAAGTCTTTTCCCATTCTGTTCATAAGAAAATCACAACCTGTTGATCAGTTACGAAAGGAGAATATTTCTTGCAGAAATATAAATCTCTGCCCAAAATAAAACTGGAATATGGTGCTATATACAGACACCAAGAACCTACAGAATCAAACCAAAAGCTACAGTTCCTTCGACGACCCTCTGTACAGCAAATGAGTAAGGGTGAAAATAAAAATCAAGAAACTGACAGCTACTAAACCACGGGAGAATGATTATTTCAAGTCTGTACTGAGGCCTACTTCAAAAATGCATAGATGAAATGTGGAAACAATTTTGTATAGGCAATAACCAATTAAAGTATGCCCAAACCATAAATACGTGGGGAAAACTTCTCCACGCAATACGTACTGATATACTAGAACATTTTATGAAAAAAATAAGTCCCAATCCATACTACCACCCTTAACGGGCGCACCACAGCCACACGTCGTGATGGCTTTAGGGCAACACCGAAGTTCTTGTACAAAGATGTGTGGAACGCAGAGGAGTGCAAGACGAAATACAAACCAATAAATAACAAAATTACCGCTATGATGCAGGAGCTTTACAATTCGCACAACCACAGCTAATCGCGAGGAGTGTGGTTAGGAAATAGGTGCACAAAACGAACTTTTAGAGACATGATAATTTGCAAAACTGCAAACAACCATCGATATTACAAAAGTGATGTTCTGCATTTTACATACGGTGGAGGTGTCTCAGAAATGAAAATAACTGGGATGGATTTGCCTGCACAGGCAGCTAAGAAATTTTTTTCATTGACTTGCTCTCTGCAGAATTAATTTAAATAATCTAAAATCACCCAAGCAAAGCTAAAAACACTAAACACAGTATTGATTAAAATGGAAATAAAACCAAATTATAAAATGACATACCGGCGTTTATAAAATATTGCAGTACGAAAGAAAATACGTCGAGTCATTTCATGCTTGAATACATCATAACAGTGACTACAGTTTCACACGCTGATGCATTTACATCGCATACCTACAGCTAGACGAAACATCCGTAGCATTGCCCTCGCAATGTAGGCCAGGATATTGTTGAACTTGCTCGGAAACATTGGCAACGACCTCGGTAAGACACACTGCTTGATGATAACCTCGGCACAGAATAGTCGCTGGTTCGACCCCTGACTCGGTGACGTGATACTTCGATAGAGCAATACCATAAGGTAAAGCAATAGTGCGCAGTACCGACGATATGTTCACCTGCACCTGGCTGTCCGTGTGAGACATCTCTCTTTTCATCTTGCTGTATTGAAGCCAGCTCCATAAAATCAGGAGTATGGACATGCTTATGGAATAACTAGTTCCATCTGTATAATCTGTCAAATGCACATTATGTATAGCTGCGCTGATAGTTACCGAGTGTTCACTAAACATTCACTTCAACTTGCGTCTGAATCTTTGGAAATTTGACCGAATCCTTGAAAACTAGGATACTAAAGATAACGATTGTCTAGTGATCTACTTTCATGTTTATACTGATTGACCAAAGAAGTCATGTGCAGAAAGTCACGGACCTTCCGGATAAACAAAGACCGTGAGTTCATTAATCTGTAGGCTATTCACTACAGTGTTTTATATAATAGAGTCAAATGTCAATTCTTTGTATGCTGTTTCAATGAGTACCCAGTTTTACCTCAGACCAGATAGCACGAGATTCCATCCTTGCCTCCTTTCAGGTTTGTAATCTACTTGGAGTTCTCCTGGGATTGTCAGTAACCCGTTTGATGTGTGCAACAAAGAATAAAACGGGCATGTTTTTGATGCCATGTTAGCCCTTAAATAAATTCCCAACATTTCAAGGTCCTTATTCTCCACCCTCTCCTACTTTATTTGTGCTAGGGTCAGTGATTTACGTAGAAAAAATTGTGCAACAATATTTATTTTAAATTTTTGTAACTTCGTTTAAAATTTTAAAATTTTTGTTGGAGGGGGGAGAAGGGCTCTTTCCCCACTCTTAGTGTTCGTGTGCATGCCACTCGTCGAATTTCTTCCTTGCAGCAACCAAATTTTGAGCAGCAAGAATGAGGAAACCTATAAGTGTCTAAAGATAGTATTGTTAAACTTTCTGTGCTCTTAGACTATTAAGCAGAAAACATTTAACTTATGTTAATAGCTATGCGCGTGAACTTTACGTTTTTTTTTTTTTTGCAACAGCCTTGATTTCTCAGTTCTTTGCATGCTCAGACCACAAGTGTGTATTCGTTGGCTACTATCATGACAAGGGTCTCCTTTTTCTGTTCAGCTTGGTTGCACGTGATATGGACACGACATTCTTACTTGTTTACCACTGGCTGAAGAGAGCAGTCCAGGGAGTGGCCAAACAAACTGTGCTCCTATCATGTAAGAGCACACGAGTACACATTTTTGAAGTCTAATCTGTTGCTGAAAGGATTTGCGATATTCGCGGTCCTGTATTACTAGAGTAAGGTGCGAGTACAGTTTGCTGGTGCTGCAGCGTCGGCTGGTGTGTGTTCTTGCGCAGTGCACTACCAGCACATCATCCACAGAGACATCAAGCCGTCCAACCTGCTGCTGAGCGAGGATGGCCACGTGCTGATCGCCGACTTCGGAGTGTGCAACGAGTTCCACGGCAGCGACGCGACCCTCAGCAACACGGCGGGCACGCCGGCCTTCACGGCCCCCGAAGCCCTCAAGGGCAGCCTCTTCAGTGGCAAGGTAGGCTCTTCGTCGACGCCACTACCATCGTTAACTTGAGACTTCTTCTGTTAGCTCAAGACTTCCTATGTTAACTTGAGACTACCTAGCTGAACACGAGATTTCCAAGTTTAACTTGAGTTTTTCTAGATTAACTTGAGACTTCCTAGGTTATCTTGAATTTTTCTAGGTTACATTAAGACTTACTATATTTGACTTGAAACTTCCTAGTTTAACTTCAGGCTACCTAGGTTAACTTGAGAATTCTTATGTTTACTTCGGACTACTTAGGCTGACATGAGTGTTTCTATGTTAACTTGCGCCTTCCTAGGTTAACTGGAAACTACATAGATTAGCACGAAACTTCCTAGGTTAACTTGAGACAACTGGTCATGAAATACCTACTTTGTGGCTCTTAACAACAAGGCTTTGAGAGCCGATAGAGATGAAATAGTAAGCTGTACGCGCGC
Organism: Dryococelus australis; assembly: GCA_029891345.1. Taxonomy (NCBI): domain Eukaryota; kingdom Metazoa; phylum Arthropoda; class Insecta; order Phasmatodea; family Phasmatidae; genus Dryococelus; species Dryococelus australis. Next base: position 305,695,181 of record CM057009.1, on the reverse strand, counting down.
ACAAAATTTTCTAAGTCCATAACCTTGAAAACAAAATCCGAACCACTGTACCGAATTGAGTCAAACATACAGCAATGTCATCACAATTACTCCAGCAATACAATTATGACAAATAAATGCAAACATGAAGCATCATTAATTATGTTACACTTGTACAGAATTGATAATCTGTATATTGAATCAGTCATGTATGTGTATGTATAGGTGCTGTTATAACTTCATTGTTCTGGGTCGTTTGGTGCAAGGGTCTGCTAGGGGTTATACTCACACTTCTTTATGACACTAACGATATACACAGTATGTTACCAAGAACACCATACTACGAAGACATGTTATCTATGGGTTAGTAAAAACACGGAAAAGAACAAAACATAAACCGATTATTACGGCAAAACATATATATTATGGATTAAAACACAATTCAGCATGACCATGAATATGCACATCACCAGTCGTACCAACCAGCTTGCGATACAACCAAATCTGATCACCAAGTTCAAACTTAAGTTTCTTACGCGAAAACATGGAGCGTTACCAAATACGCTGATAACAGCAGTATTATCAGCCTTGCCTTCATGAACTGGAAAAGTCTTCCAACATATTATATCACGAGAGTCAATGTCACTAATTTCCTTAGGTGCAGGATCCTTTTGAGTATGCGACAGGCACTCGCCTGTCAAGGGTGTCGGGTCGTTTGGTGAGTACGATATTGCGTGTTTTTGCGTGCTTCGTGTCTTTATCTTTTTGGGTTATCTATGGCCATGTGCAGGTTATATCTTGTTTCTGACGTATATAAAGGTTGTAATTTGTTCGTGCATTTCATATCGCTCCGTGTCATTAGAGAAGACACATCAATAATGCTTCCTCGGCATTCTCGCATGTCTAGGTATTATCCTAAGAAGGTATACCAAAAAATGTTGTCTTTTAGTAAGGATGTCAATAAGGACGATAAGTCTTGTACTGTTAAGATTGTTGATATAGAAGAGAGTTATATTTTGTTGTCATTTTTGTACCGTTTTGGTCTTCAAGGAATAACCGCTAAAGCAGGTAGTGGTTTGTTGGAAATGTGTTTCTTCAGGAAGTCGCATACTCAAAAGGATCCTGCGCCTAAGGAAATTAGTGACATTGACTCTCGAGATATAATATGTTGGAAGACTTTTCCAGTTCATGAAGGGAAGGCCGATAATACTGCTGTTATTAGCGTATTTGGTAACGCTTCCATGTTTTCGCGTAAGAAACTTAAGTTTGAACTTGATCAGATTTGGTTGTATCGCAAGCTGGTTGGTACGACTGGTGATATGCATATTCATGGTCATGCTGAATTGTGTTTTAATCCATAATAAATATGTTTTGCGCGCGGGTTCGATTCCCGTGCCCACAACAGTATATTATTTGCTATTAATTCAATATACTGGAATATGATATTCGGTATGTGTAAGATCAAGTAGGTTCTAACTTTCTGCAATAATAATTTAGAATTGTGATGTAAAAATACATTCAATCCTGGCTGCTTGATTTTCACTTATTTTTCGACTTTTATAATACCGAATAATAAGATTCCCGTTTGCTGTTGAGAAAATATTTGCTAAGGAGTTTGTAGACATAATTGATCACGAAAAACTTGGGAGACGTATATAATGTGAGGTACTGCCATATCAAAGCGCTTCTTTCAAGCCCTCGCATTTATAATTTTTCTCGTGCATTAACTACAAATAAGATACATCGTAAAAATAATCATTATAATAATTTAATACTTCAGCATGTACTTCGTCATGTTTCCTCTTTTTCGCAGATTGTATTTTTCATTGCGGCTAAATGTCACGCCTACAGTGAGGTCATTAGGTACGGTTCGTAGACCGTCTCGGTATCGATTTCGTTCTCACAGATTAATATCATGTGTCCCCTCATTAGTGATATATGTATTTTATTCATTATCTCTGTGCTTGGAATCTAATTTACCGTAGGAAATGTCATACACGTTGAGGAAGCTCCAAGAAGAGCTATGGTCTCTTGGTTCCTTTTGGCAGGAGTTAAAATACCAACGTATTCGATAGTAACAAACGAGAAGTTACCTATATAACAAATGGGTCTAATTTCCTCTACATGTGTGCAGATATTTCCTTATGAGATTATTAACCCTTTGAGACCCACTTTCATTTACGATTTCAAGCGTTGCGAACCAAAAATTTCATGATGAGTGCTGTACATAAGTCAACACAGCACTTGTTTCGTTGTCACAGCCAATCCAATGAGCTGCAGCCTACATGTTCCGCTACAGTTATATGAACCAGTTGTGACCTAGACCAATAAAACGGCTTGCGAATAATTTACCTACATGTAAGGGCATTGGTCACTGTGTATCGCAGTGTGCAGTACAGACCAAAAATTACCTACACGTGCGTAATGTACACAATTGTGTACACCGGGTCTGAATGGGTTAAAACATTTAAAAAGTAGGTAGTAGGTAGGTCGTGACGCCTTGTTGACAGCAAGATTATTAGAGATGGAACCACAAACACATGCAACAGTAGTAGCACAATTACAAACACACATATGCCCTACCCGGGAATCAGACCCAGAAAACCTCGTACCATAAGCTATCATGCATCCAACTGCGTTACAGATGTAGGATGTAATCAGTGTAATGTTTTGAAAGATACTCTTTACTAACCTGAAATATTTGGAAGGCTGTGGTTTTGAAAATAAGTGTTTTGGCCCAATTAAAAAAAAGATAAATTAATATGACCTACCTTACTACAATTTTTTTCCAAGAATTGGGTAAGAAATAGTCGATTGTTTCCCGAAATATGTCTAATGTATTTTTATTTCATGTGAGGCTATCCTACAAAATGGCGGATAAATCACACTTATTACATATGCATCCCATGTTTGTATTAGATATTGCCAGTATACGAAGTTATGTTGAAATTAGCTTCGTCGTTTCGCAGATACAGCATACTAAGCTAAAATGTTTATATGGCTGCCGTTTAAAGAAAAGTTCCTAACCCATTTGAAAAAAAAAATTAATTTACATGGCATAGCGAAGTGCTACTTGTTTCACCAATCTGATACAAATCTGTTGTTTTCTTTTTCTGGAAATATTACAAAAGAAGATCATTTTTTTATGTATTGCTATTTTACAAAATCGCAGGCTAAATAGGCTCTGAGTAGACATAATTGATATTTGAAATATATACTGGCAATATACCAAGTTAAGTTGAAATTGATTACATGTTTCCGACTACACAGTATACTAAGCTAAAAATGGCTACATAGCCGCCATTTTGAAAATAAGTATCTGGCCCACTTAAAACATAACAGTCTACATCACCTGCCGCAGTATAAATTGTCTGCTAAAATGGTTGGAATCGGTCATTGTTTCCCGAGATATTACATAATAATTTGATGTATTATTGTAGCGCTATCTTACAAAATGGCGGAAAAAAGAGGTAGCGGGTAGACTTATTTGATAGATGTACTAGCCTATGTATATCTATATCCAGCATACAAAGTTAAGTTGGAATTGATGGCGACGAAAAAGAATACTAACTTAAAATAGCTATATGGTCGGCATTTTGAAAATAAGTCTGTGGCTTACTTAAAACGTATCAGATTACATAACATGCCGCAGTTTTACTTACTTGCTAAATCTAGTAGGAATCTGTGGTTTCCCGAGATATGAAATAAAAACTTAATTCTTCATGTGGTGCTATCTTACAAAATGACGGTCAAAAGTGGCTATTTGTTGGCATTTATAATACTTGTTATAGACACGTTAGGCTTACAAAATCTATTCGAGATTAACATAACGGTATGGTAGATATACCAAGCAATCTTAAAGTATTTTTATGATTGATTTTTTAAAAATAATTTTCAAATCAATTCAGATCACATATTGTTACATGGCCTACTACAGTTTTACTTACGTGCAAAATTTGGTGAAATTAGGTTGAGTAGTTTTCGAGATATAACATAAAAGCTTTATTTTTCATGTCGCGCTACCTTGCAAAATGGCAACCAAAAACAATATCCATCACATGATGTTCTGTCAAAATACAAAATTCGGTTTAAATTGGTCGAATAGTTCTCGAGATACGACGTAGCACCATCAATATTAAAATGGCCATAATCTTGAAAGTGTGTGCCTGGCATGGTTGAAAACTATAACAGTCAGGCATCTTTACTATGTACTGTATGTGGCAGCGATACAGTTTAAGGCGCGTAAACAAATCACTGGTTCCTGCAGGTAATCACACGTTAATTGTCGCTAGAAAAAAACAGCTTGAGTGCTGAAAGTTTATTAACGGGCCTTCCTACCAAGCCGGTAACCGCTAACTTTAAACGTGGGATCAATGTTAAACGAAATTCCTTCTCATGGCGCCACTTCTAATCATAACTATTTCAAACAAAAAGTATTCTACAAGGAATTTCTTAAGGAATGATGCTACGTTAAAATACTTGGCGAAAAATTTTGTTTAATGTGTTTTTATAAAATTTAAATATTAGAATTTACATATAACAAAAAAAAGTTGGATGAATATATATATATTTTTTTTTCAAAAACAATTTTATGTAGCAAGATTCTCTGAGAAAATCGTGTCGACGTGTTTTTTTTTTTTTTTTGTTAGAAAGAGTTATTTTTAAAATTGACACAATGAGAAGGAATTTCGTTTAACATTGATTCCCCATTTGAAATTCACGACTGCCGGCTTGGTAGGCAGGCCCGTTAATGTATGGTACATGTTGATTACAGTAGATGTTAAAACATGTCTTCCACCATCGTCTGCGCAGTGGGCGCAGCAGCATACTATTGACGCTTGTACGTAGTATTGCCTACGTGCTAGGCACTGTATCGCTGAAGCTTAAACTTTGTGTGCGTTTCACGCATAAATGGTGGATCCTAGGCAGTTAAAACAAAAGGGCCATTTTCATTAATTAGGTCATAGGGTAAACCAGGGTAAAGTGGCTGGTGCGGATAAAGTGGCTATCGGTTGTTAATTCTCTGGAGAGTACTGCAATCTGGTGGGGAGTATGTGAAACAGTTAAAATAGGGAAGCCATAGTGTTATGAGAGCATATAGGCTGGTTGTCTTACAAGTTATTGGTTTCATTAAAGTTTTTGTGTTTTTAGTTCATGCCTGATGTAAGCTGAGTGATGAGCACTGATAATTTTATCTCGGTACAACCAGAATAAATTAATTACACTCATACTGCAAATACGTCTACAGATTCTTTGTTACGGATTAAATACAACTTCTACATGGCCGAGAATGCATATTACCAGTAGAACCAACTAACTTCCGATAAAGTTAAATTTGATCACCAATCCCCAAACTCTATCTTCTTACGAGAATAAAGAACAGGAGAGTAAACGCTTATCACAACACTATTATTCACAACATTTTCATGTACGGGAAAAGTCTTCCAACAAACTATATTACGAGGATCAATATCTCCCAAATCCTGAGGTTTAGGATCCTTTGCTTGAAATGGTTATCTGAAGAAACAAAATTCTCAAATTTCACTACCAACTTTAGCAGTTATATCTTGTAGACAAAATCGAAATAAAAACAATTAAATCTAATTTTCTTCGCAATTCATTACTCTGAAAGTCCATGCTCCATCTTCTGTATCAATATAATTCGTATAAGGTGCAACGTTACGATATACCTTCTCAGGAAGCGAAATGAATAAAAACACAACGGAACTTACTTATATGGCAAAAGAATCCATAGATAACACGAACAATGATTGAACAAACGAGTTGAAAAATTCGTCACTTGAGATTGTAATGATCGTACTTATTAAACGGAGAGGCAATGCTATTCGACATGAAAAGTAAGGCTAGGAACAGCACCGTCGTTTCTAGCAGACAGTCGGAATAATAGTAAGGCTAGGAACAGCACCGTCGTTTCTAGCAGACAGTCGGAATAATAGGCCTATGCTAAATGTATTTTCCATACGCTCGGCAATGGCCGAATCGTGTTTCTATGGGTTTTCGTGACTTACTAGAATTTAATTCGATCCCTAGATAATGGCTGTAGATGAATTATATACCAATGGGGAGAAAGTGTTAAATGCGGAAAACGTAAGTGGAAAATCAGTGACCACTTTACCCGACATTGTAGGGCAAAGTAACCATTTGGTAAACAAATTTTTATTAGACAATACAAATAATAATTTGCAATATTTAAATTGTAATATGTTTTTTTTTTGTCCAACAATAATATTGTATGGAGGGTTATTTTATATTTTTTTCTTAAAGTGGAATATTTATATATCATTATACATTAGAGTGGCAACTTTACCCTGCTCTCGCCTACTACTCGATAAACCAGACTGAGGCGTTCATAAATTCTGACAGTAAAACGTTTCCGATAAAAAGCGGTGGCCACCTCTGTTATTGTCATTACGAGGGCAGTATTAATGAGAATTTGCTCTTAGGTTGAAGATACCGATAACATAAAACAATGTTCAGAGAATTGTAACTTAATTTAACTTCGTTTCCTATATTTGGCCAATATAAAATTTAAAATCTCAATTTCAGTTTAGGTGAAAAGTGTCGTAAATATGTTCCATTTAATTTTGCATGAGGATTCGCCTCATGAGGTTATGTCAGCCGAATTCCGCCCCATCCTGTTTGTATAGTTATATACATTCTGCGGCCTAAAACTATCACTTTAACCACTGTTATTACTGCCAAATGCGTCATCTGTATAATGATAGGAAGTTGGATCTTTCTTTGCTATCATTACAGCGTTAAACTTCTGGTGTAGGTTCATCGCTAGATTCTGATACACAGTAGGTGAAATTTGTTTCATTCCTCGTCTAGCGAGGTGAATATTTGACATTTGTCTATTGGTTGACGGGTCTGGCACACTAACTCATCCTAAAGATGTTCTATTGGTTTCAAGTCGGGAGTCAGCAGAAGACGATGCAGTTTGCCTTGCTTTCTTGACAGGGAATCTATACATTCGATACGAACAAGAGCATATTCCAAACAGTTTCCACAGACTGAAAAGCATGATATTGTCCAAAATGTATTCGTAAATATAATTATACATTGATCCATCTTTTAAAACAAATGTTCCCTTCCGAACGAAGAGAAATAGCCGCAGGTAATTACATTGCAGTCACCAAAATTTCTTTGCCGCCACAACACTCTCGGAGAAACACTGTTCACCAGGCATCCGTCAGGTACACTTACTTTCATCTGAGTGTTAGGTCATGTACTGTTACTCATTACTCCATAACATCTCCTAGATTTTTTCGACAGTTCAATGTGACGTTAAAACCTCACGAAGACCCTGCAAAATGACCAGAATTGAATAATGATTTAATTGATAAATGTACTTGATGAATTGCTAATTTGATGCACGATTAGCCTTAGGTTCGTGAATAATAATGCAAGAGTAGGAATGATAGATTTTGGAACCAATATTGGAAGTGATTTAGTATTTACAGAATTTCGTAGAAACTCGAATTGCGAAATACGCTTTACCGAAACTAGAAACCAAAACTAATTTAGATCACTTACAGGTTTTCTGAGACGGCTTCTGGTGTTTAATATACATAGCAACTTTTAACCATAATTCTTGATATTATAGTAAAATAGATAAACTTATTCCCCATAACTGCTTCGGTATTAATAAATAAAATTCAACACACCAACTCATAAAAGCTACCACATATATCCCAACTTTTGCTACACACACAAGAATAATTAAAAAAAAAAAAAAAAACAATCACAGGCAGTCCATGTCCATCGAATATCGTCTCCTGGCAAGGACACCAGATGTCACCCTGCACACAGGGCTGCACGAGACGACCCAGCGAACAGCATCAGATATGTCGGTGTGTCGACGTTGTTTACATCACTCCAAACAACGTCCAGAATTGGTGCGAGTTATTAGTGTCTTCCTGGCAGTGGCATGAGCACGAAAATCAAGTGCTGTCACCTCCCGGCGGAGATTCCCACCACTGGCCTCTGCACCTGAACTGCAACGTAAGTCCTCTGAAGCCTTTCAGATGGCTGTTTGACAGTTGGTTTGCACAACCCGCTTCAGAGATTGCCTATCCCAATTATGTAGTTTCTTCGACCTACTGTACCTGAGCTATGCTTAGCTCCAGTGCTTCGCTAACAGCGCCAAATTTTTAACTGCTGGTTAATAGCTCTGATGAAATGCTGAAATTATGGGCTCCTACAATCATGCCCTTTTGGTATACGCACGCCTCTCTTCGTTCACTCAATATGGCAGCAATCACGTGCATGTTATTCAAGAGTTTTTGCCTTCAATTATATAACTTTCTTCTAGGGGGAGGAACTAGGAGCAGAGGTGTGTACAATGACTTCCACATATCGTACGTGGTTCCTAATAGATTTTAGATTTAGGCACGTCTTCTATCCGTAACTTTTAGTTATCTCTTTCTCATTTTCATTTGAGGCAGAAAATGTTCACTTCACTAAAAATGCAATTATTTTTAACTGGTGTGTTTAGGTTTCTAGCAGCACTGCACTGTCAGCCGTTGTATTTGCAAATGGGCTGTGCGTGCAGCCAGTGCTCATGCACTGATACTACTGTGTTCTTTTCTTCTCTTCCTCCATGCTGAAAGTCACGATGCAATTGTACAACCTCTTGTCGGATTGTTTGACGCGAACACCGCTGCCGTCCCTCCCCCCTCCCTGTTTGTATCTTTGTTACGTGCACTTGGATAACGACAGTTTTTATGTATTTTCCGGTCTTATATCTCCTCGTAATTCACAGCCTTCTTGCCTTGGATTAGCTGGGAATTCTATGAAGTGATTTTTGGGTTGTTAGTAGAATGAAATTTATTGTTTCTTACTTTTAACAGATAATAAGTAGTCTTGAAGTAATTATAAACTTCAATGAAACTTTAGTTATCAGCAGCACGTTACTACTGTTCACATTTTATTTGTTGTGCAATAGTTGATTAGAATGATTCAATTAAAGCTGTCATATAATTATTATTTTTAAAATGGATTTATTTCAGATATGAAATGATCTCTACGTCAGTACATTTTTATCCGGTCGTCAATCAACATCTCACATAATTTTTCAGTTTTAAAATCCTTTGGGCGAAATTAGTTTAGATGCATAATTTCCCCATACCAAGTAGAGCGCGGCCGTGGTTCGCAAACTTCGCCGTTCACACTCGACATGGTTGTCAGCCAAGTCTGCTGAAGGTTCAGTTTGTGCGTTCATCAGAGAGCGAGCGGAATGCTAACGGCGTAGCAGGCAGCGGAGCTAAAACACCTCCGCAAATTAGCATGACAGACTTTACAACCTCACCCGTCTGAGTTGTTGCATTCCTGCCATCGTCAGGGTTGGAGGGAACACCTCTTTCTTCTTCTTCTCCCTCTCAGCTCCGCCCATTCCGCTATGCAGCAGGTTAAAGAGCGAATAAGCCTAACTGGCTTGGTCATGGAATCGTTTTTCACAGAGTCATGTTTCGACGTTCATTGCTTCAGAACATACACTGTCGATTAAAATTGTATGGATACAGCCTGTTATTTATATTTTGGGAAAAATTTTACTGAAGAATAATCTTATAATCTATGTATATAATTTTTTTAAACAACAACGAGCCAGATGTATGAAAATTAAAGGAGAAAAATTAAATTTTTTTAAATAATATACAAGATTAAAAATTCATTCACGCTCTGACCGACGCTTTTTCTTACACCGAAACAAAATATATTGTTGCAGCTACAAAATTGTTTGTGGTAATTCACCTTGCTAAGTTTTGTATCTGTGGCGATCACAAATTTATTCAGAGGTCAGCACTAAAATGATGGTACTATTGGAAAATATTTTTCTGTTCACCTCAAAATAAAACATCAATGTACACACATCGTTTGTGTGTGGTATTTTAAAACTCTAAAACCAGTAACAGTTTTATTTGTGTACATTTATCAGACTGTAACAAACATGCGGGTTGGATACGTGCTTCGTTTCCGAACCTGGCACATTTTCCTTTACTTTATTTCGTAAATTTAGTTAGTCTCTTCGTACTTCTGGTATTTCAACGTTTACTTCGACATCCCGATTATTATCTCAACGACACATTGAACAATTTAATTTCTCATAAGGTATGTAATTCCGTTCGATAGGATAGGCTCGAACACGGAAAGCGCACTCCGACGGTGCTGGGCTCCGAACCCCAGTTCGGAGCCTTCGATGGTTCAACTTCTTCGCCACACGTTCGTGAAGCTATATTTTGTTTTGCCAAACACGACAATTCATCTTAAAAACAGCTACGTTTTTTCTGTTTAAATATTTTTCTAAACGAATGCCCAGTGGCAAGAAATTGCTAGTTGGAGTCGTTTAAAATAAACAGTCAATATTTTATATAGATATCAAGAAACGCGAATTAATTTCTTAACTTTTAAGTGCCTGAGAGGGTGAACGTGTCGACTGCAATTTCATCCGATACGCCTGAGAACTTCTTTTTATAAGTTCTGTAAGTAATAAAGGGATGATATTACTTTTATCGTCGGGGAGGCAACATGTGCGTGAGTCATTCAAGTTGAATAGAGTTATTTAGTGTGCCTTGCGAAAAAGACATTCACGAACTCGTTGGCACTGCAGTTAAGGAGACTTGCGCCAAAGTGTTAAGCGGACCTAGAGAAAGAAATCGGTTGAACTCGAACCGTAGAATGAAGTCTACGAGCCACTTATAGAAAAGTGTGAAAAGGGAGAGAGTTCAATGAGAGACATGTATATTTCTGTTGTGATAAGTGTCGTGGGAAAGGTATTATAAATTTTATTTGCTCCAACGAAACTAAGTTATTTTTTATGTGAAGTGTGATGTAGTGAGTAATTGTTCTGCTGCACCAATTGAAGCTATCTCTTACTATTTAGCAGTGTACGTATTTCAATGATTTAGAACTAGTTCCATATTTAACTGATGGCGCCAATGCTATCCAATTAATAATCTAGCTGATCCCAAACCTGGAAAACTTATGTGGGAAAAAGTTTGGAAGCTTTTATTCAGTAATAGTACCATACTTAGATTAAGTGACCTGTTAACTAATATTTGGAGATAATGTCACATAGTTTTTTTCTTATATCCCAGTTCTAAAGTGGATGATAACTACAATAATAACTATGTGAAATGGAATAACTGTGTATTATAATTTAATGGTTCGGTGGTCAAATAATTAAGGGGAGCGAAATGGTTATACATAAAGGAAAGTGTTCTGTTTGGATCACCAGAAAGTAAGAACTATAGCAAAAAAGTAAAAATAAAATAAGTACATCTTGAGAGAACACAACAGCGTTAGTGAAATGGTTTAACAATGGGAAATTTGGAACATGTAGCAACAGGAAATTGCAAGTTTTTATCGACGCATTTTCTGGGTAATAATCGGGGGGAGGGGGGGGGGGGTCCCCTGCGTAGTAAACTGAAGGAAAAAAAACAATAATTAACTGATATGACTATTGAGCCTACTTTCCTCTAATAGGTGTAAGTAATTTTTTACGTAGTTCTTAAAAGGTGATATGGTAGGTAGATGAGCCTTGACGTCTCGCTGACAGCTCGTTAGAGATGAAACCAGAACCATATGAAATAGTAGTGAGACAGTTGCAAAGCCACACGTGCCTTACCCAGGATTCTTACTCAGAAAACATAACATGATTATAGGCTGTTCGCGACAATGTGAGCACTTTTGAAATCGACCTTAGAAGAATGTCACTGCTCCAACGTGTATAATATATTTTAACGGGCGCTCTGAGTGATATACGCCCAGTAAAATTGATAACGATGGATGAGAAGTAGTTGCACATATTAACGGCAAAGGAAAAGTGTTATGTAACTCTTTGTGATAACTTAGATTGTTTTTCTTTGGTTTTCTGTTTTTTTTATACATCGAAGTGTAAAAAAAGAGCAGATTTGGAAAATATTTACTTTCTTAATGATTTCACAGTTCAGTTTGACCGAAGCATCAATAAAGTGATGAGACCCATGGCAATGTTAATTTAACATAAGGCGGAACAATACACAACGAGCATACAAGTAGATCTTGAGCAGGGCTTTCAAAAGTGCTAATTTTACCGTGAACAGACTATAGCTTGCATGCATCCGACAGAATTGCGGAGGTAGGATTCAGAGCATCAACTCCGGATGCAATAAGTATAATGGTTTGGTAGATAGGGCTTACTAATCTGAAATATTTAAAGGTCCATCATTTTGAAAATAAGTGCCTGAGCCACTTAAATCATGTAAAACTACATGACTTACCGTAGCGCTCCTTGTGTGAGGAATTTGATGGAAGTCCGTTAATTGGTTACCGAGATAATTCATAAAACTTTATTTCACCATTGGACTATATCGTACAAAAAATCCCAAAAAGAAGTTCTGCGTACGGTACTTCTAATAGTCAACATACAACGTTTGGCTGAATTTGGTTTAATTGTTTAGTGGTAATGAAAACATTATCTAGGTTATTTATATGACCGCCATTTTGAAAATTAGTGTCTGATCCACTTAAATCATGCAGGTCTGAGTTTACGTGGCCTTGTGTAGCACTACTGGTGTGCGAAATTTGAGAGAAATTTTTTGAATGCTTCTGGTAAGATGTCATAATTGTTCAATTTTTTTCTCTGGCGCTATCTTATAAAAAGACCGGAGAAATAGGATCGCTCTACGCATAATTGATTTGTTGAATGAATACTGTTAGTATACAAAAGCCGGTAGAATTTTGTAGAATTGTTTAATATACAACATACTAATATAAATTATATATGAAGGCAACTTTTTAAACAAGGCCGGGCCCACCTAAAACATGTCAGCTTACATGGTATACCATATAACTACTTAATGTGTACAATTTGGTGAGAATCGCTGTATTCGTCCCGATATATGACATAAAAACTTAATTTTTCATGTGGTGCTACCTTCTAAATGCTGGAGAAAAGTTTATGAACTAGGTCATTTGATGCTCGCATAGATACTACGAGTATAAATGACTTCGTAGATATGGGATATTAAGCTAAAATGTTATATAACTACCATTTTGAAAATTAGTGTTTGTTTATCTTAAAAAATATAATTGATATGGCCTACCGAGTACTGCTTTCTGAAATGTGGTAATAATCGGTTGATTGTTTTTCGAGATATGATACAAAAAGTTTATTTTTTCATGAGGCACTATCTTGCAAAATGGTGTACGAAAGATACTTTGTGTAGACGAATTTTATGGTTGCAATTGATACTGCTAGCATACAAAGATAAATCGAAATTGATTACATGGTTTCGAAAATATGGCATACTAATATTAAGTGTCTTGATGATCGCTGTTTCAAAAATTAGTGTCTGGCACAAATAAAACACATCCATTCATATCACCTGCCCACAGTACCACTCGTTTGCAAAATTTGGCAGGAATCGGTCAATTTTTCCTGAGAAACAACACAAAATATTTATTTTTGCTAGAGGCACTATCTTACAAAATGGTGGACGTAGGAGACTCCGTGAAAACACATGTGATATAATAGATAATGCCTACTTACAAAGTTAAGATGAAATTGGTTACACTGTTTCGTACATTCATCTTACTATGTTAAAATATTTGAAAATAATTGTCTGACCCGATTCAAACATACAAATTTACATGGTCATTCGTGTTACTGCTTGTTTGCCGAATTAGGTAGTAATCGGTAGTTTGTTTCCCGAGATATGACATAATTTTATTTCTTCGTGTAGTGCTATCTTACGAAATGGCGAACAAAATTGGCTTTGTTTTGACATAAATGATGCTTGTAATAGACATTTTCAGCATACAAAGTTTGGTCGAAATTGGCGTAATGGTAAGCTAAATATAGCAAATAGAACTTGAAATATTTTATGGCCAATATTTTTCATGTAGGCGCATTATGCATTTAAACTGCATATGTTTACATGGCCTGCCATAGTATTACTTACGTGCAAAAATTGGCGAGAACATGTGGAGTGATTTTCGAGATATAAAGTAAAACTAAAACTTTTGTTTGTTAAAGTGGTGTTATCTTTCAAAATGGTGGACCAACGACGATATCTATCTCTAAATGCAATGCCCAAGTACATACAAGAATTTAGTTAAATCGGTTAAATGGTTCCTGATATGTGGCATATCTCCCCAAATTTACAAATTTCCATTTTGAAATTAAGGTACCCAGTGTGGTCGAAAACTATAGAAGTCAGATTTCCTTACTATGTACGTACATACATACCATACGTCAATCGAGTTTGGTGAACTTAGGTTAACGGGTTCAAAAGATTTTAGGGGTCACACACACAGACATACAGACAGAAAAGTAGTCTTATAAGCCTAGCTTTCCTTCGTAAAGTAGGCTTATAACTACAAACGACACATATATGGCTTGCCCAGAACAACGTGGCAGAAAAGTAGTCTTATAAGCCTAGCTTTCCTTCGTAAAGTAGGCTTATAACTACAAACGACACATATATGGCTTGCCCAGAATAACGTGGCCGAAAATAAAAAAAGTCTGCAATCTTGGGCATTAGGATGCAATCAAAATATTCCCCAGCGCAGGACGGTTGTCGTAAGTGAATTATACACTGTGTAACATATTTTAAAACAATCTTTAATTAAAATATACTAAAAAGATGACAATTCATTTTATATAGGTGTAAATGATTCCTTTTAAATGATTCCGTCATACTACATATAATAAAAGCGTGTGGCGCGATACGTTCTACTACACGGTGCAACATTCATGTTATAAAATATTGAATCGAACTGTCTTTGTGTTTAGCATAATATGTATTTCAGAATGGTTAAACATCATGATGTATCAACTTGCTCGTAAATTATGTCTATATTCATTTGTGATTTTTATACGCGAAGAACCTTTTTTTTTAACTTTAGACACTTCAAACATATCAGTAAATACTATAAAAAGTACACATACAAAGGTTTTAACTTGATCAATATTCTTAATATGTTAACGTAATCGATATTTAAAAAATGTTATTTTATTTGTGTTGAAAATTAACTTTTTGAATGGCTCCTACGGTTTTGTAAATAATGATTTTCCCCCAGCGTTTTGAAACCTAATTGGGTCAGATTGGCGTACATTTCCTAGTTGTGCTGTAAATTCCGCAACTTTACATTTTGCCACGGATTGTGGTTGAAGTTTGAAACTCTCAACGCGGACATCTCCTAATTGGCTTCTCATTAGACTGTGCCATGGAGACGACGTCATAACAACGTGGTAGATGGGATGCTGGGATTCTAGGACATTCAAGCTGAACAAAGTCGCCCAAGCAGGAAAGTGGCGTGAAACAGTGTTGGACACACACACATACAGTATTTCTGAACGCAAGAGGTGTATAGGCTGTTCACGGTAAAATTAGCACTTTTGAACGCCCTGCTTAAGATCTACTTGTACGCACGTTGTGTATTCTTCCGCCCTATGTAACATTGTCATGGGCCTCATCTGTTTATTCATGAGTCGGTCACGTAAAACTTTGAAATTATTATTAGAGTAAATATTTTACAAACCTGATCATTTTGACTCTTCGATGCATAAAAAAATAAAGCGAAAGAAATAATTTAAATTGTCAGAAATGTTTACCTAGCACTTTTTATTCAACGTTAAGATCCGGAACTACTTCTCATCCATCGTTACCAACTTTACTGGGCGCATCTCACTCAGGGCGCCCGTTCAAATATATGTAGGTAAGGGCAGTGACTTTTTTTCCATGGTTGATTTCAAAAGTGCTCACTTTATCGCAAACAGCCTTTACCTGTCAAGCGAGGACTACAGAACACATCATGTGAGAACTGAGAAAATTTTCATACATCTGAGGCATAATAGTTTAACCTAGATTTATTTGCACGTTATACAATCCACCGAAATCCACTCTGCATTTTGTGAAGGTAACAACAAGTTCGCGCTTACGTTCTCGTAAAATTTTCACTAATGCTGTTTCTCAAAATGTAAAATATATCTACAATAGGAAAAATTTTTCTATAATTTAGCCTACATTCAGAAACAAAGATAGGCTTATGATCACCTTTCTAGCTGTGTGAGTAGGTGTGTGAATAGTGCATGTATCCCCATAAAAACTTTGAAACGCGTAAACCGAATTTCATCAAACTCGGTACACTAAGAGTACTTTTTAAGGAAATCCATCCGACTTTTATAGTTTTTAAACCCGACAGCTGTTTATTTTAAATATGATTGCCATTTTGAAATCTACTATGTCATATCTCAGGAACCATTTAATACGTTCAAATTTAATTATGTACGCAGACAGTACATCCCGTAAAGAATTGTGCTGCGGTTGGCCGATGTAAGGGCTGCCAAGCAGTGAGCCGGAGCAAGGAGCAGAGCGACCTTGGCCGGCCGAACCGTTGTTTGTAGAAAAACAAATTCCAGGGGATTGAGCGTGAGGTCGGGAAGGAACGATGTAAGCTCGGAGCAATGGCGGCTCTGGGAGCCATCTTGCCGGCGACGCCGGAGGCTCTGCCTGTGACCTGCCTGACGAGAGGACCACCTCCCGTGGCCCTGCTTCAACCCCGACGAGCCCACCGTGGAAAAAATTTTCTCGAGACGTCGTCACCTTAAGGATAAATATATTCCCTGGTAGGGCGACTCAGGCACGATAGGATTCGAGACACGCGAAGGCATAATAAGCTCCCTCAGAATAGAGTTGTAGCCTCGTTACGCTTATTGCTTGTAATGATTGAGATAAGGCATCAGCACCTCCTAGTGTGTGAACAGAACTGATTAACGTGATCCCAGCACTTCTATTGCTGACTGGTTTTAATGTGGATTGCTAGACGCTTTCATATAACGTACTTGTATTGTCTTGAGGTTAATAAAAGTTGTATTTTGTATTTTAGTGCTTTTCCATCTAACTACCCTTATCCCCCTAGTTAATGTGTGACCTGCTCCATCCTCAGGACAGGCCACAGCAATTGCATTTAGAGATATGTATTTTTATTAGTCTACCATTTTGGAAGATAGCACCATGTGAAAAAAAGAACTATTACGTTATATCTCGGAAACGTCTTAGGACCTCGGCAATTCTCTCCATACATAGCATTAAAATAGTACTATGATATATGCCATTTACACTGATAATGATGTATGTACGTATGCGTATGTATGTAGAGTATTTGTATACATACAACATATTTCTTATACATTGGGACAAACTTGGGTAGGTTATTCCTGGAGGTATAAGAAGACTAAAGATGTATACAATCCGTGGCCCACCTCAAGAGGGACGGGCGGTACAGGGCGTTAGAAGTGGATGTAAAGGCGTACTTTATGTACGATAATATGAGTATGTCTTGTAATGTGAGTCCGTGTTTCATTATTTGTCACCAAAGATTTGGTAATGCTAAACCCATACTTTACCATTAATTGAAATAGCGTGGCAACCCCACATATCTGTTTGATGGTGTTGGGTAATGCATTCAATACATGTACTTTTTTTTAATGAGAACAGTTTAACGAAATACTGTACAAAATCCCATTTATAAACTGATAGACATATTCATATTGTCGAACATAATGTATTTATTTACCTCAACATTTAACGCCCTCTACTGTCATTCTTTTTTATGTCGACAAAATTTTGGTTAAAAAAGTACGAAAGGTTAAAAATTATTTTGGAAGAACTGCGTATAAAGCATTCGTTTAAAATCGAGGGCATGGCTCCCCCAGTCATCAGTAAACTTTTTGTGTAATTCATGTAGGAAAATAGAAAAACCTGTACTCCCTCAGAGTACATTTGACTTCTGATGCGATGTTATGTTATATGATTTAGGGCCTAAGTAAATTTCTGGCGTTGGTAAACCTAATACCAAAGAACAAACCATTATTAAAATTTTTTTCCTAACTCTAAATAAATTATAATATTGAAACTAGCCCAGACATAACGATCTGATAAGAAAAAAGTACTAGTAGAAACACTTACACAGAATGTTTACATTACGAAGCTTTTTTCCTAGGGTTAAATAGGGTAAAACATTATACTCTGACTTTCCAAATTGTTTCGTGTGTACGGTAGTTCGTCTTAAACTTTTAAATTGTCACAATTTTTAAAATTATATTATGATCTATAAACAAAAACCTATTTCTGCCAAATTTTTTATACTGAAAAAATCTTTAAGAAGCATCATATACGCCAACACATAGCCACTTTTGTCGGCCATTTTGTAAGTTACCTCCATGCGAATAAATGAAGATTTCATGTCACATTTCGGAAAACAATAATTAACCTTTCCCATCAAATTTGGCAGACAAGTAGTACTGCGGTAGATGATGTATAATGGCATATTTTAAGAATACCAGACACTTATTTTCAAAATGACTGTCATAATGCCATTTTAGCTTAGAATAATATATCGTCGGAAATATGTAACCAATTCCAACTTAACTCTCTATTCTTGCAGTAGAGTTTACAACTATCAACTGTATCTACAAGAAGCATCTTTTGTCCGCCATTTTATAAGATAGCTCCACATGAATAAATTAATTTTTTTATCGTATCTTAACATCGTATGCTAGCAGGAGATATTACAATTATTAACTTTATCTGTATAAGCCATCTTTTGTCCGCCATTTTGCACGATGTTACGCTGATAAATAAAGTTTTTATGTAATATATCTGGAAACAATTGCAAGATTCCTACCAAATTTGGCAAGCAAATATTACTGAAGCAGGTGGTGAAATAATGGTATGTTTTAATTCAGTCAGGAACCTATTTTCAAATGGCTGCTATATAAATAAAGGTCAGTATATTTTACCGACGAAATAAATTCTAACTTAATTTTGTATACTGGCAGTTTCTATTACAACCGTCAAATTGGTATAACTTATACATAACAATTGGTATATATCATATTGTAAGATAGCCCCACATGAAAAAAATAAGGATATGTTGTAATATCTTAAGAAACAATCAACCAATTCTTACCAAATTTGGCGAAAAAGCACTGAGTAAGCCATATGATTTTATGCATTTTTAAAGTGTGACATTTAGTTATTTTCAAAGTGCAGCTATAAAATCATTCTAGCATAGTGTGGTATATCTATGAAACGATGCAATAGTTTTTTACTTAAATTTGTATACTGGCAGTATATATGTCAATCATCGAATATGATAATCCATAACTTTTTTGTCCTCCATTTATGAAGATAATCACATGAAAAATATGTAGGTTTTATGTCATATCTCTAGGACCAATCTACCGAAACCCGCCAAATGTTTCGCGCAAATAGAGCTACATTATGTTATGTAAACTTACATGTTTTAGGTCGTGCAGTCCGTTTTTTTAATGCTGTTAATAAAAAGTAATTTAGGTTAGTTTGTTTCATATTTATATATATATATGAAACACTTCAACAAAATTCAACCAGATTTTGTACACTAAGAGTATTCATCGGAGGTATAATTATTTATATAGATACTATGTATTTAACCTGTTCAGTATCTGTGTCCATGATCGAGGACATGTTGCAGTGTATTTCTGGTTGCAACGCTACACAACAAGGAATCACTTGCTCCTGTTTTGACCGTCTTTATTCCGAGTAGTCTGATTTGTTGAAGTTTCAACAACTCGTTTGTGAACTACAACAAACACGCACCACGTTTCCCACTGGTCACGGGACGGGCGTCCTATACAAGTACAGCGCACGCCATACATTTCAAGGATTTCAACGCTTCAGCTCGGAAATTAATTCGGGACTGAGACAGTTAACCAATATTTCTGCAAAATAGTACCACGTGAGATAGTTGAACATTTTGCTATTATTCTAAGGATAATCCAACTAATTTCCAACAAATTGTGCACATCATTAGTGCTACAAAATGCTATGTAAACTTAGAAGATTCAATTGTGTCAGACAACGATGTTCAAAACGGCGGCTTTATAGATAATTGAGATAATTTTTTCATATTTATTAAAAAATTTAACCAAAATGAACCAAACAATTTATGTTGACAGCATATTAGAAGCACCGTGTTCAAAAACCCTTTTTTTTAATGGCAATTTTGTACGATAGCACCAAATAAGAAAATGAAGTATTTATTCTTTTTCTCAGCGACCAATCAACCGATTTCCACCCAATTCTTTACACAAGTAGCGCTACGGTAGGACATGTAATATTACGTGTTTTAAGCGACCCAGACACTTATTTTCTAAGGGATGGCCCTGCAATTATGTGAGGTTAGTAAACGCTATAATTCGAAACATTAGACTGATTAAATCCGGTTAATGCACGTGTGTAATTGAAATTTGCATCAGTACTATTGCATATGTTTCTGGTTTCATCTCTTATGATATTGCATTCAACGAGATTTCAAGTCCTGCCTACTATATTAGCAGTTAAGAACTTAATTTTAAATTAATTGCGTTCAACGAAGTGGAAAGTAGGCTCGTTATTTTTATCAGTAACTTATTGTTTAATACTAAATCAACTAAAATTCGACGTCACAATGTTTTTAGATTCTTCTCTTTAACAAAATATAATTCCTTACAAAAGTGGCCAAAATTTCACTCACACGGTAGCCATATTTGATGCTTGCCAGCATGCTTCATCGTTACAATCCCGTCTATTTGGATTAGCGACTCCTTTCTCCAGGCTTAGTAGTAGTTCCCAAGCCAATCACGGAAGTTCTTTCCTGCAATAACCAGGTCATGAGAGGCCTTATCATTTAGCCGGATACTCACAGCAGCTAATAACAATAGAAAACCTGTAGCACCAAGGTCTTCATAGCACACTGAAAACCAAACGAATCTGCACTTAGAAAACTTCAGTAAATATCATCGCCTCTCATCATCGGAAATTTGTGTGACCAGATGAATTTGCTAACTTCTGCCTTGTTGAGGTGTTAGTTATTTGGAGCATAATCGAGTATACCTGTGAGCAAGTGTACAGCAGACTAGCTTGGCGTTCGTTCGATTCCATGCCCAGATATATAGACTTGCGAATACAAGCACGAGAGGGTTTGACAACTTACTAGAGGAACCCATTCTCTGTTCTGCAGGTGGGCGGAACAATGTCCTGATGGAATAGTATTTTAATATTTAAATTTACTCCAGGTCGTACCTTACAATGTATCATAGACAAGATGGATATTGTAATCTTCCATCACCTTCTCCATCATAAAGACAACATCCTGTCTGAATCCAATCTTTATTCTTAGTGAGGACATTTCTCAGGAAATGAGTGTTCATTAAAATGCTATGCATAATGCCGCAAGTTCGTAGAAAAATGCATATACCTCAACATTATCGCAAAGTGCCAAAACAGTTTGTTAACAACCTCAAACATAATTCAACAATCCAGGCCGATATAAATTGACCTTAGACAACAAATAGCCCTCAATAGACCTCTATAGGCGTAAATAGAACCGTAGTCAGCCTTAAAAGACCTCATTGACCACAAAAAAGGAATCTAAGAAGGACTTATGAGAACTCATTTCACGTAAAAAAAACCTCAATCGATCTCAAAACCTCGGTCCACCTTACTCGACTTCAAAATTATCAAATTCTCTAATAATCTTGAATTTTAATTGCAGTTACCATGTCTACTTATATGCAGAAGTAGTAATGTGTGATACGGTTAGTTAAATTTAAAATTATTGATTTATTTACACGATCTGTAAATTAGCACTATGATTCTTTCATCTGCAGGCAGTTCATGAGAAATACCTAACAACCCCGTGTTATAGACACTTTACTCCAGCTTATTAATGCGGAATAATCACCAACTCTTGGCATCGCGTGCAGCTGGGATGACCTCGTTGGCTGCATGTTACATTAACGTTCAGCAACAACCCTGCGTGAGCTTCGCCTTAAGCTCAAGGAGAGCTTTAAATATTCGCAAGTTTGCAAGGATTCTGTTTTCGCCTGTTTCCAAATTCCTTCAGGTAATCCAGTTGTACAAGGAACTGAAATTAACACGTTTTTGAAGTTAGGCTTTAAAATAAATCGCAAATAAGATTTCTATCCATATTTTCAGTACTTGTAAGAAACAAAAGAAATGTTTTAGCTAACTTAATTATATTTTTTACGAGGGGATATTTCTGTCTCAGCCTAAAACTAACATCTTGATATTGCTGAAATGTAGGTACATTACATTGTCGTGAAGAGTACACATATTATTGCTGCCCGATCTGTAGTACATGAACGAGCGAGATAGCGAAGTTATAAACGTTTGGACGACCTGGGTTCGACTCCCGGTCCGGCCATCTTGGTTTCGATTCTCCATAGTTCCTCGAAACCACGCCAGTCGAATTATGGGATGGTTCTTTACTACAGACAATGGTCATTACCTTCCCCATTCCTTGTTTTTCGAGAAACTTGCTCCATCTCTAATGATATCGTTGGAGACGAGACAATAAGCCCTCACTATCTGCCTACCTTTATTTACACGCTAGCGATGGTTTATACCATTTATTTTTTTCGTAATATTTCATATTCCTCAAATTGTTGAAAAAATAAATAAATAAACAAACAAAACAAGTGTACAGAAGTGATATCCCGTGAATGTTGGTTGCTGCGTTTATTGCCGTTGAAAGGAGAGTGGGGTCTGACCGGGTTCATCATGATGTGAACGGTTTTTCAACGGTCCGACTAGCGTCTGGTGTGTTCGTCGCTAGTGGCGGAACGGCGTATGACCTGGCATCGTTGTTGCCAGAGGTAGAAAATAAATAGGCCGACCTGTTTTCCGCGAAAAGAATTACGCTGAGGCTAGACTTCAATATCCTATGTGCACATTTGCCGTCTTCGTTTGCCTATTGGTCACTTGTCTTTGTGTGGAGAGCCAATCAGAATAAAGTTTCTCGCGTACTGAGCGCCCGTGATTCGCGGGCAGAAAGACGAGAGGCGTGACGATTTTAATGGGCCAATCACGAAAGTGGTCCTGAACTAAAGAGTTTTGGAGCACAACTTGTCCCGAAATCATCTCGCGAAAAACAGGCGCCCCTAAAAATAGGTAAATACACAGAGGCGAGATGGCGTGGTGGTGGGCCATTGATGTGGGCGTGTCATTCTCAGATTGGCTGTGCTATGCCCTATGTTCCCCAGTGACTGGACTGCAGCCTGATAAGTATATCTAATGCGCTGATTGGCGGACGGCGTTGTTGCGACGGCGCCAGCAAGTGAGGAAATTTTGTTGACGTGTGCGGTTTGGCTTCGGGGTCCATGAAGCTGTTTTCCATCTATGAGGCGTTTTGTTGGAATACGGAGACGCGAGTTCGTATATCACGAACAGTTTCACTCGTGAGTTCTTAGCGATTGTGTACAACTGCAGTATTTAGACTGGCCGGATTATGATGACGTTGCTCAAATCAGACAATTCTGAAGTCATCGGGCGAGAAAATAAATTTGAGTATATCGAATCACAGAATTGCAGTCACCTTCACGTGCTCTAGAAATTCAAATGTTCTGTCGTGTACAAGACTTGCGTCTTCTGTTTATACACACCTCTCATAGTTCTCACCGCCGAGGTTAATGAGAGTGGTTTGTTTTCTTGAAAAATATTGATGAGGCGTTGGCGCACTGCAAGAGAAAATTTGTACTAGACTACGCCGATTAATTGAACTCATTCCTTGGCGCATTCATTCATGTGCTGAAGTGTTGCGACAGTGTGAATATTTTGGCGTGTGCTATACTTACGTTGGGCATGATTCTTGCGACCAGTAAACAGCGCACTGCGATCTCGATGATGTTTGCATTAACTTCTATTCGCGATATCTCCCCATATAGCTATGACGCGTTTGGTCGTTTCCTAAATATGCCATGTAACACAAGCTTCTTTTACTTCTGTTACCACACAAGTGCCTTACTTTTGGTTGAACTAAATTTTTTATTTTATTTTATTTATAAATTATAATATTACGTTTTAAATTAATGTGGATAATAGCAGCGAGAAAACAGGTGTGTTGGTAGTGATGACTAGTCGATTATAGTTCTCGTGCAAAATATTATTACACCGAGTGAGCACGAATGCGGCGCGTTGTCCCTTTTGTGTACATTTTTAGATTCGGTAAAATATTGTTTTCATGAGGCGGAGAAATATCTTGAAAGTAGAACTTTTGCAGGGCTTCAGAAAAGTGTGAATTAACCGTGAATGGACTCTACTGGGCACTGATTCCTTTCTGTGCACAATACGTTGTAAGTACGGCCGCATACAGCGAGGCCATAACGACGGGGAAATATTAAACGTTCATTCCTTTAAATGTATTGCAAAATTTTTGTTTCCGCCTCAAAAAAAATTAGAAGCGCTCAATTACACTCCTCACAAAAATCATGTATAACGATCCGATTCTTTCTCGTCTCATTTTCGAACGAGTCAGTGACCGATTTATATTACCAACGTTTATTTAGGTTATAGTCAGGAAACAGTACCGCAGAAAGTTATTTTTCTGGTCTTCCGTAGGCTCGTTTTCATGCAAATTTCTCGAATTACATGAACAGCTCTCTAGAGTGTAATTTCCTTCCATTACGTGACACTGTCTTTGCATTTTTGAAATGATATGCCATCTAGTTCGGTATTCTCCTAAGCGATTATTTCTGTTATAAAAGTATATTTTCCTCTGCAACTCCTCAATTAGAGAACTTTTTTTAGGAGTATTAATTTCTTGTGCAATCATCTTCACCATTTGGCAGTTAAATGACTACAGTTTAATACTTCCGACTCAAAAAAAATTTCCTCTTCTTGCAGGACGTACATAGTTTAGTTTTCGTTTCCGTTGAACCAATACTTTTTATACGACTTCAACTTTCCAATTACAGTTGCAGATCGCTTCGTAGTACAATCAATTAAAATAGCGAAATGCTTCACACTTCCGTTCCTCTCAAATCCCGGTGATTTTCTGTTTACTTATTTTGGCATTGTCTTCACTATTATATGAAATTTTAATTTAATTATGAAAAGCAACAACTGAATGTTCTATGTGTGCAGAATCCAAACCCGCATTGTTACAAACACGTGGTTATTGGAGAACTCTTAATTTTGATCGCGACAAACGTGTACATATTCTCTCTCTCTCTCTCTCTCTCTCTCTCTCTCTCTCTCTCTCTCTCTCTCTTCTCTCTCTCTCTCTCTCTCTCTCTCTCTCTCTCTCTCTCTCTCTCCTCTCTCTCTCTCTCTCTCTCTCTCTCTCTCTCTCTTCTCTCTTGTGTGTGTGTGTGTGTGTGTGTGATTTTTTGTGAGTACAAAACCATTTGGCATGATAGAATATAAAAATACGGAATGTAGGTTCCATGATTGGGAAATTTCGCGTGGTTTCAAAAGAACGTATGGCACAGAGGATACAAAAAAGTGGTACCAAATGTGCCAACAGTACGGCAGAACATGGTTCGCCAGACAGTAACTATGAGACGGAATCTACAGCAAGAAATATTTCAAGGCATGGCGTTCCCAATCCAACATTGCGTACGTTTCCCGAGATTCGCCAAGTCAATAGCGATCGAGTCTGCTTAAGTCGAACGGTCCGCCTCGCCATTTCGCTTCTGTGTGCTTAACATGCTCTGCGCTTAAGCTCTTGGATCATGTTTGACCTTAACAATCGGCTTCGAGCACTCCAAGCCCGAATAAGTGATATAAGTTAATGAAAAATCTAGTCACTGGAAGCAAGTAAGTGGCTGTCACAGACTGGTCGATAAGTCGAATGAACGAGAAATCAGTGTCACTTTGTCGTATTCATTGTCATGTCTGGAGATAAGACATAAGGCATTTTTTTTTTCGTGCTAAAGATTGAGACTGATATTCTCTACGCAATAAATCACATGAAAGCAATTTTTGTCGATATGAAAACAAACTGAATTTATTTTGCAATTCGTAAATAATTCTTGACGTGCGTGTAGTGTCGCCACAGCCCACAGCATACAGTACATCGCGCGTTCGTAAGGCGAACGCTGTGCCCATTACTAGGGCCACGTGTTTTTCGCGAAAAGTATTCACGCGCAGGCTGTACTTCAACATTTCCGTGCACACTTGGGGGGTTCCCTTCGGCTATTGGCCGCGTGCCTGTGAGAGAAGACACCTCCTGCTTGACTGCGTCAATCAGAAATAAGTCAATCGGACATTAAGCATCCATAATTCGCTGGCAGACACCTAAGACGTGTGACGGAGCAAATCATCCCATCGCGGAATTTGTTCTGAGCTAACGTGCTGGAGAGAACAATTAATCGGAGAATATTTTCGCGAAAAACCAGGCGTCCCTACACATTACTCTGTGCGAATACGACTACTTCACGCTTCTTAAAAAACGCAATCGCAAACTTAACAGCAACTGTTTTGCGACGTAAAAATACTGCATCCTTCGGTAATAAACGTGTTTTGTACATTTAAATCGCTTTGCAATTTTTTTTTTTATTAGTTGGTCACAGGCATCCGCCATTTCGCAGCGCCGCGAAGCAAACTTTAAATTAGTAAAGTTCGGTCACCGTAATCACAAGCCATTTGCAACTTATTTCAGGTGAAGCCATTTCCATTGGTTTCCACTAATTTCGATTAATTTCCACTGTTTCGCTTTTAGAATAAATATGCGCTACCCTGTACTCGACTCGTAGCTAGGAATAGAAAATCCCGCGTAGGCTGTTCACGACAAAGTAAGAGCTTTTTAAATCAACCTTAGAAAAAATCTGCTGCCCCTGCCTGCATATATTTTTACGGGTGCACTGAGTGACATGCGCCCGTTGAAGTTGGCAATGATAGATGGAAAATAGTTCCATAACATAACGTCGAATAAGAAGTTTTAGGCAACCATATGTGATAGCTTCAATTATTTATTTCGCTTTCTGTTTTTTTTAATGCATCGAATTGTAAAAATAACCATATTTGTAAAAAATTTTATTTTCTTATAATTCCACAGTTTCTTTGAAACTTGCGTTATTGCAAATATTCAGCATGGCATGTTTGGAACTGTTACGCATAATTAAATTACGCAAGCATACTATACAAGTATTACGTAAGCATACTATACAAGTATTACGTAAGCATACTATACAAGTATTACGTAAGCATACTATACAAGTATTACGCAAGCATACTATACAAGTATTACGCAAGCATACTATACAAGTATTACGTAAGCATACTATACAAGTATTACGCAAGCATACTATACAAGTATTACGTAAGCATACTATAAAAGTATTACGCAAGCATACTATACAAGTATTACGCAAGCATACTAACAAGTATTACGTAAGCATACTATACAAGTATTCGATTCCGAGAGGAAACATTCTTACGTGGTATATCGTCTCTTCTTCCTTTTGATATGTAAATATAATATAGTTGAAAGTTTTATACAACTCGTGAAATAGGCCCATGTTACAAAAAGATTATTAACTTTGTATCTGGTGTGTATCAAAATGGCAGAAAAGAGGGCTGTCAAAATTTAGCTATATATATATACCACCAGTCCAGTTAAGGTTAATAAATAGAGATTTTCGGACATACGCCATTGCGATTTTTTCCATGGAAAAACAGGATTGAACACGAAAAAATATACTCAAATAAGACAAGTATCCTATGGACGAGAAAATAATTATATGTATACGGCATTTGGAACATTCCAAGAGGTAAAAGAGTTAAAAAATAGAACAGCAACTAATAACGAAATTTATGTGCATATATATATATACACTACTAAAGGCTGTTCACGGTAAAGTGAGCACTTTTGAAACCCTAGTTACTTTTCCCTTTCAGCCATTTTTTTTATCCTTTAACCATATTTTAAAATAAATATTGGCATGTAAATAATAAACACAATGTGTATATTGCACCGCGCTCGGAGGTTAAGGCTAAAATAAAATGCATTTATTGATTATTATTTCAAATGGGAGGGCTTTCAAAAGTGCTCACTTTACCGTGAATAGCCTTTAACTAGGGGCACCTGTTTTTCGCGAAAAGATTTCGGGACAAGTTGTGTTCTTAAACACTTTATACCAGAACTACTCTCGTGATTGGAGCATTTGTATTGTTACGCGTCTTATCTGCCTGCCCGCGAATCACGGACGGTTAGTGGGGGAGAAACTTACTTATGAGTGTCTCCCTCACGTAACAGACTGTCTTTACACAAAGTCAAGCCACCAATAGTCAAACGAATATTACAAGTGTGCACATAGGTTATTGAAGTCTAGACTCTGCGTAAATACTTTCGCGAAAAACAGGTGGCTCTAGCTATAACAGATAACACAGAAAACAGGTGGTTCTAGCTATAACAGATAACACAGAAAACAGGTGGCTCTAGCTATAACAGATAACACAGTAAACTACACAGGCTAGAAAACTGCTTGGAAAATAGGACAACACTGACAAAATAAGTAGGAACAAAATGGGACTACATAACAAAAAAAAACCACTCAAACTCACAGTAAAGGTTCATTAAGTTGACTGATTTTATAAGCTATAAAATTATTCTAACAATTTTTATTCCTTCATTACATTTATACGTTTCGGACTACAAAATTCCTCGGAATGTAAATACCTAGAGTAATACCAAATATATAGCAGAAAACAAATGAAGTGTGTACAACTTATTTTTTTCAAGTGAAGATTATCCGAAAATGTGGATGAAAATACACACACACACACACACACACACACACACACACACACACACACACACACACACACACACACACACACACATACATACATATACATATATATATATATATATATACATACATTTTGCTCTGTTACAAGCCTCTGGTAATATTTAATAGAAATACGTTTAATGTATACTTAAAGTTGGCATTTTATGTCAATACTTACAGGCAGCAATTCTGGAAATAAATATCTGGCCTATTGAAATTCTTGCAAAATAAGGCAAGCCAAAATTTTTTGGTCATCAATTGCCTATTTTCTTGAGATAAACTGCAAAAGACATATTACTTTGATGGAATCATATGTGAAATATTTTAATTAACTAATGAGACACTTTCAGGATAGCAAATCGAATACTTCTACGGTTGCCTTAAAAATATTTTAGGAGCGCCAATTTTAACACATTTGCGACCAGCCCCACATCTGGTGGGTAAGTTGCAAATTTATAAAAATGCATGGTAGGTACTGTACTTCCTATCATAACTGTTACATTAAGGTCGTTGATCTATGAATAGGGGTAGTGAAATTTCGCGAAAAGATTTCAAGACAAGTTATATTCCAAAACACTGCAGGGTAGTTCAGCAATCTTCATTGGCTCAATTCCTTTTGATACGTGTAAACAGTCAGCATGAGAATCACGTAGGAGCCGTGGTGATGTTGCTGAATTTCGAGTGGCCCGGTCAAATATTAAGACGTCTTCTCAAGCATTCAGCAACCAATGGCAATAGACAAACTGCTGTTGGGCGCTAACAGTATTGAAGTCTACCGTGTGCTCATATTTTATTTTCGCGAAAAATCACTAGCTCTATCTATGAAGTATAGCCAGTAGCCAGTCAAGAAACTAAGATCATGGGTGCGACACCATTAAAGGCTGTTCACGTTAAAGTGAGCACTTCTGAAACCAACCTTTGAAAAAATATCACAGCCCCTACCTGCATATATTTCAACGGGCACAGTGTCTGGCATAAACCCAGTAAAGTTGGTAACGACTTAGTGAAAGTAGTTCCAAGCCTTAAAGCTAAATTTAAAATGCTAGGAAAACACATTTTGATACTGAAACTATTCAGTTTTCTTTCTTTCGTTTTAAAATTTTTTTAACTGTAAGAATTGGCATATTTTTAAAACATATAAATTTCTTATAATGTCACATTTTTACGTAACCGACGCAAGAATAAAGTGATCAGGCCCATGACAATGTTAAATTTACGTACGGTGGAAATATACAATGTAATCTAAGAATTAGATAGTAAACAGGGCTTTCAAAAGTGCACAGTTTACCTTGAACAACCTCTATCAACAGAATGTTATTGACAGAGTACGGAAATATACGAGGGTTACCCTCTTGTACTCTAGACTGCACAGTCCTTCGTATACTCTAAGCAATGTCTTGTATTGACCGGATGATTAATGGAAGGGGGAAAGTGTCACAGCGTGCAGTCACAGAGTACTTCAGCATACAGAGGTGAAACAGTCGCTTATTCCGCGAACTCCAGCCACACACGCCGGCAACGAAATTACGTTTCTGGCCAGTGACGTCTCGGAAGAATTGTTCGCCAACCACCCCCCCCCCCCCCATATCACATAATTACTAGCTGGCAGCCCAACTAGAACGGGATTTTCCGTAGCGTGCACTAGGCGATCAGACTCGGTATACAGGCAGAAAATACGGCGATCGTATTATCATCTTTCAAATTTAAAGAGTCAACGACATCGACTGAATCCTTTGGTATAAATGTCGGATAAAGTACAGCACTGAACCAAACATTTCTTATTTTCATCACTGGAAACCATACATTTCAGCGGTGCTGCAATTTTTAATCGACATTAGCCGATCAGACGTCATGTGGTGCAGTCAGTTGGTGCGCCACCGATCTGGTGCGCGGAAGGCTCTGGGTTCGAATCCCGGGTAAGGCATGGGTGTTAATTTAAGTTAGTCTGTAAGCCGCCCCCTGCTAAGCTTCCAAGCATATAATCGGGGAACGTTAAAAAGCCCTTTACAATACAATACAAGACATTTTCCGAATATATTACCGAATCGTCTGTGTAAAGCGGTCTTGTTTTTCGTAAAACGCCAGTGTGTGTTGACAGGCCGCCAGTGCCGATGAGGTTTCAGTTCCTGGTGAACTCGAGTGGGGGTCGGGACCGCGGTTGACTCCCCTCCCCAAGGCTACCGGATTCAATTCCTGGCGGATCGCTCCCGTATTTTCGCATGTGGTAATCGTGCTGGGCGATGCTGCTGGTCGGCGGGTTTTCTTTGGGATCTCCCGTTTCCCTCACCATTTCATTCCGGCCCTGCTCCATTCTAGCCTCGCTTCACCCTCATCAGCTCTCAAGACCTCGATTTTAAGAGCCACCCAAATCTCGTCACTCACCCGAGTCGGACTCCGCCCAAGTGGGTAACGTGACGGGCGTTGCCATTGGCCGGCGGGTTTTCTCGGGGAACTCCCGTTTCTCCCCCCCCCCTGACATTCTCCAGGCTTGCCGAGAACGATGTCTGTGCCTCTCAAGTGCAGACAGTTGTCTCCAAAACAGCGTCAGTCAGTTCCTATCTAACCATGTTGACTCTGCCTCAAGTCGGGATCAGTTCCTGTAAACTTATTAAAATTTTTACAAACAATTATTTTGTAGTTATTTGCCAAGATTTTTTGTAACACTGCAATTAGGCCTAAATTATAGTAGATTTTACAATACGTTACAACAAAATGTGTACAACTGAAGTTGAATTTTAACAATAAATTAATGCAGATTTCATATTTATTATAAACATGGCTATATATAAACGATTATGAACATTTCCTAACAAATACGTTTTAAAGAGACAATATTTTACTTGATCCCTTACAAGAGAACTTTTAGCAACTAGTTCCCATATAATTGTTTTTAATACGTACAGATAAGTTTAATGTATGCGTGGATGTTCTCACGGCACTGAGAAAAAAAACCTTTATCTAACATGGTACGTTTTTACGTGTTATACCACCTAGCATTAAAAACCACCTGGCAAATATTGTGAAACTGCTTTCTTTATAGCAAAGAAAAAATAATTGAGGCGGTTTTCTTCGCAGTAATAATTTCTTGCTTTGATTCAAAGGAAGGTTAAAAAAAAAACTTGGTCTATTGTTGTTAAACATTTTCTATATACATTTCCGTCTTATTGCAATACTACCAGTCTTTATATTATAAAAAAAATTCCTTCAACTTTATTTTGATTACACTACATATATATTGTGTTAATCAAAGAAAACTTTTAAAAGATATAATTTTTTTTCTTACATTTTATTTTAAGTATTTAATATAAGTTAGTAAGTGCTAAGTTATGAAATAACGAATTCCTTAAATCGTGGATGAAATGGTTTAACTTTCGAAATACTTAAGCTGGCTTTGCCTCAAAGAATGCTTCTGATCTAGTGGGGCGGGAATGCAATTGCCAGCCTGGACCAAACAAGAAAAATTGGTTTGTAACAAAACATCTTTACGATGGTTCAATATATAACCAAAACTTTCTTTGTGGTAACAAACCACGTATTGCAGCAAAGGAATTGTTTTTAGAGTGAACCCCGTATTTTGCTTACGGCACGGCATTAAGCTGTTCCCGGTAAAATGAGCACTTTTGAAAGCTCTGCTTTAGATCTAATTGTATGCACGTAGTGTATTTTTCCGTCTTATGTAAAACTAACGTTGCCATGGGCTTCATCATTTTATTCATACGTAGGTCAATTGAAACTGTGAAATTATTAGAAAAGTAAAATAGCGTAAATCAGCACATTTTAAAACTTCGGTGCATTAGGAATAAAACGGAAAGCGAAATAAATAATTTAAGTTATTACAAATGGTTACCTAACACTTTTTATTTGACGTTAAGATATGGAACTACTTTCCCTCCATCGTTACCAACTTTACTGGGCACATGTTGCTTAGTGCGCCCGTTAAAATATATGCATTTCCCACACCGATCGCAGGGAAATTCCGCTAGCCCACACGCACGAAGGAGCTAGCAGAGAAACGATTTCAACGACTGCTCACGGTCGATTGGAAACTGCCGAAAACAACCTTAGAACAAAATTACTGCGCATTAACTACGTACAATCCATTCACAGCTACTTCACACTTCCAGATCGCCTTTATCTCCAACTTGTTTCTTTGTAAAACAAAAAAAGAAACGCCAGGCCGGGAAGTTCCTCAGTTGATCCTGTAAGTCTCGTATAATTAAGTTGAGTTAAGTTGAGAGCTTTATGCGGCCCTTAACCACGAGGTCTTGAGAGCCGATGTTAATGGAGCAGCACTTGCGAAAATCCGGGAGTGGCCCGGCCGGGGATTGAACCCTGTTCGCCTTGGCGGGAGGGAGCAATATAACGTTCAGCCACCGCGGCCCCCTCTTATAAATACGTTATATAAAACCCGAAGAACACTGTTTTATTATAAACAGTTAACATTTTGAAAGCAGTTTCTCAAACGTCTTTAAGGCGATGAATTCGTGAGTAGATGAAGAGTTGTCACGAGATATTTTGAAGATTCGTGTGAGTCTTTCAATCTGTCCGCCGAAATTTCATCAGCTGTTTGTGGCGCCGTTAGTGTGATCATTACGCCTAGACTGCTGTTTTTAATAACGTAACATGGAAGCCATTGGTATTTATGTTTTAAACAACTTCAGGAATTCTATTTAAGATATCTATAACATGCTAGATTTCATTTTTCCGAGACATGGCTGAAAACTTAACAACTTGCTGGAATTGAAAAGTGACTGTTAAATTTTATTTTTTATCTTCAGAAAAATATTCAGTTATTAAAAGTTATCAGTTAGATTAGTTTTGAATGATTTCTGATGCATAAAAATGATAAGAGTCAAATAATAACCGTCACACACAATTAGTTGGATATTATTTTATTCCCTGCCAAAATATTTATTCGTAACTAATCTGTAAAAAAACGAAAAAAAATGTTCTTCATGTATAATAGCTTAAAGGAGACCACCAGGCCGACTATTGAGTTAAAGAGGAACTTCGTTTCCCCCAACAATAGCTGGAGAACTCCACTAGTATGCACGACACCTATTTTAATAATGTGACACTTCCAGCAGCGATTACATGTCCTCTGGAGAGTAGTCTTTACTCAAAATAAGCATCTTCCTTGTTCTTTCTGAACCATTTTATTGCCACATTAATTTAATGTTTCTGGTTTTCTAAATAACAAATGCACTTGAGATGGCAACGAACTTATTTCGTTATCATAATCAATAAGCTGACTAGTATGATAAATAAATTCGTGTGTGGTGTTGAACCCAGGGCGAGGCAACAACCTCCGAGTGACGGACTATCCAGCCAGGACCCGTAGGTGCCCGTCATCCCTGATAATGGCATGAGATGAGACCCTAGGATGGAGTGGCGCTGGAATGCAAGGGTGGGAGAAGCGGGAGTACCCCGAGAAAGCCCGCCGACAAGCGGCATTGCCCAGCACGATTCTCACATGCGAGAATCCGGGAGCAAACCCGCCGGGGATCGAGCCTGGTTCGCCTTGGTGGGAGGCGAGCGCGCTAGCCACTGCGCCACCGCTGCCCCCAGCTGAATAGTGATATACACCTGTCATAATGTAGAAAAGTGACACGGTTTACGAATCAACTAACTCCGGGGAAGTTAATTGAGCTCAGAGCCTCTATGCTTATTATACATATCATGCAGTTGTAGATGTCGTCACTTTATATCACATGCTCTGCTCGAGAAATTATTGCGTGAAACTCGTTTGCCTCTGCCGCTCTTTGGTAATCTCTGGCTGCGCTTGTCCCGAAATATTTTATTTGGAACAACTACGCAAGATGAATTCATTATTGTTGACGAGTAACCTTGATCCACTTGTCTTTCATCGCTGGTTCTGTATTCCCAAGGTACTTTCCAGCAATTACATCATTTGCATACCCACGATCAGCTTGCTTGGCATAAATTGACGCAGTTAAACGGTCTACAGCATGATTACAATCGGCCTAGTTGTGGCGAAACCATGTTCCACTCAACTTCGTATTCTCTCACCTGCGTACCATAGCGGGGAAAAAAAAAAAAAAAAAAAAAAAAATTAATAACACCCACAAATCAAAAAATTTAGAAAATCGTTCTCCTATTCAACAACTATGAAATACACATAATAGCATATATGTTTTAATTTATTGCAAGGAAAATTTTTAGTTTTTATTTGTTCTGAATCGTTTTTCTTAATAAATGGTTCATAGAGTTGTTAGTTTAAGGTTGTTGAATGTGTTATTTAATTTTAATTTTAAAATTTCACATTATTTTTTTAATGTTGGCTGGATTGTGATATTTCTTTTTCTCTTATTTCATCAAGATTTTTATTTTTAGATTGTAAATGATCGCTAGTAAGTTATATATTTATCAATTTAGTGTATTCATTTTCGTTGTTTTTACTTCATTTTGAAATGAGTAAGTAGTGGTTAGATTTTTACGTATTTTTGAGTCTATTTCAATGACAGTGTGAGCGTAAGCTTCTAGTTTCGCGTCTACCGTGAATGGCTTAGATGTTTCTTTTATTCAAGCCAGTCTATACAAATCAACTTGATGCACTGTTTCGTCAAAAGTTAAGCAAGGGTCGTGGATTTGAACCCGGAAGTCCGCGGTCGAAAGGTAAAGGTGTGCAGAACTCGGCGACCGTTTCCTGTCAGTATTTTTTTTCCCTGATATACGAGCTTCGCAGCGTTGTTATTGGCTACATTGAATGGCCCTGGCATAGTGTCTACAGTGCTCAAAATGTCTGTGTCCCTGTGTTAGTGCCCCTGAATCATACGGAAAGCCTCTTCTTTTACTTTCAAAGGTCAGTGATTTGCTTTGACACATTTTTTCAATCTTTCTGAGATACGCTAATGTCCCTGCGTCAGTTTCTTCGAGGTTCCATCACTAAGAGAGCTCGTGCACTAACATACCTTGCCATATCTCATCAATGGCAACCAAAACTGAACTCTAATAAAACACAATTTGTCTTTCGAGTAATTTGTGTTAAAATTCACATCACCAATGAATGTATCGTGACTTACTTTGAGTCGCGTGAGCTCAACTTTCTCTTTATTGGAAAACGTCTTCTCTAGTTACTCGGCGAACATTGAGCAACTCCGCGGGAAATACGTCAGCCAGTCGAATGACACCTAACAACACTTTGCGTGATTATAATTAATTAAATGGACCCAAATAGGGATACATGGCTCATATTGTGTATTCAGTGGTTGATGGAAGTAAATGTGAACGAGAAAATTTAATTTAAGCGGGGTATTTTAGCTTGAGACCAAGCTATGGCGTGTTTTATTATAATTGGGGCACAACTAGCTTGCTTGTGAGTCAGGCCTATGTTAAAAGCCAATAATGGGAAATTATAAAAGCAACAATATTATTCCTTCTCTTCCTGAGTTTTAATTTGTTTGCCAAATACTTGCATTAACGAAAGTTATTTTTTTTCCTAAACATAGCTTATTGATAGATGTGATGCGATATTTTCCTTTCTATAATGATAAAAGCATTATCGGTAATTTTTTAATATTCGCTCTAGTATTAAGGCATTTAAAATTGCAATAAATCAGTTAAATATGTCTCCAACCCCGTGCAACAATTTATCTACTTTAAACCTGATGTAATCAAAATGTCTCCGAATCAGTGCAACAAGGGGAAAGTTTCTCCTCAGGATATCAGTACCATCGCACTAGCTATTACGGTTATTGAGTTTCTTTAGTTCACAGTTATTTTCACTCATTTCGAGTAAAATGCATTGCTACGAGTCACTGGTGACCAGCTCGTTGTGCAGATACGTCACAAGGTAGTAGCTTGTCCTCTTAACATGCAGTGAGTAGCATTACAGCTTTAGGTCGTAAGCACGCTAGTTTGCGTATAGCCAGTACACAGCCAGCTGAAGACTTTACAAATCAACCTTTCTAAATACAATTCTGCCCTTAACTACATGTAATTGAACTTTAAACTGGCCTGGTATACACGCAGTTAAGTTGGCATCAATTTCTAAAAGTGTTTCTATGTTTTAATGTCTTGTAAAAGTGCAGGGTTATAATTAGCGATCACAGCGATCATAGCAGCCGCTATCGTGCCAGCGACCATCATGCCCAAGAATGGTCGCAGGGACTGTAACTCTTAATGACAATGGTTTCATTCTATGTATCCCTTTCCTTAAGTACACCGATGATTGAAGATATATCCTTACTGTGCAAGCTAATAAAATATCTGAGTCTATCATCAATTGCATCGAGGTTTTCAGGATATATATGCAGCAGGCGTTCTTGTCGTCTTATGCATTATTCACAGCATTTTTTTTTCAGCAAGTCCGGCGTGAATGTGTGTGAGGACGTCGAAAATATCGCCACTCTTATCCCCGTCAACTCTGTCTTCATTATCGTATAAATAACCCTTCTCTTTTCCAGCAGAGGCAATTCCCGCTTCATCGTAAGCACAAACATCAACGAGAATCCTTTTCTTTGAAGGAGTGTCGTTGGCAACATTAATCTTTGCAACTACTGGTGCTACAACGTGTATATTTCATACGAACCCGATTGTAAGGGAAAATGTTTGTTGTTCGTATTGGTCATATTTCCCTCGCTGTCTGTGAACATATTATGCAGCGTATTGTTAGCAGAGGAAGCGATGTCGTCACATGCCGTTTGTCGGTAGGAAATGGAATACTGTATTTACAGACCTTGGTGTGTTTATTTAAGTTATCATATCGAGTAAACTGCCTAGGACAGTTTTTGCAGCTAAAATCACACGAGATGGGTTCTTCAAACAGTCATTCTTCTCATGTCGCTGCGCATTGCAACGTTTGCTGAAGGACTGTTGCAGTGACGGCATTGTTTTCCATGTAATGTTTTGTGCAGTCGTTGATGTTACGCATGTAGTCGTACATGACATACACGATCTCACATCTTCAGTGCGTGCATCATCTTCAAGCGTACATGAATTCATAGACTTTACTCCTGCCGACTGACTCCTGCTGACGGACCCATGCCGACTGACCCATGCAGACTGACTCCTGCATACTGTCTAGCCAAATGACTCCCGCCGACTGACTCCTGCCGACTAACTCCTGCCGACTAACTCCTGCAGACGGACCCATGCAGACTGACTCCTGCAGACGGACCCATGCAGACTGACTCCTGCAGACGGACCCATGCAGAATGACCCATGCAGACTGATCCATGCAGACTGACTCCTGCAGACTGACTCCTGCAGACTGACCCATGCAGACTGACTCTTGCAGACTGACTCACCGAATGACTCCTGCCGACTGACTCCTGCAGACTGACTCTTACCAAGATGTTACTGATTTGCTGATTTAAAAAGAACTAAAGTATTATACATTAATATATTTATGCAGATAATTATTAAAAGTGTCGGTATCAGCCATTTCAATATGGTGCATGGCCGATGCTGTTTTACAGGCTATTGTCCTACGAATGCTCGAACTAAACGAACAGACGCGGGTTAACTCGCCATCTATACCACTCACTCTCGAGTATGCCCATGATAGTCAATGTAGCACCATACAAACGGGATTCGAACAGATAACTCACACTCGCCAACATCCCCGATGCCCAAAAGCAAATCGCCCTTTTGCGATGTATTTCGCAAAACTTTCCACGAACCATTCATCCATTGTACGAACTTGTCCTCTCAAATCACTTCACGAAACACATTCGTAAATTGCTTAAAACTTTGTATAATTTGCACAGGAATACTGAACAGTGAGAAATTAATGTACGAACATCACTAAAAAGGCTTAAAAAAACTCGGGTCTTTAAACGAATGGCGAACCTATTATCTTACTCTGATCCCATATCCGATAGTTAAAACCATCGTTTCGTTTTTGTTATGAGTTCCTGAAGCAGTCCCTGAAAATATTTCTAAGTCCTAAAGTGAATTATTAATCTTTTTTATAGTTTAGGGTCTCCCTACACCTTACGTCACCACTGGAGATGGCTTAACTCCTTAAATGAGGTGCGTATGAATACTAAACAGTAAGAAGTTAATTTACGAACACCCTTATAAATGTTTTTAAAGCCCAGGTCATCAGTCGATTTCCAAACCTTTTATATCACTCTGATTTCTATATCCGATTTCTAAAACTTCCGTTTCGCCTTTGATATAAATTCATATAATATTCACGGATCACTGGGGAAATTTGCCACATTTTTTTCTAATTCCGATAGAAAATTAATTTTTTTTGTTTTTTTTTCGGGACTCGAAATTACATATAAGCATGTAAACAGAGAGAAAATCTCGTACAAAGGTCGTCAAAAAATGATCCAACACTCGGGTCGGTATTCGAACAGTGAGTCCTTTATCTCACTACGTCATCTCTATTCTTCAACGAAAATGTGTCTAACAGCCTATATTGTAAGTTTCATACACCATGTACTTACAGCAATTTTTACTAAAGTGACACTTATGTGGTTCTTGCGCGTAGTGAGTTCTCAACTGTTTATAAATGTATTTCTATATTTGTGGCCTGTTATATGGTATATTTCCCATACCATGTATGGCCTTCAACTTCTATTATAGTTTATAACATGTACAGAAAATAATTTTGCTCATGATCACTATCTCTTCTTGTTCTTTACTAAAAGACACTGTACGTTTCTAATGAATTGCTGTCCAATCATAACTGTAGATATTATAAGTGCTTTGGTCTACCTTGCCATCGAATGAATTTAGACATTTTGTACTATGCGTCCCATCAACAATTTGCCTAGCAAAATCTACTAACTCCGTAGCTAACTCTTTGCTGCTTCGCCGATCTTCTTTAGCTTAGATTTAAACGGTACATAAAATATTTACAAGAAGGCTTACGTTTGCCTTGAAACCTGTTAATATTTTTTTTCAACAGAAAAATTTGTCTGGAAGATAACATTCCTAAAATCGTCCGCAGACACAGCTTATGAAATCTGTTGCACCCTGCATCCGAGACACTTCCTAAAAGAAATTATTAAACATACTCGCCATCCATTTCCGCGCAGGGAAAATAAACCGGCACTTACAAAGTCTCGTGAACTCTACCATTTGTTAATGAAAACAATACTATGGATTTTTTTAATACACTGGGTTGCCAAAATAACACTGCATTTCCGGACCGCATTCTTAACACTTCATTATCCAGCGTATGCCGTACTTATAAAGCGTGACGGGTTAGAAATATCTTCCGAAATTCCCCTTATTAAATGATAGGGAATCTTGTGGGCCTCGGTCGGGGCTGCATGCTCCACGACGGAAAAACTGCACTCACTTTCGATGCCTTGTGTGCAAGTGTGACGAGTGTTCTTGTTTCACCGCAACGCTAACCACTTCTTGCTCTCGAGCCTCAAACAAGGGAAATGAGTCGAGGGTGCGAAGATCTACTACCGTGTTGGAAGACCACATGTTCCTTTTGATTGCAAGGTTTCGCCATTTTTTTTGTAAAGGCATACGCCATTATAACAAGCAATATAAATGTAAATTACTTCCGTGTCGAAGAGTACTTAAAAAATACAGAGGTGAAATAGCGAGGTAGTTCCTTTGGTGCGACGGTGCCCATTCTTTGGTTGGAAGCGCGAGGTTCTGAGAACAAGCCTTGCGTCTGATTGGCTACCGCATGATGCCGGCCGGAAAGTAGGTTACAACGCGCTGATTGGCGAACGGCGCTCGGATGTGTCGCTGGCAAGAGAGACCATTTATTTGGCATGTGTGGCTGGAGTTAGTGGGGTAAGCTTCTGTTTGGCGTCTGTATGCGTAGGTATTCTGTGGCCGAGACTTGAATTACTTTCAGGTTTTCTGGGGCCACGATGCTCATTCATTCGACAGTTAAGTTTAAAGTAAAGCATCTGCCTATGGAGCACTGCACCCGACTATACAGTGTGAAGAACTCATAAAAAAGTACTACAGACAACATAAGATTTGTCATAAAAGTGCGATTTATGCTGTAAGGACTATATGAAAGAAGAATGTATATATTTCCAACGTTATCACATATTTTACTGGAATATACTCATTAATAGTAGAAAAATAAACGATGTAAATAGTCTCTATTTTTTTTAACTAAATTTTAGAGTATTTCAATTCCGAATTCTTTGAAAAGCAGAATTTGCAAGAACATCTTCGTCATGGATTATCGTTATAATGTTGACTATGATTGTATATAAAATAATTGTAATAATAATGAAGGAAATAATTTTTATAGTTATTTTTATGTGCATCCATTTGTCACAAACATTTATGGCTGAAACTGACGTAACTAAAGTTAATTAGAAAATTTATATAACAAATTATTACTATGATTTTATTACACATGATCACAGTAAATATTATGACGATCTTTCTTCAAGAAGATTTTCTTGTAAATTCTGCTTTACGAAGCATCCAGAATGGAAATGCTCTTAAATTTTGTTAGAAATACAAACTATTTTTATCGATTATTTTTTTACAATTAAAAAGTATATTTTAGTAAAACATTTTATAATGTTGAGAAATATATACGTGCGTCTTTCATATACAGCATAAATCGTACTTTTCTGACAATTTCTATGGTGTCTGTACTACTTTTTTGTGAGTTCTTTACATTGTACAATCAGGTGCAGTGCCCCGTAGGCAGTTGCTTTACTTCAACCTTAACTTAAAAACAAATAGACAAACACCTGCAGTTCACTACACATTTGACGAAATGAATGGAGTCCGGCGCTTGGAGGAGCCGGCTGGTAGCTCTCGAGGCACAGGCACAGAATACTTCAT
This sequence comes from Dryococelus australis, assembly GCA_029891345.1. Taxonomy (NCBI): domain Eukaryota; kingdom Metazoa; phylum Arthropoda; class Insecta; order Phasmatodea; family Phasmatidae; genus Dryococelus; species Dryococelus australis. The sequence continues at coordinate 305,653,819 of CM057009.1, read as the reverse complement.
GAACAGAAGTGAAAGAGCCGCCTCTACCGCGAACTCCAGCCACTGAGTGAAAAAATACCTAGAGCGGACTTCCCCAGGTTAGATTTCCTGGCCACTCGAGCTGTAGTTCGAGGGATGAACACCGCGCCGCGCTAGTCCATTACCGTGGCGTGAGCGCGGGGGAATGTAGGCGGCGTTGTCACATTGTCATCTACCTTCTCTCTCACTCATATTCCATCTCTGCCACACCCAGTCCTAACTCCGCAAACAGTAGAACGTGTTCTGAATGTCTGCTTACCCACACGCTGGGACAGACAAGATAGCGGACATCCCAAGTGCCTATCTCAATTCGTATATATCCGCTTACGAAAATAATACAAGTTCTGTAAAACATACGTATGGCAAAATGAAACTTTATTTGCGCCTAAGTAACGGGAAACGTTACGTATTACTCACACGGTCATGATAAAAGACCACGTAATAAAATACGCGATAACTGTGGATTTATATTGTATATATACCTTATCACATGTGTGAACTGTAAGTGGTTTGTGTAGATATATGTGAGTACAGTACTTGTTTTCCATACATAAGCAGTGCCGTTACTCATATCATTTTGCATACATTAATAGTACTCGTACGTTAAAACCTAAACCAATGCAGTTTTCAGGGGGGGGGGGGGGGGGAAGAGAAATAATCGCCGTACGTTGTGGATGCACCACAAAGCACCTACATGGTTGCATTTGTGCCCCTGTTCCTGCGAGATGTTTTGCCTGCCATTTACAAGTTTCTATTAGCACTTTAGATAACGTGTGGGTATGGACGGGGTGCGTTCTTTCTTCCCTTCTGCTATATAAACTTGTATGCCTTCTGCTGTGCCCATGAGTATAACAGAAAGTAGCAGCAAATGGGCATCGTGTAATGCCGGTTTAAACGATTCACGTCTCTCACAGAAATTAGGCACCAGAAACTTCTTAAAACTTTTTTGAATATCGGAAGAAAAACTGTTCTGAAAATATGATCCAGTACCTTCTGCTAGTATTATACTACCATATTACCATTAACATTGTTAAGTGGTAGAGGAATGCTAGTAAAAAGGAGAACATACCCACAATAAAAGAATCGAATCTACATTTGATGTACGAATTAACACTCCTTGTTATGAGGATGATCGTACATGTTATAAAATATATTTCGTTAGTATAGTATAATCGTGCAAACAAAATGAGTGGTCGTTAACGAGAAAAGTATTTATTCATTCAACAAAACATGGGGCACACAGAACATAACTACTTTTAGGAAAAGTAAATTATATTTATGTAAATATGCCACAAAGTTAACACGCAAGAATGCCCTACTGTCACAAATCATTCCAATTTTTACAGTGTTCGTAAATTGTTGTAATTATCCATTTGTAGGCTAGGAGACAACAAAAATTCCAGAATACATGGAAAACGTTTGACTCAGTCATAGTATTTAATAATATTTATGTTATTCTTGGTAGCAACTGTACACTATGAACAGAGAAATGTATTGATTCAACTGAGTTTAAACACAGCTGCACACCGTAATGCAGCGTAAGCTGCGACGTGTGAAGTAAAGCTGGGTTTACAATAGAAATATGTAAGCATTATATTATGCGTTAAGATCTGTGCAGAAGAAACGTGTGTGCGTTCCCTTATGTTTTGGTTCCCAGTGGAACTTATCAGGTCATGTGCGTGGTTGGGATTTCCTTAATCATTGAAAGAAATTTATTGTATTTTACATCTTTAGAAAAATATTTGAGGTTACGACCAATCAGGACAGAGCAGTCGGCGTTGTTGGCGGGAAACTGTTAATTGCAGTAATGTAAGTATCAAGCAATATGACAAGGGCGTGTGTGTGTGTGCACATGTTGACGATCATATTTGTTCACAAATAATAAGCGTCTCTGATAGCAAATGTCGGCTTTGAAGTACGATCTACTTCAATACGATGTCATGTTAGGAATATAAGAAAACGTGACAGGCTTGCTGCCTGTTTCCATTCGTTGGAATTATGAATTAAAACATTAATGGAAAACTGCAAATACAAAAAGACGTGTTTCTGTATGATAGATAACCGCCTACTGCATAATTCTAAATGCATTAGTTTTTGTAAGCCGTATCCGAAATGACAGATTGTGTTGACGAAATGATCACGTGACCCGGTTCAGTATACAAACATTGTGACGTGTTTGGCAAATTCATATTTTGTATGTTGTATATAGAGGATGTGATGAAAAATACAAAATGACAAAATCAGCGCCATGTGGGTTTCGACATTCAAAACACATGCGTGAATGTGTACTTGAAACGACTTTTAAAACAAATATATGTTCATAAAACACACGAGACATATTTTTAAAAACACGTGAGTGTTGTGCTTTGTTTATATATTTTGCAAAACATGTTTTATTTTAAGTCGTTATTGGATATTATATCATTTGCTTGTTTACTAACGTATTCGCAGCATTCCAGTGATGATTGTAGAAATATTACGTCCATTTTAAGCATTTGATGTATATAAAACCAAATTTCACTGTTAATGTAAGAATGTGTTGCCGCGAGTGCTAAACAAGAGACTGTCGACAACGTCAGGATTGCAACCTACGAAATTACAAATTACGGAATAACGAAGCTTGACTCTTACTGACTGGTACCGAGTCATTGCATTCAACCGATGTTTAGTGTAGCAATAGTTATATTTTGTAATGTACCTAGTCTGAAGTAGAGTATTTTGGCTCTCCTTGATACGTCTAGTGTTCATGCGTTCGTCAGTGTTAACACTACTACATTCTAAATCGGAATCAGTTATTTTTTACTGATTGTCAGTTGAAACTGCTCCATCCGGAATCTGTTAAAAAAAATTTCATTAATTCATCAGTTAAAAGAAATCTACTAATTCAAGCAGTAGAAAACTAATTATTTATAGTTGCTATTAATAAATAGGCACAGAGCATTCTTATGTGATGTAAGTTAGGTACGATTTATTCTCTCGCAGAACACAAATATTGTCTACACAAAAGCGTTTTTGGAGGTGGTTGGGCTCGAACCTCCGCCCATTAAACAAGGTATGCTGAAGCTTTCATGATCAGCCATATCCACTGTCCTACTTTACCACTGCAAAATGTGTGCTTGTATGATGTGTAATGTATCACAAAATGTAATGTCAAATATTGCTGTAAGATTCGCGATGTGAAAGTATTTCTTGTTGTCGAAACAAACAGATTTTCTGCGTAAGTACATGTATTTGCAAAGTTGGAAAGTCAATCTATAGTTAGTTTAGTTAGGACTCTGTGCTTTAAAAGATAAATATAGTGGTTTCAATGTACGAGGTTATCGATGTCCACTAGTATACGCCATTTTACAAAGCAACGAGACACGATAGATTTAAACTGTTATTTTTAGTGACAGACAGATCAGTGATAATTTTACTGACTCGATATTGCGGTGTTTCAATAAGAAAGGTGGAATTACACCAACAAAAGTTTTGTGGTTTCTGTAAGTTAACAGATCAAATAATGAGGAAACGACACACTTGATAAAATATTGCATAGGTTCTAACATTCCACTGTCTAATTAGCACAGTTATTACTAGTCAATCTGTCTCTTCAAAATAACGGTTTCATTCTGTAAAATCTCGTTATATTGTAAAATGGCAGATACTACGTATAAAACACCGACAACACCGTTAAAACCACTATATTTATCTTTTAAAGCACACAATCTGAACTAAACTTAACTTAAATGACTTTCGAGCCTTACAAAGACATGTACCTACGTACGCACAATATGTGTATATTTCGACAACATGAAGTACTTTCACACTACAAAACTTACAGCCGTTCGCCATTGTAAGTTTATGTTACTACGCAAATTCGAGACCGTTTACCTCAGTGGCAAAGTAGCAGAGTTCGTAGAACGTCAGCCCAAAGAAACAATGGAACGTGTTGCGTTTTGGGTTGGCGGTTCGATACCAACCACTTCCATAATTCCTTGCACATGTAATAATTTTGTTTTGCGACAAAATAATTGTATACCTAAGTTATTTCAAACCGTAATGCGCGGTTTTTAAAATCCTTGTGCTGTTTATTAATCGACTATAAATAACTGATTTTCTACTGTTTACGAAAAATATATGTATACGTATACATATATTTTTCGTCATTAGTTGCTGTTCTGTTTCTGACTCTATTCCCTCTTGGAATTTCTCAATGTTGTATACATATATTTATTTTCTCGTCCATAGGTTGCTTGTCTTTTTTAAAGTATTTTTTCGTGCTCAGTCCTGGTGTTTCCATGAAAGACATCTGCATCGCAATGGCAAATGTCCAAAAATCTCCATCTTGTCATTCACCCCCATTGCACTATTCATTCAAAGAGCACACAGAACGCTTAGCAATACAGAGGAGAAAATTCCCCTCGTACCGCGAATTCGAGCCGCCCACACCAGCAAAATGGCGTCACTGGTCAGCAACATGTTGGAACACTGTTCTCCAGCCAGTGGCAGGTAACTTACTTGCCAGCCGACTGCTCAGCCAACAGGAAATTGTTCGCAACATGCTGTAGCCAATCGGAAGCGAGGCCCGTTCCCGCAGCCTCGCGCAGCCAGTCGGCGAATAGGTTCGCCCACGTCATAGCGAGTACCACCCAGTTTCACTTCTATGCCCTTAGTTATTCTCTGGCCATAGCTTGTTTAATCGTACAATGAGAGAAATGTTCGTTCCAGCTAGCAATTCACTTGTTTGTGTAGGACCACATAGGTATAAATTTAGTAGCACGAACAAAATATGTCGTTGAGCAAACAAAACTTGAAAAGCAACAAAACTGATTTTGTTCATCTAAGAAATTACACGCTGGAATAAATAAAAGATCTCCACGCTTGGCCAAAAAACAATTACACTCTCAACAAAATATTTAGTTCAATCTGATGTATATATTTGCTTGGCCGCTCATTTCATTGACTTGGTTCGAAAATGCAGCTCGAGAGTTTGTAAGTTTTGTGACAATTAGGAAATTAATCGTGTTTGTCAATACATTTATTGATGCTTAATAATGATCAGAGACCCGAGAATTTTGCAGGTTCGTTTCTAGACAAGCTGGAATTCACACACATGTACGTTCATGTTACGTTTGTAATTGGTCGATATGTTGTTTGACACCTCCTGGAGATAAATGAACCAATAACAAACATGCAATAAATTGTGCGCCCAACCACCGCCATTTACTATCACAGCATTCGACCAATAAACAGTCACTATCTATGTGAGAGTATATAAGACTGTGAAGTCTAGCCTACAGGTCATTGCACTCGCGAACTTCTTGGGTCTCTAACAATTATATAAAAATCGTAATAAAACCAATTCATCAGTAAACCAAACAATAAAGCTATAAAACTTGTAATATTTTTGGTACGTTGTTTAGTATATTAATTATATATATTTAAAAGCATTCCTGTTTTAACAGTAACCACTTTAGCTGATGTCACTAGAGCATTTCGATCGGCAACAAATGACCTGGGTTCGAATCTCGGTCGGGTATATATTTTCTTTAATAATAACTGAAATCATTTAATGTAAGTATAGCCACTCGAATCCGAGAATCAACCAAATAAGAACAACAAAATATTTTTTTTTCAACAACAAAATATTTCATCACTCCTATGCAAACAATTAATTTTGTTGCGCGAAACAAATGTTGTATTTAGTCGACGAAACATTTTCGTCAGTGTTGTTGCGAGGCGGTAATTTTTTCAGCACCGCCCCGGCCAGCTCGTATGAGAACGCCGGTGTCTCATGCAGCTGAAAGGAGGCGAGTCCACCAGGGCACGGAGGGGTGCGGTGGAATTGGAATGCGGGGAGACGAAACGTGGCATAGTTTTCACGCGTCTTGCCGTAGTATGTGTTTAAAGTGGAGCGGTGAGTGGGTTGGAGAGCGGTGCGGTGAGCAAAGAGGTGAAGCGTGACGGAATCAAACCAATTATACACCTGCTTCCTCGCCGGTGAAGCGTGGCGGAATCAAACCAATTATACACCTCCTTCAGCGAAGTTACGTGAATAATAAGAGAGATTGTACTTAGTTACGAAGTTATTTTATAATTGCTTTTTGATTGTTGTAATTATTCCTTTTTTTTTAACGCAGAAAATATAACTAAAATCTGGTCCCTTGCTGACACTAGCACTTACCCAGCGGCGAAAAATTTCCTTTGCCAATCTTTAAACATGGATCTTCCGAACTTGAATTAGAAGTAACCCAATTTCGGACAGGGACTGGGGAATCGACGGCGGTTATTGACAGCGCAGAGACAGTGACTGATATGCTCGAAGCGTCAGTGCTGAATGTGTGTGATTCTTCCACGCAGGCGACGAAGCGCGGCTAGGAGGAGTTCCCTACAGACTGATGCAGTTATGCTCTTGGACTGATTAAGAGCAATTAACGGTTAGAATAACGATTTATTTGCAAATTACTCACTACCTTTGCACTAAGGGCTGAAACAAAGTGAAAGTATGCATTACAATCATAGCTGCATGTTGTTTCGCAGTTCTGTAAATAAATTTGAAAATTTAATTTAAATGTTTTATTTAATTAGAACTTTTATCCTTTCAAGAACGTGGTCTCGCCCGAGTGTGTTAGAGTACAACTAAAGAAGAAGATGGTTTGCCGATTCAGGATCTCGGCTAGAACTAATTTCCTAACGGAAATATTTGACCTTGAAAATCGGGCCAGTCGGAAGCTAACAGCACATGACGACAAAAAATTAAAATACTAAAGCAATAAATGCATTAAACCGTTTAAGCGGATATTACAAGATACCTACTGCCGTGCTTGGTTCTTGTACAAGCTTCTATAAGCCCTGGTGTACTAGCCTGTATACCAGCCTCTCGGTGGCGGTTGGTGACTTTTGAAACTGGGAGGGCTGTAGCTATCCTAACTCATTTCATTACAAATGTCATTTTTTAAATAGGCACAGTGATAAATATATGGCGTACGACAGGCTTAAGTAGGTATATCTAATGTAGCTAAATACAAAAAAATTAGTGTGGTTGTTTGAAGAAAAATATATCATCGCCCGATTTGTAATGGTCGACATACTGTGGTCGCTGGTTAAGATCTGATCACTGCCTCAGGTATGTATTTGTTTTTAGTTTGTGTAGCTTATATGCCTTCCAACCGGTACCTACATGGCGTGGTATATTACACGAGGCGACGAGAGATAACATAATAATACCAATTCTACCATACTAATGATGATAATAACTTAAATATACTAAAACAAATATTTTTAAATCCAAATACTACTTTACATAGCCTACAGTACATACAAAATTCATGTCAAATTTAAATTAGAGGATGGAAGTGGCATATCTTAATTAATATATTATATTTGTAAAAAAAAATCCATTCGTCAACCTGTACGCGCTATCTAACTGACAACGTATATTCACCTTACCAAGCAATTAACATTTTATGACATTTTTTATATGTTGCGAACATGATTTATGTCTTTTAACTTTGTCTCCCAAATGTTTTAAATCTTTTATCCCATTAAGAGTCCACGCAAGATCATTAGGTTTCATTAGCAAAAAAAAAAAAAAAAAAAACACATTTCCAACTTCACACCCGCATAGCCAGTCCGCGAAATTGTATGTACTTTCGTCGAATTTTCTCGTATAAGCACCATTTACTACCTTTATTTGTTGTTGAATTATATTTAACTGTGGCCTTGCTTGTTCCAGATCCTGTATCTGTAGTTTATTCTTGTAATTGAAAATCTTTGTCGTAATAAGGTTTTAAATGTTACTCGCCGAATTAAAAATGATTTACTAGTTTACACAACACGACACTAACAACAATTCAACCCTGCTTCTAACCGATGCTCATAGCTCCTCATTAATGAACAACAAACTTATACAGAGTATTGTACACTATATTTGAAGCTCACGCGAGTTTGAACGATATCTATAAATAAATAAAATAATAAATATTCTAAATAAATACACGCATTGTTAAAAAATGTGTTTGACAACTGCAAAAGAGTGGAGCGCGAAAGTGTGCTTACAAAACATGTAGTTTTGGTAGCTTTGTCAATTTCCAGGAAACCATTTTTTTTGTTTGGGCAGGGGGCCGCACAGCTCTCTCCGATTTACAGCATACGATTGGCTGAAAAGGGCCGAGCCCCTGAAGTCTTCCCTCCCTCCCGTAGCAGCCCTAGTCCTATGTTACGGTAATCTCTCTCTACTAGCTCTATCCACTTCGGGGCGAAGAATCTGCCGCCCCACCACTCGACATTTCCAAAAATATTTATCTCGTGACAAGAGTCTCGTCCATCTCAAAAAAAATTGGCTGCGAAATAAGCTCCGTATTCCTACGCAGTATTATTTACTGAGTAGCAGATAAATAGAGGTATGCGTTCTGAGATTTTATTAGGAGGGCTGCGCCCTGCAGCCCTACCTCAGCAGCCGCCACTGGCAGCCGCCATGGAAGATTCACATTACACGACAGCAGTTTGCGTACTAGCATTTGGCACCCTCGTTGGGTGCGCAGTATGTGGTTTGTAATAAATATGAACCCCATTCGTAGAACTGCTACCAGTTAGTAACTTGCGTAGGCCTATAAAAATACTAGGTAGCACATCTTAATATTGCTATATTACTGTTAGCCTTTTACATAAATTGATTGCTTACTAGTATAGTTTCATTCATTTTCTTGAAAATGTCGTGAATTCACTAAGAGTAGGATTATGTTATTTTTAATATTGACGAAAACTACTGACCGGTTGTAAAATATAATTTTTTCTTTGCGTACTGGGATATTATCCGCATGTAAAATTTAATGATAAAAGAAGTTTGGGTCTCGAACTCACGCCCAAGAGTCACGTATTCATTACGGACCCCACGATTTTACCACTGAACTACCAGTTCACTCATCGCAAATAATACTTTTATTAATAACGCTGTTGAGCAGTAATTGAAAGCATAGCCAATATTATTCGTCGTCGTTGGATTTTAAATATATTTGAAAGAGTTTCAACCTCGCGGATGTAAAATCAAGATGGAGGCTTCCTTTTCAGTTTCTTCGTCAACTCGTTTCAAATAGTAGCCACGGGGAGCGCCCTACGCTCTGAAACTGCAATGCGATTGGCCAGGTACGAAAGTCGGTTTGGAACCTGCCACGGAAAATAGGACAGTTCCAATTACCAAACCTGTGATGAAATCTGGCAGCGCCAGGCGAAAAATGCCATGACGGGTGCCGTACAGGCCGGTATAACGGCGGCTATGGCAGACCTTGCACAAGCTTTTACGAAATCTGGTACCGTGTAATATGGCCTTAAGCATTGTTAGTCAGATATTATCCGGTTGCAAATAGTTTCGAAATATGTATAATTTTATCAAACGACGTAATCCAGGGAGTTTCTCGCGATTTGCTTTTACCTGGTGAAGCGTGGATTCGAGTTAAAAATGTATTTTTCTTTAATCAGTTAATTTAATTCCACTTTAGTCTATTTGCAAATACAAATAAATCTTCTGGAATATTTGAGAGAGTTTTAAAGAGAATATGAAGCAATTTTCCCTTTGTTTCTTTCATCGTTTATTCTTGTAAAGGGGTAAACATTAGCAGATATTTTCGAGGCCACAATTTTCCATACTACGGAGACAGCAGCTGTAAGTGAGAGTTCTGGAATGCAGTTCTTGTTGTGTTTGACTAACGACAGCACGCGGCTATGCAGTGACGCCAACGGAAACGTTGCAATGTCTTCACGTTCCTTCGTCCGTCACCTGCCGCAGACAAGGCGACTGTGAGGAAATTGACGTCTTTAACGACGTCAGCCGCTGTGTTTACACGCATTCGCGGTTCTCTCGGTCACCTCTGATCACGAACGAGCGTGGAATCGCTCATGCACTACCTACAATAAATTTCACTAATAATGTGAGATTGTTTGCGGCACTAGATATACACTCTAAATCTGAATAGCTGAGAACTTCGATGTTTCAATCAGTTAACAGTACCTGACTGATTCTACAGTTACTTAAGTGAATTTAAGTGATGAATCAGTAAAAAAAAATTCCTGTTTTCCTTTACTTATTGGTTCGGTGACATTTTTCACTCATTCGTCAGTCATTTTTTTCCTTCACTATTTTGCTGTGTTTCGTTTTTTGACTGATGGATCAGTTAAACAGTGTATAAAAATGGTCGTTAAACAACGAACAAATCAATATGGTCAATACAAAATGCTTTCAAAAATGTATTTCGTCTTTCAAAAGACCAATTTACGAGGTAATATGAACATTCAGCCTTTCATTGCGGTTTTACGTCTTTTATTTCGTTTTCATGTAATCATCACAGCGCTCTGTTTGAAGGTTTAAACTGCATATAATGTGTTGAAGAGAGTGCACTCATATGTACTATTCGTTTTAGCAATCCTAACGGTACCAATCAAACAAAAAAAAAACAAAATGTAAGGCCATACAAATTAAAACTACACGCTGTCGATGTATAAATCTATAAGACATATATTTTCCTCCTGTTTATCAACTGGATTCGGTAGCGCAGATGGCAAGGTAACGGGTTAAGAGAGAAGTGTAAAGGGCGTATGTGTTCAATCTTCGCCACCTGCAAAAAAGTATTGCACATTTTTAATTACGCTAAATTGCGAAACATAGTTAGTAAATTATCGTAAATATGTTTATTTCTCGTAATTATTCGGTTAAATTCAATAAAATAACTATGTTTCATTCGCCACTGCAGTCGGCCGTCACTTATTCAATCAGTGGAAATTCTTCGCGTCACTAATTCAATCAGTAACAATCAGTGGTTTTCCGCTGATTATAAGTGAAGCCATTTCCACTGATTGGAGTCGTTGAATTTCTCAGAGAATCAGTGATTTTCCACTGATTCGAATTTAGGTTGACGTAGCCTCGTTTAAATTTGACGATTCTAGTTTTCAAGTCACAATACTGTCAGTTTCTCTTAATTTCTGTAACATCATTACCGAGATGTTACACTAACATTAGCGGGGATTGATGTACACAGAAGGTAAATTCACTGAATGATCATTGGAAAATCATGCGATCAAATCCTCATCTTCGCAGTCTTACGACACTTTAGGTCTGTTAACAGGGGACATGCGGAACTACTTGTTTAATTAATTTTGCTACTTGAACTTGTATTTGCTTATTCATATTATTTTTCCATTCGGGGTGGTAGTATCACGCGTATAAGATATCTAGGGGGACATAAAAAGCAAACACAAGGACAATTTTCCCAAATTCAACACACAATTGTGTAATCGTACTGACAAATACTAGATGTAAAGTTTTTTTCTGTACATCTGTAGCTTTCCTGCATTTGTTCAGTATAGATTCAAAAGCTCAGTGAAATCCTCGTATGTGTAGGGTATCATTTATGCATTTTCGACATAATTCGTGGTAAATACCCCATACTAACTTAGGTTCAAAACTTTTATCAGGCCCACAGTTCAGGAATTTTTATGGAAAATTATTTACAGTGTGTACTAATCGAGTTCCACATCTATGGAAACATGGCCCCGGGTGCAAACGAGGGCCATCTTATCCCGCTAGGTAAAAAAAAAGAAGCAATTATTGCAAAGGGGACTGAAGCCGTGCTCGCACTAGTCAGTCCATAACATAGTAGTTCGCGTTTTCACCACGTGTCCGTTACAGTTTGTTCCTTAACAACGACAGTACGAAATTACGGTCTTTAGTTTCTTATAAGGTCAGCGTGGAAGATACGATAGTGCTTAAAACTCAAAGCAATTTTTATATAACCATTAGACTCTATAAAAGTGTCACAAATGTGAGATGTTGAACATTTAGGCGTTCATGTTAATGAACTCCATCCCCTGCCATCTTTTTTTTTCGGCTCTGTTCCACTAGCAGAACCTCGCGTCAGCTAAATATACTCGTGAAGACTAACATAGCTATGAATCTGAAAGCGGCGTACACATCCAGTGTTTAAGGGCGCCGTCTGGTCAGGCTCTCAAACAGAGGTCAGAGGGCCAATCTTATAGTTGGCGTTTAAAAACGTTCAATATTTTTTTTTAGCGGGTTCCGCTTACGAATAGCATTTCAGACATTTTTCACGTCCGAACACTTGTATTCGTTTTATATAGAATGATTCGCAGCACCCATGTCGTCCCTTTAAAGAACACGACAACTTGGGTTCGCGAAAAAAAAGTGTGATTACAATACCCAATACGAATCATCGATTGGTAGTAATTTCATTCCCCCGAACATACCCACGGTAATGATAAAAGGGGGGGGGGGGGCGGAGAGCTTTGCAATTGAAAATGGGGACAGGGGTCGTATAGGGTATCGTCGGATAGATCGTCGAAAAGGAATCAACATTTACGAAGAGAGTTGTATTCTGACGTGCATAGTTTACGCACAGTAAAATAAATCATGTAAGCATGCCGTTTGTGACGTACGGAAACTGAACGAAAACTAATTCTATTCTCACTCCAATAAAATGGAAATCGACGAAACATGTTGTTTTTAAGCCGCGCATGCCTAGTTTACGTACAATGAACACACGCGGTTAATGATTGCAATGTATAGTTATCAAACTTGTCCTCACGAACACCCGGTGTCACGTTGTTTCTGAGAAAAAAGGATGACACGGGTGCTGTGAATAAACCTGTATATCCGTCTCAAATGAGTATATTTTTAACCTGCAAAGGGGATAATAAGGGTGTCTCACTATCATATTTAATAAATACTATTAAATGTCTTAATTTTCCGCGGCGAAGTTAAGGTATTATCGTTTTCTCTTACACTTAAACGTTATACATATTAAAAAAACTTGACTGTTATTTTTTTTTTAAAGAAAAGAGAACATTATGTCTACCGTAAAATTAGAAGGCAGCTTATATGAAATATATATAAAAGCAATGTACATAAATCAAAAATAAGCTGGAGAGTTAACTTACACAATTTCGGTTTGATGTATGTTGATATGTATGTACGTATATGCATATGCATACACACACACATATATATAATGACATGCACATATGACATATATTCAAATAATTGTACTATTTATAAAAAGAAACTAGAAGGTAACATAGATTAGCAAAAACTCTAAAACTGTAATTTAGTTTAATGATTTATGAGGGACAGAAAATCACAGCGAATAACTATTTAAACACGGGAATAAAGACCAAAAATCAATTAATGTAACACATTTTACGTTTTCTACATCAAAAATTATGTCAGTTACCTACCTGAAAATATACCTAACATCAAATAGTATGTTTACTCGCACACACACCTACGTCCATTACCAGTTTATTTAATTAATTAAACAATAACAATGGTATCAGAAACAACACTGCAGTCGCCTGAAGCAGAAAGGGAATCAGTTACAGGTATTATAAAAGAGGAACCTCCACAACAAGAATTGACTATATTTAACATATTTCACGTTAATTTAAATTATTTTAATGTGACCAAGCTGTTCGGTCATAATTTTGTTTTTAATTTAGTGACTGGAACTGTATCTCTTGCTTCCTTGGGTAAGTAATTCCAATGTTGGGTTGCAGTGACGATGAAAGATAAAGAAAAAATGAGTTGGGTTTTGGTAAATTGGCTTTTTTTTGATTGAAAGAACGTTTGTTTAAAGAATCGGGCGGTAAGAAATGAGACAGGAGGTATCGAGGACACCCTGTTAGGAATCACTTCTTTTACAAGCAGATCTCTATGCAACGAAACTTCTGATACAGGCTGCTTTACGTAGAGTAGGGACTGCGGCACGCTTTATTCTTTATTATTACACCATAAAACTACAGGGTTGCCGCTGCAAGTTCTAATGAGGCGAGTCGACGAGAGAAAGGCGGCACGCCGGTTTAGCGGCTTGCGCGTTAAGGCGACCAGACATTTGATGCGCGCTCCTAGGTCGCCCTTAGCTCTCCCGCGCTTCTTGCCCTCGGATACGCAAATGACCTCCAGGTAGACGACGCCCTGGAGAGATGTTCGAACCGGAATATCGCGTTCGAATTTAACGTATCGGCGACGGCTTGGAAGGTCACATGCGACACGACTAATTTGCAACATAGCAGCTCACACCGACACATATGTTATAACTGTATACAATGTTATTTTGAACCCCTGCTATAAACATGCGAGGTGATTCACGAACGCGAAATAAGAAAGAAAGATAATACGGCTTATGACCTTCAGTAGTTTTAAAGGGCGTCGTTGGCTGAAAATCGATACATTCAAATGACTTTATTGTCATTAAATGAACAATTCCAGGATTGAATATAGTGCAATAACTTGCTGATTTAAAATATTACATTTCGGAAAATTTTATAGGCGATATATTTCATTATATTAAGAAAATAATATGTGTTTTTACAGGTTGCATAGCTGGCAGACTAACAAAAAAATGTTTCAGAACTTTGTAACTGTTTTTTTTACGAACTATTCGTCTGAGAGTATTACATTAAGGCAACAATCTTTGCTAGTTTAACAGTTTTTTAAACAGTTATTTAATGGTTTCAGACTTTTGTTCAATGATAGTATGGCACCGCTTATTTTCCTAACTATATATGAAAACTGTCTCGACGACAGTATTCGAGGAACTTGGTCAAGCATGGCTCTGAAAAGGTCCTGTGATGCATCGTGCATAGACATCCTTCTGCGGGACACCTGACTGCACGCTCCCCACTAGCGTCGACAAAAAGGGCTACACTTGGCGTCCATCACACCTGTCGTATCCTTGCTAAACAAAGCACGTCACAAGTTCCAAACTTCAAGATTGTGTTGCCAAAGAACAGTTTCTGAAGCCTGGAAATGAGTATTAAACTTTGCTTATGTATAGAGGCTGTACAATAATTTCTTTTTGTTGCCACGTGATCCACAAAAATTTCAAACCGCAACTTGCAATGGAAAATACTGAACGGATGAGAAAGTTGGGTAGTAAGAGCGTAGCATTGCACGATAATAAACAAAAAAACTATATTGGTCCGAAAATATGCAAATAAATTTAGAAGAAACATCACTAGTGTCACGCAAAAGACTGACCCAATTCTATGTCATATTCCCTTCATAATCAAAGTTTCTCGTTGATAAAGGCAGCCAATAGCACCAGCCACACATGATGTTGGTGGCTTGTACCAAACAGAATATCAGAACCATGCATACGTGAGTAAATGAGAGATTCCGACGGCTCTTAAAAGCAATGTAATGCAATAGAAGCACCCCGGGAAAACTCACCGACCAGTGGCAACGTTTGCTAAATTTACCACGTACAAAGATCCATATTTGACGAGACCGGAAGCGGAACCCGGTTCGTGGTGGTTGGGAAGCGAATGGTATTGAAACAGTTGAATTACTCTTTTTTTTTTGTAGAGAGATACCAATGGCATTGCGAGTGCAGATGAGAAGTTCTACCGAGGCCGTCATAATTGATACCATCTGTCCCATGAGATATTGGCACAGAATGATCAGCGTGTGTAGAGAAAATGATTCAATGTCATATGATCGTTAAGGTAGTGTTGCCTGATGCCACCAGAAGACATTGCACTTTTATTGTGTGGCTTCGCACGTGGTCCAAACAAAGTGAGTCTCAACCAACTTTTATCTTTGCTGTACGGAGCCATCTGGACATACTGTCTCCCGACTGATGAATCGGTAGGGATGGAGTTAGCCATTGGCTTGCACAACACCCAGACTTCGACCCAGTGGACCTGTTACAAGGTCATCTGAAAACCTTGATATTATGAAACTCCTCTGCTGAGCGAAGATATTCCGATGGATTTTTTTTTTCGTGGCATGTGACACAGTGCACAAAATGTCTGCTATTTTTACACATATCGCAATTTAAAAAAAAGTGTCATGACGATCTCTACTTATACAATTAAGAAATGTGTGTGCCAATATACAATTATTTATTTGTTTCTTTTAATGGTTATAAATTTTTTACAATGGGCATATGTCAAAGAAGTGTCGTCAATTACATGATGAGTTTTCTTGCGATGAGACAGATGTCTGTCTTTTGTGAATTTACGTAAACAGAAAGAGAAGTTAGCATGAGTATTCGACAAACGATTCCTTACACTGATGAACTCTTGTGGAAACCTCTACAACATATGAACGTTCAGCACTTTTTATTTTAGAACTCTACTGTACTTTCACATCATTTTGAGTCATTAGGGACTTGATTATTTAAAATAATTTTCTATGTAATACTTTTTTTTTTTTCGTTTAATAGGATGAAAGATTTCATACCGTAGTCGGTAGCTGCTGCCAGTCTGTGGGCACAAAACAGTAGAAACGCAAATTATTTCATGGAGATCTGGGGCCTATAACACAACTCCTACAAATCCACAAGTCTACAACGTGTTGACATGTAGATTTCTAGCAGCAAGTCTCGCAACACAAGCTGAGAGACGAGACTTGTAAAAATCCACACTAATTTACAACTGTAAATGAATTCTACAAGACTAGTTATCAACTTTAACAAGTGTTCCTTCATGGTTTTGTAAATTAAGATCTTTGTTTTGCTATTCTATGATACTGTCCACCGTTTCCGATCCAATATAATTTGAAGAGTCTGGTCGGCTGACAAACTATAAAATCTTGTTTTATATATATATATATATATATATATATATATATATATATATATATATATATATATATATATATATATAAGGGATCCGACTATTTAGCCCCAAACATTTTCAACATTTGTAGTAGTTAACCTGAATCTCTCTTTAAATTCAAAGTCGTTGAATGCTGCAAACTTGGCAAGTACGGTATGGTTGTCGTACACTTGCAGCATTGTCTCCAGTATTCACAAACGTCCACGCATTTCATTATTGCATAGAGCTACCATAACAACAAAAACACACGCGAGTCTGATGTAAAGTTCAAAAATATATTATAATTATTATAATTTCATTACAGACGCACTTGTAAACAATGTCTACCTATGGTATTAGACTTCTAGAAAATACTTGTAGAAAACAGATTACAACTGTGGATTTTCCTGTAACGCAATGGCAAATTTATTTATAAGTTTGTGATTGAGAATTTGTATATGTACAAGGATGGAATTTCACTTGTAGTTACGAGTCCTACATTCCGTCTATTGAATTAAAAAAGTAAATGCTTTTACGTACAGTTTTGAAGCGTTTACTCACAACTATTTGAATAAAACATAAGTATGTACTTCAAGTAAAGTGTTTACTTACACAAATAAGTAAACCACTAAGTTTTGCAGCAATTACTTACTTGATAAGTATTGCCTGAGCGATTTTCCAGTAAATACTGGTTTCCGGTTGAATAACAAGGAAGAATTGACTGCGAGTACTAAGCAAACACTACTATTTTAAGGTAGCATCATAGCATACTTGTGGTTTTATATTAGTCATAGGTATTTGAGACATGGCAAACTTGATACTTGTGAGAAACGTGAAAAGTTACAAAGAAAGACGAAGTATAAGTCCGAGTAGGTCGAAAGTTTTGTTGTGTTTTGAAAGATAAAGCGTAGATTACCTGTCCGATCATCTCTTAAATGAATCTGAAGAAACAAGAAGAGGTGCTCTTAGTTCACGTCAAAGGATGTAAATATTCCTTCGTTCTCCGAGTGACCCAGGATTCCAAACAGGTATCGCAGGAGATTTTGAAGTTCACTACTCCGCTGCATGCAAAACTGTGCATAGTGTAGCAGACTGCATTGTAAGAAAAGCACACCGTTGGGTCCGGTTTCCATCAGATTTAAATGCCATGCATGAAGCGAAAGAAAAATTGTCACAGAAATTCCAGATACCCACAGTTATTGGAACTTTGGACTGTACTCACATACAAATTTAAAAAAAACCACAGCTTATGGAGATGAATACGTAAACAGGAAAGGATTCCCAGAAATAAATGTGCAGGCAACCTGCAATGAACATGAAATGATAACAAGTGTAGATTTACAATGGCCTGGAAGCGTGCATGATTCCAGGATTTGGAAACAGAGCACAATTTCCAGTGTTATTTCCAGATGTAATGGCGACTTTTGCTTGTTTGGAGACAGTGGCTATGGAATTACGCCATGGCTACTTACACCATTCAACCCCCCCCCCCCAACAGAAACGAGGAACTATTTAATAAACCACACTCGAAGGAGAGGGTGATGATTGAAGAGTATTCGGCCAACTGAAACAGAGGTTTCCAATTTTGGTAACATAGTAAGGGTACGTTTGGAAAATATACCCAGAATAATTCTATGCTGTGCTGTTTTACACAACATCAGCAAGTATTTGAAAGACAATTACGAATTCACCTCTCCAGGAGACATATTTCCGGAAGGTGTCGAAAATACAGGAGAAGATGGAAACGAGGGTATTCGCCAAAAAGGCACCAGGAAACGTAATTAATTATTGGCCACCTTATTGACTTAATTGTTTACCGTTGTTTGAATATCTTTGTAGAAACTGTTATATAGTCACATATATCTATTGATGTACATTTTAGAGTTATAAATATATTTACCAGTAAACAAAGCTGCAGTCTAATAGAAATAGTACAAAATTATTGCACATAAGTGTGTTTATGCGTAAATGACGACAAAGCGAGTGAAGAGAGTAACGGTGTGAATCGCTCTCGTTTGCTCCATCATTCACGTCACACACGTACATTCACTCACAGGCTCCTCTCTCTCTCTCTCTCTCTCTCATACACGCATTGTTAAACCTGTTTATTTTTATTTTGTGAAGTGGAATGTTATATATTCGATTTATGTAATTTTTTAATTGTATGTTATTCCAATTTGTAACTGATTTATTTTCAAGAACATACAATTGTCAAGTCTACAAGAATACAACAGTAGAGGTTTAAACAAAAGATTTTGTTGTAGTGATACATAACAATAATACTAAATTTGCTGAGGAGTATACACAGAAATAGACGCATTTCGATTTTGTTGCTACAAATGAAGGAATTCACTTAGTTCTTTAAACATACCGCTCGTTGATCCTGTACTGTCTGACGGATGAGTTGTATGGCCTTGAGCAGAGAGTCGTTCGATCAATAACTCCTCTCATCTTGCTTGCAATCGGGCAAGGTTTAGTTGTTCTAATAACACAAGTGTCTGCAGTTCTGCTGTTGATAATGCTTCGGTTTCTGCTGTCTCAAATTTAAATTTATTTTTTGCTGGACGCTTTTCGTTCAGCTGGTCCTCCGTCTCCTTATACTCCCTTCTTCTACATTATTGGGATGTACGTCAACACCAACTGCACAAGATCCTGGGATGTTCTGAATAACTGGATTGCTACTAGTATCCAGCATTTCTAAGAACTCTCTCTCCTAGTCCTGCAGCTTGATTTTTTCGTCGCCTGTCATGTTTTTATGTGACTTTTTTCACATCAGTCATCATGTTATTCAGTACCTTTTTTTAACTGTCCTACAGTTACTGATGATTTCCCTGTACTCCTCACAAAGTCATCTTTCATTTCTTTCCATGCTTTTTTCTTTTTCCTGGACAATTCCTGGGGTCATCGCTTTGTTTAAGACCACAGGGCGGTCTTTTAATAATTTTACAAATAGCATCCTCTTGCAGATACCTTTCGCAATCACTTCGTCCTCACTTGAAGATATGCGAACTTACAGACAGCCAGATGACAGAGAACTGACTATCTGCATTCACTACGTTTAATGGTTTAACGGGGCGGACATGTCTACGTGCTCTCTCGTGACAAGTTACTGAAGGACGTTTTTACTTGTCCGTATAAGCAATTACCTATCAGTAAATACTTATTTCTCCCATGGTTTTTCCAGTATTTACTTTTAAGCAAAGCAGTTTGCTTTTTTCAATTAAAATCAAATCATTACTTTTACTTGCAAGTTTATACTACTTTGCTGAAGTAATCACTTACAAGGCTTTGCTTGTTTTTATTCAATTGACCCATTGGGATCTACATTGTATGCTAGTGTTACAGAAACTATATAAGTGTACAATTGCACTTACAACTTGTAGGGAAAAGGTTGTGTTATAGGTGCCAGGACGTACGTAAGTTGGTTCACGGGCGTTTACACTTAACTGATGCCTGTACTTTCAGACTCATCTCGCCCCGAAGGTCAGAAGTGAAAGCAAAGTGTAGTAACAGAGTAGCAACATCTGAAATATGTGCACCGAAGATAAATTCACTTTTCGTTTCGCTGAAATGCCTTTTGTAGCGACACACGAATTTATTTCGCAGTGAATACTATCACTGTAATGATCTCAACACAAAAAAAATTCACGGGAAGAATTTTAACCCTCGCCCCCTCCCTTTCCCTCAGGACCAAAAAAAATTGGATAAATGTCTTTAAGCACATATTGCCTAGTTTCCAACGCCTATTAGTGTGATTGAGGTGATTATGGAGCGGCGCCGGGATTGGGGGTGGTGGGGGGAGGCGGGATATCCCCGAGAGGACCCGCCGACCAGCGGCATCGGCTGGCATGAGGGCCCGGGGTGGCCCGGCCGGGGATTGAGCCCGGATCGCCTTGGTGGGAGGCGAGCAGGCTAACTGCTCAGCCACCGCGGCCCCTGCACAGATAGAAGCGAATGCTGTGGCAACAGTATCAAAGTGACGAGTGCAGTAATTTTTCTGTTATCTGAGCACCGCCGGTAACTAATGTTGCTGTTAATATTATATACAGTTATTCTATTATTGTAACTGTAGTATTAAGTACTTTTGTAACGTTACCTCCTTATTATATTGTCAACATTATGAAGGTGTATTTGTTGCTGCAAGACAAATTTGTTGAGTTGATGTGTTAGATTTTTCTTCTAGGCCTATTTCCTTTGATTAAAAAAGAACATTCCGATATGAAATAAATAAGTCCGATTATTTTGTCACAAAAGTAAATATTACCTACGAAGTAATGTTAACTGTGAAAGAATAATCTAGCCCGCGCTTTGTGTGCATGACGAAACCCACTTCACGTAACGCGTCGTTTAACCAATTATAGGCTGTTCACGGTAAAGTGAGCACTTTTGAGGGCCGAGTTACTTTTTTCCTATCAGCCATTTTTTTTATCCCTCCACCACATTTTTAATAAAATATTGTCACGTAAGTAATAACCACGGTGTATATATTTCGCCGGACTCAAAAGTTAACGTCTAAAGGAAAAATAAAATATATTTATTGAATATTATTCCAAATGAGATGGCTTCCAAAAAGTGCTCACTTTACCGTGAATAGCTTATACTCTACTTTAACGCGTGTAACTACACTTCAGGTTGAGGGTATTCTAAAACATATGACAACATTTTGCAGTACTCTTTCGTTGTGTGTAGATACGTTATGTTCTAAAAACATATACATATTTGTCACAAGTAAACTGTTTTGCGAGGTTAGAAACCTGATCGAAGTTACGTTTAGTTCTCATTCAATGCTTTAAAATTTAAATATAGTTGTTTCAATTTGCGAGGTAATCGGTGTGTTTGCTGGCATCTACAATTTTACAATGTCAAGTCCGTGTAAACTGGTGTGGGCTGGACAGTACTCTAATGTCGTACTGGCACAAATATTTTGTCCTTTCTGCTATTTTTAGCGTACTACAACATCTGGTTGCGGCAACATTTATCAGACGCTTCGTCAACATTAACACTTTAACGGTATATTTGCATTATAGTAATATATGACTTTGTTAATGGTTAACATGATTAAATTTGTCACGACATTAGTAATTCTACTGCAACATATGCGTTCAAAGAAATGGCTCAGTATTAATATTTTTGTTGCAACTACGTTAGACATTGTTCTGTGTAAATGGCCCATGAATAGTCATTAGACACATGTCATTGTACATTTTATATATGGCGAAAGGATACTAAACGAGGAAAAAAGTATATCTTATACAGAGCTTTCAAAGTGCTCATTTAACCGCAAACAATCTATGCATCTATTTGTCTAAACGATATCCCGCTGCTACACATTCTGTTAGCACACTGTTTCTCCCCAAAATGTGCAGATTTGTTACGTGGAAAATACACTCTGAGAAACTGTTGGTAAATTTGCTTCATTGTGTCAAAGGCGTATTGGGAAAGCAATCACTGTAGCTTTTTACTGTGCGTTCCCGATAGCTTTATTACAACCGTGCCCAGGACAGCATTTTTAATTTTGTACATTCATAACGCTCAATATTGATATGTTTGCAGCCTGATATAGGGTAAATTGTGCATTCTATATATAGGTTAAAAAACTTCCATTATGTTTTAAGACGTTTACTGCAAAAAATGTTTTTACAATGCGCTCAAGAGAAATGCCAGTTATGTAGGGTTGTCCTTTCTACTTTTTTCTCTATTGGCTAACACTTATCTCTAAATGTAAATAAACAAGGCAGCAGCTTACGTAATAATATAGCCTATGCTATATCTAAAAACGATACACACTTGCTGCAGGGATTACCTGGGATCTGAGATCTGGAACATGTAGATTTAATGATAGTTCCTAAAGAATACTTCGTAAGATAGTATTTTGCTTCAAATAATATTTCGATTTGATTGTATTCACCTCCTCGAACATAGAAGTCATTTCGACTCACAATCGCAGCCATTTTACAATTCGAAAAATTGATTGGTTTGGATTCCTTCAAAGATTTTCGTATTGGACATATTTTACATTTTCTTGAACTCAATTTTCCACCCTCCAATCAGAATGGCCCTCGTTGACGAAATGTGATGTCCGTTGTGATTGGCTGCAGATATGGCATCTTGAACACGCACGTCGTTCGGGATAGTATTTATGCCAGTGGAGGATCTGTTTCCTCGCCTAGGTATAGAAATAAATAATAAGGAAGTGCAGCTTTGCGTCAAATTAGCCACTTCTTTACCTGAAGCGCATATTTCTATATACTAATAAACACTTGTTTTTGTTAACATTAAGCAGCCAAATAGCATATGACGTTTCATTATCTTTTGCGATGGACATTTCTATATTATGCTTTGTAATTGAAATAGTTAAAGTTATTATTCACCGTGTGAAATATAGTTCAAAGCTTTCAGGTTTCCAGTTTATTTTTTAATCGAATATATATCCCATTGACGACATGTGAAACGATTTCTGTATTGAATGACTTGAATACAATTTATTTAATTCAGTGAAATATTGCATTCTGGGGCAATGGCCTTAAGAAGCAACCTCATTCATGGACATCACGTCACATAAAAAAAAACTCTAATATCTCCCTCCACTCATTTTTTCATCCACCAACGGCGCAAACAGTTAACTGTACAAAAAATAAATCTGGAAAATATTTGCGTAAAGCTTTGCAAAAATATACAGATAATATTTGTCAATGAGGTCATTATTAAGCAAAACTTGTAATCCGTATTTATAAACTGCGAAATATCTCCGTGATTTCTGTTGTTTCATATGGCGGGAACGAACAATCCCGATATTAACACACTGAGAAGAAAGCAACAAAATATTTGTATAGGGACAAATACATATATAAGTTACCCAAGAAAATATTTTGTTGAGTAAACAAAACTTGACAAGTAACAAAATTAAATTTGTTCATCTAACAAAATACACGCTTGAAATAATATAATCGCTTTGTTGGGGCGAACGAAATTGGACTCCCGACATAACATTTTGTTGTGTCAACTGTATACATTTGTTTGGCTTTCATAAGATGGCCTTCGTTCGAAAATACAGCTCGAGAGTTTGTATTTTTTCCTGACAGTTAGGATTGTAACATTGTTTGTTAGTGCATTTATTGGTGTTAAATAATGTTATAAACGTCCAAATAAGACAAGTTTAACAGAAAACAAAAAAAGTGAAACTGTAAAACTTGAAATATTTATTTACTTTCACGCGTTATCCAGTATTTGAAACGTGTTTATTTAAAAACATTCCAATTTCATGAGTAGTCTGTTTAGATGTGGCTGCTCAGGCGTTGCGCTCGGCCACAGCTGATATAGTTTCGAATCTCGGCCGGACTTAAAAGTGTTCTACATTAAACGAAACTGCTTAATGTACAGAACTAAACAAATCTTTGCTTGGAGAAACCAAAACAGCGTGAAGATAATTTGGCAAACAAAAACCAAATATTCTACTGTCCTAATACAAACAATTAATTTGGTTGCGCCAGACTAGATTTGTTTGATTCAACGAAACGTTTATCTCAGCGCATGAAAATTTGCAAAGTCGCGTCACTCACGCCCTTACGTTCACATATAACATGTTAGTGCAAATCGTATGTGATAGACGACGTCGATGCAAATTCTCCAGTAGTTACAGGAGGTCCTCTCGCTGCAAAAATATTGTTTCGCCACGAACCATCAGCACTTCCGATAGGCGAGTGCTGGTGGTATTTGGGAGCTTCTAATCTCCACTTGTGTTACAATCCGGCTCTAAAGCAACAAATTTGATTTATTTTTTTATACAGAGTGCAGCACTTAGCCACTGAGAATAAATCCCTTTTTCGCGATGTCCTTTTATAATCCACAAATACAATAAATAAAAGAAGTTCGTTACTATCGTTATGTTCGATATATCAGCAGAAAGCTTTGTAAAAATCGTGGTAAAATTTTTTGCTGAAAAAAAAAAATAGTGTCCGGGATTTTAAAATAATTTCTGTATAATTTTTCACCTGTATTTTTTCGTAATTTCCCGGATATAGATTAAGGAAACAGTGCAGTGTCGGATCCCGTACACAAGACAGATACGCAATCGTATGGCAGAACACGCTGACTGAAATAGAGTGATTCAGCTAGCAACAGCGAACAATCAACGAGGTACTTCGATGAATTTGACGTGGGCTACGGAATTAGACTTCGGAATAACTATTTTAAAAACTGTTGATAATCCTAACAATTATAGGCACTATTTTAGCTTACAAATTATTTTTAAATCTTACAGGCTTTCAGTTTTTTTTTTTTTTTTTCGTTTAACGAACAAATAAAGCTAACTTTACTTTTGCTGTTTCCTGGTGGCCGAACATTGAGCCGTGTTTACCTTTGTACAGCCTACGACGATGTATCTGATATTGTAAAATGTCTCATTATTGTACTCATTGAAATGTTTATTTGAATGTGAATTTTGGGTAGCAACATTTTTAAGTTGAAAAACTACAGCGAAAAAAGAAAAAAACAATGTAGTGTGGCTGTGCTGGGAACACGGCCGTTTGTTTGGCGTGAATACGTCTACGTTGACGCGCTCGGACGCCTTGGTGTGTTGTTTACGTTCCCGGCACCGCTTCATTCGATCACATGGGGTTTTATGGGTATCATTCGATCACATGGGGTTTTATGGGTATCACTCGATTACTTTTGAGATGCCCTTTCCAACAGCATACGATTTATGTATTTCGACTTGGTTTTTTGACTAGTATAGGCTGACATTGTGTTAAGTTTTCTTACTTTATTACATCAAACTCATACAATTTCACCATAACCACGCCGCACAAATGTTTTTATACGACCAATCGATTGATCTTGACGAGAGCTGTCGATTTAAACCTGAACGAGCGTCGTAGCTTCTCCTAGTCAAAAGTTATACTACGCGGAAGTTATGAGACGCGGCGAAACAAACTCAAAATTGTGCCCCCTCTTCCCTACTCCAGCCGCGCCGCGCGCGATGCTTCGCAGTCCTCACTCAACGTAACATATTATTTGATCCTTTGGCAATCGAGTGGTGTAATTGAATTATAAATGTAGACGATAGATTTGGAGCTGCAATGCCAAACTCTATCCCCCGATTTTGCTATCATCGGATTTTCTGGATTGCCTCCCACTATGGTTGCAAATTTAAAGACGTATTCACGTCAAAAACGTTTTGTGGCATTATTTTAAACAAGGTTATTTCTGTGGTTATTCGTATTTTAAGCTTAATTAGTTCACTATGAACCAAGCTAAATAGAAATCAGTTTATTTTTGTCACCATTCGTTTGTAAACTTTCGCACGTGTGGAAGGCAGACGCGGTTAAAATGCACGGCCAGGCAGATAGCAGCGGTTTGTCCACTGGAGGTGGAGAGAATGCGACGAGCTGATGCCCAGAACCGAGTACCGTAAACAGAGATCACGAGCTGTACGAAATGACCGCAACGTCATCAGTCGTTGTTCTCCACGAGAGACAAGGACCCACAGATGGGAATCTATACTAAATCTTAGCCAAGAGGTAAATCGTTCGAGAAAATTATATATTAATTTTTCGATACTAAAAGTAATAAAATAGTGAACGAAATACTGAAGCATGACATGCGTTAATGAGTTTACTTCAGTTGCACCCTATTAACAAGAACTGGGTCTTCGTCACGTGCACTTGGGGCCGTGGTGGTGGAGCGGTTAGACTACTCGCCTCCCACCAATACGCTGTTCGCGGAAAAATGAGCACTTTTGAAAGACCTGCTTATAATCTACTTGCATGCACGGTGTGTATTCTTCTGCCTTATGGGAAATTAACATTGCCGTGGGTCTCAGCACTTTATGCAAGCGTCTGTCAGATGACACTGTGGAGTTATTAGAAAAGTAAATATGTTTCAAATCTGGTCATTTTTACATTTCGATTCATTAAAAAACCGATGGTTACCTAACACATTTTATTCGACGTTAATGTATGGAACTATTTTCCATCCATCATTGCCAACTTTACTGGGAGCATGTCATTCAGTGTGCCCGTTAAAATATACGCAGGTAGAGGGAGTGACTTTTTTCTAATGTTGATTTCAAAAGTGCTCACTTTATTGTGAGCAGCGTTTGGGCGAACTGGGTTCGATTCCCGGCGGGGTCGCTTCCCCGAATATTGCATGTGGGAATCGTGTCGGGCGATGCCACTGGTTCTAGCGCCGCTCCATGCTCACCTCACTTCATCCTCATCGGTTCTCAAGACCTCGATTTTAAGAGCCGCTCAATTCTCTCCACCCACTCGCTCACTTCGCGTGCAATTGAGAGCTCGGGGGGCCATGGTGCTTGGACGAGAATAACGCTGGCGTTCCCACTTCGAAGGCAAAAGTTCGACTTGAATTTCCCGCACGTGGGAAACGCGACGGATGCAGATGTTGCCGGAGGGAAGACTAGTTCCAGGAGCCAAGATGCTGAGAGAAATCAGCTTAAACGTTCTCCTGTGTCTTGTAACGGCCATGTTGGGCAAAAAAACAAGGCGGACGCGAGTAAGGGTGACTTTCGCACAGTTAAGTCACTGACCTTCCAAACGGTAGCTACCACGACGCCCAAGTAACAAAAAGCACAGAACGTTCAGCAAAGTCTGATTCGAAAAATAGCTGTAACCTAATTTCACAGGTGAACTAGGGATCGAGCTTTATATTCAACTCTGGGTTCGGCATCGTAGTCTGTCCTGTATTTGCGTTGTGCTCAATCCTGTGTTTATCGTTCTGATGTTCTCTTTTATCGTACATCCGGTTGTTGTGGTGTGATCCAGTAACTGAAGCTTCGCTGCCCTTCGACGTCTCTCCGTCGACATTTCATCGCGTATTGTACACTCCGCCGGCTCATTTTCCGATTTGTCTATACCATGGTAGTTGTACGTTATTTCCCTCGTCAATTTTGTTGCCTTTGGCGCGTTACTTCATATTATATCGACTGCAGTTTTCTTTTATAGATGCTACGATTTCGTCATTTATTTTCTTGGATTTATTTGGTTTTCGGTTTCAGTAATTTGATCTTATACATGTTTTCTGTAACGCACAAGGCACATTTAAATACTCGCAGAAATTTTGCAATACCATTGCCACTAAACGTAAAATATAATTACTTAAAATATAATTATTTGGGAATTTAGTGACTCGGTACAATGTTTTCAACAGTAATTAATAAAAAATTAAGACTGTTGATTTTTTTTTTTTTTTTTTCGGGAAGTCACGAAAAAAAAAGGAACAGCTTTTCAATCAGTTTTCACAAAAACCTGTTTCCATACAAGATATAGGAAATATTTTTTACACTTGCAGTGAAACTGTACACATGACCAAGAAACTCGCTTACGTAGAGGTCTCGTGTTTGGAGCCAATTAAACCAAATGTCAGCATTTATGAAGAATTTGCAGGAAACCGTTCACGCCTGGATTTAAGTTTTATTTGCGGTTCTGATACTGTTTTACCATTACTGTGCGTTCTATAATTGTAAAGGAACAAAATAATAGTATATGAGTATAGGTAATTCCTGTTGCCGTGTGCTTGTTCGAGCTGTTAACTCAGCGAAAGTATGCAGACTTCTTAGAGCCGGTTTTTTTTAAGTTTGGCTGGCAAAATATTATGGCACCCATTTAATAACATTCAAAATTTTGTATGACTATTTGCATTGTCTACTCTAGGATTTAAAAAATAGGGCAAAAAAATTGTTGGCGGAGTTCTTTCGTCATATGTGTCATCTGGCTCCAAACTTGTCATAAGGGTTATGACGTACTGTGTTTTCTGTCGTCTGGAGTATCTTTATTTTCATTTCCATTAAGTTTGGCAGGATGCTCCGAACAG
This sequence comes from Dryococelus australis, assembly GCA_029891345.1. Lineage (NCBI taxonomy): Eukaryota > Metazoa > Arthropoda > Insecta > Phasmatodea > Phasmatidae > Dryococelus > Dryococelus australis. The sequence goes on along the minus strand of CM057009.1, from coordinate 305,625,388 downwards.
CTGTGCGCTGGAGATTTTTACAGGCAGATGCATCGGTGGGTTACGTATGTTACTTGCAGAGCAGGAGTGCTGTGCTGGTTGCTGCACTCAAAAGCACAAGGCAAAACAACGCTGTAATTTTTAATGTTTGTCGTTAGCCAGAATGATCCTGAAGCTAAAGTTATGATTGGCGGTTGTGATGTAATGCGCTGGACAGTTCTAGGAAAGCCTTCTTCCTTGTTATCTGTTCCACTCCAATCTTGGTTCAGGGTATGTGTAGAGGCGGAATCAGCGCTCTACATATATAATCCATTCAGGGTTTCTTCGGATGTTTTGAATAAACCTTTGAAAAATCATCCTAGCAATAGTATGTTAACCTATTTTTTAAATAATTTGTAGACCTTTACCACAAGTATAAAACACTGATTAACTTTAAAATCATTGTGTTTTTGAATAAATAATACTTTAACTTAGTATCTTCTATAACTTGTAATATGTATTTCGTATTCAATACGAATTAAAAAACATCGGGAACAGCGATGTATTGGCAACGGCTAGTAGGAAAAGGTTCACTGTTAAAATGTTGTTTTAACCAGGTTTTTTGGGATGCTATTTGTAAATTTAACGTTGTCTGTTGAAATATTTAAATTTCTAGGTAGTCCTGATGGAAACACATTTTATTGTTACAGTTAAAAATATCAGCGCAAAATACGTTGCATTGGCCCTAGTGATATGATATTTTTTATTCGACCGATAAAGAAACTGTCGGCAGAGCAGAGCTTGTCGCCCTCTCTATCTCTCGCTCTGGGTAAGTTTCGTACCGCTGGTAGAAGCAAGCAAATTATGCATGTTTTCAATTTTATAATATTTCATAATTATTATAGGAAAAATATTGGTTCATGAATTGGTAATTTTGCAACTGAAAAGAGATATTAATGTTTGAATACTTATTATAATACATTTAGATATAATTACGGGGGAGTTACAAATCCGAAGTTGGCTGAAGTGGCGAGGGGCGACGTGACGTGATGTCATGGCGTATTGCTGTTCCTGAATGAAACGTTTATTTTTCCTGCTCCAAAAAAATACTTCAAAATACCTGCGACACAAAGTTTGTATATGTTGTGTTTTCTATACCGACCTAGGAAAGTTACGATGTTTTGACGAATCTGTGTTTTCCTGGCAGTAATAAATATACTGAGGCGCGTGTAGTCGTAACCGCTGCGTTATATAGGGTGTGGCTGGTTCGTGGTCGTTTCTCTGGCCCGTTGTGTGTGTGATTGTAAATATTGGACGTGCGAAATTGATAAGTTTTTAACTTTGAACTGTTTTATGACGAAGTTCATTATTTTAAAGTCGCGTGTGTTTATTTGTCACAATGTAACTTCTCCCTGGGTGCTTGAAATGCAATTACGTAACGTGCTTCCTTTTTTGTGATCTGAATATTTGCCGCAATCTCAACAAATTACTATGCCCGGCCAGAAAACTTTAAATAAATAATTAAATAAACCTAGTAAAACCTAAGTATGCTTGCAAAGAAATGCGAAGGGAATAGAAGTTACGGTGGGCCTATTTGTGTGCATGTAAATCACTATATTTTTAATTTGTCGCTGCTATGTACAAAAAATAAGCGACGCGAGTTGAGTATTTGAATTTACTGTCTTTTTTGTTGGACTGGCTGCTCCTTAATTTTAATATTTATTCCAACTAAGGTCGTCCTTTTAACGAGATAACCCAAAAACACATCAATAACAAGAGGTTAAATACTACGGGGTAAACACAGTCGCGACAAAATACTAACGTGTGTTATATGTAATGTGCTATATCGTGTATAACAAATATGTCAACAACGTAAAAAAAATAACCGCAAGAACTATCGTCAATACACGTCAATACACATATTGTCATAAAGCTGACCTAAATATTGTTAAAGGCCTAAATTCTGAATATTCGTACGTAATGGTTTTTTAAATATGACAGAATTCTTTGAATAGCTGTAAACAATTCATTTGACAGTTATAATCTATGACGGCACATGGCAGTGTTTATGTTTACGTGTGGTGGAAGGATACGTTATTGGCAGAGACCTTCATGATACACGTTATTATTTTGGGACAAGCTAGACGTCATTGCCCTATAAGTATTTGAGCACAACTCGTGATTTCATTTGCCGATGGCTTCGATACTAGGTCATGTGCCTGTGTAACTGTGTTACAGGCGATTGGTCACTCCGCCGTTGAACGGTATATTATATATACACATGGAGAGCTAGGGCAAGGTCACATTGCACCGAAATTCTTAATAGCTTACTTAGATGGTAGGAAGACCTTCACGTCTCGTTTACAGCAATATCTTCAGAAATGGAACCAGTAACACATGCGACAGTAGTGAGACAATTAACAATGTACACGTGCCTTAACTGGTATTCGAACCCAGAAAACTTCCTATCATAAGATAACAGGTAATCAGTTTCATTATGGAGCATATACTCCAGATGTAATCAGTCTTAATGTTTTGAATGATCGGGTTTACTAAACTAAACTATTTACAGGGCCGTCATTTTGAAAATAAGTGGTTGATACACTTAAAACACTATAAACACTGTAGCTCTACTTGTGTGGAAAATTGATTGATCCTCGAGATATGGCACAAAACCTCCATTATTTTCACTTGACGATCCTCATAAATGAAGGACCCAAATGTTATGTATCAGCAGATTCGATAATTGTCGTAGATACTGCCAGTATACGAAGTTAAGTTAATATGGGTTACATAATGTAGTTTCGTAGATCTAGCATATTAAGCAAAATGTTTGTATAGCTGCCATTCTGAAAATGAGTGTCCTTTCCACTTAAAACACATCAATTAATATGGCCTGCCATAGTACATATTCTTCGCCAAATTGAGTAAGAATCACTTAATTGTTTCACGAGATATGATAGAAACTTAAAATATTCATTAGGACTATTTAACAGAATGGACAAATGAGGCTTCTTATAGACACATTAGATGATTATATTAGATACTGCTAATATACGAAGTAAAGTTGAAATTAGTTTAGTTTTTTTCCCGCCGATATAGCATATCAAGCTAAAATGTTTAGGTTATATGGCCGACATTTTGGAAATAATTGTCTTACCCACTCAAAACATATCAATGTAGCTGTACTAATGTAACGTTACTTTTATGGCGTCCTCTATGTCCAGAGGACATAACAAAGCGACCATCCAAAGGCCCTAAGCTGCCCCAGAATGTGTGGTGCGGAGAAATAACAACGAGGCACCAATTCGAAGCTAAACTATAGCAAAGAACCTGGATTGTGGTTGGAAATATTCTGTCAGTTAATATTTTTACAAAAACTCCACTTTCTATTTTCCGTGTGACTATTAAATTTATAAACAAATATTGACTTTTGAAACGTTTCACATTATGGTTATCTGGTAACTCCTTTTTTTAAAGAAAATTCTTAGAAAATAACCCAAAGCTGGCCACTCTACAAAGCCAGTTACCCAAAAACAATCATAAACAATGGATATTATCTATGAGTTCTATTTCTGACTTCACCACAGGCTGAAAAGCCACTCTCTAAGCCCAATGTATCATGCTGTAAATAACAGTAATCAGAAACAAGGTTAGATATGAATTTATTTTTAAATTCTGCACACTGGCAACATCTTCAAATACCATAAAGTATGTAATGTACTGAACAATGTATATTACTGTAAAAAAACAGCAATCAGTATCCAGGTAAAATATGAATTCATTTTTTAAATTCTGCACACTGGTCTTTAAATATCATAAAAATGTAAAACACAGAATACTAAATTATTTGGTTATTGCCCATGGCAAAATCCTTCAATAAGGCTTTTCCTGCCTATGAAAAAGACATTTCCAACTGTCAATACAAAAATAATTCATGTAAAATTGTGACAAGTTTTGTAAATAACCCTTGGTAATAGCTATATGCTCAAAAAAAACTCAAATACCACTGTAATATAAGTATAGATTTTCATGTGGTGAAAAAAAAAATACATATATACATATTATGATAAACTTTATATTGGGCCATAGCTTAAAGGCCATCAAACAAATGCTGTAATTATTGATTATAGAAGCAATATTTCGAACATTGTATTTTCCAATTGCCATAGCCAAAATGCTGAAGGCCATTTTTAATTCCATTAAATATCTTATCTTTAATCAAACACCTACTGTAATATGCTTATAATTGAGTATTACACCAGCAATATTTTAACATTGTATTTTCTTTACTTGGCCATAGCCACTATGCCGAAGGGCATTTTTAATTCCAATGAATAACTGAGGCTTAGATTTTCCCACAACAGGCTTTGATATATAAACCTTTTTAAAATCTTTTAAAATGAGAATGTTTAAGTTGACTGCCACTTTAAAAATTATGCTCCATATCAGAATGGTAATATGACATTTATGGTGGCTTTAAAAAGAGAAAGATGTCAAAATATTACCTTTTCTGAAAGCCATCATTTAAAATTTCATAAACTTTGAAAATGTACCTATAAAATGAATTTTCATTTTTCTCGAAAACATTCTTTAAAATATCCGAGCAAAATGCTTTAATTAAAATTGAAAACAAGTTCTGAGATCCATAAAACTCTTCAAGGACCTTCCATCTGGTCCAACCTGACCCGGCGAATAGCAGGGCGCCTGAATGTCATCCGCCCGCAAAGCACCGACGAGCCTCGCGCAGACAGCTGGGAGACCCTGGCCAGCAGGCATGCGCTTGATCACCTCGTCGGGTGGTCAACTTACACTGCTCAGTCCGGTCTTGGAGGCCTGCCGTGCGTCGAACCTGCGTCGCTCCGACCAACGACCTCGCCAGCCGATCGTCCGGGTAACGAACTCTCCAGCTGATCGTAACATCTTCGTTCGTCACGGGCACCTCGCAGAATTCTTCCAGTTTACGCCAAAATGAAAGTAAGTGAGGAATCAATGGAGACAATGGGAGGTAGTTAGAGTTTTTTAGAAAAAATAGAAATTCTTCTAATCCCACGTGAGCTCTGTCCAAATAGGGCAACTGTATTTTCTGAACATGCGATTACTTCAAAATTCTTTAAACATACTTCCCAAAGTATGTAGTAGAATTTTCAACTAGAAAACATGTGTCGGGACAACATTGTATGGAAGTACAAAAATAATTACGTGCTAATAACTTGGTTTCAGGCAGGTGATAGGTTCCATTTTACTCGTAACTACAGCAGAGCAAATAAACGGTAAATTCAGTACGTGTTTCAACAAGGAAGCATAATTTTCAAATCACATTTTGAGCAAAAATTCATTTTTATCGTGTTGGTGAAGAGGAGGGGGGAGGGGATGTTGAGAAAATTGGAACACTCCGTCTCACTTGTTTGCCGAAACTAGTATAAATCTTTGTTTTTTTTTTTCTGGAAATATGAAAGAAAGTGAATTTTTTCGTCTGAATCTATCTTAAAAAATAGCGGACAAATTAACCTTGTGTAGACACATTTTACAGTGGTATACACACTGCCAGCGTGTAAAGTAAAGTTTGAATTGATTACATTGTTTCGACGATATAGCATACTAAGCTAAAATGGCTATATGTCCACTAAAACATAGCAGTTTACTTCACCTGCTGTTGTAACACTTGCTTGCCAAATTTGGTGGAAATCAGTCAATTGTTTCCCGAGATATGATACAAAAGCCTAATTAATTCATGTTTTACTAGCTTACAAAATGACTAATGAAAGTAGTAGATGTATAATGCCAATCCTAGTGCAGCACGATTTTTCTGATAATTTTAGCCAGAAATACAACAAAAAAATAGCATCAACTTTTACTTGCTATTGATCTCTCCTCCTCTATCACTGAAACCTGTTACCACAAATTTTTGTAAAAATTAGCACACATCACCACTCATCCACTCACCACACACCAACACCCAACCACACACCAACACCCAACCACACACCAACACCCAACCACACTACATCACCCAACCACACTCCAACACACAACTACCACACTCCAACACCCAACCACACATCAACATCCAACCACACACAAACACCCAACCACACTACATCACCCAACCACACTCCAACACACAACTACCACACTCCAACACCCAACCACACCCCAATACCCAACCACACTCCAACATCCAACCACACTCCAACACCCAACCACACTCCCACACCCAAACACACTCCCACACCCAACCAGACACATTCAACCACACACCAACACCCAACCACATGCCAACACCCAACCACACACCAACAACCAACTACTCACAAACACCCAACCACACACCAACACCCAACCACACACCAACACCCAACCACACACCAACACCCAACACACACCAACACCCAACCACACACCAACACCCAAACCCTCACCACACACCACCCCTCTCGAAGCCTACACAATCTCACAACCCTCACCCCAACACCACCCTCGCCACCCTCACCATTCATCACCATCACCGCCCTCACAACCCCACAACACCACTCAACCCCAACCCCCCTCACTAATCCTCACCGCCCCTCTCTACCTTCTCCCCTACCACGAACGTAACAAAATTCTAAAAATCGAGGATAATGTAATGCCATAACTCCACTCAATCTGCCACGCAGTCATAAAAATCGATCGTAGCACATTTCCTCATACCAATATTTAATTTTCTTTTTTGTGTATTATGGATACTATGTATATATTTTCATTATCTTATAACCAGTGTATTAATGGTTCAGTGCATATCCTCAATTACGATAACCTCAAGAACTATTCCGAATAGGATATTTTGTTTACAAAAATTTATAGCAAATTTATGATTCTTTGCATTTTAAGTACATTTAAAGGTAAGCGACGTATCATAGAGCTCGCACTTTTTTTTCATCTGGGCCTGTATCTTAGATCACAGTATGCCCACACTTTCGCAAGTCACATTATAAGCAAGCGAATATTTATAGGAGCATGCGATTATGATATGCGATTTCTTAGGGCCAGGCTCGTGAAATACAGTTGGCGAGTATAACTTCTAGCTTCAGGAAAGTATGCATGTATAAGCTTTACGACCATTTACAGACATAGTGATTAGCTAAATTAAAAATATTTTCATCATTGTGCTTGTTTTTTTCAGAGTCAGTTTATAACGGGAAGGAAAGATCTACGGTTCAAATATTAAAATAATAATTTGATTATTTCAAATTTATTAAAATTTATTACTACAAAATTATTTGTGTTCATCTGCATAAAGTCTGCATCCGTATAAATATCACATTCAGTTCTAATACGTTAAATACGAAACCTACTATTCAGCCACTCATGAACTTCGTGCCGCCGTGTAATAAGTTTGAAGGCAAAGTCCTTGCAGCAGAAGCGACACCGATATGCCACTGAAAGTTCCGTAGATGATACACTAGTGGCCCCAGATGATTGTGCTGTCGTCGCGTTGGAAGGAGCAGGAAACATGGACTAACATGTCTTCGTAAAAAAGAAGTTGCTCCCGGTTATGAGGTGCCAGGTTCGTCGTTCATACTGGTCGCAGCTGATTTTGTTAGTGGAACCATATGATCGAAATTACGGTCCATCACTCTGCCGACTGAGGCCGCAAGAACTCTGTGTTGCAGATCCGGCACCGAGGCATCGATGAAGCCCGCAGTTTAATTTTGCATGACCTTACATGTTAACAGTAAGTGTCGTTGCTGTAGAAAAGCGGCCCACACTGTGAGCACATATGTTTAATGTGACTGGCATTGTTCATACAGCCATGAAATTCGTGGTGCCGTGCTGTGAGTTGAAGCGAAAACACCTTATCGCAGTAGCTGCAGGGAGAAGTTTTCTCTGGTGGTGGCAATACATGCGACGCCCCGAAATCTGCAGGAGACAATTAAGCCACAGAACTGGATTGTTAAGCCGAAGAAACAGATGTTGCAGTAAGAAATGGCGCTGTCAGTTTATCCGAAGTTGCAGTCGACCCCACTGAAGACGTTTCAACTAAAGAAGACGATGGTGCTATCGACAACATGCTTAAATATGGCGATGGTATTGTTGTTGCTGCACGTGTCCCATCTGAAGAACTCGATGGTACTTCTGCTGGACCCACGACCGACGTCTACATAACATATATGCCAGGTACCGTCACCTGCTGCAACGATATGCCACTTACCAAGACCTCCATCATACTAAGCTCCATAGAATGAACCCAGCTACCTAAGTAGCTGTCCATGGTGTCATTGAAATATAGCGGTGCATCGTGGGAGGAAAAGACATTCACTGTTGCAGCTGGTGATGAGTTGACGGGTGCAGCATTCGTTCCCGCCGTAGGCATTGACAATGTGGAGAGGTATAAGTACGAAACGCTATCACTGTTGCAGCAAAACCAAATTATAATCTTCTTCCCAGCCTTGTGGGCGCCTTAAAGGTATAACTATCACCGATCCGAAGGCTTCTCACATGCCTAGGGCCCTTTGTGTATACACTTTGTGATACCGCGAATTGTGGTAAATTTTAAATGCGCGTAATCGACATCAATGATGTGTGGACCGATCCTATTTGTTCTCAGATGCAGATAATCCTCTAAATCCAAGTTCCAGCCAGAGCCATTCAATATAATTTCGTCCTCTTCGCAGCATATTTTCTTCATACTCTTTTTAACGCTGGCTTCGATGCCATCCGCAATACACTCAGGTAAGTTCGAAGTCTCGGTGGCTTTCTTTTTGTATACATCCGGTTTATTATAGCTATATTCCAACCATATATTATATTTCACTGCAGTGGAAGGATGAAGTACCTTCTAGAGCAATGGGCTCCATGCCCGGAGCCAGAGCCGATCAGGTCGGAAAGACAGAGCATGAACATATCTGATCGCCGTCGGCCATCTTGGAAATCCAGTGTATTTTTGCCATTGCCTTTACCTTTTTCTGTGACCTTTGACATTGACCCTAATCTTTGAAACCCAAAATCATTTTTAAAAATCCGAAAAAAAAATCCTAAACATTAAAAAAATTTTTTTATAAAAACTAATGTAAAAATGTATTTGAAAAAAAAAATAAACTTCCAGAGGCCACCCCTACAAACATACCCATTCTTTCATCTTGGCAGGTGCAACCAACGACCTAATGGTAGGCAACCACCATCTTGGTAGCTGACCACCATCTTGGTAGGCAACTGCCATGTTGTGTAGACGAACATGAATGAACATAAATTAAAAAAAAAACGAAAAACAAAAAAAAAAATTTCAATTTTTTAACCCTAAATCTTTCCTCGCCTCTTATTAACTGATTTTGATCAATAAAGCACTACGATGCAAATATTAATTTTAATTTAGCTTATCACTATGTCTATAAATTGTCATAGGGCTTATACACGCATACTTTCCTGGAGCTAGAAATTATGCTTGCAAACTGTATTTCGCGAGCATAGCCCTAAGAAATCGCAAATTATAATCACATATACCTATAAATATTTGCTTGCTTACAACATGATTTGCTAAAATGTGGGCATAATATGATTTAAAATACAGACCCAACTGAAAAAAAAACCAGCTCTGTGATACATCGCTTACCTTTAAATGTACTTAACATGCAAACAATAACAACTTTACTACGAATTTTCGAAAACAAAATACATATTCGGAATAGTTCTTGAGGTTATAGTGATTGAGGGTATGCACTTAACCAGTAATACAATGGTTATAAAATAATGAAAAAATATATACAGATTGCATAATACAAGAAAACAAAATTAAATATCGGTATGAGAAAATGCGCTATGATCGATTTTTATGACTGGGTGGCAGGGTGTGAGCGGGGTTACGAATTACATGATCCTCTCTTTTTAGAATTTTGTCTGTCAAGGATTGCTGAAGAGGTGGTGTTCAGGGTTTCCTGAGGATGGTGGAGGGAGTGTGAGAGGCCGTGAGGGTGGGTGATGGGGTTGCTGGGTTGTGGGCGGGTGAGGTGATGAGTGGGTTTGGGTGTTGAGGAGGGGTGATGCTCCGTGGTGATAGGAGTGAAGGGGGTGATGGAACGAGGAAGATAAAGTGGCGTTTTGGGGGGGGGGGGTTTGTGAGTTATAAGACGGCCATGAAAACAAAACAGCCCATAAGGGGAAGGTGCAACGCTACCCCTCCTAGAGCGACACGCCTAGGGGGAGAGCGGTACACTCAGGACAGCCAACTGAGGACCATCAACAGTACATTGGCACTCACAAAGGGCAGTGCAGTTTCCGTGAATCTTATACTGATGAAAGCTGTTTACGGACCTACACAAAAACTGTAGAGGCACCTCCCCCCTCACCGCTGCCCTTGGGTTCTGCGTAGTACAATTAAACAAGCACAGTTAGTTCCGAAAATAGAGAACATATATCTACATATTACAAACATTCATCTATCTTGGCATAATAATGTTAACAAAATATACAATTAAATATAGTTGCAAATCACCTATGAACAAATTATATTTACTACACTCGTTCATCGCCTTTTTGCCTTGTATTATTATACAATGCCCACATTACTATAGCTGTATATGTAATTTAAACAATTGACAGATCAATATTAAAATAATACCCCATAATATCAATAACATGTTTCCATACATAATACAGATACAACTGTTAACGTTACAAATCATTAGCAAAGTGTCACATTAATAACTACGTACATCGAAACAAGTGTTGTATATATTCTGACTCCCGGGAAGGTACATTGGTGTGCGTTCCTGGTATCCGCCCATGTCGATAAATGTACACTGAAGAAATCCGGACTGTTTGAAAGGAATGTGTCACAAATTACTGAAACACTTAATGATATAATGTGAGCTGTAAAGTTACGCAGCATCGGTAATAGATGCTTATGTCTACTCAAGTTCCTCGATACCTGAACGATTACCATCGTCTACATTTCCATGTACACTACTGTCACTGAAGCTGTTAGTATCATGTCTACTGTCGCCTTCACAGTCACTGTCACTGTCATCACCTAAACTAATTACAATCTTCTCCATTTCTTCTTCCATGCAACGATCGTTTTTCCAATAATACTCTTCTTCCCTCTTCACATGTAACACTGCTGATTTCCAATCGTTTTCAGAAATATTGTTCATCTGTCAGTGGCTTTATTTGGTCGGCTCTTTGCGAAACGTTGCTCTTCACCACACGAGACTTGGCAATATTCCATATATATTCGATGGCATTTAAGTTGCAGTGATATGGAGACAGCCTGACTACTTCATGACCATGTTCTTTATGAAGTTCGTATATGCAATACTTCCTAACCAGTCGTTGACATTTCACGATGTGGAGTAGTTCCGCTTTAGTCATCTCTTCCTCATATACAATGTTATTTAACTTGAGCCACTCTTGTATTTCTGCCTTACGTGATGTGATTGTACGGGCTTTGTTTGTCTGCACCGAGTGATAGGATGCATTATCTATTACAATTACGCATCTACGGGACAGATTGGGTAAGAGTTTTTCGGGTACCCATTTGGAAAAATTCCCCAATTCATCTAATCGTGGTAGTCGCCACTTTTGATTTTAGACTTCAAGACGAGATACATGCACGGAACAAACCCCGCATCCGAACCAGCATGTACAATACTCCATTGTTGGCTTGCCGTGTTGTTCTTCAGCACACCTGGCGTGTGCGGATCTTGCCAACATTTGCTGACTGTGTACGCAGCATTAATCCACGTTTCGTCAACATAAACCACCGGTAACCTGTTCTCCCCCAGACTATCAATTTTTCTCATTCTCCTTAAATACCTTTCCCTCCATGCAGCAATGTCTGTTCTCTCCATTAATACAAGTGTCTTGTTTTTGCATTTCTTGAATCGGAAGCCAATCTTCTTTATGATTTACAGCAACGTTTCCTTGCTTCCGTGGAAATTAATTTCGGTTCGTAGTACAAAAAGTATCTTCTTTAATGTAGGCACTTCTTTCCTATGAGCATACAAATTTAGGGTTGCACGTCGAACTACCTACAAATCAAAATAATCTAACACAATTTTTCGGGCGTTCGTCTTCCGTTTTTTCCCTGACTTACATAGTTTTTTTTGCCTGTTAGTTTTCCTACACTGATTTCCTTCCGTATTTTACATATTGTTGCCTCAGATTTTCCTGTTGCAGCTGCTGCTCGCTTTGTTTCGTTTTCAATTGGTTACGTATGTTTCCCAGATATCTTCTCTTCATCAAAAAATTAAATTACGTTTCCTATTATTTCGCGGCCTTCGCTATGTAGTGGGACTTTTTTACTACACGAAGCCATAGCGTTATTAACATTTTCACTAGCGCTAAAATATATGCACACATTTGGAACGATCAACTACTTGCGCACTAGTAAATAGGTGCTCCTTCAACCTACGTCTATTTACTACCACCAAACAAGAATGTTCTTGTCGATTTTTATGCAGTGCAGACTGTACGTATACCTGTTACAGCTGCTCGCTTCTGACTGGCTCGCTGGGTTTTACCCTCGTCCACCCTCTCTCTCTCGCTCCTCTTTCGAGATATTTTGTTGTCTCGGCCGAGTTATAGTGAGGGTGTTGGTGGTGTGGTGTGTGGTAAAGGGTTGGGCGTTGGTGTGGGATGAGATGATGATTGGTGGTGTGTGGTAGTTTTTACAAATTTTATTTGGTGACAGGTTTTTTTTTTTAATGGAGGAGGGATCAATACGTCCGCCGATGACCTAGGTACCGAAGTGACAGGCTGAAATGATCTGATTTTTATTAAAATCGTTTCTAGGCAACTTTACGCGATTGCATTTTATTTAATATCGTTGAAAAATATAATTATGACCTGCAGCGAGACTTTACACCCATATAATTTTTTTTCTAATTCAAGGTTTTTTGTCAATGCTTTATAGAAATATTTGCTATTGAAATAATTTGTTAAATATATAATTTCTAAAGATGGTGAGCGCGGGGAGGGGGGAGAGAACATCCAACATGGAATTGACCCCTAGTTGTGACGCCTACTGATATGGCGGATGGCTCCGATCAACACGGCCACCGGCTACGCCTGTGACGTCATGGCAGACAACTCCTCCCTCCTACTTCATAAATCCTGTCCCAAAACATAGATTATTATACTACTTGCTTGTCATAAACACTTTCAGCATACTAATATTGGTTGAAATAGGCCAAACGGTATGGTAGCTATGCCATATATACCTAAGACATTAGCATAGCCACCATTTTGAAAATAAGTGCATAACCGACTTAAATGCATAAATTTACATGGCGTACCATATTTTTAACTACATGCCAAATTGGGCGATTATATCGCTTGATTAGTTTTCGTAATATTTCATCAAAGTTTTATTTATTCATTTGGTTTTTTCTTCCTAAATTGTGGGCCATAAACGATGTCCATGACAAAATTCAATCCTTTCATTATGCACTTGTAACATACAAAATTTGGTTTTATTCTGTTAAATGGTTTTTGAGATATAAGGAAACACCATACCATGCATTTTAAAATTGGCGCCAATGTTAAATTAAGCTCCCGGCATTATCGAAATCTAAAAAAAAAACGGATGTCTTAGGGAAGAATGTAATTCCAACATCTCAAAAGATAAATCCCAATTACAAATACTAATGGCCTGTTTTAGCCTACTTTCCGAAGGAAAGAAAAGCTTATGAGATCACTTTTCTTCGGAAAGTATCCTAAATAGGACATATGTATTTGTAATTGGGACTTATCTTTTGAGTGATGTTGGAATTACATCCTTCCCTTACTTGTATAAAATCATTAGGTGGAATTTGTGGAGTTTGAGTTGGGAGGCTGAGTGCGGATACTGAGGTGCAGGAAGAAAGGGAAAAATATACGCCTTAAAATAAAGAGAAAGTTTCGGCTCTTTAGAGCCAAAACATACCACTGAAAAAGCGGCGAATTTCATTTCAAGAAATTCTTCTTTTATGGATGTTGTGATTTTTCGCGTGCTTTTTTCGATGTTTTATAGGAGTAAAGACAACTGTATTACATTCAAAAAGTAATTAAGTTTTATCAAATTTATCAAAATTCAAAACCAACATTCATTGTTAAGATTTGTCTCAGACAAATAGTTTTCAGAATTTGAAGTTTATAAGATTCAAATCTGTCGCGAATTTGTGGCACCATTAATCATCTCATCAAAGCAGTCAGTAAGGGAAGAGTCAACACAGGTAACTTCGCAGTTGGAATATTAATTGTGAACAGTTCTTCAAAACTTTCCTGCAAATACAGATCTCAGTTTGTATGTTTGGTCTGCATGGTCCTGCGCTCTTCATAATTAGCATGAAGTGATGTTTTCAGAGCGATTCATCTGCATTGTCATATTTACAAGTTCTATAGGAAAAGAATGATCTACACATCTGAAAATAATTCCACGCGAAGAAAAAGAGAAAATTTAAATATTGTTTCATTATCTTAAGAACTCATCATTCCCAACATGTCTGCCAGACGCCAATGTTAAACAGTGTAATTCTTATGCTTCCTCAATGTGATTTTGTAAGAATGTAGAAAAAAAATTGTTAAAAACTAAATTTTGTTCTCAGAATGATGTAAACACGGAAAACACCATGTAGTTTATTTACCTGGAACTCAATGCAGTCTTGAAAAATTGTATCATTTTCATGACCCCCAGACATTGCATATTATGTATAAACAATTTACGTTCTCTTATAGAAAGAGCAATTTTCTGAATAATAGCGTACAAAACACGCAGTAAACAGTTCAGATCAGTTACTATTTCTTATTTCACAAATTCCAAATTACCTGAGGGCTTGCCGACTGATCATCGTCTGAAAATAATTGTCATTTTTAACTCAGTGATTAGTATTTAATTTAACTTAACTTTAAAAAAATATTTAAACTGAATTTTTGCACAATTAAAATTCAGTTTAAACATTTCTTAAATGTTACATTAAATTAAATACTAATCACTGAGTTAAATAAGTCAATTATTTTCAGACGATGACAAGCCGGCAAGCCTTCAGGTAATTGGGAATTTGTGAAATAAAGAATTGGTAACTGATTCTATAATCTGAACTGTTTACTGCGTGTTTTGGACGCTATTATTCAGAAAACTCAAATTGTTTATACATAATATGTAATGACTAGAGTCTTGAAATTGAAGTAATTTCTCAAGACTGAATTGAGATCCAGTTAAATAATTACATAGTGTTTTCCGTGTTTGTATCATTCTGAGAAGAAAAAAAATAGTTTTTACAAATTTCTTTTCCAAAATACTGACACACAGACACTCTTTGGGAAGTAACGCTGCGTGCGCCCGTCATGTTCCAAACGTACACTGCCTACGAATCTGACAGAGTTGACGTTCATTTTTAGGTTTGTGAGGAATCTTCCTCATTCGCGTCGGCTGTAAACGATGGACTGTTCGTCCGCACTAGCGGATTCTCTCTCATCTCCCCGCTAGCTCCCGAAGCCGCAAATGAGCGCTCCAAGCCCTAGATTTTTTTTTTTTGTCCTCTTCTGGGCGCTTTGAGGTTCGGCCCGAACGAGGAGAAAGCCCTTCCGCGGTTTAACGGTTAATTGAACACGTTTTAAAACAGCCTTTGGTCGAGAAGGGCAGCTGCCTTCCCGTAATAGCGTATGTTTAAACTAACACGCGGCGGAATGCTTAAAGTACTTTCTGAAGAGTGAAAAGTTGTTACATTTCCTAATATCTTATTTCAAGTTCAATGTTTGAGTTAGTAGTCGTGACATATTAGCTTTGGTTTCTTTGTTTTCACGTTTATGCGTCTCTCTGCAAATAAACATCGTGGGAATACGACGTTCTGCCAGAAAAGATAAAAACGAATTATCCGAGGCCGTACAGTATTGTTTATTTTGTCATAATAAGTTTATCCTAAGAAAACAAGTCGTAAAAAACGGTAAAAATGAATAAATTTCCCCATAGTCGTAGATAATTATATGAGTTTTCATTGCGTGCAATAGAACCCCACTCTTATGGATCGAATACGCACGTTCAGTCAGTGCCTTGCGCGTATGGACGATGAGGCCCTCGGCGCACGTGTTATTGTCGCCCGTATCTCCGTGTCTAGAATGCGAAAAAAAATATCGGGCCGACGTACTCTTAAAGGTCAGTAAAATCGTTTTTTTTATAAACAAAATACAGCAGTGTCTTGCGTAATAGTACCTACTACTCGGGCCGAGGCAAGTGTGCATCCGGAAAATAGACAACTAAACAAGGTTATATAACTCGGCCGAGACAACAAAATATCTGGAAAGAATGCGGGTCTGACCTTGAGCGAGAGAGAGAGCAGAAGAGGGTAAAACCCAGCGAGCCAGTCAGAAGCGAGCAGCTGTAACACGTATACGTACAGTCTGCACTGCATAAAAATCGACAAGAACATTCTTGTTTGGTGATAGTAAATAGACGTAGGTTGAAGGAGCGCCTATTTACTAGTGCGCAAGTAGTTGATCGTTCCAAATGTGTACATATATTTTAGCGCTAGTGAAAATGTTAATAACGTTATGGCTTCGTGTAGTAAAAAAGTCCCACTACATAGCGAAGGCCGCGAAGTAATAGGAAACGTAATTTAATTTTTTGATGAAGAGAAGATATCTGGGAAACATACGTATCCAATTGAAAACGAAACAAAGCGAGCAACAGCTGCAACAGGAAAATCTGAGGCAACAATATGTAAAATACGGAAGGAAATCAGTGTAGGAAAACTAACAGGCAAAAAAAACTATGTAAGTCAGGGAAAAAAACGGAAGACGAACGCCCGAAAAATTGTGTTAGATGATTTTGATTTGTATGTTGTTAGACGTGCAACCCTAAATTTGTATGCTCATAGGAAAGAAGTGCCTACATTAAAGAAGTTACTATTTGTACTACGAACCGAAATTAATTTCCGCGGAAGCAAGGAAACGTTGCTGTAAATCATAAAGAAGATTGGCTTCCGATTCAAGAAATACAAAAACAAGACACTTGTATTAATGGAGAGAACAGACATTGCTGCATGGAGGGAAAGGTATTTAAGGAGAATGAGAAAAATTGATAGTTTGGGGGAGAACATGTTACCGGTGGTTTATGTTGACGAAACGTAGATTCATACTGCGTACACAGTCAGCAAATGTTGGCAAGATCCGCACACGCCAGGTGTGCTGAAGAACAACACGGCAAGCCAACGATGGAGTATTGTGCATACTGGTTCGGATGCGGGGTTTGTTCCGTGCGTGTATCTCGTCTTAAAGTCTAAAATCAAATGTGGCGACTACCACGATTAGATGAATTGTGGGAATTTTTCCAAATGGGTACCCGAAAAACTCTTACCCAATCTGTCCCGTAGATGCGTAATTGTAATAGATAATGCATCCTATCACTACGTGCAGACAAACAAAGCCCGTACAATGACATCACGTAAGGCAGAAATACAAGAGTGGCTCAAGTTAAATAACATTGTATATGAGGAAGAGATGACTAAAGCGGAACTACTCCATATCGTGAAATGTCAACGACTGGTTAGGAAGTATTGCATAGACGAACTTCTTAAAGAACATGGCCATGAAGTAGTCAGGCTGCCTCCATATCACTGCAACTTAAATGCCATCGAATATATATGGAATATTGCCAAGTCTCGTGTGGCGAAGAGCAACGTTTCGCATAGAGCAGACCAAATAAGGCCACTGACAGATGAACAGTATTTCTTAAAAAGACTGGAAATCAGCAGTGTTACATGTGAAGAGGGAAGCAGAGTAGTATTGGAAAAACGATCGTTGCATGGAAGAAGAAATGGAGAAGATTGTAATTAGTTTAGGTGGTGACAGTGACAGTGACTGTGGAGGCGACAGTAGACATGATACTGACAGCTTCAGTGACAGTAGTCTACATGGAAATGTAGACGATGGTAATCGTTCAGGTATCGAGGAACTTGAGTAGACATAATCATCTATTACCGATGCTGCGTAACTTTACAGCTCACATTATATCACTAAGTGTTTCGGTAATTTGTGACGCATTCCTTTCAAACAGTCCCATTTCTTCAGTGTACATTTATCAACAGGGGCGTATCCCAGGAGTCGGAATATACACAACACGTGTTTAGTGGTGCTTATTTATTAATGTGACACTTTGCTATTGATTTGTAACGTTAATAGTTGTAACTGTATTATGTATGGAAACATGTTATTGCTCTTATGGGGGGGGGGGGTTAATTGTTCTGTCAATTGTTTAAATGATATGTATACTTACAGTTATCTGGGCATTGTATAATAGGACAAGGCATAAATGCGAGGAACACGTGTAGTAAATATAACTTGTTCATAGGTGATTTGCAACTATATTGATTGTATATTCTGTTAACGTTATTATGCCAAACTAGATGGGTGTTTTTAATATGTAGATTTATGTCTCGTATTAGTGTAACTAACTGTACCACTCCGGGGGGGGGGGGGGAGACTCTACATTTTGTTGTGTAGGTGCGTAAACAGCTTTCATCAGTACGAGATTCACGGAGATCTCACTGCCCTTTGTGAGTGCCAATGTACTGTTGACGGTCCTCAGTAGGCTGTCCTGAGTGTACCACTCTCCCCCTGGTAGTGTCGCTCTAGAAGGGGTAGCGCTGCACCTTCCCCTTTCAGCCTGTTTTGTTGTCTTGGCCGACTTATACCATCCCCTGCCTTCCCCTCTTTCATCATCCCTTTCCCATTCAAGAAGGGATGAAAGCGATCGACTGCAGGCAACCTGTTTAGCCATGACCACAAATTCGTCTCACAGTGTTTACTTTTCCGTGTAGTCCGAGATTGATTCCCGGGGTTATGATTTGGCCTTTCTGCGCGTTAAGGCAGATTCCCACCCGCCATCTTGGATTTATGGACTTTTTGCAATACTCTGGAAACACAGTGTTATATCATGTTTTTTTTTTTGAACGACAGAGCACCGAGCATTGCCTAGTGCATTGTATGAGGTCAGTATTTATCGATCACTGTTGATATCATCGCCTTTGTAATCGTCCGCAAGAAATAATTTCTCGTTTCGCCTCGACGGTTAACAGCTAAAAATTAATAAATGTAGCGAAGCTGTGGCAGTTCGATAAAGTTTGGGAAGCTGTTATTTATGATTTGTCGTGCGGGAAATTTCAACACGCCTTCTGAAATAGAAGCTTTGGTGAAAAATCGATGAATCCAAGATGGCGGGTGGGAATCCGCCGTAATGGACAGAACAGCCCATAAGTGCAGTTTAAAAGTAACGAAGATGCGGAATTGGTTTTTTTCCGGCGATAAATCGTTGTACACATTTTGGCACGCAAATGTATACGCGCTCGCGTAGACGGCTAACGGTCGTATTTCCCCTGCTCAAAAACTACGTTTCTGACAGTTTCATAGTGGGGATAATATTTATGAGCCCTGTTGAGTCGATATTTTCTCATGTAACATTCGGATTGCCAACACAACAAAAAAAGAATGGAAATTTATCGATGCTCAAACGATAGTGGTACATTGTCTCGCGGATCTTTTTAAACTATTATTTAAAGTAAATCATACTACGTGAATATGTCACCCGGTGTCAAGGTGAGAAGGTCCCGCTTACTGCCTAATTTGCAAATCAAAAATTTTGGGGATATGAAACGTGCATAATTTTGCAAAACGATAAACGTTTGTTCGGGATACCATATTTTGGGAAATATTGTAAAAATAGTGATATATAAATGCTGTTGTTTGTGCATTTTGTAAAAAATTCGCGACAAAACGAGTTAAATGCGCCACATTTGATGTTGCAACGTTAATGTCTTTGAGGCGTTGACATCTGTAACAGGTAAATATGCCATAACTCGTAATCTGTTATGGTAGTGTTGTAAGTGGTGCGAATATTATAACAGCCACAAAACGATAATTTTTGAGTTTCGGAGAGAAATAGAATGCACTGCGTAGCCTTGTTTGTAACAGCAGCTACAGAAAATACTGAGTTTTTATAATTGTAATAAATACGGAGTTCGGTTCCATTTTCCTCGATTTTAGAACGCGTTCCCTTTAAACTAAGTACGAGTCTCCGTAAAAAGTCGTTAATTTATGGACATTTGAAATAGTGAAGGTCACAATATAGTGACATCGTTAAGTTATTAACAACATGAGGAAGACCGCCTTTTCTTCAGACTGTTTGGTAGTCTATTAGGTGAATAAAATAAATTAGCTGGAATGTCCTTACAAACGTGCAACAAAGCTGAAGATAACAGCTTGTCTCATGGCATACGTAAATGACGGTAGCTTCCTTAATCTGCTTGAACAATATCCAACTTGTGCAAAATTTGAATGCAGTCAAAAATTCAATGTCGAAAAACCAAAATATTCCCTAGGTTATTGTGAAGGGAATTCGCAGAAATGTCGTCCCTTTAAGAGCTGGATTTGAGCCGTAATTATCATTCTTGCTTGATAAGCATACAGGGCCCATCCAAATACTAAGTTTTAGATGAATACTTAACAAATAATTCCTCCCTTCCGTGCCTGTGTATTCGCCATCATACTATCAAGTACCTCGAACAGATTCACTCAAGGCATCGAAAGAGAATGTTGAAATTATATTATTGTACTTATGCAATTGTTCATTAAGCACATCAAACTGAAGAATTTTCATTGTAACTATAGCCTACGCTTGGTTAGATCAAACAGCGCTTTGCCCACTCAATAAAGTCGTGAGGAATATTTGTGAACGTTGTCTCACTGAAAGAAATATTATCCGACAATTGCAAAACTGTTGAATGGTTATTTCCCATTGGTTTATTTGCATTAGGAGCAACATTGTTGCCATGTACAGTAGTGAACATTAAAAGCTAGCGCAGCTGTGGAGCACGTTTACCGTAAGCGTGGCTATACGTCCCAGGACTTGTAAATTCTGGATGCCGTAATTATTAAATAGTAACGCAGTAAACTAGATTCATTTTAATAAAGAACTAAACTTGATTGAAAAACCTACACAAATATAAATACACTATTGTTTGTGAAAATTGCATCACCCAGATAGAATGACCCGAATGAATCCAAACTCGTAGGATGTGTAGAACAGTGTACCAGCAATAAGTGATTACGATTGCATAGAGAGGGCGTACACGTAGGCTCAGTAGTGCCCTCTCTTGTGTGACCGGAAAGGTCCGTGTTACGCAAAGCTCAGTCAATGAAGAGCCGCCAAACGAAGTGAAAGCAAGTGCCAGTATGCCTTGTCGACGTAAAAGGTCCCCCCCCCCCCCGAGTGGGGGGGGGGACCATGTTGTGATGTCACCCGACCGCCCTTTTTATTTTTCTCTCAAATGTTCCTTTTTCCCCTCAAAATTGACCAAATTTCACTAGAAATTTCCCTCTTTCCTTAAAATGTTTCCATTTTTTTTCCTAAAAAGTCCTTTTTTTTTTTTTCCCTTTTTTTTCACATTTCCAGAAGAAAGGACTCCCAGAAATTTCCCATTTTTCCAGGAGCAGGCGAGGTGGACTTGTGACTCTGGTGAAGTGGATCAGTCACCCCGAGCCAGGAGAACAGGACCTCTGACCATTTACCTTGACCTTTGACCTCAAAAATCCGAAAAATTAAAAAAAAATCGCAAAAAAAAATTTAAAAACCGCAAAAATTGCAAAAATTAATTTTTATATTCCAAACAAATTAGAAAACCCAATAACATTCCAAAATACCCCAAAAATTCATTATTAAAAATTATAAAAAGTTATGAAAACTCAATTATTTAAAATTATTTTAAAAAACTTAACTTTTCAAAGGTCACCCCACACTCATACACATTATACCATCTTGGTAGGTTACCGCCAGCATGGTAAACGATTACCATCTTAGTAGGCGACCATCATCTTGGTAGGCAACCATGATCTTGGTAGGTGGCCACTATCTTGGTAGATGTCACCCATCCGCCATATTGAAATACAGCGACCATGACTTTGACCCGATGACATAGAATGACCCTGAATACAAAAACATGGGAATAAAAATAAAAATTCAAGTCAACAAGCATATTACATTACAGACTACTACCACAATATTAGATGCAGAAAACCATGACCTTGATTCCTTGACCTTGAATGACCTTGAAATAAAAACTAGGGAAAATATATAAAATTTGGCAAGCATAATACATTAAAGACCTTTATCGCCATATCGGATGCAAACTATGTACCTTGGCCCCGTGACATTGAATGAATGACCTTGAAAACAAATACTCGAGAAAAAAATATTATAGTCAACAAGCATATGATGTTACAGACTACATCCATCATATTGGAGTAAAGTGACCTCGACCTTGACCCCGTGATGTTAAATGACCTTGAAAACAATGTTATATATATCCGTTGATGTTTTCCATAACAAGGAAAAGAAAATAAATGAATAAAAATAACTCCTTGCATACTTCATGTTTTTTTTACTTAGCTCTGCAAATAACATGCTTGACTTACTTGGGTAAAAAACACTTTTTCGTGTTGGCTTTTGCCATTAGTTTACTTTCCGCTCAGACCACCATATTTTGGGTTTGTTTCTGGTTTCGGCCTTGCTGTCTCCTCGGGTCAAGGAAGCAGGAGGGGTCTGAATACATTACATACTACTACCACCATATTGGATGCAGACTACATGGACCTTCACCCCATGACGTTGAATACAAAAATTCGAGAAAAATCCATAGAAGTCAACAAGCATATTACATCACAGACTACTACCTCCGTATTAGATGTAGGTAAACTCAACCTTGACCCCATGCCATTGAATGACCTTGAAAACCAAAATACGAGAAGAAAGCCATTCAAGTCAACAAGGATATTACATTACAGACTATTGCCACCATAGTAGATCCAGGTAAACTCGATCCTGACCTCATGACCTTGAATGGCCTTGAAAGTAAAAACTCGAGAAAAATCCATAAAAGTCAGCAAGTATAATACATTACAGGCTACCACTGTCATATAATATGCATATGACCTTGACTGACTTGGAAAACCAAAACTCGAGAGTAAATTCGTGAATGTAAGCATGGTGGAGGCCAAGCGAGCTGTCGGCCCTTAAACTTAGAGGTATAAAAAGACATAAATTTCCACCCTATTAAAAATATATATATGTTTTTAATCAGCAGTACACCACAAGCTTGATACAGAACTTTGACGACATGCATAATTTATTAATTATAAGTTTAATATTTAAAATTTAAAGCTATTCAATTTTAGAAACTTTTTGTTTAATTATATAATTGTACATGTAGTACAACGGTAATTTATAAAATACATTTTAATAAAATTTATTTTGGTTTTTGTACTTTTAAATTGTAATTATGTTCTGACCAATTTGAAAAAGCATGAAATAAAACACAATTTTGTTCACAGGCATTTTTTATTCAATTAATTTATTACAGTCACTAACGATCTCAAAAAAATTAAAGTTTTTCTTTATATGTCTAAGTAAATTGTTGGTACGGCTGATCTGCTTACCGCACCTGTCACAGAAATATGGCATGCAACAGAGACTTTTTAGCAAAAATTAAAGCGCTCATGTCGCCGAGCATGGTTGCTGCCCGTGAAGGTCTTTTCACAGAAGCGACACTTGCAATGTCGGAATGGTTCAGCTGAGGTGATTGACCATACAGATGCTGCTGGAACAGTGGTCCATGGTCCAGTTGGCGATGTCGATGGAGCTACTGTAGGTGGCCCACCCGAAGAAGTCGATGGTGCTGTCGGCGTCATGCCCAAGGTCATCGATGGCTACACTGCTGTTGGCGACACCACTCCCCGATTTATTACTTAATCACAATTAGCTTCTGATATTTTCAACTAAACGCAATATAAAACTCAAGTTTTGGGGGCGCCTATAGCTTCCTTAATAATCATCTTATAGGGTAAGTTGGTGATATGTTTTCGTCTTATATTTTCGAAAGGAATTGCCTGCAGAAGTTTGTCCTCATGTTATAGAAACACGTGGTATATGATAGTCGTGGTGACTACACAAACTACTTTAAAATGTGTCACAGAGCGGGAGCACCTGCAGGAAACTCAATTATTCCATGAAAATGACGTTCTACTCCCTTCCTTTCCATACCACTAATTTGATCACAAATGAGTCTTATCTAAATCTTTCAATCAGCAAAGTTTCAATTTCAGAGTGCAAGTTACAACGCAGCCGCAAAATATTCCGAAAAAGGTCTACCATCCCTTGGTACAGATTCAAATATCAAATATTTATCCACCAAAATTGTGAGAAATTATTAACAAACAGTTTGTTTTATTTCATTTACATGTGGGCTTATTCTTTTTTTCTTTTTTCATATAAAATGCCCAATATCAAAAATACAAACACAATAAAATATCACAAACAGCCAAAAATAATGTTTTAAAAAACTTTACATTGAAAATGTTTGTAATGGATAAATTATATAAAGTTACATTAATTGTGAGTTCAGAGAGCATAACAAACTTAGTCAAAATATTGCAGCATGACAAAAATTTACTATTTATAGAAAAAACGCTTATCTTTAAAAATATTCCCTTTATATTCCCCATAATAAAGCCCCTATAAAACTTTGCAGGGTATGTCTTCTGCAGAGTTAATATCTTATCATGTTGAGGTCTCTATCCTTTCTGTCCCCCTAAGGCGAAATACAACCTATTTTATAATAAAAAAAAAACAAATACGTTGACGGGTGATGAGGAACATCCCAGATAGTTTTCGAAGTGGTTCAAGTCCAGTAAACTCAAATCTTGATGGCGCAGATCATAGCGTCAGACGGTTGCTAGATGCCCGCCATACACGCTGGAAGGCGTGGTCGTCCGCTCGGTGAGGGGGTGGGGGCAGCCTCGAGCCTCGCACCTTCAGTCCTCGCTCGCCGGCCAAGCCACGCGCACGTCCCGTCGGCTGTGACGTCCTCGCAGGCAACGTATTACGGGTCATCCACTAGGCGAGCCTCAGCTCCCTCGTCGATAATACTGGGCGACATGCGCCCAGTAAAGTTGGTAACGATGTATGGGAAGTATTTCAGCATCTTCACATCAAATAAAAAGTTTTAGGAAATAATTTCTGATAAATTTAAATTATTTCTTTTTCTTTCCATTTTTTTATGCATCGAAGTGTGAAAATGAGCATATCTGTAAGATATTTGTTTTTAAAATAATTTCTCAGTTTCACTTGACCGACGCATTAATAAAGTGATGAGGCCCATGACAATGTTAGTCTCGCATAAGGTGGAAGGATACACGACGTACATACAAGTAGATCTGAAGCAGGGCTTTCAAAAGTGCTCAGCTTACCGTGAATAGCCTATAAGTATGATGTGCTGTGTTTCAGCACCGTCACAAATGTCTGATGGAGACTTGAGTTGTTTGTCATGAAAGCCCGCATCGTTTAGTGTCACGACACAGGACAAATCACATCATCATACTGGTCGCGGATGTCGGCACACGAATCTGGCTACGGACTCACCACACACCAGCCAGTCTCACGCACCAGACGTGTATTGCGCCGCTTTAGTTACTACATGCGTGGCCACTTCAACAGCGCGCGCGTTGCATAGCCCACTTGAGAGGCACTTTAAGTGAATGCAGAGATCTGGGCTACTCTTAGCATCGAGGTTTTGAGAGTCGATGAGGTTGGAGTGAGGTGAGTACAGAGCGGTGCCGAAGTGATGGGCGAGGGAAGCGGGAGATACCCGAGGTAACCCGCCGACCAGTGGCATAGTCCGGCACGATTCCCACGGGTGAAAATCCGAGGGCGACCCCTGCGGGAGTCGAACCCGGTTCGCCAAGGTGGGAGGCGAGTAGTCTAACCAATACACCGCCGCGGCTTCTTGAGGAGCGCTTTAACCCTATCAGTCTTCTTGTCCACTATAGAGAACGTGTTCCAAAATAAAGATATTTATGGTCGGCACTGTACAAAACAAAGAATCGGTGACTGGTGTTTTGAGCATGTTACTTGTGAGTTATCCGATTTGTTGAAGTTTCTGCATCTCTATTTTGTGAATGGTTCATTCTGACGTCAGCGAACACAAGTACAGCTCGCATCAAAGTATTGAACGACTGCAACACCGACGCCCGGAAATGTAATCCGAACTGGGCGAATTAAGGCGCGAGAATTCGATCCACGCTCGCTTTTCCAGACGCAGCATCATATCGGCGACGCCTCGTGCTTACGACGGTAGAAAATAGGAAGCTATGCGGAAAGCGTGGTGCGTCAGAAAGGTGCCGGGACAGACAATTAACACGGAGTAGCCTATCCGGAGAGGAGGCAAGTTCATTTTACTATTTTACTATGCAGCCATCTCCCGACTTCCCGAAGATAACACGTGGACGATTTCAGGGACCCGCCTTCCCGGAGTTTCCACGCGTGAGGCCGGGAAACGCGGGAGTGATAAGGGCGACACTACCATGCGCTTCAAGTACACTATCGCCGCTAACCGCAGGGCTCTGAAGTGGCATACAATATGGATGAAATATGACTGATGCTTAGATCTGACACCTATCCTGTATCCCTTGTATCGTCTCTAAATGGGGTCTACCTATAAAACCAATATGGCTTCCACTGCTCTGTAGGTCCTAAGGAAGCCCCTCAAATGACTTAAATTGGGTGAACATTGGACTTGAAGGGCTTCTACCATTTTTGAGGGATAAATGAGCCATTTCTGAGGAGCCTTTTAGTAATTTTTAATAGTAATTTTTTTCGGAATTTTTTTAGAATTGTTTGGAATTTTTTGGAATTTCTTGGGATGATTTGAGGATTTTAAAAAATCTTTTAGGGTATTTTAGGGTTTTTGGGGGGCAAAGGTCCCCAGGGTCAAGGTCAAGGGCACAGGTCAAAGGTGATGGTCATGATAAATTACATCCAAAATGGCGGACCGGTGATGTAACAACATGGCAGCTGCTCTGCTCCTATCCCCGATCCCCTTTGCTCCAATTTCCCATTTCCCTACTACTGACGTCATGCACAACTCGTGACAATTCGTCACTAGCAAACCATAATAGTCGTCAAAATCCAATCCTCGGTGATCGCGATCAACAGATATAGAAGGGAATCGACACAAAGAACCGTAGAGCTAGTGCGACACATGTGACGTCAGAAATCAATCAGTATCTCGAACAACCTGTCTCTGCAATCATAGTCCGAAGCGAGCTGCACAAATCACATTCGTTCAGGTGTTTCCATTATTTTGATGACTATATGTTTGTATGTACGCAAATAATGAGTATAATTAGATTTCGAGTGCTTCGTTACGAAAATTCCGACCCCCATAAATGCGAAGTACGTTACCGCCCCCAGCATGTACTCTTACAATCACACAGTTTCTTAATTGTTTGCATTCATGCCTTTCACAGATATTACGGTTATTATTTACTGTTCAATAAGTATCTATAGCTTACTTTGTTTTATCAGTGTAGCATATGTAGCGAATATTTTGATGCAGGGGAATATCTATGTACATATATATTGGAAACAAAACTATTTTTAAAAGTGCAAATTATAATGTAATATACTCTAATGAGACGATAATGTTTTTGTTCAAACTGTTTTCTTCGAATACACAAGTTATAATAAATTATGAAGAAACAGAGTTCATGCTGCAACTTTTTCGCCTTCCTTGTTCCTTAGGCCCAACAAGCGTGCAACTATTGAAATGGATTTGATTGTCGCCTCGCAGCTTTTTTACTTTACTACGTGCCCAAGGTCCAAATCGTCGTCAGTAATTTGTGTAAAAATATGGAAAAATTTAAGTTTTGGTATAAAATGATCATTGTCGTGGACTAGATAAGTTTATTAGTGCACCGATCGTGTGTAACTGTGAAGCAGTTTGGAATTTAAATAAGTATGTTAGTTAAATGGTAATTATTACCCTCATTTTTTCAGCTACTAAAAGCGCACTGTAGAGGGGGCTAATGGTACTCATTGAAATTAATACTAATTTCTGGTTGGTTGCACATCGTGGGGTAAATATGAGACGGGGTGAGCGGACCATTTTTTGCGATAACAATTTATGTGTTGCAACACTGAGCGGCTTGTTTCCCCATTACAACTGCCATTATAACGAAGCTTCGACTAAAGTTAGCCCTACGTTTATATAAATAATTGGTAATAGTTAGGTGTAAACTTCTTCAGACCGAGTTGTAATGCAACTAAATAAAATTCTAAATATTTTGGTTAAGCCAGTTAAGCCAGTCAATAAAAACTCAAATATACAAAGCAATTTTTTTTTTTTACATAATGCGAAATATTTTTTTTTTGAAAATGAACTGTACATACACAGTGTTAAAATAACACTAGGAAAATATAAATCCAAAGAGATCTTTAAATAAACCAATAAACACGTATACATAACAGGAAATACGAAATTTGAGTTATTACATACGGGCAAGGAGTATAAATAAGAAGAGAAAATTGTAATCTTATAACTATATAAAAATTATAACGTACTGTACATTACATAGTGCGCAGATACATAAGAGAGAAGAAGTTTTTACATATTTTTGTGAATAGTCTAGACACCTGAAGAATTCGCGGACTCATTTTGGGACACGCTAGAATTCAAAATACACGAATTTATATAACTTTAGCCATTGGTCCAAGCGGTGTTTGACACCTCCTGGAGAACGGTGTCCAATTGTTGCCTTCCACTGTGACAGCAGACAACCAATGTGCAGTTGACATCGGCATATTTGTGCATAAGACTGTAGAGTTTAGCCTGGAGGTCACTGAACTCGTAAATTTTTCAGGTAGCTAGTCATTATTAATTTGAAACAATAAAAATGAAATTTATTAACATGTTTAGTATTATGTGCATAGAAATAATAATAACGATGCTAAGAAAAACAGAATATAAGAATATATATATGAAAAGGTTTAATATATAATATAAAGATAATATAAACACGAACATACACCAAAAATGAGTGGTTAATGGAAATGAAATAATTAAATTTGAAAAGATGGTTTTCAATTAGCTAGTTTAAATAAATTTTAATTGAATAAGAGTGGATATAATGATATTAAAATAAATAAAATTATTTTTGGGAAAAGAGCGATAAAGTAATAAAAATTATAAAGAACTAACTCATTGCTAGATATGTAGAAAGGAAATAAATGATGTGTAAAAAGAAGTTCCAGATCCTGGCCATGCAACCAGAGGCTAGAGGCATAGTCGCAGGTTTAGTCGCCGAGCACAAGTTTGCAAATGACTTGATGCAACAATTAGTAAAACTGAGTGGGTGGGGAAGAAACTCCCCCCTTCCAACCCACCTTCAAAACTAACTATTTATAAAACGTATGCTCGTCAGTGATGCAATTTTGCTGGCGTGCGAGGCTGCAGTTCGCGGAATAATAGGCTGTTTCACCTCTGTATACTTTAGTATTCTGTGACCGGACGTCTTCCGTTCCTCTTGTCATAAGTCGAGACACTCGCTTTTAGAGACAGGCGTACGTATAAAACTGCAGTCTAACATTGTTACAAAGGCCCCGGGTGGAATGGATAAAAACTTAGTGATATCTCTACTCATGAGGAAGAAGCGAAATATCTATAAATAAGGCACCCTCACTCTTACATCTCCAGCAGGATATCACCAAAATTTTTATTTATTACGCTGTTGGACATGGAGATCGCCACACCCCTGTTCCTTACGTGGAACGTTATTGAACCATCCCAAACTGATAGATGATAGTGTAAATGAGTCGAAATTAATCTTTCACGCAAAGAGGGTGCGTTGCTTAGCATCCTTAAAGCACGAGTAAAATAAGGGGTCGAGCCTCCACTCGCGGCTGTACAGACAGCGATGCAACGAGGCATTCCATCATACAGGGGGGCGGATAGTGTCATGAGGCACATAGGACCACGCTTCTTGCAACTGCACGTGTTTCAGCCAGTGACTGTGCGAGTTGACTGTGGTGCAAACGTTGTCCCATCATATTCCTTACGCGTTCAATAGGAGAAAAATGTGGGGGCCTGGCAAGCGAAAGAACGGTGTCCACATCTTGTAGAGCCTGTTGGGTGATGCGAACTCTATTGGAACGAGCATTGTTTGTCTGCATGATATCGCTAGGTATGCTGCGCAGAAACGAACCTCATCGACATATCTCCGTGTTGTCTCAGTGCCTTCAACAACCACTAGGCGTGACCGGAAGTCATAATTTATGGCGTTCCATGCCATAGTACCTGGTGTCTGGGACGTATGGCGTCCACGAGTCCGTGCAGGATCGATGTGTTGCCCACCACGGCGCCAACAACCTGCTTCGAACATCATCTGCATTAATATTGAAGAGGGGCCCATCGTGGAACACAATTCCTCGCAATTCCTCTGTCCAGTATTGATGTTCTTAGTGCCATTGACGACGTGCAGCATGGTGCCGAGGGGTCAAAGGCAAACGGCCAAGTGGACGAAGTGCCAGTCTCATTCAGATGCCGACGAATGGTTCTTGTTGAGACCAGCAAATGTAGTGCATGTCTCACACACTGCAGGATCTCTCTGGGTACGGTACCACGTTCTGCTACTGCACATCGGCGAGTACGACCATCTTCTATATCTGCAATGCGTCTGACAGGACCAGCACTTACTATACGCGTGACGTACGGCCTGTACATATCCACGCCTGAATACTGTGTTTCACAGTCGTGACTGCACGACCAATATGGATGGCTACACGACAAACCGACCATCTGGTTTTAAGTAGTCCTACCATACGACCTCGTTCAAGTGAGCATGGGTGGCGAAATTCTCCACGAGCACGACGCTGTGGCCTACTGACGTGCCTCTTAACACGTCGACTTCTGCCTGTTGTATAGCACTTTTGAGCACTAGCTACTGACCACAAGCGCCCTCGATATCACGTGTTGCAGTGACGTTTCTGCGACGTCACTAACCATTTGCATTTTGCAATATTGATCTCGTATGGGTCGTGATTTTATTGGAAATTGATGACCCCTTATGGGTGAAGCAGTTTTCATGGTCAGCTGTGCACAACCATGGTATTTGCTACAATGTTACAGCTGCTGTTTGCTCTGACCACGTGAAGTCACATCTGGTTATAATTATAAATCCATTACACAACGAAGACTACATATAAAAGCTCTACCTATCATTTAAGTCACAGGTTTATAAAATGTACTTAATTCGCAATGTACATTAACGTAAGTACTGTAAGTTGCATGCCACGTGTTATAAATGCCTTCTTTTTGCTTTGACTTTTGTGACAAATAGATCTATGCTATTTGAGGTTAGTGGGTAATAAACGAAAAATCTGTTGATTTTCCTTTCTTAATTATTACATTTGCTTTCCATTTACTTTCAAATATTTATTTACAAAATAACTTATACTGTGAGAATGCATTATACATAGTGAATAGTTAATAAACCAATGATCATTTTAAGATATGTCAAGTTTGAAACTGCTTAAGAATTAAACTTGTCTTAGGAATGAGGTGTTTTCCACTTAGGAATATTCTGCATAAGTGATCTTGCTGAGGGCCGAGCTCGAGGGGAAGCAAGCAAGCATACAGCCGCCGCTCCCATATCCAGCGTCTGGACTTGGTCCTGGAACGCCATGCACGGATGTGGCAACAACCACATTAATTTGCTTTGTACCATCCGTGATCCGGACGTCGTACGATACTGATGACGTCATGAACTGAATCGCTTCTCTTATGTGCGCCCCACACGTCAAAGGAAACCGTCATTACTATTATCTATGAATTGTAAGTTACGATGACAAAAGAAATAACAGTAGCATACTTTCTCCCTTAAATTGTTGAAATCCATAGATAGTACATTTTTAATCTTAACGTAAACAAAACTTCAATAAAACTGGTTGCACGTAATATGAATTAATAAATTCAACGACGTCATTATTGCTCACTCCGAGCCTTTGAACCGTTCGTGAAAGCGCAGTCACTCTTGGCCATTCTCTAGGAAAAAAATTTCATAATTTACAAGATAATGGCGCTGGCTCGACCAGTGTGTCCCTGTGAACTATTCCTTGCTTAGTATTAACTGAATTTTACATATTCCAGCTTTTATTCTACTTGGTATTTTATTTCTCTCTGTGAACTTTTCTAATGACATAACGCTCAGGTTTTGTTGGCTGTGGTGTAAGTTCACTTAATTTCACTCTGTAGCAAGGGACCTGCAAAATTCGCGTTTTTATTTGCCATCAGGCTAAACGTCACAGTGCCGTATATGCTCGAGCTGGAGCAGTTTCTCCATTATCTGCAAGCACAGATGTGAAGTCACGACCTTTATAACTGGACTGTACGTTATTGGATTACACAACTGTAATGTGTTCATTCATTGGCGCAAAGTTACCTAGGGCGTGTCAAATAAAATACTGTCCATTGACAAACGTGTAGCAAAGGTACATGTGTTTGAAGTTTTGTGTGTCCCTAAATAATTACGCGAATTTTGCACGTTTCTATCTACAGCTTGTAAACAATTATTTTGTCAGAAGTTAGTAGGTTTTTTTTTTTCTCGATCTCCAATCTTAGTTGGGACCGCATTTGAGGGCTAATTTATAGTTTTATTTATGGGAGACATTTACTCGGCCTCTTCCCTTCCCCTACCTGGCGCACATAACCTGGTCCCCATTATTTCCTGGGTGTGGACTATTCGCGGTCATAGTCTACTCGCGGTTTCCTCGCACTGTTTGAATCAAACCTTTGGGAGATAACACCACGTACATTGGTTGTTTCCTAAATATGCCATGAATCAAAATTGTTTAACATAAACGTACCTTGTTTCTCGTTAAATTGAAAGGTTACTTATATTTTGTTTATAAATTATAAAATTTCATTTATAATTAATATGAAAAAAACAGGGAGATAAAAAGGTGTGTTGGTAACGGCTGGTAAGAAATAGTTCTTATGCAAAATGTTTTTACACTGAGTCCGCGCGAATGCTGTTCCTTTGGTGTAGTTTTCTAGACTTTGTTGAGCATAGTTTCCATGAGGCGGGAGAATATCCTGGAAGTAGAACTGGAACAGGGCTTCAGAAAAGTGTTAAATATTCGTTAATGACCTATCATCGATAACTTTTGTAAACCCTCTGTCTAGGATCATTGTTTCTTGCCATTACGTAAAATTAGCATTGATAAGGACACGATCACATAATCCGTGCAGTATCGATCTAGTGTGGTTTGTGAAATTTTTGTGAATGTAAACATGTGACTGTTTGCGAATTCGCACAAAACGAATATACACCAAATTAAATAAATTCAGTGTTTATAAATTTCAAGATGGCACTTTTAATGCGACGTATAATTATGGAGCAACTCGACTTGCATCGCTGGGAACACTACCTGGGACCATTCGTGTCACTATGTCTTGTTCGAACGCATGCAGAAAGGAGCAGGGACTGTCAAAAGTGTCTAATTAATCGTCAATCAGGCATACGTATCCATCACGCACTCGCCGAATAACTGCGGCTCTCGTTTCATTTCGAAGCGACTAGCAGTGTAGCCAACGTTGCTACGCCCCTAATAAGCGTATGCTAACGTTCAGCTACACCACTATTAAAAAGAAAAATTTTGAGATCGTATTTTCCGCTTTGCAATTTAAAAAATAATAACTTAAACTATGGAAATTCTTGCCAGTATTTTTTGGTGCTCCTGATTTCTTGCAAAACAACCTTTGCTAAGCATGTCTTGAAATTATTTAATACCTTTTGTTTGCTTTTGTTAAATTTTCTACATGTAACATCTTGACTCAGAGATGTCATTTTGCAAGATTTATGCAATCTGAAAATTGTTATCTAACGAAAAAGTATTTACACGTGATGTTTACAAGTTGAACACAGTGTATAGCCGACACTCTTAAGGGGGAAGAATACACTCCATCTTCGAATTTTTTTACAAATCATCGCAATGAAAATGTATGACCAGAAATAAAAAATAAAAGCTAGACATGACATGGACGACTACTTAACAAATTATTATTTTTTTATATATTTGTAGGGTTTCAAATATACCTGTATTTTCCCACGTGGGACTGAAATTATTAAATAATTAGATAATGTTTGATTACGGTTACAGATGTGATACTAATCGTGTAAGAAGAATAATTGTGATTTAGAAATAAATATTAAAATGTTCCCTATGTCATGACTAGCTTGGTTTTTAGATATTGACTCCGAAAATTAAGTTAATGAAGAAAATACGTAAATCCAAGACAGCAAGGATACTTCCCCCTAAACGCGGAAAGTTTGCCGACATATGAACAACTGCATGTTCTGCCCATCCTGCCTGTTCCACGGGATCAGCGTGAAACTGAAACGAGCTCTTTGCGGATGGAATTGCGAAGAAAACATCATTGTCTTCAGCGTAGCGTAGTCAGTGGTGAGCATTGCATAATAGTCGCATGACGTCGATGCAGCGAAAATTACTTAACCTCGCTAGTTAAGCTAGAATAATAACCGGACGATGCACTCCTCGCAAACTGGCACGTGCATCAGCCAAAAGTCCATGGTATGGTAGTTGTTGGAGAGGTCACGCAATTTTTTATGGTCTGCAAACCTGATTTTGATACCTGGAAGTTCACTCGGTGTTTTTCA
Organism: Dryococelus australis; assembly: GCA_029891345.1. Lineage (NCBI taxonomy): Eukaryota > Metazoa > Arthropoda > Insecta > Phasmatodea > Phasmatidae > Dryococelus > Dryococelus australis. Next base: position 305,590,915 of record CM057009.1, on the reverse strand, counting down.
AGTTTTTATCAGCTACTCTTATTGTTTTGATGTCGCCGTCACTGAGAAACCCCATTCTACGCGTCGCTGTCGTGAGGGAAAAGTAATACGTTTAGCCAGTTTTTCCGCCATTAAAAAATGTTCTAGTGACAAGAACTATTCGTCTAGAGTAGTGCAAAGAACTACAAAAGTAATTGACTAAAAATTTATATTTTCCTTTATCTGAAAAAAATCAGAATTTTATTGAAATCTAATAGTAAACAGAAACATCCTCATGGTTTCTTAGCCCAATATAGCATAGCTTGAGCTGTAAAAAAAAACGGCAAGAGATGTGTTTGTTATATTTATGACTCTTATACCTAAAAGTAAATTGAGCTTCAAAACAGTGCGACGAGTTAGTCGGTGCGATAAAGAAATCTCATATTCTGCTGGCTATTTAAAAACCGCCATTGCCTAGAAGTGGGAATTTTTTTTTTTTTTTTCCAGTGAGTTTCAAATTCCTCTGTACGCGGCGCAATTCCTCTAAGAGTGGTGGGGCCGCGGTGGAGTAGCGGCTAGAATGGCTCGCCTCCCACCAAGGCGAACCGTGCTCGGCTCTCGGCGGGATCGCTCCCTGCCCCTACATTCCGGCGCTGCTCCATCCTCACCTCACTTCGCCCCCTCCCGCTCTTAGAGCTGCCAAAATCTGTCCACTCCTGTATCCGCGCTACGGTTGGCAAAGCTGCTGCCGGCCGCAATTTGCTGTCTCCAGTCCGTACGGCGCGCGATCTGTTGGCGAGGCGGAAACTAAACGAAAAGTCGATTCTCTGTATTGATACAAAGTAACGCTAGGAGCAGCATCGTCGCGTCTAGCCGACTGCTGGAAAGTTTATAAAAAGGTTCTTTCCGCGTCCTAGGCGATAGAAAATGGGCAAGTTATTTATTAAATTTCGATGACCTTGTTTAATTTATTTCTTCACATAGCATCTTTTATACAGAAAAAATATTGAAAGAGAGATACTTTTTAATAAGAAACTAATAATATGTAGTCAATTTATAGCAAAAACTGTCACGAAAGACATCACTGCGTATTTGAAGGGGCTCAGTTGATGCTGCCACGAGACGTGATTGCGTTAACAAATAATAATTATCACAAGGATATATTCTTCAAAATATACGTAACGTATTGAGTCGCTAAACCACCGAATTGAGTCGCTAAACCACCGAATTGAGTCGCTAAACCACCGAATTGGTTAGAATGTGCACGACACTAAATTTGTCTTTATAATCATGTTGATTTAAAAATAACATAAGCACGCCGCCCTAATAACTTCATCCTGAAAAATGTCCCCAAAAGCAGCTAAATTACACGAATAAATAATGCCAGAAATAATTTTGCCACCCAATCAGCCTTCCATGTTCGTTTTACGTTATACGTGGACCCAGGTTTTTTATTGTAGGTGTCTACTATACGTATAGGATATTTTTTGGCGTGAATACGTCTTTAAATTTGCAACCATAGCGGGAGTGAATCCAGAAAATCCGATGATAACCAAATCGGGGGATGTAGTTGGGCATTGCAGCTCCGAAACTATCGTTTACATTCAACATTCAATTACACCGCTCGATTGTCAAAGGGTCAAAGAATATGTTACGTTGAGTGAGGATTGCGAAGCATCTTGCCAGGGGGGGGGGGGGGGTTAGAAGGGGAGATCAATCGATTGCGTGTATAAAAGCATTTGTGTGGCGTGGTTGTGGTGACATTTTATGAGTTTAATTTAAAACCTAATAAAAAAAACTGAACACAATATCGCCTATACTCGTCAAAAAGCCAAGTCGAAATACAGAAATCGTATACGGTTGGAAGAGCAACGAGCTCAACTTACTTTGTTTTCTACGGCCATACTTCAAGTTCTTGTGGAAGATAGCAAAAGTTAGTAAGGACAGACAGGAATTACATTGTTAAGAAACCACAAAAGCTTTATAAATATTTTTAAAATCAATATATTAGTGGTGTTACGTAAAGGACAATATTACGATTTTTATTCAAAATTGTATCAGTAATTACTACTATAGTTCGTACACATGCGAGTCCTAGACCTAACCTGCTCTTCGTTCTTTGTGGATTACAATACCTGCAGTGACGAGTATAACTGATACAATGTGCGGAAGTATTGTATATTGATTTTGGAATGTTGGACATAATAAATTTAACTGTTGTATTATTTGTGTACGAGTGCGAGTTGAGTGGAAGTTTCTGCGAATAAAAACGAGAAAGTTTATGACGACATTACACAGTTCTCTGCTTCATCGCATTATTATTTTAGGAGATTTTGAAATATGTTTTAATGAAATAATATTTGGGTGAATGTTTTTACATTGAGGAACTGAAAATAACCGTCCGATATGGCCTAGTTATTTTTAAGGTTATTACAAAATAAATTCCAGACCAGAAAAGAACGCGGCACGGGGTTTTCGTTGTAATTTAACTGGCGACTTAAAAGAAAAAAAAGGAACATAACAGAGAGCACGAAATGACGAATCGGGATGCAACTGTCCTGGACTACAAAACCCAGAAACGAAAGGATTCATAACGTATAAACTAAAAAAATCCTTCTGTTGCAAACTCATGACGTAAGTTCCCTGATAAATAAATGTTTGATGTTTGGTAACGAGTATTGTGAAAGCAGGTTCATGTGGTTTTGAAGAAGGAAGGAAAAAAAAAAAAAAAAAAAAAAAAAAAAAAAAAGTATCCACATAAAATAAACTTTTGAAAATACTGCTGATTTTGCCAATCACTCGTCGCATAACATTGATCGCCTCTTAAACTTTTCGAGTGATTACGTTTTTCGTGAAAAAGTTTTCTACTGGCTTTTCACCATAGGCAGTAATTATTAGTCTAGTGAGTTATCTTTGTAAGTTCCAGATGAATGCATTTTTGTCCCCGCCAAATTGTAACGCTGCCATCGACGCTGAACACATACAGTAAGACCCGCTTAGAAAGGAATGGTGAAGGGGGGGAGGGGTAACCGGTGGGTGCACTCTGCCCCGGTCCCCATTTGTTGAGCGGCCCCTCAAGGTGTGTGTGTATATATATATAATTATCAACCATGAAGTTTAAACATCATTCGCTATCGTGTTCACTGACTGACTTCCCCATCTGGAGCCATCCTGGAAAACCCCAATTGAAAGAAAATGCTTGGAGGTGGTCTGTTATGATGTGTGTAGCCCTTCTTTACAGAAGAATAATAACATTTTTAACTAATCGCTCATCAGCACTTTATACTGTTATTCAGACTGACACTAGTGCGGAAATTCCTTCCAGTCATGAAACACGACTTGAGATCGGAACAACACGGTTTCGTAATACGGATCGTGTTTTCTGATCGCGTCTCATTTTTATTCAGAAAGCCTGAGAAGACATCAGCTGCGAATCGTTAGTAAGGTGTCAATATTTTGCATTCTCCGCAATCCATATTTTTCCTAACGTTGCTTAATTAATTCATCATATCTTAAAAAGTTAGGAATAAAGATTCTTAAATCTAACACATAAATTCCGTGATTGTAGTTCAACTTACGGACTTTTTTTCAAAGATATTTTTTTTTATTTTAGCACATTCTGGTCAGTTCATTATTTTCTTATTAATTTGGGTTAGTAACCCGCATAATTATAGTTTATAACTAGGCACAGCTTTTTGTGGTAAAAAATAATACTAGAAATATATTTTTAATTATTTCTTAAAAATAATTTTTTGATTTTCAGCCTGTATTATTAAATTATTTTTGAAATTCTACAAAAGCAGCTTAGTAACTGTAGTATAAGCATTACCATATTTTAGATAAGCTTATACTTTCTCACGTATACAGTATTATAGCTCCTCATTTGTGGACAAGTTTTATTGTTCGGGACTGAATCACATAAGAAACATATATATCTACCAACAATGCATTATAAATGTTCCCCAAAATTTAAATATTGTAAATATATCGTTTTTCATGTTGCCTTTTTTATTCAAATCACATATATAGCTTACATAGCGATAAATTATATTTTATTTTAGCGATGATTTACTTTATCTGTTCATCCATGACCTCATATTTAGTAGTGCTTCGTTCGGCACATCGAGCTTACTCAGAGAATAAAAACAAAATTAATTGAACAGCTTATTTTTCCTTTAAAAGAATAAACTTTATGTTTAATACCTCAATACCATTGAAAATTAATATTACACAATACCTATATACACCCCTTCCCCAACACATCACACCTCAGTACATCACCAGAGCTCCAAGGGTGAGGACCTCCCACGCCACTCCTACCTAAAAAATAAATAAATAAAAACCCTTAGCACACTCTTGCACCAAACTAACATTGTTCAATTCACACGAAATTCAAAAATTATTATTTTTTGATCGATTGATCCAATTAATTTCATTGAATTAATCAATCAAATTTAATTGGATTACCAATTTTCGTATTTAAAAAATTCGATCGGATTAAGATCGGATTAGAGAATAAGCCGATCAATCAATTTGATATCAAATTGATAATCCGATTAATCAAAAGTGAATTAGGACCCGCACGCCCCTCTACCACTGTATTGTAATTAAATATTAATTAAAATACTACTTCCTCAAAAGGGTAGTGTACAGAGGTTTGAGAAATCGGCATTCATGACTTACTCCAGGGAGGTCCGATTATGGCAAATGCACTCATGTAAACCTCCAAGGGTTGCGGTCTACTGCCTAAAGCTCCTTCAAAGCCAGTAGCGCACACGGGAAAAAGCCTCTCAGGACGACACCACCCAGAGGCCTGGGGAAAGTTCCGTGTCTCACACGAAACGTAAGGGTTTTGACCTCCTGGGTAAGGCTCCATTCTACTGGGGAAAGCTACGGGCAGAAAAGGGTCAGATTGGGAATAATTCCAATTTCTTTAAATTTTTTAAAAATCCCATTCCAGCTTTCATCTCACGACGAGTGTAGCAGTCTGCATTTCGCTCCAGTACTGGTGTGTATTTCTGCACAGCTGAAAGCCCGGGTTGATGGGCTAAGTCCGCGAAATCACAGAACCGGCGTAGCTCCGACGGTATTCATTCTGCCCCGTGTCCATACGGCAGTGAATTGTTTGAAGTGTGTGTGTGTGTGTGTGAATCTTGGGAGTGTTGGGATTTAAAAACTATGTGAAGTACATCCTAGATTTAAAGTAGGCAAGGGGGAAATATTTGTGCACTGGCACGCAAATTCGAAACACAGCGGCACTCGTGCAGGGAGGAAGTGCTGAGGCGGGGAATGACGAATACACTATTTGATAAAGGCCCGGGTGGGGGGGGGGGGGGGTACGCGGCAAGACCGCAATCGAGAGACGTGCTGACAGAGAGAGAAAGAAACACGTGCTGATGATGATTAGAATGAGAAAAAGAGGGGGGGGGGGGGTGGCAGGAGCACTGCTCCACAGGAAATTGTGTCGCGCAGATTTTGACGTTCAATGTGGTCACTATTAACTGAATGCTGTCTTATGGTTAGCATATTAAAATCGAAAAGGAACTGTCATATCTTATTTCTACGCATTTTCTTAGAAATATGTTGACTGTTGGAAGCATAAAAAAATCGTGTACTTTTATCTATGCACAGTAATATTTTACTACAATAATATGTCTTGTATATAATTTATTAAATTATCAATGAATTGATATTTAATTTAATGGCAATTGTCGCGTGATTATTAATTACTATCACAGTAATACTTTCAATTCAAATAACTACAAGCAGCGCACACAGGTGACCTATATTTTATTTATCTTAAATGAATGATATTTCTGAGATAAATTGTTCACAACTGTTTATACACTATTAGGGACTTGCTGTCAATACTGAAATTCTTTAGATTTTAATGCCGTATATTATTTAGGTTTCAAATAACTGCTTTGTAAGGTTAGATATTGGGCTGTAAATTTAAGTTATTATATAAACCTAATAAATTCTAATAGTAGATATTATGACTTTACTTTAATTATACTGCTACTTAAAATCTAGAAGTTTTAATGTTAGAAGTGGTTGTAAATGAAACTATTTAGTGTGGGTGGGTGGGGAATTTATTGAAATGGGGTTGGATGGTAGAGAAACTAATGCAAGGCAGCGAGAGGGTAGGATCAGAATGTCGCCTACACCAGTGTTATAAATTTACTTTTAGTCAATTTATATGTGAAAGAGGCTGAGTGGGTAGCTGAATAATGAGTCATGATTATGTAGAGCACAACATTAATGATGGGATTTATTGAACATGTTGAACATATAGTGTCAAATTACGTGATTATAATTCGGGGGAGCTTATATGGAATGTCATTATTATAATTCACAAGGTTATGATTAATTGCCACACTTATTATTGCAATCTAATTTGAAAGCCCCCATCTTAATCATGATGCCGGAGGCTGTTTCTGGTAGACGGTTATCGACGGCCGGACATCCCCATCTCCATAGTTTTCTCGTGGCGATGGCCCTATGAGGAAAGAGGCCTCGCCCCGTGTTACGCTGGTCTATATCGGGCGTGGTGTTTAACAAATTCGGTCTCGATTACTGGCCTGGTAGAGAGGGTATCTGCAACTCGATTCACACGGTGATTACCGCAATCCCACTCGTGCCCTGGTTCAGTGTTTGGTGTGATCAGGCAGGCCTTCCACCTAAGTCCTGATCACATCGTAACAATACGATATACTAAGGTCTAGAGTGAAAAAGCACGTTGAGCAACACAGTTTTGGTGCCTATAACTTTCAATCGTAAACCTGCCATTTCACAGGACAGTGAGCTACAGGATTTTGTATCACAATCCTACACACTACCACAAGAGCTGTATGTTAAGACAAGATTTACAAATTTGTGTAAACTGATAATAACTGTGTTTATACCGACGGAACTTATGATGCTTAGCCTCTTATATATTATTTTCATTTTGAGATACACGACACTTAGGTGTATCTAATCCAGAATTATAAAAAATAATTTCTCTAACAGTTCTATGCTCACTTTCAGCTACTCTAAATGCAACATTTGAAGTTAAATCACTCACAAAACTGACTCGTGTTGAATCAAAATATTTTACAGGTTGTTTATTGTGAACTGATTCGGTCCCGAGTGGCATTTAAAAAAAGTATCTGACGAATACTGTAGTATTAAAATATTAATATTGTAAAGTGTTTAAAACAAATTACATAATATTTCTGGTTAAAACTAAGACACATGTCATAGCGGCAATGTTACTCAGCTATAATAAATTTATATCATTTTGACATTAATTACACAGTAAATTTGTACTGTAGCTAAAGAGGTTCAAATAAACCGGGCCTTGATAAAAAAAAAGTACAGAAAATTGTGTAATATCAGTGGTCTCCTCCCTAATGCAAAATTATTATTATGTTTTTTTTTAACGCTGAATGACCGAGCAGTTGTGTACTTTGAGTAATGTTGAAGCTACACCGTGCTCTTTGGAAGCAGTGCAAGCATGAGTAATCAACTCATATGGCCCCTCAGGCTTTTTAGACTGGCCTACGAAAAAAATACATCAGCAGTTTTTATATATATATATATATATATATATATATATAATTACCTAATATATTGTAAATTGTAACTATCTCTGACAGAAAAATTTGTAATGAAACTATATATTATTTAATTTATTATATATTTATGTATATAAATATGATTAAATATAACGAGCCCCAACTTTATACTGAGTGTGGCCCGTCAGGCATTGTAATTATTCATCAATTGTTCGATGGGACACTTAATTGAATATCCCTGCTTGCAATCTTATTGCATTAAAAAATATTCTGCTGAGTTTTATTGGCAGATGATCCAAATTCATCACTGACCATTTGGGTTTAATACACTGTACCACACCTCTACAAGCTGCTTAAGAAACAATATTTACTGTCCATATCTTAACTGATTTCTCCCATTTTGCTGTTCTGAATTGCAGTTTTTACATCTAATGTAGATGTTTTTAATTTTTATAAATATTTCAATACAACATCGTTGTCCGAATGCGTACACACATTAATATATTTATAAAATGCACCATAAAACTTTTACACCAGGAAGGGAGAAATGATAGTGCATTGCCTCTTCGCCAGTTGTTCATCTGGGATGTAGTTTCCAAGTGGTTCACCACAGTTAGTTCAAATTATTATTAGTAGGCATCGCTCCTGCAGCAGAGATCCACACAATTCATTATGCGTCCAGGTTTGACAGTTTAGTCACCTTTATTTAAAATGCTTCTGTCACGAAATGCTTTACTTTGTTTAACACGTTTCGCACAGAACATTTGACTAGTTACCTTCTTTGCTTTGTTTCTAAGGAGGGTTCAACTTACATACAATCGACATAATGTTATCCACAATTCCGGCTATTTTTCTCCAACTTTGCTTGTCACCGAAATCCATATCAGTGCCAAATTAAGTACGCCGTGAATTGACTGCAGATATGAGACTTGCCGATAGTACCGATATATATCCAGTGCTGTGGGAGGCTATAGGTTACAATTGTATATTATTTTTTGTCGTATACACATTTTCACTTCAACGTTAAGAATGACTCAGTGATTTCGAAAACGAAATTGTTACTGTCCTGTTTTTGATCCACGGAAAGTAATGGGAACTTAGCGTATGAAAATTTATTAAAAGGTTTAAAAGATATCCATTAACGGTATGGTTATAAAGTGTTCATTTGCATACAAATGTTTCGTATCATAAACTTGTTCTATAAAGTTTTATTCCTCTCAAACGATATATTTTGTTTTCTGAAATGTAAATGAGGCATCAAAAGTACAGATGCACTATATGTCACATTACATAGGAACTTTTTCCAGTGAAAATATAATTTATTCGTTTATTCTACACCCTAGTTCGCTCTGTTATTATATACATAATAGTTTACATATAAGTGTCTGGTTATACGTTTGCTACTGGTTCACATGTCACCCAAAAACTTATAATAACAAGTAATTATACTGTAAGAATATTGAGCCGTGGTACCACAGATCGTGCACATAATGTACCTCATGTTACAACTGCTACAAGAGAACTTCGTCGATAAGTGTATTTTAGCAATACTACGCCATACAATATGTTGATCATTTAAGATCCAGTGCAGAATTTGTTTGCAATGTATTCGATTTTTCTTTCAAATACCACCTGTAAGACGGCACATTTCCTCTCGAAATCCGCTGAGATAAAATTTTAAAAATTTCGATAATTTTTTTATCCAAAAAGTGCTCTAAATTATCTTCGCAGTGTGATGTGACTGTACGGTGTAAAATTGATATGACGATACTGCCGAAGAAGTTGCCTGACTTTCCACACTTTTCCACCTACTGTCAGAATTCAGCCTGTTTACGTATTCACGCGATCAGGATTTTTCAGGTTCAGATGTAGTGAGTGCCGATGAGGGTAAGGGGAGTTGTGTATGGAACAGCGCCGGAATGGGGAGGGGGGAGAAGCGGGATATTTACGATAAGGCCCGTCGACCAGCGGTATCGTCCACCACGATTCCCACTTCAGAAAATCCGGGTGCGACCCCACCCGAATTCGAGCCCGGTTCGCCAAATTGGGATGCGAGTGGTCTGACCACTACACCACCGCGGCCCCTTATAAATGTCCAGTGATTTTGTGGCAGTGTAGCTTAGATGAGTGATTAGGGTCAAAACTAGTTGATTATTCCTTGGGTTTCCTAATGCTGCTATGAGAATGGACTTCCTTTCTGAAATTTCGGAACTCGGCTGAAGTAGCTCCTCAACTTTCATGCAACTTCCCTTAGCATCGAAAATTGTTACACATTTCCGACTTCCTTTAACTACCAAATGCTGTTGTAAAACCAAAATTGATTGCCTTTACGTTGTCCACCTTAAGTGATGTAGTGACTAAATGACTGGGTAACCGTTGAGAATTTCGAGCGGCGAACTGTCTATGTAAGGACTGAACTCCAGTTCTGCGTCTTGCGCATAGAGGCGATGAGGCGTGTGATTAACGTGCCTGGATCGCCCGTAGACATCCCGCGATTTTAGGCCTCAGACACGCAAAATAAATACAACCAGACGGAAGCAACAATATTGTTGAGTTTGTTGGCAAGGACCTGCACTTTGTTTCACAGTGTAGTATCAACACATAACCTGCAAAAAAAAAATGTAAAATTTGTGTTTAACTGCCTACAGACATGCCGACAAAAGATATAAGACAACGGACTCTCGTGGTCCTTTTGGAACCTGAGCTCTTTAGTACAAGTTTTGACGTTCATTTACTTAGTCAGGCCGCTAGTTAAGACGCGAAACCCCATCGGTGCTGTCTCTTCGACAAATGAACATTGCGCCTTAGCGTGCAAAGGAAGCACATTGTAAACACGTACAATTATTCCTTATATATACACACAAGCATATGTATGCAATATACGAATTGCATGCTTCAACGTATAGATGTGTAGAAATATCTCTAAATTATGTGAAATTATGTCTAAAAATAATTACCGTGTTCTGATTTTAGGCTGCCGATATTTGGTCCATGGGGATAACGTTGTACGCATTCGTCTACGGAAATGTGCCTTTCTACGATGACAACGTTCTGACACTATACAGGAAAATTCAGAACGAAGCTGTGAAATTTCCCGAGGCCCCTGCGATAAATGATGACTTGAAAGATCTCATCTTAAGAATGCTCCACAAGGATCCAAGCCAGCGATTAACTTTGCCAGAGATAAAGGTAAGATGATGAACTCAAATATTATATTGTAACTTTTATATACTTCAGTTACATTTATTTTTTATTGTACTGTGAACTTAGTTGATCGTTGACTGAGAAGCTGTGGTGGTGAAGTGGTCACAGCACACGCCTCCCAATACAGCGAACTTGGGCTGTATTCACGTCAGAGCCAGACCGGATTTTCGCAGGCGAAAAGAGTGTTGAATCGTGGGGTGGTTCACGATGCTTTACGTTACGGTATTGAGAACCGGTGCGTGTGAAATGAGATGAAGATGAAGAAGTAGTGGAATGTACGGGCGGGAAAAACGAGAATGACCCATGAAACCCGCCGGCCAACCCCAACATCCACCGCGTTTTCCATGTGTGATGTGGGAAGAATGTCAAACATTACCAATATCCAGTGAACTGTCTCGTGGTATTCGACCCGTTTCTCCCAAAATTTTATTTACCCGCCGATTTATGTGGTTGCCCCTCCCTGCGGGACCTAGGTGGCTGAGCCTCCCAACAAGGAGAACCGACTGAGTCATTCCCGGATTCCCGGATTTTCGCTAGCAGGAATCGTCTTGAACGTTGTTGCTGTTCGGCGGGTATTCTCGGAGATCTCACGTTTCCGGCGCTGCTCCAATCTCATCTCATTTCACACTTATCGGCTCCCAAGACCTAGTTGTTAAGAGCTGCATAAATCTCTCAACTAAACTTCCCTCTCCCTCATTCATCCCCCAACCTTTTTTTTTTTTTTTTTTTTTACCTTTTTCAGCGTTGCTAAAGATCTTAGATGGTAATCGCCCCCAAACCACTGACCACTCTCACTCATAGTAAACTTTTATGTATACTAGTTATATTTGTATAATATACTTGAGAACAAACCACCATAACAGTAGTTCATAAAGCTTATCCTAGGGCTTTGCTTCGACAAGAGAGCCCAGTGTGTTGTGTATGGATGTACTTGAAGCAGCCATTTTTTTCGTCTTACTATTTTATTTATTGTCGACGAACCCTACTAAACCTACACTGCTATAACCATATGAAAGCTTGCCTGGTTTCAAACATTGCTTAATATATCTCCGAAAGACTGACTGCGTGCCACTGTAAAGTGGTCCAGAAAATGTAACGCCCGTGTGCAGTTCTTCAAGCTCTGGCTCAAACTTCATCTATTCTCAAAGAAAGGTACGATACACTCCAAAAGACAATGCATCATCAACTAATAGAATTGCTTTACGCTGATATCGTTGCAAGTGAAAACGACTATGTTGAGGTGTTACTGACAAAACATTTAATGGTTCGTCGAGATCTCAGCTTCGTATATGCTAGGGATCCGGAAGTGCTTCTGATAGACATGCCGTGCTCTTCTCAATAAGGTCTCACGTCACTGGATAGTGCACGAGGGAGCTATTTGGTTATGTCCATGACTGTCAACCAGATGGCATTCCCTTCTGATGGTTTGCCTGAGTCATCTAGTACCATTCCCCATTGTATGGGTATATTCGCATGCCCATTGTTCCCAACACATTCTGACTGTCAAGCCCGAATAGTATAAATTATGGAAAACTTGGTGCGACATTTACGCTGCATCTTACAGCCCTCCATCTGCTGTTCGTGCTGTTGTCCTGGATATCTCGGCATGGCTATCACTCATTAATCACGTCTGGCTAAGTATCATGCACATCATTCACATGGCCGTGCCTCACAAAACGCAACAGTAGCACCCTCGTATCATTTGTATGTACATGCCACATTGCACGAAGTTTCAATTGTTTACCACTTTTATATTTACAAAAAGAATTTTACTGTTAATGCCGATGATTACGGTAATGAGTAATTTCTTCTACTTTTGTTTCATTTCACAGGTGCATCCGTGGGTGACGAGTAGAGGGACCATGCCTCTGCCCTCGCAGGAAGAGAACTGTGAACTGGTGGAGGTGACCGAGGAGGAGATCATGCAAGTTGTTCAGTCCATTCCCAAGCTCGACACACTTATTCTCATCAAGACTATGCTGAAGAAACACTCATTCCAGGTAAATATACTAACAGCTACCTAAAAAGGACGGAGTGCTACGTTCGTTGGCATTGCAATAATGAACAAGTGTTTACAGAAACCACCACGGTTAGAAATGTGCATTACATCTTAAGTGGATGTTCATATTTGTTGAAACAAATTGTTGTTTTTATTCTTAGGCGTAATACACGCTTAATATCGGAAAGCTATGGTGAAATATGATTCGAAAAAACATAAATAAATTTTTATCTAGATTGCTTCGAAACATAGCTATTCCACCTCTAGTTCACCAAATATTATTATCGGGGCCACGGAGGTGTAGTTTTCAGACTACTCGCCTCCCAACAAAACGAACCAGGTTCGATCGATTATCTGCGGTGTCGCCCCCAGATTTTCGCATGTGGGAATCATGTCGGCGAGTTTTCTCGGGGATCTCCCGTTTCCTCCGCCCTTGCATTTTGGCGCTGTTCCATACTCACCTCGCTTAACCCTCATCGGCTTTCAAGATCTCGATGTTAAGAGCCGTCCAAATCTCTTCACTCGCTCGATCAATCCTAATATTATTACCCTCCATCACTTTCATTAAGTACTTAATAATTTTTACATCTTCTTAATTGTTTGTTTACCACTCATATTCATTTCTAAGATTTTTTTACATACCAAAACTATTTTTCATTTCTCTTTTAATTTATTGTTTTACATTCTCCGCATAACCTGCAATTTCTGTACTCTGACCTTTTTTGTGATCTCCAAAATTTACAATCGTGAATGGTTTGCTAACTTGCTTTTATCACCCTAGGCTCTGCCCCACACAATACTCGACACAAAATAGAATTTACATAAATGTTTTACATTTTAGTATGATTCATTTAGTCCATGACAGGCATCTCAATTACTTACGGAATCTCACTTTATTTGTTTTCCTCTTCAAGTTGATTCTTTTCCACCTACTTCGCTGAAGTGTGCGTCACTGGCTAGGTACCCAAAAATATGCCCCATTTTAGCCACTAATTTGCTACACTCATTTCCTCTGTGTAGTTGTTCTTTCGTTTTCTGTTATTATTATCTGGCAGTTATTTCCTTTAAGTTTCGTTAGGCTTTAAATATTGTATGTACCGAGAGTAAGTGCAAAGAGGGATAAAATTTGATCATATATCTAATTTACAGTTACAAACAAAATTTTTCACGCTAGCAAAATTATAAAATGCAACTACCAACGATGTAGTAAAACATTTAGCTTATTACTTCATCGTGGTATTCATACCAGCAATTAATTCACTTTGCTCATCAGTGCAATACATAATTTTGTACATGAATTAATTAGTCTCTCACGAAACTATTCAGGTATTCACTCTCTTTCTCTCTCTCTCTCTCTCTCTCTCTCATGAGTGCTAGTAGCCTTCTGGTTTCGCATGGAATACACCAAGTACTCACCCAGCACTCACACACATGATGCTCTGGTGTCATGTCACTAATCTTTGCGCACTTCACTGACATCTCTCTTCTACATTCATGTTGGTGCTACAATGACCGCCTTAGTCCCAGGCTGCCGCATTGAAGGTCTAAGAGCTCTCAAGCTCCCTCCATTATCATGCATTAAATAACGACCATTTCGATCAGTATCACAGGCAATTACCACCACCTACTCATTTACGACACAAAAGGAGGGATGATTTGTACTATTTACCTGGAAATTTAATCTATACTCTTCTGAGTATACTGATTACAATTCTCCAACGCCAGAATGGCGTATTTGTGTTCACAAAAGACAGACTCTCAGACGCTTTGACAGGCAAGCGTAACATTGCGGGACTTGCTGGTTGAACGACGAAGCTAATATGTGTGCCACATATTAGCTACTTCTCCATTTCCGTTTACCATCTATATAGTTGTACCTGTACATACTTCGTCCTATTTAATCCACAATACAAGATCAACAGCAGGTATAATTGCCCTAATTATCCTCCCTTCGGTGCCCTTCATTACTTTCCTAGTCACCACATCCATTGTTATGATAAAGAGAAGATATTCGGACTTCCCATAAATGTCTAAAACTTTAGCAAGCTGGCAATTTCAGAAACAGTAAGCACTCTTCGACGAAGTACAGATCGATCACTGTAATTATGTGAATACCAAGGCATACTGAAGTCATGAAAGCCTCATTTTATACTCTGGTATGATTCAGTGTTTACGGTGACCTAATATCCAGTCCATCATTGATAGCTCTACATAGCAGAGATGCTCACCGAAAGCTGATAGCTGTTAAGACGTTTCCCATTAAAATTGTTTAAATATGGTCCGCACATTCAACACACTAATAATATTATGGGTCTTAATGTACTTAAGTGATGAGCTTTGTACGTCCCTTGAAAATGTTACTGAAATCAACTGGTAGGTTACTTACAACGTAAGGATTTCTATGTTCCCGTTCTCTTTCATAATTAATTGCGTAACTCTTTAATCAGAGCCACTGTTTAGTTTTTCAGATCTGCTAACAGGTAACTGCCATGTCCCAGATGAGATAAGGGGCAAGACCAACACCTTATAATAAATTTTAAAATAGATTTACAATTTTTTACTAAACGGGTTGTTGATATTAGGTATAGGTCCGATAGAATCGTATGCTTTAAAAATGCCTGACTTGTAATTGGAAGGTCACGAGTTCGATTCCAATTGGCTACATTAGGAGAGTGTTGTAGCTCTAAATATCGGGCGCCACCTTCTATCTCGCATGGACAATATAAATTTGCGACATGTGTATGACGACCACGTCAACACAGGCATGACATTATCAGAATTCAAAGCTATGTGTGCCTTATGATAGAAAGACAAGTAAGGATTTTTGGTGATCGTAAAAGACTGGCTTCTATATAATGGCAGGTACCAACATGGATTCGATCAGTTCATCATAGGCCATCGAGAATGATTTACAGCATACCGAAATTCGGGCAGAGTAGCCTTAAGCTGTAGTTTGACAGAGACTAAGATGGAGGTTGTCTTGTACCAAGAAATGATGGAACTTGTGATGCTGGCAGAAGAATAATAAAAACGTTGGCAAACCTGAATGATCCGAAGATGCTGCTACTAAACATTTCGTCCTCGAAATTGGTAATGGTTTTTATCTCGGAATTACACAGTATGTTGATAAAAAAAACACATTCTTTTGCACTTGTCCGTGCTCGGGGCGAAGATGGTTCGTGTGAATACAGAGATCGTCTGCGATATGGTAGCCATGGACGAGCACGTAACGAGTCCTCCAAGACAAATTACTGACAGAATGAATGTGGCATCTGCACAAAATTAAGAAAAACTAAAAGTGTTTAAAGATTCTATATAATGTGCATTGGCTACCTCGATTTCCTAACTTGCTACAAAAATGGATCTTCAAAATTACAGCAGGGACATATTGGATATGTGCAGCGAACGCCTGGGGAAGATTGAAAGTATGTTAGCGGAGACTCACTACTAAACCTATACAAGAGAGCAACAGTAACAATTTGTATTCAGTACGATGTCGAACATTGCCAGCGACTTACGTCAGGCGATTCAGTCTGTTCGCTTCAAGTATTTGCTCGCCAAGAGAGTCAAAATTTCATGCACCCTTATAAATGAAGACATTTTTAAGCACAATTCTCGCTGTCTCGGTGTACTCAGGGGAAGCGATGAAGCACCCATAGCCATGAAGACTCTAGTTGACGACACTTCTGAACCTATTAAGAAACAAAAACATGATGATGTACAGACAGATCAGGACAATGGATCAGATGCAGATTTGGCACACAAGAAAAAGGTACAGAAGAAAGTCCTGAAATCAAATGCTCTGGCTCGACGGTACCTACGATCGTACACATATCGGAATAATGATACAACATACCGTTTGTACAGGCATGTTGATAAATTGTTCCTCAGTGCTGATGAAATAGAGTTTCTACCAAGTGAGGTCATCCGAGTTGGCGATCACAAGACATGTGGAACACCCGGGCTTTACGAACTGCTAATTCGTAATGAGCCAAGGGAGTTTACAGAATCCGACCTGCTGGAATACAAGACTTTGCTCGAACTCATGGACTCACATTACAGGTATTTATGAGGATGAAGATCATGAACAAATCGACATTTTCGCATATCTCTTAAGAGTATCTCAGTAGCTGCGAGGTATGAGGTATACCTCACAGCCAATGAGCTGCTTGGGCACATACATCGGAGCGTTGCAGCCAGGCAGTGGCAGGCGAAGATCTTGGTGCTCGCTGGGCCAAATGCCACCCCCAGGCCAAAACATAGAACAACATGAGGGTTCCAAATATTCAACTCGCTCTCAGGGCAGCTCGCCACTGCTCGGTCGAAAAAAAGGCAAACAAACAAGGCATGAGGATGGGGAATTTAATTAAATGAAAGGGAGGAAGGTAATGCACATACAAAATTCTATCACACAATACAAGTAAGGTATCAAAATAATGACTGCTGGCTTTTACAACATTGTTAAGAGCGCAGACTATAAGGTTTTAAAGGGCTGATATGCACCTTACAAAAGCCGAGAGTTGAATCAAGATGTTTTAACTTCACAGTATTATATCATAAGAAATTTAAGGATCCTAAAAGGACTGATAAACTTTGGTATCAATTTGCTGCCCAAATCTCTGCTCAAATCTGCCAACACAAAGTTTTTGCATAGGACCAGGTAACCTGACTTCAAGGGGATGGGAACTCTAGCTTGATTCAGTTTGGAAGGGATCTTCTGTTTAGCTGTGTCGTGCCTTCGGAACACCTTGCCCATCAGATGGTCACAGTCTACGTCATTGAGAGGCGATGCTAAAGACGGGATATTCCATATGTTAAAAAGAGGGTGATTGAGATGATGACCAAGGAAGGGTAAATATGGAGGAAGTCCTGTAGAATCGTGCAACACACTTTTGAAACATTCATTAATAAAATCCAAGTCCTTATTTCAAGTTGTCAGCTATTGATTACAGAAAATGGTCAGACATACCTTTAGGTTCTTATTAAATTTTTCCACCCAATTTCACTTGGGAAAATAAGGACTTGTCGTAAAATGATTCAAAGCCCACCGAAAAAAAAAATTATTGTTAAACACTACAGATTGAAAGTAGTGCCATTTCATCAGGTGCTCCAAAACTTTCCAATCTTGATCGGAAAGCACCTTGACAATACTAACAGCCTTCATAATGTTACATGAACGCCTGAAAGGCAAATCTGAGTTCATGGGGATGGAGGACTTAATAAAAATAAAATAACTATATTTGCTTTTTATTTATTTTTATCACAGCTATTATTTACAGCATTAAATTATCTATCTCCACTATTACTCTATTTATTTCTCAGTGAGCACAATATTTAATGTCTATTTCAACTCTAATGTACTTCTCAATGTCTCTCTTTGGTTACAGTCAATTAACTCATACTCATCATTAAGACATGTTCAGTCTATATGTTGCCATTGTTTGTAATGTATTTCACTCACTCATCCAGTCCAATAGTCCAGCCTTCCATTTGCAATCTTCACTGCTGTGATGTTCGCATTCGCAGATCTTCCTTCCGCTGGTCACTTCTCTCGCCGCTCGTTTCGCTCGTCTATCGCTAAAATACCAGTCACTCGTCCATTCAACAACTGCCGGCACAGAGGCCCGACGCACCTTTTACAGCCGCTTGCTTTGACCTGGAATATTCGCCACACCCCGAGTCGAGCTGAAAGACACAAGGTCAGTAATCCAGAGCATTCTTCAGATGTCTCAAAGACACCCGATACCCAAGGTCGGCCTTATAGGAATATCAGGCGCACTTTGTAAACATTCCTTTGAGAAAAGTCGTCGCATTTCCGGTTGCAACTGATAGCGTGCACATCCATAAATCATCTAACTACTTTGTCCTTCACTTCCATTTACTCGCGCGGGACAAAGCAGCGAGCACGCAGCTATATTGTTACAATTCCTCTCTCTAGAAATTAAGTGGGCTATACCAAGTTCGTTAAGGGATGGAGGTCTTAGTCAAATAGAATGATTAATTATAATTTCCTTATTTTATTTACAATAACTACAGCAAAATTCTCTAAACTCAAATTTTCACAATAAATTGAAATCACTTACTGTTCACAATTAATAACATTGATAATTACGACAAAGAAATCAATGAAATTATATATCAGTCCCAATAGACAGTGCATCAACCTATTCAATTATTTTATTATTTATACATCCATATTTGACAGTTCGAATATTTACAATAAAATCAATATTACACTTCCATTCAGTCCCACCTCAGTTCAGTCCATGTCCCGCCAGTCGCAATGTTCTAGAATCCTCCAAGCGCCCTCACGCACAGTAAGCTTCACTCGTCAGTTTCACACCCTCTCGTCCATTAAAGCCACGAACACCTCACTCGCTGTCATCCCGCAATCTCCAGTCGTCGTCGACATTTCACTTCACTCGTGCACACTCGCCAGGCCGCCTCCGTCAAAGACTGCTGGCCGCTGGGTTGCAGCAGTATATATAGTGTCTTAGACCGCCACCTAGAATCTTCCCCAACTCGCGTGATGCGTCGCGGAGGACTGAGGCACCAGCCAGTCCCATCAGAACATCTTGCATCGTCACTAAACGTATCGGAAACTCAAGCAGGCGAGAGGAGGTCTGTGACGCCATCAAGTCTTACCGCTGTTGGCATTCACGGGATTCCCAGAAGGGAAGCAGACAGCCACGAGCACATCGTCCCAGCACGTAACAATATTATGCAAGAGCAAGATATTCACAACTTTTGTAAATGATGAATCTAATATAATTAAAATGCAAATATTTTCCTTTTTTGTTCGGATGAGAGGTCCAAAGATATCCAAATGCACATTCTGTCAAGGACTTTATGGCAGCTATATCACCGATTGTTTAAAATTAACTTGTTGGGCTGGTTTACACTACTGGCAATCGGTGCATTAATGTATATATTTTGACACATCGGCTTTTAGTGTCGGGTAGAAAAATGTAGAATCAATGATGAAAAATATTAATAGAAGTACGCTCCTCACCAATGATGTAAATTGTAGTAACAACGATTAATAAAAACACTAACAGAAGGATATGCCCCACCATCGATGAAAGAATTGCTGTTTACATGGGTTTTCAAAGATTACTATTTATCGCTGTTGGCAAATTGTCGCTAGCTGCAAGCAGGGTGGATAGTGTGTACGCAAGTTTCTATCTTCCATAATTTTAGTCACTGTGTATATTTGTTGCTGGCAAAATTTCTTAAAAACATAGATGGTGTGTTTGCCTTATTTTGGGAACACTTGTAAATTAAAATACTCTAAGTAGGTATATTTGATACATAATGTAATGTATTACTAACTAATAGGCTAAATCAGAAATATTCATATTTAATGGATACATATAACAACACATATAGCATCCGGATTTATTTTTCGGTAAACAAGTCTGTTTCAATATAGGCACAGGCAACTGAGCAACTATAGAAACATATCAAATTTTAAATATCCGATACTTCAAATGTGTCGTCTCGGCAGCTTTCAGCATCATTATCGCCTTCACACTGCTCAAAGAAAGTCATTAAAATCAAATAATTTCGTTTTTTTTTTCTGAAATATTGTGTACTCTTTTTCTTGGTAGCTTCCGAGCGAAATATATCACCGAATTCGATGAGAGTAGCAGCCTACAAAATAAGTCACGTATATGCAATATTATGCTGAATTAAGGGTGAAAAATTCTCGGTAATTCCTAATGTCTTTATTTCGCGATTCCTGTGCCACCTCAGACAACTGCCCAATCGGTGTGACAGCACTGGGTATTATTAACGAACCATGTTTTAACACCTTGTGAACAGTTGGAGTCATTTCGCACCAGCTGTAAAGTTCTTTCTACAGAGCTTTTGTTGCCATATATTATGTCTCATACTGACTAGTATTAATGTCATGTCCCCTAGATAAAGCAAACAGTATAACACAAAACCTTATCAATTCAGTTCTGTAGCTCTTGATGCTGTGGTTGGGTCAGTGAAAAATCTCCTAGCTATATTTCCGTCTATTGTGGAGCCAAAACCTGGCTTTGGGAGATCTAGTTGAATAAGACATGAGTCTTTTAAGTTCTGAACTACTTTCTCTTTTTGATGCCGAATATCAGGATCGTTACCATCTCCACATTTTTTGTTTCTCTGGCTGTAAATGTTAGAAACATAATAAAATATTATAATAACTAATATTACAGAAATATGTAATATACTAAATTGACATTATACATACCCAGGCGATAAGAAATATTCAGGACAAATTTCAAGAATTGAATGTATGTGGGGAGCTGTGAAATGCCAAATCTTAGAGCTGTTGGCTTTTACTCAGTTAATGAGGATGAACATCTTGCCATCTGCTTGCAAATGGGTCACTTCCGGGTACTTGTGTTTGTCAGGGCATACAAAACTTTGCCATTGATCATTGTCAGCTGCAATGAAAAATGTATTTTCGCAGCCTCAGTCATTAATGTATTCATTGTATTTATTTGGCTTTGAATGCACTGATCCTTCCTTTAAATAACATCTGTAATTTCCTTGATGGCTTGAAGTGATATGGGTCGACACAAACGTGTAGAACTTGTACGAGGATTTTCCAGGCTTCACTGTTTTTACCCATTAGTTTTAAATGAACAAGTGATGTAACAAAAAAACTTTCATCACTACATAATTCATATTCCCAACCCTATTAGACACTGTTCGAATGAGTCATCAAAGCCCCACCTGCAGACCAAAGGAAAATCACCTTCAAGACGTTCTTCAATAGTATTTGATATTCTTTTGGCTGTGTGGTCCAACAAAACTTGAAACGAAATGTTCATGGGACATGTCTGTTTATTTTTTGCCTCCACTAATATCCCATAACTGGGATATATGTCGACTTGTCGCGATATTCGTATTAAATTATAGGATTTTTTGAAAATTTGGTTTCTATTTGGCGGGATAGGGCTTCTTTTGAAGAGAATGGAATGTCAAATTTGCCTGGTTTTATCAGAGTGGTACATTTTGTGGGAAGTCTCTGGACTACTGCTGCTAATAATCTTCACACACGCTGATCCTCCTCTGTTTTCCTCCCTTCTCAAACGTGTAGACAAAACACCAACAGCTTCAGGAGTAGTTAACTTGTCCGCTGCACTCTTTACAAGTGTTTTATCAGTATGTTTACATGCTTCGCAAAACAATTTCTTTGGGCAACCACTTTTCGTTAAGCGGGTTGGAGTATCATTCACTCCAAAAACCTGTGGACTGGCAACTTTACACATGGGAAATATTACTTCAGTGTCCTGCCAAGACGGTATGCCCTCTCAAACCTCTTTCGATCATGTTAGCAGTTTTTCCAACTTTTAACATACTTTTTTGAAAAAGTCATATTGAATGTTCTTCAACTCGTCTCATACTGACAAACCATACTCATTTACAACTCTGGGATAACAGCCAAAGCTGACTTCAAAAGTGCATGTTTTAGCTATTGTCACTCTCCCAGAATACACATGAGTTAACGGAAATGGAATCTGGAAATTTTGTCGGGTGTGTAACGATTCCGAAGCTATTCATAAGCAGAAACCATGTAACTCTGTGGAGCGATTATTGAACAAACCTGTTTTCCCTAAAGCTCCGTGCAGCGCCCAACGACCTAATCAGGCGGCACCCTTACGTGTGAAATGTAAAACAAACGAAACCCTTTGAAAGCTTTGTACACTCGACCATTAACACTGCAATATGACAGTCACACTGGTGGAATTAGAAAAGTTTTTGAGGTTGGTTTGCGAGTACAGGCACAGTGGCCGTCCGGTCTTGCTGCCGATGACACACTGGTTTTAACACACTTGTACTCTGTACCCCCGCAGGGCAGGCGGGGGCAGGGAAATGTAATGACTCATGTTAGAGCTACGTGTGGACTACAGTCTGGCACAGAATTCGTCGTGGCCTTTTGTGGCCTTTGTCTTGTAAACGTATTTCAACTTTGAATTATCAGTTACAGTAGTCCCAGGTTTATGAGTCGGCAATCTCCTTATATATTGACGTATGACTTTCGAGTTGGGAACTTTAGAAGTGTCCCTAATGCTGTTTATAAATATGTAAACAAATCTCTGGCATGAGTAAAAACATCATTACAGTAACACCATATGCATGAGACAGAATTGCGGCTACTTCGGGTACATTCATGACGGTAATATTCGGTCGGTTACCCTGGGAATACAATACATACAAATTTTAATATATTTTGCACACATGTAGATCGCTTTATGTAGAATACCATAGTATAAATTTTAGAACTGCGGAACAAGTTCAATTTTTTTTTTTTTTTTTTTGCACCATGATTAGAGAATTCCGCCCACTGTGCGCCGGCGGGTAAAATAAGTGACTGTGAGTGAAGATATTTGGGTGGCTCTTAACATCGGGGTCTTGAGAGCTGATGAGGGGATAGAAGAAGGAATGTACAAACGACACGCAGGATCCTGGAGACTTCCCCGAACCACACCGATGGAAATACCGTCACATTGTTCGACATGCATGGAGTTCCCCAATGTGTACAATTGCGGACATTCAGTGAGCAGTGAAGCCCACCGTGCAGCATCCTGTAAAAGCCATTACTGTTGGTAGATAGCTGCACTATGCAGGACTACATGCACGCAGACTGTTACGATGACTGTCATTAACACATCAATGTTGCCACATACTGGAATGGTGTTATGACCGAGTGTCGTGGAGAATGACAGCGGATTCTTCCGCGATGAATCTCACTTGTTTCTTGGTGGCGCGACCATTGCTTCCATGTGGGAAGGCAACATGTAGACCGTCAATTTGAACTATTTGTTGTCACACGTCTCACACACAGATATCCTGGTGGCATGATGTGTGGTGCGCTTTCATACGATGCCCAATCACCATTGGTCTTCATCACTGGCACGTTGACAGCCAAATTATATGTCCATTAGATCCTGCAATTCAGTGGCCCAGCCATTTGAGAACACCCATGTCAGTCCTCTATTCCCAACAGGACAATGCTCATCTTAATGCTGCTATTGCCTCAGGGCTATGCCTTGAAACCATTGATATTCTGTTATGGCCAGCCGCATCACTAGACCTATCTCCAATCAAAAATGTGTGTAGAATGCTGTTGGCCAATCTATTGCGACTCCACACCTCCCTCTAAATCTGCAGAAATTGTAAGCGAAAATTCAAAGCTCAATAGGTTGGATTATCGCAGGACACCATTAAGGACCTTCACCATTCCATGCCACGGTATCTGGCGTAATGTGTTCGCAAACATGGCAGCGTGACTTCATTATGAAATATGTATGTATAGCATAATAAATATTGCTCCCATTAGTCTCAGTTTGTAATCGTGTCTTGTTCTTGGTTTCTTTTTCCTTTCTTCCAAATAACATTGTAAACTGACAGTTACTTTTCTTTTATTATGACTGTATCATTTCTCCATTGTTATTACAGTTGCCAATAATGTCTTCAATTATTTATATGTCTCCATAAAACTAGAATTTTTGGTTTATATGAAGTTTTGAAAGAAATAAACGATTTATTTAATTTTTAACTATTCAGTTATTTATATGTTATCAGTTATCAGTTCTCCATTTTTCCCACTTAAATTTTAAGTTCACCAATTTATACACCGCATTACTCCCATTGTTACTTTCATTTGTTGTGTATAAACTTTTATATATATATTGAATAAATATTTAAGTTAAACAATAGTTCAATATTAAAGAATAACTATATTAGGTATGTTATTACTCATAATAATCATTCTATAGCATTAATTATATTTTTTCAACATAAGTTTTTAGGTTTCTGCTTTTTGATCATTAATTTGTACTAAAAAAATGATGCAATGCTAAGATTATCTGTCCTTCCTATTTTGACACCTACTTTTCTGTCACGAGACGTGGTTGCGAAGCCCGTGAAACTATTGTCAATGGTTTCTATTTTTAGATTTTTGTAATTACAGAATTTTAAAACACTCTTTATTTTTTGACATTTAACTGGTCACTTTTTCCACAGTGTACCTTTATCAACACCTCTGCCAACACATCGCCACTGAGAGTCTGCTTCACTACAGACTGTAAACACTATGAGATATTAACATTGTCCTAGTTGGAATTAACTACCTGGTCCTGAACAAACAATGTTTAAACTACCATTAACTAAGCCTCCCAGCTTTCACCCACACTATCCACCCCGTTTGCAGCCAGCGACGGCTTGCCAGCAGCGATAAATAGAATTCATTGGAAACCCATGGAAACAGCAGAAATCAAAAGGCATGAACAAAAATAAATGAAAAACACAACCGAAACAAAAATAAACTAAAAGACACCAATAAAACAACAGGTGTCCAACAAGTTAGGAAGAAACCAACAAAACAAAACATAAACAACCATAGACCCACTTAAGGACAACAGGAAACACACTTCATAAAAAAAACAGACCAATGAAAAGTACTGAAACCATAACAAAATCTAACATGGTGAAATATATTAGAAACCAACAGAAAACGCTAAAAAAACAAATAGGTACTAACTTTACATACAACAGGAACAAACAGATTTCAATCAATCTAAAACCAAGAAACCACAACAGAGCTATTGTAAAACACTGGAAAAAACAACATGCTTCAACAGGGTGACATGTCATACAAATCATAATAGAAATCGATACATAAGTTGAAAATCAACAAAAACCACTATGATGAACTACATTAGAAACAAACTCAATTGCATGAATGGGTGACCAAGAGTCACAAGGTACATTATTATGGCAAGTTTCTGAGAATGATAAATGTTTCTCCTCCCACCATCACTTTTACAGTAGTTTACTTTGAACTCGTAAATTTTAAGTTCCTCTAAACAATTTGTGGTTGTTTTCTGTAAGCGCTAAGGGCAATTTCCTTTACTACACAAAACATGTAATAAATATATATGTTATTTATGTGCCATAAATGTGGAATTTGTTCCAGAACCCTTTTTCTCAGAGGCGCCGAGGAGGCACTGGAGCAGTAATGTTCGGCAGCAGAGACAAGGCAGACTGCAGGCGTACAGATAAGTTCCAGCGATGTGGCAGGTCTCACTCTGCCCCAGGCTCCTACGACATGCTCGACAGGTATGTGCTGCTGTAGATGGTTTGCAGTTAAGGAGAACTTTCTGAAAGTCTTATTTAGTGTCTAGTAGTAGTTCGTAGTAGTGAATCCTTTGCAACTGTGTAAAAAAATAATACTGTCAACGACCTATTTACCACTATCCATGTGTACGTAAAATTACACTATAGCAGATTTACTATTACTAATTCACAGCTTCTTACTCTACTTTCTATAAAAGTAAACTTTGTCAATTGCCTCTAATTTCGAACAATATTACTTTGCTGTTAACTTTATTATTGGTATGCTTACATTTGAAATATGGCATTAGTAGCAGGGAAATATTGCAAAGGTGGTCTTCAAATATAATCAGTTAACAAAAAAACAGCTTTACCTGTCAAATAACACGTTACTGAACAAAGTTTGTTTCACAGATGACCAGCTTTACAAACTGCCATAATTAGCTTGCAGCTATCAAGATGTGAAATAAGATAAATCAAGTGCAATTTAGACAATATTAATGTTAATTGGCTTTGAAATTTTATTAAAATCTTAGTAGTATAGAGATGCCGATTCGAGCGCAGCCCCCAGTTATCAGAAGAAAAAAAATGGTTAATTAAATGATCGAGTCATCAGAAAACCATCAGAAAAAATTACTCTTAGATTTCTGATCCAAAACATCAAATGACGATTCGAGCGCAACCGCAAAAAAGTGGCTCAAAAAGTTGCGTTTGGTAACATCGTAGTATTTAGTAAAAAAGTTATGTTAAACTTTGCATTTGAGTGCATATGCAAAAATGCGCATAAAAAGTTGCGTTTGGGGGCAGTTGCAAAAAAAGTGGCTTAAAAAATTTGAATACATAAAAAATAAAATATTGTATATAATAAATGGATGCAAATAAAAATCAACTGATCTCTAATATTATGAGGACCATGGCAATGAAAAAGGCTAATGAAACTGGTAATGTTTGGAAAGAATATAAATTTAAGAAAAATGTTTTTGCGAAAATAAAGAAGGAGAAATCTCAAGTACTTTATGTCAAGTGTGAATCTTGTAATCACTTTTACAAACCATCTCTCATAAGAAGTCATCTTAAAAGTAGAGTGCACAAAGGTCTTGCACCAATACATATTAAATCACATGAACCAACAAATGCATGGGAAATTTTTAAAATATCACAACATTTAATATCAAAACAGAAGTTCCCATGAGAGAAACAAGTAAAATGTGAAACTCGTAATCACTATTACAAACCGTCTCCCATAAGAAGTCACTTGAGAAGTAAAATTCATAATTACACACTCAGATTCAGTGTAGAAGAAATCGAAACAGCATTCCAAAGTAGGATCAAGACTTATGCTGTAAATAATGTGAATGCATACATAGACCCAAATAATTTCCTAAACTATGTAAAAGAAACTGTCATGGGACTAATTAATAAACATTTAAAATCACTCAAAGTGAACATGAAACTCTTCACTGAGTACAAAAGGGGAATTGGTGAGAATATTGATTATGTAGAAAGCTCCTTTAAAACAAAGAACGAAATTATACTGAAATCGACTAATCTGGAAGAATATCATGCCAACAACATATTGAAAATCATAGCTGAGATGGGGGCTTTCGAAGCAAAGGGATCTCAGTGGGTACTCATCAGAATATTGAAACTAGAAGTGCGAATAAATTAATATGTACCATTCAAGGGCAGTTCTTATGTTGATCTCCCAGAAAAAATCAAAGCTAAGCAGGCTGTAATTAATGTTTAGAATAATGACGAACAAAGTTTTTGTAGTCTGTTCTATCTGCATTGCATCAAGTACAAAGAAACCCCCAAAGAGTGAATAAATGCATAGCTTACAAACATGAGTTTGATGATGTACTTAAGGGTTTGGACTTTCCAATGAAATTGGATAGCATACCAACCTTTGAGAAAAGAAGTGGAATTTCTATTAATGTATATGAATACGAAGAAAAAGATGGTGATAATAAATATGTAATCTCCCCATTAGAAACAACAAAAAATAAGATGGATAAGCACATTAACCTACTCTATATCATAGACGAAAAGAACGACCACTACTGCTGGATGAAAAGTCTGTTGAGGCTTATCACATCACAAGTAACAAATAATGATCACAAAACATATATATGCGATAGATGTTTGCAATATTTCTACTCTGTAAGTAAGCTAAAAGATCACGAACAAGACTGCCGAGATCACGATGGTGATAGAGTTGAAATACCATCTAAAGGAAAAAATGACATATTAAGATTTAAAAACAAAAATTATTCTTTGAGAGTTCTGTTTGTGATATATGCTGATTTTGAATGTTTGTTGACTAAAATTGAAACTTGCCAACCAAACACTGACGAATCCTACACGAAACCATACCAAAAACACGAGCCTATTAGCTTCTGTTACTATGTAAAATACGAAGATGGATACTATAAACTACCAGTAACTTATGAAGGATCTGATGCATCTACTGTATTCGTTAAAATGCTAATGAAGAAGCAAAGTCTATTGGCGATATATACACAAATGAAAAACCAATGCTTCCACTAACTCAGAAAGAACAAATTGTTTATGATACAGCTACCCATTGTTATATATGTGAAAAGCCTTTGAATGGTGATACTGTGAGAGATCATGATCATCTTATGGGGAAATTTAGGGGAGCTGCACACATAGATTGTAACATAGCGTATAGGAATTCATGCTTTGTCCCAGTGTTTATACACAATCTATCTGGTTATGATACACATTTATTCATAAGAGATATTGGCATCGATGAAAATAAAATTAATCTAATTCCCAACAATGAAGAAAAATATATTTATTTTACGAAACCTGTATGTGAAAGTGTAAATCTTAGATTTACTGACTCATTTAAATTTATGGCTATTAGTATCGATAAACTCTCTAGCAACCTTTCCAGAAGCCAATTCCGAAAAACGTGTAAGCATTTTTCCAATGAACTTCTCGACTTTGTTATAAGTAATGGTGTTTATCCATATGACTACATGGATAGTGCTGAAAAATTTTGTGAGACATCACTTCGATCGAAAGATGCATTTTACAACAAACTCAATAAATGAGACATTACAGATGAAGATTACGAATTTGCACGAAAGGTGTGGGAAAAATTCAACATAAAATCTCTAAGAGAGTACACAGAACTCTATAACAAATCTGATGTATTGATATTGTCCGATATAATGGAAAATTTTAGAGATGTATGTCTCAAAATATATAAGCTAGATCCAGTATGGTATTTCACAGCCCCAAGGTTAACGTGGGATGTTATGCTCAAACATACTAAAATAGAACTAGAATTATTAACAGATTACAACATGATTTTGATGATAGAAAATGGTGTTTGTGGTGGAATTTCACAATGTTGTAAGTGATATGCTAAAGCAAATAATAAATATATGAATACTTATGATAGTACAAAGGAAATCTTTTATCTTACATACCTGGATGCCAATAACTTATATGGATGGGCTATGAGCCAGTATTTGCCCTATGGTGGGTTTAAGTGGAGAAATACAAATATAGAAGTAACAAAAATACAAGATGATTCTAGAAAAGGTTATTTATTGGAAGTTGTTTGGAATGCCCGTGTGAACTACACGATCTCCACAAAGATCTGCCATTGGCACCAGAGAATAAAATACCAGAAGGTTAAAGAAATCCCAAACTCTTAACTACTCTGTATGATAAAGAAAAATATGTATTACACATGATAAATCTTAAGCAATATCTATCTCTCGGAATGAAATTGAAAAAAATTCATAGAGTTCCGGAGTTTGAGCAATCAGATTGGCTTAAGTCCTATATTAATCTAAACACAAATATGCGAACAAAGTCTACAAATGACGTTGAAAAAGACTTCTACAAATTAATGAACAATTCTGTTTTTGGAAAAATTATGGAAAATATTAGAAACAGAGTGGATAGACGGTTGTGCACAAGTTCTAAGCAATTGGATAAACTAGTGGCTAAACCAAACTTTAAAGATAGAACTATATTTACTAACTCTTTGGTTGCAGTTCATATGATTAAAACAAAACTGTGCTTTAACAAACTCATTTATGTTGGCATGAGTATACTTGATCTATCGATAGTCTTAATGTACGATCTTCACTATAATATAATGAAACCAAAGTATGGGGAAAATATTTAATTCTGCTACCAAGATACTGATTCATACATCTATTATATAAAAACACCAGACTTCTACAGTGACATGAAATAAATGGTCGATCATTTTGATACTTCTGACTATAAAAAAGATAATCCATATGGTATACCATAAGTTAACAAAAAGATTATTGGCAGAATGAAAGATGAATGGAATGAAAAAACTTATTGGATTGAAATCAAAAATTAATGCAATAAATGTGGAAGGTGATGTAAACAAAAGAGCAAAGGGTGCGAAAAACACTGTAGTCAGAAATGAGATTAGTTTTGGTGACTACAAAAAGTGTTTGTTAAAAAATTGTTTTACAAGAGTATAAATCATATTAAAGTAAGAAACATGAACTCTATACAATTGAGTTGAGAATAAAAAGGATTAAGTTCCGAAGATGATAGAATATTTATTCTTAAAGATAGTATTAATACACTACCATGGGGGCACTACAAAATTGAAAAAGAGTGATACTATAAAAAATTAAATAACAGTAAATATTTTTAATCGATAACCAACAATTAAAAACTAATAGCCATACATGATTATGCACTATTGGACTTCGGTGATTCTTTCACTTTTAACATCATAAATGAGGTTTCTTTGGCTTACTAGTACCACATTACAAATAGTTGTAGCCAATATTGGCTTATTAAAATCAACTGTAAGAGTCAGATTAGTTCGATCTTTTACAATAGCAGTTTTTCTGTAAGAACAATCAATAATATACAATGGTCTTCTCCCAATAAATGATGCAGGGTTGAAGCGCAGTTCATTATTATGGTAAGGGGTATCTGGTTTAGTCTTTGAATTTCTAAAATCGTTGTAAGCAATATACATCTTATCGAAAATTTTATCATCAATGTTTAAATTCCAATTCTCTTTGGGAAACACTTCATTCTGCCTATTCTTAATAGAAATATTTTTGACAAAATAAGAGTCAAACATTGAACCATGTGTGAATTGTCCAGGATCTTCTTTTCTGTTTTGCTGAAAACCAACAATTGTAAAGTCTGGCATATCGAATTGGATTGAATTGAACTGACTTTTTTAACAAACTGAAATGAGTTTGCATTAGTAGGTACTGGTTTTTCAAGACATTGCCAATCATTTTGGGGTGTTTGTATAATTGTGCTTTAATTTTGTCTCCATAAATAGGATCGTATTCAACAATTGTCCACAGAATTTCCATTTTCTCAATAACAATTTTACCAGCATCTGGTATATTATCTTCATCATCAGATCTATCTGCTTTCTTTCAGGGTCTTCTGTAAAAACAAACATCATCATTAGAATTTCTAATGAATGTGATCTTGTACCCACCTTTCCAGAATATGTAATTACAATCTCTCATAAACCCAAACAATTATCTTAATGGATAGGTTATTCCATTACGCTTATCTTCCCTAACATATTTACCTAGTTCTATCCCCAACATTTGGAAGTATGCTGATTCTGATTCCGAACCTAGCAATGTATGCATCATTGTTGAAGTGATGCCAGGGTTGCCAATACTTTCGATTATACAACCATGTTTAGAGATCTCTAATCTTGAGAACTGGAATGGGAAGAAATTCTCACAAAGATCAATACTTGAAGTTTTTTCATAATCTGCATATGTATCTCTTTTAGTTAGCTTATACTATTGGTATACATAAGCTTCATTCGGATGTGAAAATGCATCACCAATAGGAATATCAAACCCAATGCATTTGTTGTATTCATTCAAATAATTATTTGTTTGGTCATTAGGCAGAACGACTGATGCTCATAACTTTCAATTTTTGTTGATCCATTTATTATATAGAAAAAAATTTCTTAAACAACTATACTTTTCTTATCAACCCAAGAATTATGACTACTATCAAAACCTAACCATTTAATTAGCAGCTAATTTCCTTTTCTTAGCCCATTTTTCCTCTAAGTAGTCATTATCATATTTGGTCTTAAGCAGCTCTGGTTCATAAAAATACCTTTAATAAGTTCATTTTTAAAATCTTTTATTCTATATGTCATGGGGTTTGTGTGCAATACTTCACACACCGCAAATACTTCAGTGGACCAATTTGGTGTATATCCTTTTTCAAGCAAATTTTTACTTTTACTAATAAGAACTTTATCTCCTCTTGCAAACTTTGGTTTAACCATCTTTCATTCTTTGCATTTACATTGGTGGGTTTCATTCCGATTTTACTGTGAACAGTGTTATTGTATTCACTTATTATTTTAGGTAATATAGCCACCCATTTATAGTTTCCGTGCACAGTAAATATCTTCAACATTTTCTCCTTCAATGTTCTATTAAATATTTCTACAACACTAGCTTTCTTTTCACTGTATGTTGAATAGTGTGTTATGTTGTTATTAGCCATTAATGCCTTGTATGATTTATTGTAAAATTCTTTCCCATCATCTGTTTGTAAATGCATGGATTTGTAATCATTCAAAATAGTTTTAAATGCTAATTTAACATTTTCACCAGTTATGTCTTTGATTGGTATTTCCCACGCATATTTGGAAAAAAACATCTATTACGGGTAACATATATTTAAACCCTTTGTTAATTCTGTGTATACCTTTTAAAGATACAGAATTCATCTCAACTAAATCAGCTTGCCAAAGATCATCGATGCCAAAAGATATAACAGTTCTTCTGGGGAAGTTTTTTCACATTGAATTATGAATTTCATTTCCGATATAGTTTTTTATAACCCCACCAGTGAATATCGAGTTATTGGTAACACAACATCTACAGACACATTAATTCTTACTTTGTTATTATTTGTAAGTTCATATGAACTTAGTGTATTTTTCATACATTTGAGACCGTATACATTTAAGTTATCATTGTCCATCTTATTAATTTATATGATAAATGAGACAACAAAAAATTGTAAACAATATAGAGAAGAATATAGAGAGAAGAAGACAGCTAATTGAATAGTTTAAAACTTTTAGAAAATTTCGCCTAGATGAATATGATAAAAATTAAAAACATGATTAACCATTGATAGATGCAATGGAAGATTTGGGACAAAAAATTGGACACGTAACAAATGAGAATAAGAACTTAATAAAAAAATTTGTTCCATTTGCTGTTAAGAATTTATACTACCCACATACACCAACAGAAACATCTTTTGAAAGGAAACTGTTTGGTAAAACAAGCACCGATGAACAATATGACGATGGCATTAAACACATTGACGATGACGATGAACGCTATGATGATGAATACTATGACGAAGAATTCGGAAGTTTGAAAACTGATATCTCACAGTTAACTAACTACAAAACAGCATTTATTGAGAAGAAAGTAGGCCAATTTCTTAATTGACTGCAAAGATGATGTTTTAGATTGTATATTGGCGATAGTGAAGTAACATTCATTAATGACAAATTTACTGTAAAATGTCGAACATATACTGGAACTGATGGTTTAATGAAATTACTAACTAGTAAGAAAGTAACAGAGAGTGACTACACTTCAACCGACTATGAACACTATAGTCGTATCCAAGCAGGTACAAACACAGTTTTTCAAAACAATGATCCAAACTTGGGAACGCCAAAATCGAGTAAAGGGAATAAATGGAAAATGATTGTTAAATCTATTTACGATTCGATTAAAAAGAAATGCCCCTCACCTAAAAAAGGAAAAGGTATAAAGAAATATACAGACTATACCAAAGTATACATATTGATGGATGATGTTCGGATACTTAGTGATCAACTTCTCGTTATTTATGGCGAAGATAATGCTGGAAATGATAAATGTTACAATGAAAAAGTTGGAATAATGAATATGCTCAACAGCAAGTTTAGTGACTTTGTTGCGAATAATCCAAAAGGTAAAAAGATATACCATATCTGATATGCGTGTTGAACACAATACCACATACTTTTTGGAAGTCGGAGTATCACGGAAAAGGGTTACTCAATTACATAATAAATTCACTACATTTTGAGTTGCGTGTACCCGGTTATTAGTACTTAGATCCGGGTATCAGACTAAAAGAGAGAATTGAGCATGGCGATAAACCCATTAATCCACTAGAAGTGACTGCAATGGAACATGATATAGCTTATCATCATCATAAAGATCAAGCTGAAAGACATTTAGCTGACAAAGACCTAGAAGAGAAAGCATTCAAAAGATTGTTAAGTTCAGATGCTGATCTCAATGAGAGATTGTGGACTGGTGTTACTGGATCTGCGATGCATATTAAACATAAACTTGGTTGGGGAATTAAAATGGAATGAAAAAATATTTGTTATAATAAATGAAAGTAAAAAACATTGTATTTCAACTTCCTGACGAGGAGTTCAAGGGTTTGAATATTGATTCTTTCCTAACGAAAGACCAACTGGAACATAAAAACAAGAAATTAAAGGAGGACAAAGGGATGACTATCACAATTTCAGTTCCACAATTTAAGAAAATTTCCAAAGAAATGAAAACTGGAAATGGTCTGACAGTTCACAAGGGTGGATTTATACCCTTAATTTTTGCAGCATTGGGAGCTCTAGGAGCATTAGCTGGTGGTGCATCATCTATCGCTACATCAGTAATTAATGCTAAGAAGAAAAACCAAGAATTGGAAGAACAACACAGTCATAATTCAGCTATGGAGGAATACGGCAAGGGGTTGAAGAATGTTAAGTGGGGTAAGAATGTTAAAAAAAATGTAACCCCACTCAGTAACTTTGTTATTGATAAAATGGTTAAAAAAGTAAACATTAAAGATTTTCGAGGAGTATTTATGATCGATGAGCTACTTCACATGCCACTCGATAATGAATGTGGGATTTTTAATCTAGATGTTTCGACAAACTCTGGTACACACTGGGTATGCTATTGAAAAAAAGCAAACAACAAATATTATTTTGATTCATTTGGCGGAAATCCACCTCGACAATTAATAGCATATCTCGGAAGTAATCTTTTTTGTAATGACGACAGAATTCAAAAATTTCAATCAAGTAACTTGTGGTCATTTGTGTGTAATTGTGCTAAATCACTTTTCACATAATTTTTAATTTCCAAAAATTATTTTACTATTAATAAACAATGGATATATGTGGAAATGCATTAATGAGCTCTTGGATTGAAGATCAAATTAAAGAACACACGGACAATGATACAACTACTGAGAAGATCAATCCTAATGATTTTGATTCCTACACACAGTTCAACAACTTTAAGGCTGCACTGACAAGAAATAAAATATCATTGGATAAAGCCTATCTTACTTAATTGGAAGCAGATAAAAATATATATTTAAAAAAAAAGACTAAGACATGTGTGAGGTCCCATCGCACTGATGGATGCAATTTATTTAGAGTACTATCAGAAAAACAGAATTAACATTATTCATTTAGTTGGAAAATACAGTTCAAAAGAAAAAGTATTTTTCTTTGATAATCGAATAGAATATTTTTTTTATGAGAGATGGAACTATAGTTGAAATAATAATAAAACCAGAAAAATATAAATGTGTTATCAATTTATACCATCAATGAAAAAAATTGGCATGTATAAAACTTTTGAAGTATACCTTGATGATATGATATATTTTAAAATACCAAAAGCCCACATTGTACCCGAAGGTACAATTGCGTTTATTGAAATAGTTATGGTATACCAATACATTTAAAAATATCAGATTGTGTTGGTTTT
Source organism: Dryococelus australis (assembly GCA_029891345.1). Taxonomy (NCBI): domain Eukaryota; kingdom Metazoa; phylum Arthropoda; class Insecta; order Phasmatodea; family Phasmatidae; genus Dryococelus; species Dryococelus australis. The sequence goes on along the minus strand of CM057009.1, from coordinate 305,555,225 downwards.
TAATGGAAACACTTCCATTAAAAACAAAACTTACATGTAATCTAAGAATTTAAAAAGTCTTTAATTTTATTATGGTACTTAACATTATCTAACTTACGAGTCATATCTATTGTAACAAAACCATATTCATTATTCCAACATTTTGAACAAGTTTCCCTAAATTTCTCAAACGACATATCACCACCAACAAAATCACTATGAAAATGTTTAACATTTTGATCGTCTTGTCTGAATATACAAAGAAAATTGGTATTGTCTCTTATAAGCTGCTTAGGTACTTTGAGTATGCCTGTGCTAAATAGAAACAATCACTATTGTTGTGTCTACCGCGAGTAATGTAATCCCTTGCCATAGTTTGGTTTTCAAGTATGATATCATCGAAAACAACTACAGACTCTTCATGGCATTCATTTACATCGACCATTTCCTCATTTGATGGAAAGAAGTATGCTATTGGTTCATTAAATAATTTTGATGCTACATCAATATCTTTCTTTAAATTGATATATTTTGGTTGGTCCAGACTTTTTGAACACACATAGAGAGTACCAAAGCCCAACCATCCCTGAGCATATATAAAATTATCTATCATAAGTGTAATTTTTCCACAGTTACTAGGACCCTCTATCAAGCATCTAATGTTATTAGGTATTAATTCTCCATGGCATTTTGTCGATACAGTCTTTTCTGGTATTCTTATTTTAATATCCCAGTCTACATGTTTAATGCTTTTCTTGCTCATTTATTAATAGATTTTCTAAATAATATAATAAATGAGTAAAGTATTCAAACTAACAGAAACAAATCAGTGTTGAGGAAAAGACTACATTACCCTTTAGAGATAGAGGGGTAATTTTTTCATTCAGTGTAGATTCAGTGGATGGGAAAGAAAATTATATATAACCGAGTGAAAGTAAAATGTACGCTTAAATTACAGTTTGGAAAACGGGGTTCAATAGGAAAACTTTTGGGTTTCGTAGAAAATAAAACTCTGAAAGCAAATGTGGACCATTATGGCGATACAATCTCCATTTGAAACAATAAATATACACTGTAATATAGTAAATGGTATGATATTAAAACATGATGAATATAATCATAGAGAAACTAACATAATTGCCACTTTTAAACCAAGAACAACATTTGGATTTGGTGACACGATCTATTACGAACCAGCTTATCCGTTATTTTTTCCAGTGCAAACAAATCAAGTTAATGAAATAATAGTTGAAATTAAGGATGAGAAAGGTAAGTTAATTAACTGTGATTTGTCCGAATGAACAGTGGTATTATAGTTGAGACCATAGATATTTTTTGGGTTGGAAGTAGTCATATTCTATATATAGTAACTTTAATAGTTTAAAAACTATTAAAGTTTCATGTGATAAAGGTGAATAATATTTCTATAGAAAGTGCAATGAAAGATTTAGAAAAAGAATTCAATTTTTCGGCTCCTTTAATATGTCGAATTTGGAGATGCGTATCTAAATTTTTTATTAGACTATGTTGCAGCACATTGCCGAAGTCAGAGTGATAATTGTGTTTTAATGATTGGATAACCATTAGAAAATTTTACAGATATGAGCACAAATAAAAATCAACTGATGTCTAATTATTTGACGACGATCATTAACTCTTTAAAAAACTGAATAGAATGCATTTGTTTGAAACCACAATCCACCATTCCATCATATGCAAAACTTATACCTCCACGATTAACATCATTTAAAACTTTTTCACTGAAAATCTGAACATTTATGTCTGGTAAGGTTACTATAAAATGTCCAGAAGTAATTATCACTTTGTATCCATACCGGGTATGATTAATTTCAGCATGGTTTATGGGATAGGACTTCCCAATTGTAAGTTCGGAAAGTTTCTTAAATTGTTTGGTTCCGTTTAATACATTTAGATACTGATCCGTCTTTATTATATACAATATTTAATTTTTTCCCATTCAAATTTTTTAAGCCACTTTGTGGTAAAAAGTTTCGGTTGACCACAACCTCAACTTTTGACACGTATTTTTGCAGATGCACTCAAACGCAAAGTTTAACACAACTTCTTTCTAAAGACTACGATCTAACCAAACGCAACTTTTTGAGCCACTTGCTTGCAGTTGTGCTCGAACGTAACTTTTTGAGCCACTTTTTTTTGCAACTGCACCCAAACGCAACTTTTTACGAGAAATTTTTTCAGATGCACTCAAACGATAAGTTTAACGTAACTTTTTTTCTAAAGATTACAATCTGACCAAATGCAACTTTTTGAGCCACTTTTTTGCAACTGCTCCCAAACGCAACTTTTTGAGCCACTTTTTTTGCGGTTGCGCTCGAATCGTCATTTGATGTTTTGGATTATAAAAGTAAGAGTAATTTTTTTCTGATGGTTTTCTGATGGCTCGATAATTTAATTTACCATAGTTTTTCTGATAACTGGGGGCTGTGCTCGAATCGGCATTTCTATACTACTAATCTTGATGTGTATATTCTTAAAAAAACTCTCAATATAATTTTTTTTTGCTAGCTGGGATTATATGTTACTTGACTAGCCATGCCAACATTCATAGAATTGTTGGTTGAGTAACCAGCTTTCGGGAAATGGGAAATTTCTAGGTTCAAATCCCAGATGAGACATTAATGTGGGTGCTACTTTAATATGGATCTTAATTTATGTTGCACGCATTCCCCTATTAGCCTAGCAGCACAAAAACAAAGCACTAAAATACTGACATAAATAAAAATTGTATTAGTCCCCAAGGACATAGGAGAATGCTGCATTCTCTATTTGCTCTATATTTAGTTATAGCCAAATTAAAGGGTAAATCAGCATTTGTCCTTTTGTTAACATAATAATAACAATAAATTGTAATATTTCAGTTTCACGGTATTATAGCGACCTCGAGGTAAAGTAATTTGAATAACAACCTTTGTAACGGCCCATTTAGTTCCATAGTTTTGCGCACTGAAGTTTATATTATGTGCAAATATATTTAAGTTACAGTTAATACGCAGCAATGCATATTTATTCCTAAATTGTAACTAATATTTACAAAGACAACTAAAACATTTATTTCAAAACTTTTTCTGAAGAATTTACACCTTATGAGTAATATAGGAGTGCCCATCAACTCCAGACACTATAATGCAACAAACATTCCCCCCTCCCCTCTGCATGTTTCAGGCACGTATGATGATTGGGGTGCGGTGGCTGAGCGGTTAGACTGTCCCCCTTCCCCCAAGGCCAACCGAGCTCAATCCCCGGTCGGGTCTTTCCCAGATTGTTGCAAGAGGGAATCGTTCCGGACAATGCCGCTGGTTCGCGGGTTTTCTCAGGGATCTCACATTCCTCAGCCCTTGCATTCCAGCACTGCTCCATTCTCAATTCATTTCACCCTCATTGGCTCTCAAGCCTTCGTTGTTAAGAGCCGTCCAAATCTCTCAACTCAGCTCAACGTTTGGGGAAACTCGCCATCTCTCCACTTCTTCTAAGCACATGCACAAAAATCAAACACCAGAAACCTGTCGCAGCTTATTAGTGATAAGAAATTGGAATGAAAAAGAGCTTAGGCAAAAATTAAATGAAAATGATTATGGCAAAATTTTCACGAAGAAAAAGTATGCCATTAATTAATAAATTAAAGGAAATCTATTTTAATTTTGAAATGTCACACTGTTGTCAAATATGTTTTTATTTTTTATTTAAACTTTTAATGAAATAACTGTTTACAGGATAATTTCTCACAAATAAATCCAGAAATAAACATTAAAGAACAGTAGTAATAACATGCTTTAAAATAAAATAACATAAAATCTTTATTAGACTACTCAGTGTCTCCAGTTATCGCTATCATTGTATTAAAATTGTACAATTTAGGTTTTGTAGGGACATGTTTTTAAAATTTGCTTGCCAGTTATCATTCCTACCCGAAATAACCCATTGCACATTAACGTATTAATATGTCGGCAGGCCTCCACCAATTACTAATATTCTTTCGACCCCCTCGCCTACACTCAGTCTATCATATGCCATCATATTGGTTGTTTTCATTTGTCTGTCACCTTTGTTCGACTGCCATGTTGGATTTCATGTTTTCAGCACCTAGGTGATGCTAATTACTCACATTCATTCCACTGCCACCAGGTGGCAGCCATATTTGTTTATGTTTTTAAGTATACGTTGTGCTTATTAGTCATATTCGCTCCATCCCCTCCATGATAGATTCCATTTCCAACACATACATTTCTCGGTTATGCCATCTGCTATGGGCCTTGTTGTGGTGCCTTGCCAGGTGTACGTTCTATCTACATATATCCTAGCCCAACAACTGTGCACACCCTGGCTTAAGGCCCCCAACTAAGCACCAGGATCACTGTAGTAACTCTTCTAAATCTCTACCACCAATTACTTTATAAATGCACCCTTTATTGAAATATAAGCTCTGTTCTCAACTACAATTATAATTTACACGGATGCACTAAAAGTTTCTCTCATCGTCTCCTTCTACCTTTAGTTTATATTCAGATCTCAACTATCTTACTTTATAATGACAACAATTATTATGTTAAATCCCTATATCTTAATCAATAATTATTAATTCTCCTCTGGTTCAATAACTACTGTTGTTTACATTAGTCACTCTTCCCGACCCGTATCGCACCCTGCTCGCCCTTACACTCTTCTTAAGATCACCTACCACTGACAACCTTGGTTCGACCAGAGCTCCTCCATCGGCTCGTTTAGTGGGGATGTGGTGAAGAAGGACGGCTTTCCCAAGCCTGGTCTCGACCCTACTCCTGGAAAACTTTGTCCCTGGCTCCTTCGACGCTTCTGATCCAGCCTTGGCAGTCTCACTGATCGGGGATCACTCCAGCCTCACTGGACGATCAACCTCCGACATGCAACAGGTTACGAATCTCTCGAGAGGGGAAGGGGGATGGGTGTCGGTCATATTAACGTCTGTGGCCTGCTGATCAGCTCATTGTCAGCACCTACCCCACTGTCCCCTTTTCTCTCTCTCCTGTGGGACGTTGCCCTCGACCACGGGCAGGCGTCAACCTCGTGGGCAGCTCTCCTCTCACTTGTACCCACAACAATACCCCCTTTTTCCGGGTGCAAACGACCCCGGCTGCTATAGAGGGTATGGTGAAGAGACGACATTAACCAGCAAGGGGTAGCAGCAGCCGACCGTCGCCCAGGCCACTGAATGCCGTGGACAAGGAACCGTACGGAAGAGCTTTCTACCCCAGCAATGCAGTACGAGCAGTGCATTCTAAGGCGGTATGCAGAGTGCAAGGACATGCGAGGAGGTCCACGAGCCGTGAATTTCTATAAATGGAACAGAGCGATGATATGACTAGAAGAGCATGAAGCAAATAATATTATAATATCAGGGTTGGAATGCTATGACAGAATACAATCGTTATGCAACTGAGAATGATACACTGAAAACAAAGAAATATACAAACATGAATACCAACATATATAAAGTAAACTAAAGTAAACACATTACAAACCCCAACGGAGGTGTCAGTAACTCTACAATTGAATCAAGCTATCAATAATATTGTGGGCAATTAAACACATTAGCATGAACTGAATATTACAGCTATCATGACACTGTTGGTACTATTACACAAATATACGTACCACAAATGCAGAAACATCTCTATGTTAACAAATGAATGTATAGAGAACCACAAAATATATAACTGTTGTTATTACATATTAGTATTTTCCACCCAGACCATTATGAACTAAATGGGACGTAATAACGCTTACGGCAAAATTTCCTAGTACACCGGAAGTGAGACAATTAAAATAGCTTCTACGGTATTTAAAAGAACATCATGGCTAAAGTATAGTATAGCATAGTGAGGCAAGTTATGAAAGAAAATGACGTATAAAATAACAATAATAACAATAGGTAACAATGTGAACAATTAGTGTGCGCACATGAATACATCTGGAGAGGAATGTAACGTGCCGGTTCCCCGAATACGGTAGTGCATTCGGCCCCACAGTTATCCTAATTAAAATACACAGAATTCTTCCCTGCTAGGGGCCGAATACTAGGATAATGAGAAGGGAGGTAATTCGACATGCTAGGTAAACTGACATGCCACATTCCCCATACACATATCCTAATACTATAATAGACGCTTAGAGCAATGAAGTGTGATGAGAATGAAATAAACAATTATGGATATATACATATGTAACTCTTGTAACAGTCGTGGAGCAGAAATATGTCAGTGAATTAAGCGCCCAGAGCTGTATTCTTTCGTGAGGCATCTGCCGACAGTGCCTTAATAGTTGGCACACCTGTACCCTACCGGCACGTAACCTTATCGCTAAAACAAAACACTGCGCACTGAAGTGCGATTTACTGTGAAACTGTATGTGGCACGTGAAACAGTTGAAAATTATGAATGAAATGGATGTAAATATGGTACACAGAGAATAACATTGAATACATGTAAATAAAATTATTGAAAAAATATGAGTGACGACTACAGTGTGGTATTTGACAAGCGCATGCGAGAAACATGTACGCATGGATTAACCTACTGAAATACTTAACTTAGCAGCTTGTGACAAGTTTATATAAGGATGAACTATAATAACATGATATAGAGGCCTAAATATATTACTGAAATAAATTATACAAAAACTGGTAACATACAACGCAAAAACATACAAGTGGAAAACATGTCTGTGCCTGGAGACCGTATTGTTCACTCAAGTGACTCCCTAATGGTACATGAATATAAACAATAATATAATATATAAATTTTTAAACACATTGCTTTCTACTTTTGACGTAGGGAGTTAATCAAAGTACGTCACAATAGACTGTGCACACTATCAACATACATCTGATTGGAACTAAACATTAAGATTGTAAGTGGTGTAAAACTTTATGAACAGCCTGCCTGGCTGGCATATATTGACACAAGTGGACACTGCTAATTGAATACACTGTTGTGAGAATGTTAAACGACCTTTTCTAGGATGTGATGTTATCAGTTGTCGCTTGCCTGTGACATCATCAATTATGGCAACTCGTCAAGGTGGACCTTGATGAATACGCTTAATCTGGAATGCCATTCAGGCAATTAATAACATACAAAGCTGTATGTGATACTAAGCAATAATATACACATGCATATTTAAAACATGATTTCTTCTAATTTTACATTATTTACATACGACTGCACTGTGTCTATACTATATGGTGGACACAGTATTATACGACTGTACATAACATTTATTTATACTATTTACAACCACTTAATTTGCTAAAACACAATTGTGTGACATGTGAGATTAAAGTAATAGATAACCTGGTTTGTAACCTTTGCCTATCTTTCAAGATTATTTGTTACGAACCACTTGTATTAATTGGAACATTTTTAACATTTTGACATAAATTACCACAACTACCAATAATAACAAAATTATGCATCCACTGAATATGTAATTGTATTTGTCCTGTCCAAGGAAATAAAACACTGGACTAGGTGCCTATTGGCATCGGAATGTAGTAGCTTCAAACTTAGTAATTGTGGGTAAAGTAGTGTGTTTGATTTTCCAATGCTCGTCAAGAGCTGTGATAACATTATGGCAATGGATCCCATTCGCCATAGACAATTGCTCTAGAGCAAAATAACGCTCTTTCATCCAGTGTATGGTTACTTGCTAGAAGTATCATTTCTGCATTCCCCATGTAACCACATGTCCAAAGATGTGGGTGTAGTTGGGGCTTGTATGGTGAGTGAATAGTATAACGGAATGGTTTCCTCATATAGGAATTCCACATCTGCTGGCACCCAATAGATGCCAGCGTGGTTTCTAAATCCTGTTGACACTGAAGTTACGGAAATTATAGAACACATTACAAAAATTACAACAGCAGCACCTGTCTTGCCGACTGTGGGGAACTGGGCTACATGATGCCACCTGAGCGCACAGTCCGCTTGTGACGATACGCTGGAAGTTTCGAAGTACACCACTCTCTACACTACAGCATGGCGCTGCGGCATTTCGCCACCCTTGTCGACAAGTAGCACCATCTATCACGTACCCTGCACCCTAGACACAGAGTGTAGGCAGTGAAAGCTCGCTTCACTCCTCGGCGGCAGTCTGCCTCCAGCAGCGCAGTGGGCTGTGTCACACTGTTCGCTCTCCACAAAAACATGCACTCATACACACTGTAACAAAAGTTATTCACATCAGACTAACACACGCTGTTAAGACCATGCAATTACTACAATTAGATTATGTATACTTGTTTGGATTGCACATGAGCAAATTTAATATTACGCATATTTACTTTATCATATTTTGGGTCGCCTATTTTTTTCATTTGTAATTTTACCTTGGAAGGGCCTACCATGTCTAGTACTCTGTATGGACCCTTGTATTTAAAATTAAGCGCTTTAGCACACGGTTGGTTCTTAACCCAAACATAGTCACCTATCTTGATCGTGTTTGCTCTGTGTCGTTTGTCAAATTGCATTTTCTTCTATTTTTGTGCCGCAACAAGATTCAGCTACACTTGCTCCCTGTCTTTACGTAATTAGTCACACCAATTTTAGCTTCGCTCCGAATACTTATACGCTACAACATGTGTTAGTTGTGTTGCCTCTACATCATGCATCAGATAAAACAGAATAAACTTTGTGCTGACATTGACTGAAGTATTGTGGTTGAATATTATGAAGGGTAAATAATAGTCCCAACTATGCGGGTCTTGCTGAGCTATATCAGTAAGCTGGGTTGATACTATATTGTTCTGGCTTTCAACCAGCCCATTAAAAGCAGGATTATAGGAAGTAGTTTGGAGTTTGGTAAATTTCAGACTTTTAAAAAAATTCCTCAACTAGCTCATTGTTATAATATGTTTCTCGGTCTGTTAAGATCTGCTGAGGGCAACCATACTTCAAAATGGCATCCTTGATAAAAGCTGCGCAAGTTTATGCATCAATACTTTTTACTGCCGCAGCAACGGTGTAACGACTAAAAAATTCCGGCATGACCAATATGTATTTATTGCCTTGTTGTGTGACAGGAAGTGGTCCTTTGGCATCTAAAACCCATGCCCTTTGAATGGGTGGTGGAGAAATTGGTGTCAGTTCGCCAAGAAGCAGAGAATTGGGCACTTTAATTTTTTTAAATATCTGGCAATTTCTTATGTAAGTTTTCACATCGTAGTACATGGTGTCATGATAATAGGTCTGCTTTATTTTTGCAAAGTTTTAAATAGTCCAGAATGACCTCCCCCTAGGATAGCATCGTTGTGAGCTGTAATTATCTCATTGACATAAAATCTTGGAGTTAATGTCAGTTTCCTTTCTCCGACAGGCGTATTTACCTTGAGAAAATCTCCCTGTTTCCAATAATTCCATAACACCTTGCGAGTTTTCTGTATTTATTGTCTGCCCTATCTGGAACTATAAGTGCTGCCTTTAATTTAGAAATGTGCAGGTCATTCTTGTACTCGTCTAAAAATGGAGATGTGGGCTTTTCTATAGGAAATAAATTAAGTTTATGGTCATCATCAATTTTAATGTATTCCTGCTCATGCGTGAATACTGGCAAATAGCACACTTGATTCCTGTCCTGAACTGCAATTATTTGACAATGAAGTAAAGGATCTATACATGTTACAAGTACACTTTTAGACTGATCTTGCAAGATTATTATACATTAACCTGAAATTTCTGAGAAATTATCTTTACTATCGCATAGGCTGGAATGTATTCACTGTTCAAAATTGTCTTACTAAGAACTGATTTCTCTTTTGTTTCCATGAGTGCCTTAAACAATGAATTACAAGTTAATAATTTCTGTTTCACTTTATAACATTTCCCATTTACATGTACGACTTGTGTGTTAATCTGACTGTGTGGGAAGCCAACTGAGCGCATCTGCAACTGTATTTAGTTTCCCTTTTACAATTCGTGGCTCGAATTATACTCGGTCAGTGCAATGACCATCTTCTGTATTCTTAAATTATGATCTGGTATTGTGTGCAGGTACCAAAGGCTAGTATTGTCAGTCTCAACAATAAAATGACGCCCATATAAATATTGCCTGAAATAAATGCAAAAGAACTTGATTGCGCCAAGCTCGTTCTCGGTAGTGCTTCAGCGTGATTCTGGACTAGATAATTTTTTGGAAGCATACGTGTTTATATAGCATGATCTGCCTTTTGGGCCTTCTTGTAAAAGGGCCGCATCTAGTGTATATATATATATATATATATATATATATATATATATATATATATATATATATATATATATATATATATATATCGCCGTTAATACGATGTTAATCCTAAGAACATGAGAAAATGTTTTACATTACTAGGTGGTGCCATTCCCGAATTACGCGAACCTATCCATGAACTGTTGGAAGTGTTGTGGGGAGCAACTTTGGCCCATTGGGAGACATCGGTAGAAAAATAGTCCAACTCCATCAATTGAAAACACGAGTTGGTGTCTATCTTCTTTACACACCAAATTGAATAAAACCCAGGAAAGAGCTCTAAACTTGTTATTTTTTTTAGAATTTTGCAGAATTTTCAATTTGTCCTCCGTGTGCCGCAACGGATACTGAATGCACTTAACATGCTGGTTCAGCTTACGGAAGTCCGTAATAAATCTGAAATCTCCGGTTTTTTTCTGATAACAAGACTTGGTGCGGAATATGGGGATGAAGATCTCTCAATAATTCCTGATTTCTCCATGTCTCGGACTTGATGCAACAACTCATTTCTAACCATAGGATTTATTCGATTTGGTCACTTTGCGATTGGCTTATCGGAGGTCAATTCCAGCTTGATACAATAGTTCTTAGCTTCTGTTAATTCCATAATGGAATTCGCAAAACAGTTCTTAAATTTCTCTATCACCTATTCTATCGCTTGCTTCTGTTGCTTCTCTAAGCTGCTGTTTGTCTGAGTAAGAGGTTCGCTTTGTCTATCATCACACTATTGATTCTATTTTATTTATGCAATACTCTATCGTTCCCACATTGTTGTTATCTACTACCGACGAATAGATCGGAACCTGAACGATCTTATTTCAATTATAACCATTGATGAACAATATATTGTGTTTTAAAAATCGTATCACATCATACTGTCTTAAGAAATCCACACCTAGAATAACATCCATCTTAAGATTATGTATGACTAAAAATTCCTGCTTATGTGTGTGTCCTACAGTGCTCAAATTTATGTGTGTCCTAAACTGAGGTGCTGCTAATTCGTCCGTCACACCTACGAGCATTAATTTTTCCTGAATGGGTTCGAGTTTCTGTTTTGAGATTACTGTGGATGCCATGCAACTTCGCGAACACTTTGTATCTATTAGCTCGCTAAATGGCCTACCGCATATCTTTACTTGTATGTGTGGTGTCGCTGTACAAATAGAAATCTGCTGACACTCGTATTATTTGGTGCGCTTTCGCCGGCGTCGTGAAGTCTGTTGGCTCAGTCGCCGCAGTGCATGTGCAAGCTCATCACAGCCAACGTGATGTTCCGAGATGGGGGATTGACTGCTGCGTCAATAACTGCTTCGTTATTCCCACTGATGTGCACTATAACTGTTCGCACCTCAAACTTTGTTTGTACCGCATGAATCGCGCTGCTATGTCAGTGTTAAATTCAAATCTCTTGTTGAAGAAAAGTGTGCAGTATCGTGCTTTATGCCCGCTATACAAGCACAAAGCACACGCAATTATTGCCTGCATACCTTCGCTGTGTTTTTGCTCCTGGCATTCCCCCTTACTCTGCGATATGTTCTCATAGGCGAGTCAGTGACCGCCGGCTGCTGTGTCGCCCCATTGTTCTCTACATTGGGTTGATATTCGTTGTGGTTGCCGAACTTTATTGCCGACTTGCTGTGTTCTACATGGCAACACGTTTTGGCAGGTTTTTCTGGTGATGGTACTAACTGTGCAGGGCTGCTACGGACAACGCCCTGACTCTGAGCACTGAATTTCGCTATACTTGCATATGTCCATCTCGGCGCGACTTTGTGGGAAAATGTTGTACAGGCTTTTCGTACCCATTCTTATTTGTCGAAAGGGGAAATGGTACTAACCCCCTCGTTATTTAGTTTTTTGACTGCTGGTGGGGCCATCCGCCTCCACGAACGTACGTGTTGCTACCCCGACATATGCTATGTTGGTTATTGTATCCGTGCTGATGATCATGTGATTGGAAAATGCTGCACATGTGTTTTGTGTGCTGCTGTTGCCTAAATTGCCATAATTACGTAGATCACTTCGTTGCTGGGGAAAATTACATTTCTGTGCCATCCCTGAACACTCCTTCACTATTACAATAGGCTGTGGCTCATTTTGATGCCTCTGTTGCCACCCAAATATGTTCATGCAGTAATTTTGACTGTAATACCTTGGTTGGTACCCTCGTCGATTATTTTGCTGCCACCCACGACTTCTGAACGCGTATCTATGTTGTGTTTGTTCTTGTCGTGATGCATCCTGCGATTGCTGTTTCTGGTTAGTTAGTTTACCTATCTTCTCCTTAAGTTTGGTCATTTCCGTCTGTACCCTCTCCGATTCCACATTGCCCAGAACGTGCACTACCGCCTCATTATAGCAATTATGCCCTAATTGCACTCGTATCAAGTTCCGTACAATATGTTCGATCGTATTTTTTTTGTCAAGACCTATAAGTTTATCGGTAATGGGCGGAAGCAATGACTTTCATATTATACTAATGAATTCCGCATCACTCACATACGTATTATAGTTGCATCTATAATATTGGAGGGTTTATACTTTCTGCTGTAACTTTTGCATAGCTGTTGCCTATTTGTATATAGAAGCTGCTTGTACTTTTCTATTTATGCTGTAGGGGTGAACATGTTACAGAGTTTGTCCTCGACATCCTTCCACGTAAGCTCTAGATCGCGACTTTGTACCAATTTCTCTATAGCATACCCGTTGCTCCCTTGACATGGATTTTAATATGGCGACATTTTTCCTTATTGCCCCAGCCATTCACTTCACTTACAACATGAAACTGTTCCAAAAAGTCTGTGACCTTTTCTGTGGTTTCAGAGCAGAATGTCGGCAGCTTCTCTGTTTGATTAACTACTATATGAATGTTTTCCATTACGGTCGCCTGTCCTCGTTCCTTATGCACTATAGCAGGTACTTCGTACTGATGCTCGTCAGCTGCTGCCGCTGTTATGCTACTTAGGCTTTAGTTACTCCTCCGTGTCGAGCAGTAGCTCACTCTCCTTCTGATCTACTAATGTGTTCTTTGTACTATTATTAAAAGAGAATTCTGACCCAATGCTCTGGTCTGCGGCTGTTGCTCATGGCCCTGAAATGCTCGCTCCTGCTTGCCACTGTCTAATGAACACCTCGAGCTCAGATGTGTCTATTAATGTCTTTTTCATAAACTTCTTGACTGACACTGATTTACTCCCGTGTCCATATACACACTACGGTCATTGTGTGGGTAAACTGTGTATGGCTAAATTGTTGTGTACAACTTCCCTGCCATAAACCGCTGTCGCCTAGCTGGCCTCCACCTGCACACACCACTGTGCTATTCTACAATCACACTACGTAACTAATTGCTATGCCTAGAAAAACTACAAGCAGTTCCAACGTTCCCGCCCAGTGGTTCCATCGGACATGCACTATACTATGGTAAGCAACTAATATTCAACTACTACTGCTACTATAGTTACAAACAATGAGTGCAAGGTGAAACTCCTACGTTGCGCTGCTTTCGCAAGTTCCTACCGCGACCCTGACTTTCGTTATGCGGCCTTAATGTAGCTTTTACAACTGCTACATTAGTTCTCTTTCTATCTCTACTCAACTAATACAACTGCAAGCTCCGTGATAAAACAATTCTATAAAATAAATACACTTAAGTCTGAAATTACTTTAAAACCACCGCGACACACAATGTCAGTACCTGTTCCGACTTCCTACAAAATGCAATTTCAAACTCACACAAGAGTTAAACAAACTCCGCACTGCACAATTTACTTCCGCTAACAGTTTTACTCACGCCTATGATGGTGAAGAGACCATGGTTTTATGTAAATACATTCCAGCCATATATAATATTTCAGAGGCCCTTGTTTTTCAATCTCTTGTGTAAGTTGGTTTATTTAATTTTGTTTCATACTTGACAGGAACGAGAAAACATCTTTCGACGAAGCTGGCAGATTCGGAGCAACATAATATTTCAGAATGCGCCCGAATGCAGATTCCTTCAGAAAGAATCCATTGGAATTAATTTTGCCTAGAACATAGACAGGTTTTCGAGCATGAGATTTGTACTGTTTGGCATGGTTGCCATACAACTCATAACATAGTTTTGCCTGATGGTTTGTATTTCACGTCGCATGTTGTCTGGAACACCTTTTACATCATACCTCCTGAATTTATGAACACACTTGTGACAGCTAAGAGTCAAATCAGCCCATCCTGTCACGCCTATGTGCATGATAGGTTTTACTAAAGATCTTTACACAGTAGCAACACGATCGAAACGATATCGACAGCGAATTGTCCTTACTGTTCTCATGCACACCCTCACTTACCGATGGTAGCACCATTGCACCATCACTTACTGTACAGAGGTAGCAGTGACATGTTAACTTCATCATTGCACACAGCAATACTTGTAAGTCCATCACAGGGTTGTGGTGGCGACAGTAGATCGTTACGTTTTGCTGCCAGTGGAATAAGTATTTTACATATTTTCGAATGTCTGCATAGAGTATCACTACGAGCAAAGAGATGAAATCCTTTCTCACATTTGTCTGTCATGAGGAGCAAGTTCAGCTTACAGTTATGCTTTTCAGGTCATCTAACATTGCTGCTATTTCAAAGGCTTCATCACAGTACATGCATCGAAGTCTCGACAATGTTGCCTCGGGTCGCGATTCCATTGGAGTTGCTATAGGTGACCCACCCAAAGAGGTTGATGTAGCTGTCGGTGTAACACCTGAAGTAGGAGTCTATGGCACTGCTGAAACCACACACGAAGAAGTCGATGGCACTGCATTTGATGCCATTAGCTCTGGATTGTCCGAAGACATTATAGATACTGAATACGGTGTCAACTATAGAAGATAGCTGAGACGACCCAACATTCACAGCAGCCATTGCCGAACTAAGCTTCTCAGCTAACCCACAACAGCTTATAATATATACATATACAATCCCTATGACATCACATTGACTTTAAACCAATTGCATTACACCATTAATACATTGTTTGGATAGCCAATCATCGAGTTGCCACGTGATTTCAGCTGGCCAATCGCAGGCAGGCATTGAGACATCACATATATGGACAGGAAGGGCAGCTGACCTTGATAAGTTTTAAAGCAATGGCAAGAGCAATGATATAAGGTCTGCACCTGCATGGTGACAGCTAACTGGAGTCAGTATATGCATGGGAAGTGCTTTGTAAGTATTTTCACAGGTATGCACCTGCATTGTGTCACCAGGCATGTGTTCTTCCAGGTTGTTTTCACGCCTAATTGGTGTTGGGTAACCATGAAGCCAACACATAACAATGTTAGAAGGTCTGCACCTACATGGCATCAAGTAACTGTATGAATGCGTGCTTTCAAGTTTTTTTGCACCTGCACTTTGTTCGATAGCATAAGTCAGCTCATAGCTATGTTAGCATGTCTGCACCTGTACGGTGTCAGGTAACTGGAGTCTACGCTCGTGTCGACACTTAGAATAAATTTTAGCATTGTATTGAACTTAGAAAAATTCCCACTTCGTACAAAATTTGTAAAATTTTTCCTTTGTGTAGGGTCATAGAAAATTTCATGTGTAGGGACTTTGTTACTCACGCTGATCATAACAAAAATTTACTCACTGTTTTCACTTTCTGCTCTACTGGTCGACACCACCAAAATGTAAACTAATCAGATATATCAACCAAACATCCATTTTAATCCAAGTCATATCAGGCCATCCCAACAGCCCAACTTCTATAACAAAAAAAAATTCAATTCAACCGCACCAAATAATACACAAAGTACAATATCCATCATAACATGAGCAACTACACAGTTTAGGCCAGCCCATAACCTAACACTCATTTTACTTGTTCTACTAACCAACACCACTTATATCTACCAACCACCCACTATAACTCTAGCATACCTCAAACATTAATTTACACAGACCACTCAAAGCAAGCATACAGCCCATACCAGTGACATAATCAACTTCTTCTCATACCATCCACCATGCCGAATAACACAGGTAAAAATACACTGAAAACCCATACCTATTACTATATCTCAGGCATGCCTTATCATAGCAGGACGCACCGACACAGACACATACTGTCCACACCATTTTACATACACCATAAATCGCAAGACAGATATACTGGAAAAAACATATCACCTCACTTACCAACCATACAATCCATGTTGACCCGAGTGTACCAAGCAAAATTTATAGTCCAGATCAAACCCGCTACACAAACATTCTTACCATTTGTCAAAACTACCATCACTTAACCTACTAAAGCCCAAAAATACCTAACCTATCAAAAGCCAGAAAAAAATCAGAAATAACCTAACATATCCTAACCAACCATAGTCCAGATAAACATTATAATTATCCTAAGCACACTTCAAACGGAATGCGGCCAATCAACACTTCGAATAACATTCTCCTTACACTTACATATGAACAGTTGGATAGGGCAGAATTATACTTAAAATCCGATACAGCCAAAATAGAAAGTCAGACACCATCACGTCTTCCCAAGCAACTATACATTCAAGACCAGCCCATATCCCAATAATCCTTACCATCTGTCAATATAACATAATCGACTAATACCAACCACCTTGTAATTTATGATGTCATCCAAGTATCATGTTGCACCCAGGATGACCTTTGACCTTGTCCTGGCGTTATTTGACCTTGAACTTCCCCAAAACTTTTATAAAATAAAAAATGCAAAAATATTAACAAATCAAAAATTTATTTCAGACTTGTTTTCCATAAATCTTTCCCAATCACCAAGTTGCAATGTGATTGCAGCTGGCCAATCACTTGAGGTGGTGGTGGTGGTGATTGTGGTGGTGTTGCTTATTGTGGTGCTGATTGCGATTGTGTTGGTGTTGGCAGTTATGTTGGTGGTGATAGCAAAAATAAATAATAAAATAATTGTTTAATTTGTTGATAATTTTTGGATTTTTTTGATAGTATAGACATTTTAAAAATGTTTTGGGAGTTCAAGGTCATATTTCACCAGGTCAAGGTCAAAGGTCAAGGTCAGCTGGGTCCAACATGATGTTTAGGTGATGTCATGAAAAGGTGGCCAGCATCAGTCGATTATGTTATGTTAACAGATGGTAAGGTTTATTGTGATATGGGTTGGCCTTGAATGTATAGTTGCTTGGGAAGACATGATGGTGTCTGACTCTATTTCGGCTGTATTTGATTTTAAGTATAATTCTGCCTGATCCAACTGTTCATGTTTAAGTGTAAGGAGAATGTTATTCGAAGTGTTGATTGGCCACATTCCGTTTGAAGTGTGCTTAGGATAATTATAATTTTTATCTGGACTATGGTTGGTTAGGATATGTTGACTTATTAATGATTTTTTCTGGCTTTTGATAGGTTAGGTATTCTTGGGCTTTAGTAGGTTAAGTGATGGTAGTTTTGACAGATGGTAAGAATGTTTGTGTAGCGGGTTTGGTCTGGACTATAAATTTTGCTTGGTACACTCGGGTCAACATGGATTGTATGGTTGGTAAGTGAGGTGATATGTTTTTTTCAGTATATCTGTCTTGCGATTGTTGGTGTATGTAAAATGGTGTGGACAGTATGTGTCTGTGTCGGTGCGTCCTGCTATGATAAGGCATGCCTGAGATATAGTAATAGGTATGGGTTTTCAGTGTATTTTTACCTGTGTTATTCGGCATGATGGATGGTATGAGAAGAATTTGATTATGTCACTGGTATGGGCTGTATGTTTGCTTTGAATGGTCTGTATAAATTAATGTTTGAGGTATGCTAGAGTTATAGTGGGTGGTTGGTAGATATAAGTGGTGTTGGTTAGTAGAACAAGTAAAATGAGTGTTAGGTTATGGGCTGGCCTAAACTGTGTAGTTGCTCATGTTATGATGGATATTGTACTTTGTGTATTATTTAGTGCGGTTGAATTGAATTTTTTTGGTTATAGAAGTTGGGCGTGTTGGGATGTCCTGATATGACTTGGATTAAAATGGATGTTTGGTTGATATATCCGATTAGTTTATATTTTGGTGGTGTCGACCAGTAGAGCAGAAAGTGAAAACAGTGAGTAAATTTTTGGTATGATCAGCGTGAGTAACAAAGTCCCTACACATGAAATTTTCTAAGTCCCTACACAAAGGAAAAATTTTACAAATTTTGTACGAAGTGGGAATTTTTCTAAGGCCAATAAAATGTTAAAACTTATTCTAAGTGTCAACACGAGTGCAGACTCCAGTTATCTGACACCATACAGTATGTTTGGTTCGGTGATTGGCTATCCTAACAATGTATTAATGGTGTTATACAATTGTTTTAATGTCAATATGATGTCATAGCGCTTGTATGTGTGTATATTATAAGCAGTAGGATGTTAGCTGTGAGGCTTAGTTTGGCAACGGCTGCCGTGAATGGGGGGTCGTCTCGGCTAGCTTCTACAGTCGATATCATGTTCAGTATATGTAATGTATTCGGACATTCCAGAGCGAATGGGATCTACAGCATTGCTATAGACTTCTTCATGTTTGGTACCAGCAGTGCCATTAACTTCCTCTTCAGGCGTGACATCGACATCACCGTCAGCCTCTTCGGGCGGGTAACTAACAGCAGCTCCATCGGCTTCGCGACCCAAGCCAACAGTTTCGAGACTTCGATGCATGTACTGTAATGAAGCATTTGCAGCAATGTTAGACGACACGAAGTGCGTAGCTGTATTGTAAACCCACTCCTCATGACTTACATTGTGAGAAGTGCCTTCGTCTGTTAGATAGTTGTGATACTCTATACATACATTCCAAAATATCTAAAGGACTTGTACTTCTACCAGCAAATCAAACAGATCTACTGTCGCCGCCACAAACCTGTGATGGGCTTACAATTATTGCTGTGTGCAATGATGAAGTGAAAATATCTTCAGTATAAGCTATCATGAATGTAGGCACAAGAAGAGTGGTAAATTCACGAATAAGACACGATGGTCTTATTTGACTCTTGCCTGTCACAAGTGTGGTCGCAAGTTCACATGTTATGAAGTAAGAGGTGTTCCAGGCAACATGTGACGTGAAATACATAACCATCAGGCAAAACTATGTCATGAGTCGTAAGACAACCTTGTCAAACAGTGTAAACCTAATGCTTGAAAACTCGTCCATGTTCTCGGCAAACCTATTGCCAATGGATTTTTCTGAAGGAATCTGCATTCAGGGACCATCTGAAAGATTACATTACTCCGAATCTGACAGCTTCGTCGAAAGATGTTTGCTTGTTCCTGTCAAGTACGAATCAAAATTTAATAAACCAACTTACAGAAGAGATTGAAAAACAAGGGCCTCTCAAATATAATATATAGCTGGAATGTATCTATCCCCGAAACCAGATCCTAACTAGGACGAACATAGAAGAAGGGCATTCAAGACCCAGAATTTACACTCTGTAATTTGTATGACTTCGAAAATAATGTAGATGGTAATATAAAAAAGGTATCTTGCGAGTAAGAATAAATTATGATGAAGGGTGCGGGCTGAACACTCGATTTGGTGGATCATCTGCAGCTGAGAATGAGTGCATACAACATCTTACGAATTCAAAGGATGCCCTCCTCTTGCCTTCGAAAAAAGTATCGCAAGCGGCATAATCGAGAAATTTATGCATTGAAAATAGAATCTTACATGCAGGGGATGGAATAAATGTAACTAATTAGTGCTATCTACAATTTAAAAAAATTAATAAATAGGACTGCCACCTTCTGGCAGTCGAAAGAACGTGGGTAATTTGCATCACCTAGTTGATGAAGACATGAAATCCAATATGGCAGTAGGACGAAGGTGAGAGACAAACGAAAAAAAAACTATGTTATGGCTTATGATAGAATGAGTATATGCCAGGAGGGTCGAATTAATGTGCGTAATTGGTGGAAGCCTGCCATCTAATTAACCAATGTGAAACATTGGTGCTGGGAGTGACGTCTGGAAAATTTAAGTTTTTAAATAAATTTTTAATAATAAATTTTTTGAAATTTTTTCGGAATTTACTAGTTTTTTTTTTATTATGAAAAAATTTCTTTGCTCTTAATTCCAAAAATCATGATCCTAACATTGGGTTAAATAATTTATATGACATCGCGATCGTATGCGCCTTTAAAAGATGAGCCCGGTGATATATAACACTCAATGCTTATGACGTTAAATGTTTTAATGATAAAAATTTATTTAAATTTAAAAAATAATTATAGATTTTGGGGACATAGGTCCATGGCCCTGATTTCCGCTTGACCTGTCACCCCAAGGTCGCCTGGGTCGCTGATCCACCTCACTTGGGTCACTGATCCGTCTCACCTGCTCTGGAAAATGGGATTTTTTAGGGGAAAAAAGTTAGATTTTTTTTTTTAAGAAAAAATGAATTTTGGGTCAAATAATATATTTCTGAAGTGCTATTTGGGTAAAACATGCAATTTTCAGAGAAAATCCCAAGATGGTTGAATCCATGCTTGCGGAATCCAGGATGGTGGTCAGAGCCGGATCCGGACCATGGACCCTGTGCCAGAACACATATTGTTTACTACTGGTCGCTAAAACAAGTGGTTGTTGAAAGTAAAACAGAAATTACTTAAGTAATTGGTGGTAGTGGATAATGTCAAAATATTTTCACATTTAGTGTATTTTTGTAGGTATAATATGTAAAAATGCAAAATATCTACAATGCACATGTGATCTGCTTTCGATTGGTTGCCATTCTCGAGTTTCTACGAAAAACAACTCTTGTCAGTGTTGAGGTCAACATAATCGATCAAAAAACCTTACACATGTAAGCATAATATTTATATAAATACCAGTGGTGCATTTATAATGAATGTTTTATGAATGTACTGTGTTGCACCTCTTTCTCGACAATAACTGACAATGTTTTTTCTTTGTCCTGAAAATTCATGTTTTATGACATGGGTTATTTTTCGTATCACCCCTTCAATTGTGTAAGTTGACAACGCATTATACAAGCATTGAATTTAGAGATGGATAATGTTGTTAGTCACTATTACGAAAGACAGTCCTACGTGACAAAATTAAGTTATTACCTTATAACACAAAAACTACTAAAACCATATCTCGCCAAATTTGGCACCTAACTAGTACTATGGTGGGCCACATAAACACATGATACATTTATGAAGCACTTATTTTCAGAATGGCGGATATTAAATAAATTTAACTTAGTATGCTACATCCACGAAACTATGTATCCTATTTCAAATAAACTCTTTTTACCGGCGGTACATGTGCCGGCATCAAATGAGCTAATATATAAACCCTTTCCTCTCACACTTTGGAATATAGTACCACATACAAAGTTTTACTTTTATGTCCTATCTCGGGAAATAATTATATAATTCCCACCAATTTTATGCGACAAGGTATAATTCCGTATCCAATTTAAATTATATGACTTAAGGGGTTAGTCACATATTTTCAAAGTAACAGAAATGAAAATATTTTCGTTTAGTACGCCATATGTCTTCCGAACTTTATATGCTGGCAGTATATACGGCAATCATAGAGTGCGCTGATACATAACATTTCTGTCCGGCATTTATGAAGACAGTCACGTGAAAAAATGGAAGATTTACGCTATATCGCGGGATTAATCAACCGGTTTTTACACACCAGTAGTAATATGGCTGGGTATGTAATATAGCATGTTATAGGTGGGGTAAGACTTTTTAAATTATGTTACGGGGAATAATATATATTAGTGTGCCATATCTATAAAAGAATTCAAAAAGATTCAAAAAATTTTGTACACTCTGTGTATTCATTAAAAGTATCATATATGCATACAGAATTCCTATTTTGCCAGCCTTTTCGTATAATAGTGTCAGTTGAGAAAATTGAACATTTTTCTATATTTCCGGAATCATGAAACAAATTCCCACCAAATTCCGCACACCAGTATTGCTACAGAAGGCCAGAACTGACATGAATTGGGTGGGGTAATACACTGATTTTCAAAATGGCAACCATATAAATAATTTAGATATATTAGTCATTTCTGTTGAAAATTTCAACCAAACTTTGTATGGTGTCCTCGTTTTATACCTTTCTTGTACGATATCACGAAATGAGAAGATACCATTTTTTTTTTGCCATAAGTAGAATGATTATGTATGTTTTGGCACAACGGAATCCGGGATCAGAGCGCAGGAGCCGGCCACCATCATGTGACGTAACCGGCCGTCATCTTGTTTTCCCTTTTTCACCTAAAAATTGATTAAATTTCCCTAAAAATGTTCCTTTTTCCCCTAAAAAAATATCAATTTTTCCCAGAGCAGGTGACTAGGATGAGTGACTCCGAACCAGAGAGCATGCCCCATGACCTTTGACCTTGGCCTTCACCCAAAAATAAAAAAAATTAAAAACATTTATTTTTAAAAATTGAAAACATTATATTAACATTTTTTTTTATTATGAATTTTGAAAAATTAAATTTTCTGGGGTTCCCCTCACCCCCTCTCCCATAAAATTAGTCAGCAGACCTCCACCCCCCTCGCCCATATCCAGCTAGCCATCTTGGTGCTACAAGCCATCATAGCAGTCATCGTAGATGCAGATAACCTTGACCTTGATCCTATGATGTTAAATTACATTGAAAACAAAAACTCGAGAAAAATGCATAAAAGTCAGCAAGCATATTATGTTAGATTTCTACCACCATATTTGATGCAGACGATCTTGACCATGATGCAATTACATTGAATGACCTCGAAAACTAGAACTCGAAAGAAAATGCATGAAAGTCAGCATGCATATTACGTTACAGACTACTACCACCATATTAGATGCAGACGACAATAACTTTTCATTCATAAAAGGCAGCAAGCAACCCAAAAAATTTAAAAACTTTAATAAATTCCAAAAATTAAAAATAATAAACAAATTAATAAAAGGATTGTTTTTTTCATCAATTGTTCCATCTATCTATAGCAATCCTCCACCTCAATCCCATTCTTTCTATAAATCTTTAGCAATCCTCCACCTCAATCACAATCTTTCTATTAATATTTAGCAATTCTCCACCTCAATCACAATCTTTTCATCTATCTTTAGCAATCCTCCACCTCAATCGTAATGTTTCTCTCAATCTTTATCAATCCTCCACCTCAATCGCAATCTTTCTATCAATCATTAACAATCATCCACTGCAGTCATAATCAGTACCACAATCAGCACCATAATAAGCACCACAATCACAATCAGCATTGCAATCACAATCAGCACTGCAATAATCACCTCAATCGTCAATCTCATTCGCAATCCTCCTCCTCAATCGCAATCCTCTCCCTCCATATTTAGCAATCCTCCAGTTCACTCGCAATCCTTCTCAATCTTTAACAATCCTCCTCAATTGCAACCCTCATACTCCTTAATCTTTAGCAATCCCCCTACTATTCAATCGCAATCCTCCTCCGCAATCGCAATCTTTCCATCAATATATAGTAATCCATAGGTTTGCTGTCTGCCTCTATCCATACTATAAGAAAATGATTTACCACTTGTCTCCAGAATTTGTACATGACGTCAGAATTAATGTTTGTGTATGCAGTCAACAATCCATGGATTTTATACCAAAATCTTTGTTACAATTCTATGTACAGATATTTACATTTATAGGCGAGTGCTCACAGCACCACTTTAAAGTTGTGAGTGATAAAAGGATAAAACGCAATAAAATAAAGAAGAAAACCTTATTTTATAATGGTAATTTATTATTATTTTGTAATTACAATTTCATCACGTCATCTGATATAACCTCGATTCCTAAGTTCTCAAATGATCTAAACCACCTCTTCCATTATCGAGTAATACCCGCTTCATTTGTGCAACATGATACAATGAAGGAAAATACCGACCTCTGCAAGGGTTCATGTACTGGGGGCCAGCAAGAGATGTTGTCAATACCTCCTGCTGCATCGATGGGTACTGTTTCCACAGACGATTATGACGAGACAGTTAATACTAAAGACAGAATGAGTGCAGTAGAATCAATATGTGTGGAACGTGCACCGGAAAGGTATTCGTGTGAAGTCGACGAACTTCAAAATAAACATTTGTCAACTCTAAATAATGATGACCATGCAACTCCTCCTATAAGTAAAAGTAATCTTGATATTCAGGATGATGCAGGAAGTGAAGATGACCATTAAGACTACATTGATGTTGTCTATGACGACAGTGATAGTGTTGAAGACGATTATGATACCCGCGATGTTCCCACACATTTCAACAATGAGTTTCTTTAGACAAGTGATGCGAAGAAGGCAGAAGACGTAGATAATACTGACGACAAGTTTACCGAAGACCAGAATGAATATGTAGACGGACTCGAAATTTTGATCGATGAGCACAGAGATGGGGATTACTCAAACATGGAAGAGGTGGTTTTGATCATAAAGAACTTAAGAATCGAGGTTATTTCCGATGATGAGATGAACTGTCTTCTTCTGAAATCGTAATTACAAAATAATAATTAATTATCATTATATAATAATTGGTTTCTATTAATTTTTTGTGTCGTATCCTTTTATACCTCACAACTTTAAAGTAAAGGCGTGAGCATTCGCCTATAAACACAAAGATCTGGATACATTATGATAATAAAGACATTAGTATAAAAATGCATGGATTGTTGACTGCATACACAAGCATTAATTTTGCCATCATGTACAAATTTAGAGACAGTTGGTAAATACTTATTCTTATATATATGGATAGAGGAAGGCGACAAACCTATGTATTGTTAAATATTGATGCAAAGATTGCGATTCAGAAGAAGGATTGCTAAAGATGGAGAAGGATTGCGATTGAAGAGAATTGCTTAAGATTGAGGAGTAATGCGATTGATTTTGAGGATTTCTAAAGAAGGATTGCGATTGAGGTGGAATATTTGTGGTGCTGATAGCAGTGCTAATTGTGATTGTGGTGCTAATTGTGATTGTGGTGCTAATTGCGGTGCTGGTTTGATTTCACTGCTAATTACGGTGCTGATTGTGATTGTGGTAGAGGATTGCTCAATTTTGATGGAAATATCGCTATTGAGGTGGAGGACTGCTAAATATTGATGGAATGCTTGATTAAAAAACAAGTCTTTCCTTGATTTTGTTATATTTTTGAGAAAAAAAATTGTTTTTCATAAAGGTTTTTTTGAATTTTTATATTCAAGGTGAAAGGTCACCAGGTTAAGGTCAAAGGTCAAGGTCACCTGGATCCAAGATGATGGTATTAGTCAATAACATAATATGCTTGCTAACTTTTATAAATTTTTTCTCGAATTTTTCTTTTCAAGGTCATTCAAGATCATGGGGTCAACGTCAAGGTTACCTGAATCAAATAGGGTGGTTTTCAGTAATTTAATATGCTTGCCGACGTTTATGCATTTACTCTCGAGCTTTTGTTTATGAGGACAAGGTGAAGGTGAAGAGTGAAGAGATTTGGGCGGCTCTTAACATCGAGGTCTTCAGAGCAAATGAGGGTGATTGTAACAGCGCCGGAATGAAGGGGCGGGGGAAACTGGAGATCCCCGAGAAAACCCGCCGACCAATGGCATCGTCCAGTACGATTCCCACTTGCGAAAATCTGGTGACCTGGCCGGGGATTTAACCTGGTTCGCCTTAGTGGGAGGCGAGCGTGCTAATCTCTCAGCCACTGTGGCCTCACCAAGGTCAAGGTTGTTTGCATGCATTATGATAGTAGTCTATAACAAAATATGCTTGCTGACTTTTATGTATTTGTCTAGAGTTTTGGTTTTAAAGGTCATTCAAGGACATGGGGTCAAGGTCATCTGCATCTAATATGGCTGCCATGATAGCTGGCAACATCAAGATTGCTGACTGGGTATGAGCAAGAGGGGTGGAGGCCTGTCGACTAATTTCTTATGTGAGGGGGTTAGAGGGAACCTCAGGAAATGTAATTTTTGAAAATAAATTTTTAATATTATATAATAATTTTCAATCATCTTTTTTATATTTTTTTTATTAATTTTGTTAATACATTTTTTGAAATGTTATTGAATTTTTTTGGGAAATTTTTGGGTCAAAGGTCACAGTCGAACGTCATGAGTTCTGCCCTCCTGGCTCGGAGTCACTGATCACGGTCTCCTGTCTGGTTCTGAGTCACTGATCCCGTTCTTTTGTCTGGTTCAGAGTCACTGAACCCAGTCTCCTGTCTGGCTCGGAGTCACTGAGTCTGTTCTCTTGCCTGGTTCAGAGTCACTGATCCCAGTCTCCTGTATGGCTCGGAGTCACTGATCCCGGTCTCCTGTCTGGTTCAGAGTCACTGATTATGGTCATCTGCTCTGAGAAAACCAGAAATTTTTTAAAGAAAAAAAGGGATTTTTTAAAGGGAAAATTAGTCTATTTTGAACGATAAAAGGGAAAAGATATGGTGGACAGTGACATCACAACATGGCGGCGGCCGGCTCCTGTGCTCCGATCCCGGATCCAACCACGCCAAAACATACATAATCATCCTACTGCCATATCTCGGGAACCAATAAACATTTTCCCACCAAATACTTCACACAAGTAGCACTATGGTTGGCCATATAAACTTAGTGTTATAATTAGCTCAGAAACTTTATTTAAAATTACGGCTCTATAAATATTTCATATTAGTAAACCCATCATTCAAAACTTTGGACTGATAACATCCGAAGTTGATGATCCAAATACTACCTCCATAATACAGTTGGTTGCACACCAGCCTATGCTATGAGATATTCTGGATTTGATTTCTGGGTAAGGCATGTATTTGCAATTGTCTCACTACTGTTCATACGTGTATGGTTCCATCTCTAATGATATTGTTGTCAACAAGACGTCAACGCCTACATAACGTCTGCATTTTTAAAAGTTTCGTTAAAAATGTATTTGTACCCATGTAAAGAAAAGTAGCCTGTATATTTTATCAGTAAATTCTTGTTTTTTCTGGGAGCAGGTATTTGGCACCTATTTTTGATTTTTTTCATTATTACAGCAGTTTACCAGCCGTACTACAGAGCCTATTAAAAATGTCAGTAAAGCTATGAAAGCATTGAGGGGATGGAGGAGAGAGGTGGCAGGAAGACTCGTCTGGGTGCAAAATAAAATGAGAGAATATTTTTGTTTTAGCCTGCATGTAGCCCCTTAGTCCCACTTCCCACCTTTTCTTTCGCAGCCAAGAAATTACTTCTTGTTTCCCCCATCCTAATCACTTGTCTCTCAAGTTCCAATTAACTTTTATAAATTTTTAAAATTTATTTTGCTCTCCCCTCTCTTTTAAAATCTGTATTGTTCAATTTGTTCACTGGCCGCTCTTCTTGACACCCCTGAGTAACATGCTTTTAGGATCCTGTATACAAGATATTATGAATAAACTAACAAAAATACATAGCCATTATCAACCTTTTAGAGATGCTAATTACACTTTAAAATTATTTGTAAAAACAATATGACAGATATAAAAAATAATTCCTTACAATAGCCTGCAGCCTTGTAAAACTCCCATCAAAGCTAAGTGTAAAAAAGAGTATTCTTTAAAATACCACATCTGTGCAGTAAATATCACATGGGAAACCTCAAAAACTCTTGGCTTCTCAAAAACGTCTATTAGTATAAGTTTTCTATTGTACATTTACGTTGACACAAAAACTGTTATTTAACATGAAAGCAATCCTTATAAAATATGAACACAAAAATAATATCTCCTATAGATGCAACGAACTCCTAGTCATCCTTCATAAATATTTTTCATACATATTCTTTCATCATAAAACCGGGAATTAATTAAAAGTAATACTTTTCTTCATCAAAACAAATTTTATGTTCACAAATAATTTCTAAAGCTAAGTGTGTGTGTGTGTGTGTGTTATATATATATATATATATATATATATATATATATAGTATATAAAACTGATCCAGTTAAGCTATACATGCCATATAATAAATGAAAACCTGCCTTTTACTTGGATTCAAACTGTTTTTATAATTAATTTGTTGCAGGAAACCCTCTCTGGATGTGTCCCTACCTTCAGTTAGAGAGATCACACCTCCAGAGATTGCACATTGTGAGAAGCAGCTTGAAAAAACACAAGAAACTTCATAAAGTATATTACACAGAAAATAACATCATCGTACTTATATGTCTTTACATGATTCAAATGTTGTTGTACCTTTATTGCATTTATCGAATTTTCTAGCTCATAAAATGCTATCCATTTTTATGAAATGGTGCTTCAAATTTTATACGTGTTATATCTGTTTTTCACATATAACAAAGAATATTGTGAACTACAGTTTGAGTTTCTTGGTAAATACTGTGAAATATTCTATTTATATTTCATAATAATAAATTAGTTAAATTTTTAAGTGTTTAATAATGTGTGCCTTTTGAATTAGTAATCTCTTGAACTTGTCATCTGAGCAAGGTAACTCTTATTTTAAAGCTCTATTGTACTGTACGTATATACTGTGTATGCTTGGAAATTTTCAAATAAAATGTATACCTCTGTTGTCTAAAAAGTGAATTCATGACTATCATTATGGTCTCTCTGAACCAAGTCCTTCACAAATATACCAAAATTATGTAGTAGGGTAAAGATTCTGTAGGAGGAAGGAGAAACGCTTCTGTCGTCCTAGGCAATCTTCAGCTGCAACGAATCATCCCATCCATAACTTTTTGGAAGGGGTGGCTGACAGATCGGCATCCCCATGAATTTGTTTTGGTTGGAGGAGGAGGTCTGGCATAGGATGTACTGGCACAGCTGGATTTCCGAAACAAGGGCGGCAACTTTAAGGTGATACAATTTCTTTACACTTTTCAGCACTTAAAAATTACGACATTACTATAATGAGATGGCGATTATTGATAAACGATCGTACTATCTTAAGCTTAGAACTTATGCCCAAGGTTGGAACTCCCTCAGACACACTCTTTCTCGCACAACACCTCCGCCATAAACTGTGCATGTGACTAAAATGAAAAATTCAAATTAAAAAACTTAGAAAAAATATATATATTTAAAGTATGCATCAAATATTATTTTTGTTTTTCAGTATTGACTGGGAGAAGTTATGGACACAGACAGACGAAAAA
Organism: Dryococelus australis; assembly: GCA_029891345.1. NCBI lineage: Eukaryota > Metazoa > Arthropoda > Insecta > Phasmatodea > Phasmatidae > Dryococelus > Dryococelus australis. The sequence goes on along the minus strand of CM057009.1, from coordinate 305,525,814 downwards.
AAATGGTCCAAACTAAACACAAGCAGAGAAAATTAAATTTGTGGAAGAGTTCGATATTCATTATTGGAACTATCAAAAGCAGTCGCCTGTAACACTGTTTTGAAAACAAGTTGTGGATGCAAATATAAAAAAGGGAGCAAGTAATAGTTATCATATAAGGGTGAGAATACCTACGCGAGACATTTAGAAACATTACAACAAGCACACTTAATGGGTTTTGGAGCCCTTGAGGATCACCTTGACTTATCAGTTGCTTCATTCTCAATATCTACAGTGTTTTCAACATTATTAACAGCACCATTTGAAATTGCATCACTCGAAATCATATTATTGAGAGTTACAACATTTTCACCTTCTATCTCTGTCATTGACATGCTCACCTGCATTTACAATATTATCATCACTGCCTACTACAATTTCAACATTGTCTACCTCAGAGCTTTCATATTCATTTATGATATTGTCTGGTATCAGATAGGGTTCATCATCACATGCAACCTTATAGTAATCTAACAACTGAAATATTTCTGTATTTTGTTCCTTTATGTCACTCACCTCGAATTGTTTGAAAGGAAATACATTTTTTTCAAATGTTACATGATATGCAATCTTAACCTTCCTCTCACTTGCATGCCATACTCTATAACCATATTTGTGATCTGCATACCCTACAAACACACATTCAACAGCCCTTGGGTCAAACTTGCTAGATGGATCCACTCTAATCCAAGCACTACAACCACATACCTTCAGCCTCTGCAGCATTTCCTCAGTAACCCCTTTACCTGACCACACTTCATATGGAATCTTGTCTGCAAAAGCCTGACTGGGATGCAGATTACGTATGAAACATGCAGTGTTTACAGCCTCTGCCCACAAGTATGTGGGAACACCAGATTGTATCAACATGCACCTTGCCATTTCCATTAGTGTCCTATTCTGTCTTTCTGCCACACCATTTTGTTGAGGACACCTAGGCACAGTTAACCTGCGCGCAATTCCATTCACTTGCAAAAACCTCTGAAAATCACTACTACAATATTCTCCCCTCCATCAGATTTCAATGCCTTTATCTTTACACACTGAGTATTTTCCACCTCAGCCTTAAGTGAAACAAATTCACTCATAGTGTCACTCATTCTGTGCAGAAATTTTACCATAAAAAACCTGGAAAAATCATCTATCAGGGTTAAAACATACCTTGCACCTCCAAACGAACATGGACGAAACTCCCCCAGTAAATCACTGTGAACGAATTCTTGTGGGTTTACAGTGCACCTGTTGCCTTTCCTCGGGAAAGTAACTTTCGTCCTCTTACCTTTGATTCACACCTCATAATTAACACCTTCATATTCTTGAGTTGAACTAAGATCAGTTAACTCTGAAATTTTCACAAGTGCTGCCTCATGTAGATGACCAAGCCTCTCGTGCCACACGGTGACTGCTCTATTGTGACTGCAGCTGTTACTTCTTGCTTCCACTGCTGCCATTTCGTATGTTAATTGCTTCTTCATTTTGCTCCAAACCTCTTACCATAATCTCATACTTTTCCCTGGGTAAACTCCGAAACATAAAAGCAGCGACAGGTTTGTCTGTAAAAGGCATGCCACCATTAGCCAAATGATGATACTAATTTACAATTTTATCCATATATGCTCTCATTGATACTTCTTCTCTCTTCTATATACACAAAGTTCTTCCAGGACTGTAACTAAGTGCATCATACCCAAGTTGCAGTGTATCTCCTTTATCAGGTCCCATGTTTCTCTCGCCATCGTACAATATATGATGCCATTAAGCGATGCATCCTCCACCACAGTTTTAATGAAGTACAGAGCATCTTGATTCTTATTTTGTTGCTTAGAAGTCCAATAAGCTTCGTCGTCTGGAATATCTTCAGTAATAGCCTCCAATAACCTTCTTTGCCCCAAAGCAGCTTTCACTCATTCCCTCCAATGTGTATAATTTGACTCTGTAAGAATCGGCACAATGTGGCGATCTCTTCCAGTCACCATCTTCCAAGCATACCATTTCTTCCTTCGTCAAAATTCAGCCAAATATCGAACGCCTGTACACCGATGTTATTGACCCTAAAGCTGTCACTACATAGTTTAACATCCTGAGCCCATAACCTGTTATTCTATTGTCGTTGTGAAACTATGGGTGAATAAATGATAATGCCATGGTTTACTTTACTTGTTTATTTGACAAACACGAGACACGGCAACCATCGACATTACGACACAATAACGTTTTCAAGAATAAACATGTTGTCAACTTATAATATATAAACAACAAAATTTTAACACAAAACAAATGTTAACAACTCATAACAATGTGCTCGTACATGGCCACCATATCGCAGACTATCTCCGTCTTCGCCCCGAGCTTGGACAGGTAGTTCTGAAAGAATGTGTGTTTGTTCTGTCAACATACTGAGAATTTCCGAGATGATTTCATTACCAATTTCGATGACAAAATTTTAGCAGCAGCATCCTCAGATCGTTCGGGTTCCCCAATATTTCAAAATATTATTCTACCAGCATCACAAGTTCCATAGTTTCTTGGTACGAGACAACCTCCACTTTGTCTTTGTGAAGATGCAGCTTGCCGCTACTTTGACCGAAATTCGATATACTGTAACTCTTTATCGATGGACGTCGAAGAACTGATCGAATCCCTGTCGGTGCCTCCCATTGTACAGGTTGAACATAAACTAAAGGGACTAACTTCAGGAGGTTATTCCTGAGCGGAAAAGGAACAAAAAAGTCCCATCAACACATGTCCAGAAATGGACGACGGGGTTGCAATAAAGCTAATAGTACCAGTACATTTACATGGAATTAAGTGCATCCCGGTTACAACAGATGTTCAAAGTGGTCAACATTGGATGCAATGCAAGCATCCTCGCCTCGCATCATGGATTGCCTCACTCTTATGTTTGTTCGTGGTCTGTACCTGAATAGTGTTCCAGGTAACACGGATATGCTGCTGAAGGATCTGCACATTAGGAACTGGCTCCGCATACACAACACTTTTCATATGCCTCCACAATAAAAATATCAAGGGGGTTTAAGTCTGGTGATCGGGCGGGTCATGCAACAAAGCCTCCTTGTCCTATTCATTTTCCAGGGAATCTTTTGTTGCGGTGTTGACGAACATTATAGAGGAAGTGGGCTGTATGAAAGGGTGCTCACACAAACGCCCAAAAATGGCAGCAAATGTTTTGTGATTTGGCTGGTGCTGTCTGTGAGGGTATGTGATTTAGTAAAACCATGCGGTCTCTTGACCATTTACATGTGCTTGACCATATATGAACCATCTCGGCATGTTCCTCGAATAAATAACTGACCATTGTGCTTCTCCTTGGCTACAATAACACAATCTACAAAACACAAAAGCATACTGTGAGTGTTGTTATGAGAGAATGATGTCATTCATCAGTGCCATCTACCTTGGTAAATATGCATTTCCGAACATATGTTGATGTGAACATTTTTATTTCTTTTCCGGTAAGGAATCACCTCCTGAAAATTGCCCCTTTAGTTTCCGTTCATCCTGTATAGGTGCCAGTCATTAACGTTCGTAAAATATCCATACTTGTCTTTCCAGCATAAGACACACAGACACTTGAAATATGATATAGCATAATGTATGCATTTACATGATCTTTGTAAACATGCTGCAAATTCATATAATCCATGAATAACAGCACCAACATGTTTGCATTGTTATGAAGCAGCTCTTTGGGTATGCGTGAATAAGTTGTCTGAGGTACATGCAGTCCACCTTTGCATGCCGTCCCATACTAAAGCACTCCTGGATGTAATTTTTTTTCTTGCAGACAATGTGATCAAAGATAAATATCGAGTTTGACAATGCTTCACATGGTTGCATGACTGCGTCATTATCATTGCAAGGGAAATAACACTCCCCCTCCACAGCTTGCAGTACTCATGCAAGTTGTTTGTATCTAGGTTTCGGTTTCTAAAGCGATTTGGAATATAGGTACACGTCCTCGAACCGAAAACCATTCTCATGTTACAGCAGGCTAAGCAGGATGCACGTCTTACCACAATTTTATGTTCCAGCGATGATGCACCTCACTGTATTCGGAAATAGACTTCCATGTCGTGATTCGTGGGAGACATCTTTATCTTTAGCACGAATGCATATGGGTAGAGTAACATCTTGCTTGATAATATGTATGTTACTACTACTATCATGTGGTGTGTGTCGTGCTAAGTGGAGTGCTTAGTGCGGTGCTGATTGTGGTGCTGATTGTGATGCTAATTGTGGTGCTAAGTGCAGTGCTATGTGCAGTGCTGATTGTGGTGCCAAGTTCTATGATGATTACAGTGCTAAGTGCAATGCTAACTGCAGTGCAATGTGGTGCTAACTGCGGTACCAATTGTAGTTGCAGAGAACCAGTGTTACAAGTTTTATAATGTATCTTCAAAATATTACTCCATGTTAACTGCCTCTGGCAGAGTTTGAACTTAAATGCCATACTTGAACTTTTCATTCTACAGGTTATTTCATGTAGATGCATGCTGCATAAAGCTGTAAATGTTTTACTGCAGTAGCAACAAAGCAGATGCGCCAATTGCACTTTACTACCATACTGTTCCAAGTCTAGAATGAAACTGAAACAAAAATGCATAAAAGGAGCATATTTATAATTTTCTCGCTCAGTTCACAGCGATGTCTCGAAGAGGTAAGACTGTAGCTGGAAGTGGGATCGTCGAAGTACTGATCAACAATCTACCATTCGAGTTGCATGATCCCAGATATAAGTTCTGCAGCCCGGCAATGAAGATAGTTAAAAGGCTGTCACGTGGTGACACAAACATAAATGCACTGGATGAGGCATGCATGCAGCACGACATCGATTACTCCCTAACCAAGGATCTCGAAACCCGAAACCAGGCAGACAAGATACTTGCACAGAAGGCCGACGAGATAAATTCATCAGACACTGGACTCTGAGAAAAAATTGCAGGGTGGGGTGTATCCATTGTGATAAAGGCAAAAGTGAAGATTTGAATGGGAGATAATAGCAAGAGATAGAAACAGGTTAAAATAGGAACAGGTACAGAGAGCAAGAGCAAAGCACAAGTGAAACGAAAAGCAGTGTCAAAGGGAAGAAAAGCTCATGCAAGACCAAGAAAATATGTACCAGCAGATTATTTCCATTGTTTTACCTGCACTAGGGGCTCTCAGGTGCCTAATTGGAGCCACGAGTCGTATCGTCTGAGCCATCAACACAGCATCGAATAAACGGAAGCAGTTGTCCGAGACCCAAAGACATAATAGAAATATGGAAGCTATCGCCATGCATAAAAAATGGCTAAGGGCTGTAACTAAAACCATACCCAGAAGGAGGTGGAAGTGTGCAAAAGCGACAAAGCTGGAAGAGGCAATAATGAAATATCTACTGAAACAACCACTCACTAACATGGATTTGGTACCCTATGCACACAAATAGAAAATGCCTAATTTTAGAATAGTTTTTAAGAGAGAGGAAATGCCACGGAAACCAAAATGTAATGAGTGTGCCATAATTAATTTGGACATGACAGCCGGGCCCGGTGTACACTGGGTGGCTTAGATAAAACAAGGCAAATATGCAAACTGCTATGGCAGTTTTGGGAATTTGCATCCTCCACCCGAACTGAGACAGTACCTGAAAGGTGCGAAGCTAACTTACAGCTATGAGATGGAGAAGATGCCTGAAACTGGGTACTGTCGACATTTATGTCCTCGATTCCTGGTTCGTAAGTACAAGTAGTTGTATAAATTGGTTGTACAACGAAGGAAAATCATCAGTCATGTCGATAATGTTTACTTTGATGGGGCGTAGCTCTGAGCTGAATCTGTACACTTTCTGCTGCTCGACTTGGAGGGGGAACGGTGCACAGGACTTGTCAATTTTCACACCTACAATGCGATACCAACCATCGATGGAAAAAACTGCAAGCTGTTCCTCATAAAAAGTGGGAATGTTTCCCATGAGGTGTCGTTGCCCATGGGCTCTTATAAAAAAGACAACATTGCAAGGTATGTTGAAGATATGCTGTCCCCCAACATGGAATTCAAACTACATGGGAATCTCAATATTCTGACGAGTGTCATCAGATGCAGTGAAGATATCGACTTTACGAAACCGGATACTAGCTGACTGATACTGGGGTTCGAGCCCCACATCTATGAAACTGGAAAAACACACGAGTCGTCGCGGTCTGTAAACATTTTGCCAGTCAATGTAGTACGAATAAACTGCAATTTAGCGAGTGACACATACCTCAATGGTAGGTAGTGGGTTAGGGAATCGAAGATGACTACAGTGTTCCTATATACTCTGGAGTCAAGTTCGAAATGTGCATCCTGCTCTCCACACTATTGGTACTTACCGAAGACTACAAACTAATAACATTCAGTTCGAAGCAGGAACTGGTTGTGCTTCTAGCTAATATGCATGCAGACACCATCGAGGCCACGGGAGAAAACCTGGAGACAGTGGAACTGAAACTACACTCTACCGAATGGATGCTGCCTTTGTGCAGTTGAGCACTGCAGAAACCATTAAAATGTTGAAGAATGTGGAAGATGCAAAAACATCGTTGTGATTTTCAGGCAGTGGAGTCTCGAGACATACCCTGGATTGTCAACAAGACAGTGCATCAACTGGATGGCGAAGTCCAGCTTTACTTCTGAGAAACTGATGTGCATCATCATTGAGATACAGACTGGAAAACAGTACAATGTGAAAGTGAGCCGTTCGTAGTTCGAGATATGTCAAATAGAAAATTTGAAAATATTTTTAAAACGCGAAAGTTATCCATACGTTCACATGGTAATGAACTTTGAAAATCTGCTGTACCTGCAGGCATATCAGATGTACACTCATTTTCAAAATGTATATCATGGGCGCACCCAATCTATGATATTGAGCCCTGATACTTTAAAGTGTTTCGCCCTGCTCATGGTATTAGATATGAATAAACAGGATGAGCATATTACCTCCAATGCAATCGACTGCTGGATCGAATTCAGGACACATGGAAATATTCCTGCCAAAATGTACACATTCTGCGTGATACTTCTCGAACAGTCTGTATCATAAAATTGTAGATATAAGACCATCAAAATACTGTCGTGAGTGCAGCTGAGAATATATAAATATAACTGTTAACACACTATAAATCTTTAATCATCGTCGAGCATCATCAGCTTCAAGATAAACTGTAATCTGCAGGGTTTCCAGAGCCAAAATGGCTTCGTTCTAAAGGAGATCGCAATGAGCTATGTCGGTGATGGTAAAACACAAACCAGCAACTTCCGTCATCCATACCCCTGGAAACTGTTGGACAAGAACAGTAAAAAAACAAATGCCTGGTTAACCAAGTACTACCATGGACAGGAGTGGGACGAAGGCAACATTCCATACTATCACTTGGGAAACGTGCTGCGAGACTTGCTGATGCAGTACCAGAATGCCCCGATTTATCTAGCAGGATCTGGGCAGAAAAAATGGCTTAGCGACTGTGTAAATTTGAAGTAGAAATTATCGAGCAGGCCGAGTATGGGTGTCCTTCGCTGTACTAACTGACGAAACTTTATGGCGATTCGCATTGCCATGTCAGCGAAGGGTCAGAACTTGACTGGGTCTGCACACTGAAGAATGTGCAGGTGCTGCACAAATGGCATGTCTCGTACTTGGACGAGGAATTGACTGTCTATGACTAGACACACAGTCACCTGATCTTCTCTAAATGTGAGAGGATCTAGTTTTTCATATGGTGGCACACCTGATCGACATCCTTATTATATATAAGTGGGAAAAATCAATGAGCTCATTTAGTCGATGCCTGGAGGTCTGATCGTCACCATGACTCCATTCTGTCATACAAACATTTATGCAAGCACCATGCCAGACTATGGTAGCATGGAGTATAATTTCAGCACATAAAAAATGGATACCTGGACACAGTGGCATGCAGCACTGGCGATCTGCACATTTCAAATTGTCTCTGAACCAACACAATTTCGGTTGGACTGTCCAGGAGCATCAGCCTGTGTTGTGTTCTGCATGATGCCACAGATGCAGCTTCCCTGCACCATGGACCAAAATTCCAAAAAAGATGCCGCCAGCCAGACGACCAGATGCCACCGAGTGCATCGCTGATGCCAGGCACACATGTCAGTACCCATCGCACGTGAATCTACCCCCGGTACCAGAGATGAACATGCACCCACTCGTCAACGTCTAACAATGTGTATTCCTAAGTCTGCTGATGCCAGTTCTGCTACTGACAGACCTGGTGTAAATGAGCCGGATGTTCGTTGTGCACCCTTAGGTGAAATTTACAAAACAAAAAACACAAAGAACATGCTACCCTTTAATTTTCATTCCCAAATCAGGTAAAACATGAGTAATTCAGGTATAATCACAATACATTTCTAGCTTAAAGACATATTAAAACCATTATGTTAAAAGCCTCTCAAAAGTAATATTATATTTTCTTTTAATATAAGTAAACACAATCCACTATAAGAGCACCATTTGATACATGCACATGCAGATTGCAATCCATTAAAATGTATGGTATACACAATCAACCTCGGCATGTGCTCCCAAATATGATGAAAACAATATACAATATTATAAAAATATTGGTGGCTTAAAATGCAAGATATTCAATTGAGGCTGACCATCTAAAAAACATGGCAGTACAGTTTCAAATTGGGAATTATTATGCCTCACGCAGCAGTTAAACATCATTATCACAGCTTCTGACGAATTCTTAACATTAGTTCAATTTATTGTACATAAACCTGTAAACATATCCACATACCAATAAATCTGGCCTTCCCAAGAATAATAGCTAAATATAACATCACAATGTGTACTGCGGCCGAAGGCCATGAAAGGACACACACAAAAGAAACATTTAAAAAACCATTAAAATTTCAACCAAATGGCCTGGCCATAGAACAGTTCATGGTACACATAAGACACAATCACATTTTCGTCTCTTCTCTAAACCCAAATTATGAAGTCCAAATCCTGGGGATTCACAGTTAAAGATGGGCAACCAAGCCGAAGCCGAGCGTCATCATGGGTATCTTCTCGAGCTCATCACCAAAGGGGGTCTTCCCCCACTCCACAACAGCCAGCTCGGCATCACAGCGCACCCAACCACTTCTTCTCGTCGACGACCTCGGGCCGACTCGGGGGGATGACAGGAAAAACAAAACAGACAAACATCAGCCAGGATGAAGAACAAGCAAAGGGAGATGGGGAGAAATATGATAATGGATAACAAGTGCTAAACTACAACCTGACAATTACAAATTCAAACACTATAACAATACACTTACATACTTGGCTCATTTTTTAAAATGAGAAGAATGTGCTTTGTGGAAAGTGCGGCCAGTAGGAGAAATTAGTTTACCGTATTGGTGCCCAAGAATTTGTCAATCTGGAAGGGACTGACAAATTTTGGGAATAGCTTGCCCAAGACATCGTTAACCAGGTCGGCGAGGGTAAAGTTGTACAAAGCATCAAGTCACCAGGGGAATAACTAGTGGGGGACCTATGCTTATCGAACCTGTCATTCACACTGGTACTTGGCTACATCTAAATGTCTAAACGCCTGGCAGAGCAACTGGTCTCAGGCTGATTCAGAGAGTGGAGAAAGGAAAGGCAGGATATTCCATACATTCAGCAATGGGTGATTCAACAGGCGGCCTAGAAATGGCAAAGAAGGAGGAACCTCTGTTGATCCATGCAGCGCACTGTTCAAATCCCACATTTAAAAAAATTAAGGTCCTCATCCCATCTAGAGTGATCTAAATTATAATAATAGTGAAGGAAGTCATCGAAAACACATGTCCTTAAAAAATACTGAAGTGAAGTATTTCGCATTATCGGTGAGGATCTCTACAGGAACGTCGAACAGTATCCATACCTGATTACACAAAGCCTTCATGATCACGCTAGCCTTCATGTTCCTCAGGGGAATAAGAATGGTAATTTCGTGAATATGTCAATAACTATCAACACACAGTTGTTTCCCTTCTTAGACCATGTCAATGGCCCAAATATCTCTAAATGGACGATTTCCCAGGGAGACAGTGGAAGCTGACACACCACCTACCCCATGTTTTTATTCACAGCATGTTTGCAATGCTGACTGGGATCACATGTACTCAGCCATATCCTTGCTAAGTGTTATCCAAGCAAAATGACCAGCAATCCCACATAACCCACAAAAACAGAGTCATGGAAATATGCAATGGCCATTGGGTGCAAGGACCCGGGTCCCACTATCTTCCTGGCATGCCCATGGTTGCAGGTGAAATGCATTAAATCCTTTTCCATCACTTATGGTGATATCGTACCAGAATTAAGATCATTAACCACCTGGGAGCAGAACGGATCTTCATCTTGGGCCTGTCGTAGCTTCATGGAAAATCCTGTATAAGGCTCAACAAGGCGACAGGAGTTTCCACCTGGTAGACCTCGAAATCTTTGGGGTCGTAAATACAGGACAGCACATCCGCGACCTGATTCTCCAAGCCATAAATGCGATGGATCTTAAATCTAAACCGTGAAAATGTCAAAACCCAACAACAGAGTTTTCCTAATTGCTGTGGATATGCCAGCACCCAACTCAGAGCATGATTGTCCATGTAGAGGTCACACTCGTCGTGCTCGATGTTTTGGGCGAACTTCTCAAAACCGAAAATACAAACGTGGCTATCTTCTTCATAGATTCCCAAACCCCATTCCATCTCTGATAGGTTACGGCTCGCAAAGGCAATCAGATCAAGACCCCATTCCATCCTTTGGCTTAAAACAGCCCCTAATGCCTGAGAAGAATCATCCACCTGCAAGACGAAACACTCAGAGAAATTCGGCAAATGAAGTACCGACCGTGAAGACAATTTCTCCTTCAAAGCCACAAAGGAATTTCATGATCTGGGCACCATACGAACTCAACACCTTTCTTCTTAAGCTCATTCAAGGGTGCTTCAACCTCCAAGTAATGATCGATGAATCTCACATAATATCCCATTATCCCCAAAAATCTTTGCACCCCTTTAAGGGTATGAGAACACGGGCATTCCTTAATCGGTGCCACATGCTCGGGATCAATAAACAGTTATCCTTCAGATAACAGGTAGCCCAGAAATCTGACCTTGTTGGATCCTAAAGTGACCTTGTCAGGATTGACTGTTAATCCCACTTCATGCATTCTCTGAAGTTCTTGCCTCAAATTGAAGAGACATGATTCCCTATCCTAACTGTACACAATTATATCATTGATATAATGAAATACAAAGTTAAATTTAAAATCAAACAGGACATGATCGAGAACACAGGATAGAGCCTCACCGCCCAAAATTGGAACACATGGGTATCCACGTGAACTCATACTGGCTCCAGGGGGTGCTGAAGGCAGTATATTTTCTACATGACAGCTCTAACAAACACTGATGAAAACTATGGTTAAGATCTAGGAAGGAAATAACATGTACTTTACCCAGGTGTTGAAAGGTGCAATTAATAATCAGGAGCAGAAAAGGATCTTTAAATTTACTTATTAATGAGAGAATGTTTACAACCAAACTATATTTGTTAGAATCACTATCCCGTTCTAAAAAACCTGGAGAACAGTAATCAGTGGTTGATGGCAATATCACACCCTCTGCCAGAAACTTGTCAATAATAACCCTAAACACTTTCAGCCTAGGGGGCAGACACTGGCAATGGCGATCTCTATCATAAATATTATCCACCAGGGAAAACTTATAAAGCAGAACATCACATTTGCCTATACGACTTAAAAATATATCGCCGAATTCACCCTTAAGCTGATCCAGATTTTCCCTAAACCATTTTTCACTAACGTCGATGTATGTGGTCATCATTGAAATTGCTGAAACCCTGTCCTAGTGTAAGCCTTTTAAAACTGGCAAAGGAACCTCCTGTCAATGACAGCAATTCCTCGTGGAGTAATTCTGACACAAACCCCTCCACCTTTGTAGCCAAAGCCCGAAGCAAATCTAACTCACTGCAAAAACCAAAGACCGAAAAGTTTATTGACAACAATAAAAAATCGTGCACTTGCAGTGGATCAAGAGCTGTAATGGGCTTAACCCTGTCTAAGGCATTACACAATCATTTGAATGTGGGTAAAGTGGTACGAGAAGCAGATTGGCTCATCCCTATGACCGGCTGTTCGGAGGCTGACAGCAGTATGACGTGCTGATCGCGTAATTTTTGAACATTCAGCCATCTCATGGCAGCTGCGGATAAACTAGCGTCGACCAGAATATCCAGGTCTGCTAACATCCCCTCCATCTTTTCTTTCTTCAGTACGTATACAAACCCGACCTGGCTCATGATGTCCCGGGACACTAGTACATGAATCATAAAACAAGATATTTTAATAAACTTACCAGCAGAGTTGCGCAGGTATGCTCCCTAATGTGCAATACAAAAAAACCAACTCAAATAACAGGCTACCATTTTATTTTCATTCCCAAATCAGGTGAAACATGGATAATTCAGGTATGATCACAACTCATTTATAGCGAAAAGCCATGTTAAAACAATTACATTAAAAGCCTCTCAAATATAATATTAAATATTCTTTTAATATAAATAACCACAATGTACTATAAGAGCACCATTTGATACACACACGTGCAGTTTGCACTCCATTAAAATGTATATACACACAATATTCATTGGTGCATGCTCCCAAATATACTGAATACAATATACAATATTGTAAAAAAATATTGGTGGCATAAAATGCAAGATATTCGAATGAGGCTGAACATCTAAGAACACAGCACTACAGTTTCAAACTGGGAATAATTATGCCTCGCAAAGCAGTTAAAAATTATTATCACAGCTCCTGACAAATTCTTAACATTAGTTCAATTAATTGTACATTAACCTGCAAATGTGTCCATATACCAATAAATCTGGCCTTGCCAAGAATAATAGATAAATATAACATCACAATGTGTACCACGGCCGAAGGCCATGAAAGGGGACGCACATGAGATATATTTTAAAAAACCATTCAAATTTCAACCAAATGGCCCAGCAGGAAAGCTACCCCTATCAAAGCAAGCCATTAAAAAGAACTTTAAGTACATATAGACCATTAATATACTCAAGCTCTGCGAGTGATGGCACATCAGCGAACTTGGTTAAAATGGGACAGGGATGTTTGGCTGTCGACTGCAAACAACAGAATTACTGAAATCCTTCAGCCCTTCTTCTACAATTCGAATTTTGAACGTGTGTTCCTAGATGTCTTACTACCATTCAAAACTATCGCACGCCCACAAATGCTTAGCATTTCTTACAATAAATTAACTACCAACAAATCTAAAGCCTCTGTTAAAAGATTACGCTCGGTGCACTATGACTCACTACTTCCCATTTAGCTGACCCTCGTTGCACATTAATTACAATATTATGTACATTAGGCGTGAATACTTTCAACACTGACAATATTTCTCATCGTTCGAGGTGCAGTAGTACAATGGTCCCATGTTGTTCCGGCCTCCAGCAAGACGATGAAGTAAGGTTATAATCAGGTGGAACGTATTTGACAGCCAATGAACAAAGCAAGAGTGGTTAAACAATATAAGAAATTATATTGTGCACCAAAGGAGTGGTGGGGGTTGGGGTGTGTGGGAGGTTGACAAGGAGAAAGGAGGGGGAACCCTAGTCTCCTGCGAGGTAGAAGATGCCACCACCGTGTCAGCGGGCAACGCGAAGAAATAAGGCGGCACTCAGTTCAAACAGCGACACAGTTGTAACATCATAGTCATAGATTAAAGAGGAATCAGGTCTACACTGTAATGATAATGGGATGGTTGGTGAAGCGGAGACAAGTGCTGCTGCTGATGCTTGCGTAAAAGCTCTTCAGAGCGACCTTGTAATGTGTGCAGCGCTACTGCCTACCACCATACATGTGCTCAACCATCTACAAGATACCCAAAAATCATAATTGATGATCTGCAGATTAAAATAACATGTAGTTTGGACTGTTCGAAGAGGATTATTTAAAATTATTTCATTTTCACTGATTATGTATATTTTATTATGTGTACAATAAATTTTTTGTAAAAATAAATCTGTTTTATTTCATTTATAGGCCACCCTGCATTATATAACAAATGTATTCTAAATAAAAATGCTTGCATTTAAGAATAAATCAAAAAATTATACGTAACAATATATTTCTGGTGGTTGAAACATGTTACCAGTGTGCTCTAGTGGGTGATACTAAAAATAAATGAACAGTAGATATGGCATGGCATGGAAGGTGTTGAGCGAAGACGAGTAATTGACCTATTAAACAACCAATAAAAAAATTTCACAGGGTCAGTTGTGGTAGGACATCTGAAAATGTAAGTTTCTTTAGAAATAATTTTTAATAATTATTTATAAATTTCTAAAATACATTTTGAATAAATTTTTAAGATTTTTCATAATTTTTTTATGTTTTTATTTTTGGGATTTTTTAGAATATTGTTTGATTAAAGGTCACCAGGATCAACATCAAAGGTCAGGGTCTCTGACATCTAACATGGGTGATGAGATGGGCACTGGTTGACCTGGCAATGGCCTGTAATGTCAGGAGCTTACTCGATCCACCTGTCATCGAACCTCGTACCTCCTGCATGTATATCTTTAAAGATATATATATATATATATGATTTTTTTTCAAACTTTTAAACTTGTTTGCATTGGGGGGGGGGGGGTTATAATTTTTCTGCAGTATTTATGATTTTTTGGGTTAAAGATTGACATGTGCGATGTGGTGTTCCCTCGAGACCATTTGTCCCGCAACTACTAGCAGTTCGCCCGCTGTGCACATGAGGTGCAGTGCAACACGCCAAGAGCATTCTGAATGTGTGCATGTGCGGTGCAATGCATCTGTGTGTCTTGTTTTGTATATATTGTTGTTTACCTTTGCCATGGCCTTTATATAATTTTATTTCTATATTTATATGTGCAACGCTAACCTGTTATTATCGAGTGTAGTGTTTGTTTCATCTTTTGGCATACTACATGATTGTGGTAGCGTTATTTACATATTAAATTTTCATGGCCTTTTTAAATTGATATCTCGGGTTAGTGTGTGCTATTTTTTTTAAGTCATTTAATACATTAAATGTAACAAATGAAGGACTAGGTGCAAGACATGCTCTCCTTGAAATCACCCATCAATTTAAGTTATATGCTATGTAAACAGTAAACAGCATAAGTGCCAACATAAATTTATATTTTTGTGAATTGTGTATTTTTAATAAAAATTATTGTTTTATTGTGAATCCTCACATTATCAGCATTGCACATGCCCATTAGGTTTCATTGAACATCATAGTTTTTATATAATTTTTTTTTCATGTACATGCAGAAAGCCTCAGCCACTCAGAGAGCTCCACGCCAACCCTCAGTCAGTAGTGTCTTAGTCATCTCGTGGGGTGGGCATCGCACACGATCTCTCCAGGTCTATGTTACCTAGAGCCATCATGTAGAGTCAATAGCTATTTTTCTTAGTATACTGGAACCTTTTTAAAGTAACTTAAGCCAGAGAGAGAGAGCGCCACCCCGCAATTTGGTCCGTATTGTAAACGGCCGGGGCATAACTTTTCATTAAAACTGTGTAGTGAAGGCATTTGCACCAGTTTTTCAGTGTAAGTGTTCTCCCACCTGAACAGAGGTCTTTTATATCAGTGCCTCCTCGGAGGGTCTCAGAGAATAAATCGTCATATTGAAATGAGTATCACATACATATTTATTTTCTTGGTCACATTTCGACCACGATACCTATTTACATGACATAATATGAACGTTTTCTAACATTTAATAAGGATGTTGCGATGGCCTGCCACAATCTTATGGGAGGGAAGTATGCGTTGAGGAAGGCTGACATTCCTCACTAGACTAAGTAATGTGGATAATAGTAAACAGTAACATCATTATCATCATCGGACACGGGGCATCAAGGACGGCCAAGTGGGCCGGCGACTCCACGACATGCACATCTGCCATGCTCACAGTACTGGTGCTCTAACCTGGTAACCTCGACGAACCCATCCCATCATTACCAACCTCATGTCCTCTTATGTACCAAACCTGTAAGACATCAAATTGTGCCGAACATCGGACTTTTCACACCCGTCAACCAGACCATCATTTCCCCGCACTTTTTATTACATTCCCACCGGGCAAACATAATCCTTTTTCCGGGATATTAAATTGATAAGCCGTCAAATGGTGCCCATCTATGTGGCTTTTCACACCTGCAAACTATACCATCATTTTTCTGGCAACCTAGTCATTCCAGAGCTAACCTACTTGTATCGCATGATGTGCACAAGTCGCCTGCATTTTCACTCCCACATCAGATGGTTATCAATGTAACACCAACTCCTTCATCAAGAGTTTCCCCATGTATTGTGACTCCATCAAGAGTATTTTTCCATGTCTTTGCCTTTCCAATGTTTTCCCAGCGTTTCATGTTTAGTGATCACGTATGTTACATGCATTCATGAGTTAAGGACAATTGAAACAGTCGGTTCACATATTTTGCCACTGGCAAAAATTTTCCCTTGTCATTTGAATAGTTCCATGCTTTTTCTTGACAACTAAGGGCCAGGAAAAACCAGTACAATGACATTGGAAGTTTTGGCACCAGAATCGCCATTTTTACACCAGCAACAAGGAGAAGCTGGTATCTTGGGCCGGCGATCGCCTCATCGATCGTCACAGAGCACGTTATGTCAGTCGTTCCCACCATAATCTCGGGGAAGTCCACCATCGAGGGGAGCATGCAACTTGCCACCCCTCTCTAACCCACACCACTTGGCAGGAACACCACTTCCGTGTCACGTTGTGAGGGTGACAACCGTGAGTTGTGAGTCCATGTGGCCCGAAGGACAACAACAACATGGACTTTGTGATGGCCTCTTCTCTGCATCAACCACATTGCACAAATGACCTGGGTCATCTGGACTGGCAAAGTGTGAACGGTAGTTCCACATCATTGTGCATGGAATGTTTGTGTCCTATGCCGACATCAGATGCATTTTCCTTGTATTTTCTGAGGTGCAACAACTGCATCTGTAATGATCCTGCTGCAGCTTGTCAACTGCAAGCAGAAGTGTGAAACATTTGAATGCAGAAATTTCTGAAGAAGCAATGGGACATACCATAACAGGCTTAATGGATGATGTGGGTGTGTGCGCTGCACGAGACCTTAACAGGTCTGTGGCTTTGTCAGTCCTGTTTGTGTGCCTGCACTCTGCACATGTGCCAGCTATCAAACCATCCATTGACATCCACCAACGAACTTTCGGCGTAACTTAAGAAATTGCCCAAATTATAGTTGGTGCAATGTAATCGGAAACGAAAGACTCACATGCATTCGGTGTCTCCGACTGTAACATGAGCAGTGTGTATCATCTCAAGAACATGCAACACTCCAGGTAAAACGTTTAATCGATTGTGTCCATTTCAGTAATGATGCACTGGCCACAAACTCCAACCAACTTGGTAACATTGGAGTAGAACCACCTGTGGTGAACATCTTGACAACAGCAAAATCTCAACATCAAACTTGCACCAGAATAGGAAGTGACTTCATCAACTACACGCCATGAGGAGGAAATGCGCACAAACCATATGTGGCATCAGGAAAACAGTGTGCACTACAGCTGTCATTGCCATGCCCACCTATAGCCGCGTACACGGGGTAAAAGCATTCACCATACTTCCTGCCCACTTCGCACTGTTTCTTCAAGCATCAAGGGTTCCAGCAGACAATGAGACAGTTATACCTTTCATGCCATATATTCCAGAGGGACACAGTAATACTAACATCTTCAAAACAACAACAGCACGAATCCAGTCACTTCCAACATATTCCAGTACAGCAAGTGAGGATCCAGTCGCATTCCTAAGGGATCGTGAAAATCGGCTCAGAAGCTATGGTGTCGATGTAAATGATTGGCCCAGCAGCATAGGTGAATGCCTAGGAAGCAATGCCAAGTTGTGGTGGAGAAGAGTAACCCAATATGGCATTACCTGGGTGGAGTTCCACAGTGCATTCATATGCTGCTTTGCCGGCACATTTACATCACTACAAGCACACAGTCGTGTGATTTTGGAGGAAGAAGAGGAAGAGACCTTATATAATTCTGTGACACAAAATCAGATTCGTTGTGACATATTATCTGGAGTTATCATTGAATGACATTTTTGAGGTGGTTCCAAGCACCACACAAGTGGAATACCACGCTGCCTTAGCACCCATCTACCATGCCATCGAGAGTGACTTGATTCAAATGGTAATTGTGCTTGACTCGATATTCCAGACCAACCACGCTGCGATCATAACAACGCACATCTGCATCGGAGAAGTGGACATTTCAAGAATCGGGACAATGCAGCGAGTGAAAAGGTTCAAACAGTGACCATTCCGAAAACATCAACAAATAACATCAAAACCACAGCTTCAACCGAACAACACATTGTAAACACCATTACTCCGCGCCCATCATTCAGCAGCAGAACACCCCCACACCCATGTCGGTGTGGTGGGAAACTTTGGAACAATGAATGTCCCACCAGGGTAAGTTCAACAGCCACGGACGAGAAAACCAAACAATGTTGGGATACGACCAGCCTGACGTCACCTGCCCCAGAGCAACAGTAACTGACCTGACACTGCAACAGATTCTCTTATCACAGATCATCAGACCAACCCCTGGATTCATTCGGATCTCCGTCCTCATCAACACCTCAGCATCCCAAAACTTCGTTCGGACAGAGTTCATTAATTCCAGCGCCATACGACCCACACAAAAAACAGTTCAACTCGCTACTCGTCACCACACCGGCGAGATAGCAGGTGAAGCCAAAATAACAGTGCGCATAAGGGATATTGAAACTGTTACTACCATGTGTGTGTGTCAGATGACATCAGGAGAGATGTCATACTAGGAGTGCCATGGCTCACAGAACAGAACACCATGGTCTAACCAGCAGCATAACGCATTCACATTAGCCAGAATGAGCACGGCAAGGTGTACTACATTGACCCCCGACCAGGTGGGGCTGTGCTTGAAGTAAAGCTGGATGAACCGGACCAATCTGATCCGCCGGAATTCCGAGATGCTATGCAGCGCTTCCTAAATGAGTGCCAAGATGTTTTTACAGCAGCCGACCCACTACGATGCACTGCTATGGCCGAGCATGTCATTCCACTCACCACAGAAACGCCGGTATATTACAGCCTGCACAACTATTATCCATACCAGGGCTGCTTCATCAAAGAGCAGATGTTATAGATGTTACAAGAGGATATCATAGAACCGACAGAAAGCGAATTCAACTCGACCATCACCTTGGCACTAAAGAAGGATCGGTCGTAGCATTTCTGTGTCGACTTCTGCCGGTTGAATTTGGTTACAATAATTGCACCACCACCTTACATTCATGTGAAAGACGCACAAATTAGTTAGGGTGTGCTAAAGGCATGACAACCACTGATCTCTGCAGTGAATAATGCAGGTGCTAGTTCGCCCAGAAGACCGACACAAGACCATCTTTACTGCACCCAATGGCAGATATTTCCAATTTTGCGGTATGCTGTTCTGCCTAAAATGTGCTCCCTCAACCTTCCATTCAATGATGGTAATGGTGCTGGATGGGCTGAGTGGCGAATTCGCCCTTGCCTACCTCGAAGACATGATCGTCCATCTCACAATAAACGAGCTAAACTGTGCAAATCGCAAGTGTCATATTGGGAAGGTAAATATCCAGTTCCTGGTACACATTGTGAACGACCACGGTAGCCGCCCAGTGGAAACCAGCTAAGCCTCACGGAAGACCACTCCATCCCCCCACTCGCAAATAGCTAAAAAAAATTTTTGGCTTAGTTAACTTGCTAAGAAAATGTATTGCATAATTTGCCATCATTACAGTACCACTCACAGAGCCCATGTCCCCGAATTTACATTTCAAGTGGACCACTACACAGCAGACTCGCTTTGAAGAAATGAAGTGCTTGTTCTGGGAATGCCCAGCCTAGCAACGCATGACCCCACACGCCACTTGTACGTACAACAGATGCAATTCAAAAGGGGCTAGGCACTTTTTTGTTCCTGATCGTTGATGATGGTACACACCAGATAATCGAATTCATTTGTGCAAAATTCGGTGGTGTCAAATGGCGGCACGACCCCAATGAGCATCAGCATCTCGCCATTGTGTAGAGTTTCAAGAAATACAGGCAGTTACTTGAACATCAGCGCTTCAAACTGCGGACTGACAGCCACTGTTTGCTATGGCTACACAGCATGAGAGAGAGAGAGAGAGAGAGAGAGAGAGAGAGAGTCGCAGCAAACTTCATGCTGGGCACTCTTACTCCAGTCATATGATTTCGAAGTGCATCACGTTGCAGACGAGGAGAATCAGCTGGCTGACCACCTCTCCCATTCTCCAGGCAAAGCAGTGGCATGTGACGAAGAGGAGTGGAAAGATATACTCCCCACTCCCCACCACACAGTACATCAACAACCACAACAATCCAATGTAACAACATCACAGTGCTACCAGCCATGCCCACACTGTCATCAATATGTGAAAACATAATTAGTGCACACGTGAATCATCCTGTTTGGGAAAATTTGCGCTTAGCAGGCAGTGGATAGTTAACATGTGGTAAATAATAATTATTGCATGGAATCACGTGCAACAAGTGATGTGTGGCGTGTATTGATACACGTCCACGACAGCAAGCTCTCCGGCCATCCAGGCGCCGAGCAGACACGTACGTATGTGCTAAAATATTTCTACTGGCCCGGCATATCAGTACACATGAGAACATTTGTCCGTATATGTGTCACATGCAATCGAAGAGCCATCGAACCGATGGCCAACAGCAACAACTACAAGAGCCCACAGAGCCATTCCAAAGAGTTGTGTTGGAACTCATGTGACCGCACTTGTGCACACCGACAGGGAAGAGATTCATTGTGGTTGTGACAGCCCTGTTTTCCCGTTGGGTAGAGGCTTACCCCATTTCGAGTGCACTGGCTCGCACACTTGGCAAAGTATTGGAAAGTGAGTTTTTCGCCCACAGGGGTATCCACATGTATTGTTGAGCGACAACGGCAGCCCGTTCACTGGTCATGTATGGCGAGATTTCTGTACGAGATGGGGCATTTGTCACCACATGGCGGCAGTGTATCATCAATGTGCCAATCCAACCGAGAGATTCAATCAGGGGCTCAAAACTCAGCGGTGTCTGCACATGAGTGACAATCATACATCCCGGGCGGAACACTTGCTTGCAGCTCTCTTCACGTTGTGCACCCAGACTAACCAGGCCACAGACACGACACCGGCTCAGCTGTTGCAAGGTCACAAGCTCCCCCTCCACGAAAAGTTCACGAGTGAGGCACGGGAGAGCACCACCCGTCAAGCAGGTGAAGGCAGCCGGCAGGGGAGAGAGAGACAGAGAGAGATAAATGGAGGAAGTAAGACAGAATCAGCGCCGTTACTCTGCACAATGGGTGCTTCAGTCCCCCCGACCTACACCACAGCTCCAGGCCGACCAGATTGTTTACATGTGAACACACTTACAATCAACTGGCTAAAACGGATTTTGTGCTAGTTTTACCACGAAGTGGAGTGGCCCGCATACCATACTGCAATCATTAGGCAACACTTGCAATAAAGTCCGCCTCAGTCGCTGCAGGACAGCAACTTTTCATCGCGATGTGCTGCGTCTCTCCAGTATCGGCGTCACGATGCCCAGTGTCGAACCGCCCCCACCAGGAGGCGATATAAGTGGACAACCATAGTGCCACCCACCGATGTTGAAATTTTGGCACCACAAAATCAGAGTTGCATGATGCCAAGCTGGATCATCCGATACCACAGCATCCACAGGGAGCCTAGCTGGTGTTGCAACTACTGTTGACTACAGTTAGCAGACCATCATCACAACATCAGCAGCTACAACACGAGATCTCACCGACAGCACAACAGGTGGGTCATCTGAGGATGTCAATGATCACCATATGATGTTCCAGTGCCATCATTGGGTCCATTGGCCTCTGGGTCGGCCACACCTGATAAGCATGATCATCCCGACCCATGCTGCAGACGATGCAGCCATCATCTACCCAGCACATGCAGTAGCAACAGTGACGAGACAGAAGTTAAGGATCACTGCTCCCCCCCCCCTTTTCATTCCAAGCGGGCTCGTACAACACGACATGCCACGTGCACAGTCTGTGGGCACACAGCACTGCCCAAGGCAGCCATCACAGCACCACCATCATCGCAGGACCAGCCACCCCAGTGACATTAATCAACAGAGGGAATCAGCTGATACAACTTGCGACTATGTTACAATCTTCGCCCGCCGGCCAAATACTGTAGCTGAATCAAGGAGAGTCGCAAGAGCAAACAGTCTTCAGATTGATGTGTGCTATGTGATGTACCCACGAGACCATTCGTCCCGCGACCTCCAGCAGTTCACCCATCGTCCACTAGAGGGCAGTGAAACTCAGCGAGAGTGTACTATGTGTGTGCATGTGCTGTGCAGTGCTTCAGTGTGTTTTGTTTTGTATATATGTATGTTTTCCTTTGCCAAGATGTTTTTGTTATTTTATTTTTATCTTTATAAATGCAGTGCTAACCTGTTAATATTGAGTGTAGTGTTTGTTTCATCATGTGACATACCACATGCGTGTGGAAATTTTATTTGTATATGAAATTTAAATGGCCTTTTAAAATTTATATCTCAGTGCAGTGTGTGTTATTTTATTTTGAAAGTGTTTTGTATAGTGTTCATTGTCAAAGTTATTCATTAGTAATTATGTTGGCCTATGTATGCCGAATGGGACAGACGTGCTGGTGGTGTGTCCATTTGCATATGTATGAATATTTCTGTGCTGTCAGAGCTATGCAGGTGCCTGTATCGATATGGAGTGCTTGCAGCCATTAAAGTAGCGCACAATGACTGTTGATAACGGCGACAGCGGCCTGCCAGCCGAGTCAGCAGTGCTGCCGGCCTGGAAGCAGTGGTAAGTGGTTGGACAGCCTAAGTTCTGACACAGAATAATGTAGAATACACAGTAAAACTGAAGACTCAAGGCTACAGAAGTGAAACATGCGTGCATGGAAAGTTTTTGTGCCTCGTGCACAATTCCAAAGATACTATGTTACGTTTTTTATAATTGAGTGACTTTGCGATAGAGTCACTTTGTTAATAAGTGGACTTTCTGATTTGAGTGACTATTTATATATGTGTCCTAGTGATTGAGTGACTTTGTGTAGCACTTTGTTGCTTTATATTTGAAGTGTGAGTGAATGACCAAACTGCGACAATGAATGAAACGGAGTTGTGGACTCGTTTCACTGAAGAGCCTGCGAAATGGCACGGCAGCTAGTAATCGCCCTTTATGGGGCTGGTTTGTAGTATAAGAAAACAAGACTGGTACATATTCAGAGATTATTGCTAAAGACACAAAGAAGTGCATTACTAGCCATAACAAATGTCTGCAAGACAACATCAACTGAAACACTACAGGTGATCGCTGGAGTAATCCCACTGGATTTGCTTGTAGATGAACAAAGACAGCTAAAGCCAAAAACTCAAGGAAGATCTGCAACTAAGATCATGAAGAAAGAAGCCAGAAGAGTTACACTATCCCTCTGGCAGGAAAGATGGGACAATTCGGAGAAAGGCCGAGTCACTTATAGAACCTTTCCAAACATAACGGAAAGATATAACCAGCACTGAATTGTTACAGATTATCATCTCTCACAATTACTAACTGGACATGGAAACTATAATGCGAAATTACATCGATTTAATTTAGTTGACGCTCCCTTCTTCCGAATCTGTCAGGTAGAAGATACTGCCTAACATGTACTTCGAGAATGTCCAATAATAGAAGATATAAATATTGAACTTTTTAGTAAGCTTGAAACAGAGGAAAATTAAATAGATCTTAGAAATATCATTGAAGATAGAAAAACTGCCAAGATAATGGAAGAGTTTGCAAGAAAGATAAGCAAACATCTGGAAGAACTCGAAGAATGTATTCGAGAAAATCCACAAGAGTTTGTGAATGATCCTCCATAGATATATAAAGGTTTCCATTACCTCATTAAAGAAAAAATTGTTATACTGGAAGTGATGCTGTAAAACCGCTATAAAAGCATTTCGGTGGGACTGGCCCCACCACACAGCTTGGGTGTTCCCAATGCTCATAGTCTATAACTTAGAAAGGAAACATCAGAAGGCGACGGATGAGTTTGGAGACCTTGCCTCCCACTCGGAAAAACCCTAAAAGACATAATGAAGATCGAAGCAACGAACAAAGGACACGAGAAATCGGAATAGTAATGACCAAGGCAAGTGAATATGAAACGAATCAGGATGCTGAAGACTTAGGCAATGTATAAGGAGAAAGAGTAATATTATGACAAGGTTCCAGACTAAAGGACCGGACTACAATGTGTGTGTGTATGTATATATATATACACACACATATATATCAAATCCAGCCATCAGATTTGGTACTGCCAGCAGAGGGGGGGCCTGTGGACTCCTTTTCGATACCCCTCCACAGTTATCTGGTCCTTTAGTCTGGAACCTTGTCAAAATTTTACTCTTTCTCCTTATACGCTGCCTAAGTGTGTGTATATATATATAATCTAAAGTAGTAGTAGTTTAGTGCCACAATATAAGCATAATTTAATCATCACTAGAGTACAATGTCAAGAAATTGGCAACCAAACTGCTAGAGGAGTCGGGGTGGAATGCAGGGAAACCATGCCACTCTCACCTTCCAGGCAACTTGTTGTAGATAGTTGTAATATTATACTAAATTGTAATTAATAAAGGCTGTAATGAGCAAATAAAGTAATCAAATAAAATAAAACAATGAAAAAAGGAACATCCCATACCCCTGTTCTACCCAGAAAGGGCACAGGTACAGGGGTGATAAGAAAATGTGCGGCAGGACTTTGGCTGGCCATGAGAAAAAAAGTAATTATGAAGGGTTATGATTCGTATTGTCATGCACAATGTCCAACATCAGATAATAATGAAGCGCTTACATAATTATTACAGAGCATTGTTTTCTGGTGTATTTTCATGCGGAACTCAAACATTAAATGCTTGCACATACAACACATTATTCATAAATATTTATTTCATAATTAGCCAGTATTGTGTCCAGTAGTTTTTTTAGTATTGTCCAGTGTTTTGTACCTGAGAAGTCATAGATGAACATGAGCCATAGATGAAAATACATAATCTAACTACCACCTGGCGGGTTTTTGTTAGTGATATGTATTTTTAAGTTGAACGCCACTTACTTGCCAGTAATTTGAGATATTAAATGTAACAAACCATGGGCTAGGAGCAAGACACGCTCTCCTTGAAATCACACATAATTTTATGTTATATGCTACTGAAACAGTAATAGGCATGAGAGCCAAATATTTGTATATTTTTTTGAATTGAGTATTTTTAATAAAAACTATAGCATTGCACATGCCAATTCTATTTCATTGATCATCATGGTTTTTATATAATTGTTGTTTTTTTTCACATATGCACAGGAAAGCTCAGCCACTTAGAGAGCTCTGCAGCAGCCCTCAGTTAGTAGCATCTTGGTCATCTCGTGGGGTGGACATCGTGCCGACCTCTACGGGTCTGCATCATCTAAGAGCCATTATGTAGAGTCAATAGCTATTTTTCTTAGTATACCGGAACCTTTTTAATGTAACTTAACCCAGTGAGAGCGCCACCCCACAACCTGGTCCGTATTGTACACCACCAGGACGTAACTTTTCATTAAAACCAATTAGCCATTCGTGCCAATTTTTCACTGTAAGTGTTCTTCCATTTGAATGGAGATATTTTGTGTCATTGCTTCCTTGGAGAGTCTCAGCTTATAAATCGTCATGTTGAAATGAGTATCATGTAAGTATTTATTTTCATGGTCGCATCTCTACCACATAACCTGTTTTAATGACTTAGTACATCATTTTTCTAACTTTTAATAAGGCATTGAGATGGCATGCAACAATCGCATGGGAGTGAAGTATGTATTGAGGAAGGCTGGCTTTCCTCCCTAGACCAGGCAATGTGGACAATAGTGAACAGCAACATCATCATCATTGGATGCTGGACATCAGGGCCAGCCATGTGACCCAGCGAGACCAAGACCTGCACATCTCTCATGCTCACAGAACTGGCACCCTAATCTGGTAACCTTGACGATCCCATCCCACTAGAGCCAACCTCATATCCTCTGATGTACTAAACCCATAAGACATCAAGGTAATCCAAAGTCATAGTTACAGGTTCAAGGTCAAGGTCACTGGTAAATGTTAAAGGTCACCTGGATATAAGGTGTGGGTTAGATGACCAGAATGACAGAGCATGATGGCAGTTCCGGCTCCAGACCCCCAGCCCCTTACCACAAAGTCCCCCAAATCATTCTACTAAGGGGATTTCTGTATGTATTTTTCAGAGGTAATACAGACGAATACAGTGAACACAAATTATACTACTGTGAACAACTTACAACGCAAAATGGAACCAGTAGCTAAGAAGGTTATTGCGGTAAGTTAATTTTTCAATATAACCTCTTAATAATCTTTGGCATCAGATATTCATAACATTATATACGACACCTTTCTGCCACCTTTACATCCAGCATAGAAAAAAACACATGTTTATGTATTATCCTAAGAAGATATACCGAAATATGTTGTATTTTACTAAGGATGTCAATAAGGACAGTAGGTCTTGTACTGTTAAGATAGTTGATATAGAAGAGAGTTAAATTTTGTTGTCGTTTTTGTACCGTTTTGGTCTGCAAGGAATAACCGAGAAAGCAGGTAGTGGTTTGTTGGAAATGTGTTTCTTCAGGAAGTAGCATACTCAAAAGGAAATTGGTGACATTGACCCTCGTGATATAATATGTTGGAAGACTTTTCCAGTTCATGTAGGGAATGCCGATAATACTGCTGTTATTAGTGTATTTGGTAAGGCTTCCATGTTTTCGCGTAAGAAGATAAAGTTTGAAATTGGTGATGAGATTTTGTTGTATCGCAAGCAAGTTGGAACGACTGGTGACATGCATATTCATAGTCATGCTGGATTGTATTTTAATCTATAATAAATCTTTTTTGCCGTAATAATAGTTTTATGTTTTGTTATTGCTTCTGTTCCTTTTTTGTTGATTGGCCCATTTATTCGTAGTAGGATGTTGGTGGTATTATAAAGTATATATCGTTTGTGCCATAAAGGAAGTCTGACTAACTTACCTGCCATTACGCAATGTACACGATGTACTTACTAGCCACACGTGATACATCTTACATTTTATAGGAGGGAATGTAACAAATGTAAGTTGGAGTAAATCAGGGGAAAGTGGAAACAACAAAAATCGAAGATTTAAATTTTAATATTTGATGTTATTTTATGAGGGATTTCTGATTCAGGTTTCATATTTTAACACAAAACAACAATATTTTAGGCAAAAAATAAAAATCAAATAAATTTTAACCATTATTTTCCTTTGTATGTACATTTTTTAGATGTGTGTCATTAAAAAATTTTTATTATTACAAGATTCCAAAGACAAAGAATAGGTTTTTCACATTTTCTGTGTTAAATTTGTACAAGATAGCACTGTTAATCTCTGTTTAAATATATATTCTTAAAAGTGTTTATGTTTGATCAGGAATGTGACTACAGAATAATTGTTTCCCATAAGAATTAAAAAATATCCTTAAAACCGCAATACTTGAACATATTTAATCAAATATTTTTACCAGTTCTCAACAGTTTCTAGGCCGACCCTTTTACTTGAAACTGTGTAGTATACAACATTGCAAAGATTCTTGAATTGTTGATACTACTCACTAGGGGAAGAAAAATTTTGACCATAAATGTAATTGCAGGAATGTATTTCACTATACACTTAAGGAAAATGGTAGAACATAAACACACTTATGCATAATGGAGAATTTCTGATTGTAATATTGATGAAAAATAATAAAAATATTACACAGATGTATATTTATAGCAATTCCAAAAATACTTGGGTTTTGTAAAAAGTAGTTTACATGCTGCTAGCACATCAAATGCCTGAGTCACAGAGTCACGAGGTTCATGTTGCTTATCAGAGAAGATCAGACGTGGAAGTGTGGCGAGTGAGAATGGCTGTGTGTTATTCAGTTAAATACTGCAGTGCTGTGAGGTAGAAGAGGAAAGCGGAAAGTCTCAACTATATATTTATGAAGGAACAACAACAAGAGTGTATCAGAACAGAAGTGGCGCATGTTCGGAGAGCACAGCACTTTTTTTAAGGACTGTTGAAGCATGTGGTGATGCAGCATTGTCATATCGTACAGTGGTGCGATGGGTGAAAGTGTTCTGTAAAGGTAGAGATGTAATTTAGATCTCCCCAATCCAGCACAACCCAACAGATATTAGAGACCATTGCGCAGCAATGGCAGGGCTTTTGTATTTTAATGCGATACTCTTAGCCATACAGCACTACTGTACCTCGACCGCGCAATCTGTGATGCACACACCCTTTAATTATAGTTGTGCCCAGCACTCTCTTGCATTGAACAAAGCCAATACCCCAATCTAATTCACAAATGTGCATGTGGTTTGGCCAGGGTACTATCCAGACCCCTATTCTGCGACACCACTTTAGATTAATACAGTTCAACACATTACCTTTCTCAGCGAAGGGGATCCCTCCTGATCTCCTCTAGTATACAGAGTTTACCACTACAGTCACCAATCCGACACTATAAATTGGTTATCAGAGAGAACCTCGAGTCGGTCCATACCGAAAGTCCAGGGTACTAATTATTTTCCATGTTATACTGGATTTACATTGGCGCGACAGACGTGATGCGACTAGCGTGATGCGATGGGAGTAATGCTTCACCCAATCACAGACGAGTATTTTGTGATGTCAAAGCGACAGAAATCACGGGCACGAGGGACTTTCTAAATATAAATCATTTCTAATTTCGTCGCATCGCAAGCGCGACAATCTTCAATAAACGAGTATATTTTCTTGCTGTGCGAATTGTGGCAATGTTCAGTTGGTAACATTTGTAATAACATGCGATTATAGTAAATAAAATTAAGACACTGTTTATTTTGGGAAGATAGATGTCGTTCGTAAATTATATAAAACATAGTTATGTCCATACCAATTTTTTCCAATACTACAAAACATAAACATTCATGTGGCTGTTTGTGTTGTAAGTTGTTCTTCTTTTCATTCACATAAACACACAGATGGCATTCTAAAAAAATTTCGTAAGGTTAGCCATGAGTGATCAAAATATTGTTTTTGGTGTCACATCCAGTCACTTGTGGTTTTCTCAGGAGTGAACCGCTCAATAATACATATGATCAACTATCGGGTGAACAGAGGCAGTACTTACGATCTCAAAGCACAAAACTCACTTTCGCCCATCATTACAATACTAAAATGGAAAGAGAGGGATGTGTTCTGTCCCCAGGGTCAATGAAAGTGCTTTACACAATTGCAGGCCAGTTGTGTTCTGAATATGCTCAAGATGAAAAATGTTATAGGGGACAATGTAGTCGACCATATAAAAACTAATCAGAATATAGAGAGAATGCTACCACAGAATTAGTTACTAGTCTTCTTAGTGAAGCGAAGCATGTATTTTTTAATTTTGAATTAGTCATTCTCAGCACTGTGAATAGACAACTTGTAAATACCTCTTCTTTTTTTTTTGTTTTTGCAATCTGCAGTGTTATCTCATACCTGCAGTGTGTAGCAATATAATTCAGCTCCTTGCTTTCTTGCTAGATATGGATCACTGATGGACTACGAATGATGCAGTAATGGAGACAGGCATATGGTATAGAACCATGTGCCAAATTCTGCATTACATTCTAGGTTTCTGCGCATTTGCAGCTCATTAAATACTCTATCAAATTACCAAAATGCAAAAATGACATATTGCTGTACCGCTACTAGAGGTAGGACGAATCGTCACCATGAAAGAAACTAAACCCGGTCGGACAAACCATGCATGAAGCAGCAGTTTAATTAATGAAAGCATCATGGATCGTCTCATCCATAGAAAGCGCTCCCTACACAAGGAGTGAAAGTGATAGGCATTGTGTTGTATGACACCCTTATGATAATCCTGCACCAAGCTGTACCCCACAGAGAGATGATCAATGCAGCCTATTAATGCTACATCTTGAAATGCCGCCTTTGTCCTGTATTCAGGAGAAAGCAATGGCACTTCCTGTCAAAGACTCCCACCATCTTTCATGACAGTGCATGGTGTCACACTGCTAATGCTGTGGTGAATCTCCTGTGTAACTGATGATGGGAGGTTTTTGAACATCCGTCATTCAGCCGACGAGTCTGTGTACGATTACTATCTCTTCCCTAAAATGAATTAACTACTTCGCATAAAGCAGTACGACAAAATAGAAGCCATGATCTCTACCTTAAGGTGGTCATGGTAGGATATTAAGAGAGATGGATGTGGCGACTGTGTACAATGTCTTCGGAACCTTTTGCAGAAGGTGGTAAATATGGATAGAGGCGATTATATTGAAGGAATATAACTGGCCAAGAAGCAAAAGTCAGTTGGTTCACCTGTGCAAATCTGCTTGTACATGAGCAGCCCATAAATGGTTCCCATAATTAGTTAATAATAATTCAAACCTCTGTAATGCACCAGAAGATGCTTGTGGCCCGCATAATAACTGTTGGCTGTTGTATACAGCTGGCCACATCTGGACCACTGTTCGGATAATTTCCATGTAGCAAAATACAATCTGCCCATAAGCAGACCGCTTCTGCATAACCAACTGTACCCCAAGCATGTCAGCACCATCAGTGGGCCATGTGTGGCAGCAGTGGCCCACTGGCTTTCTGCTTCTGGCTGGCTGTAAGTTAACTACATGTCGTCAGGCAACTGTTAGCAAGCCACTTGTGGCCCAACTATTGACCACTTGTAGCCCAGCTATTTGCTACTTACACCCCAACTATTTGCCATTTGTTTCCCATTTAGAAGCAGCTTGCCATATATTTTCAAAGTAAAAAGAAAATTATGTTTCACCCAAATAAAACTAATTCATTTACTACATTCATACATGTTATCTTTAGCATTATTTCACAATTAGTAAATTTCTTTGGAAGAACTGGGAATCGAACTTCACAGTCTAAAATACGAGCTACCATGTTTTCGTGTAAAACTTCTTAAGTAAATCTGAATAACTTTTACACTTACACAAGTTGCATTATTAGCATTGCTACAGACCCAACTAATTTTCGTGTCACAAGTCAATATTGGGATTTCTGTGTTTTGTTATAAATACTAGTACCTAGTTTAGTTTCGGGCTACTTTCAGATGGACTTTAAAAAGCAAAATAATGAATGCTTTTTGCAAGTTTCAAATCTAAAAACTATTCTTTCTTATTATTAGCAATGTCACATAATAACTTTGCTTCATATATTCATGAAATAGAAAAATAAAGTAAATTAATGTATGCTATTTGCTATTGCACAACGACATATACTCGGCATGCCATAAATATCCAATGCAATTATCAGTCATGTGTCCACAGCAGTAACAGTTGGCATGCAATAAAGGTCACATAAGCTTGCTAATAATGTCTCCTCAATAATAAGCAACAAATTGGGGTAAATTACACCCAATCCTAGTGAAGCACATCCAATGAGGGTAAATTATGGTAAATTACACAGTACTTGCACAGGGGATTTTCCTGATGCTGCGTTGGAGTGTGTAGAGTGCAGCGGGCAGGTGATCAGCCCAGCTGTTGTGCTGCTCACCCACACGGAGCCGGAGTTGGGCCTTCAACTCTTGGTTGTGCCGCTCTGTGGGGTTCACGCGAAGGTAATAAACCACAGTCTTAAGATGCCGCACTCCCAAGACAGTACACAACTCCGGCCAATGTTTCCCTGTGAACTGCATTCCATTATCGGTCAGGAGTTATTTTGGGTATCCCCAATGAGCAAAAAATTCGTTTTGAATCACTTCCGCGATTTGCCCTGTTCTTGCGCTGCTAATTGTGTACGCCCTTACCCAATATGAAAAGTTCTCCATCACGACTATTATAAAGTGCTTGCCCCCTGCTGATTTGGGGTATGAACCCCTTGAGATCTAAACACACTGTGTCAAAAGGTTTCCTTGGCTGCCTCGGCTGTTGCTGTTGGTTGCCATCCATTCTGCGTGTTTTGAACATATTGCATTTGTTGCACTTCCTAACCCAGGTATGCATGCAATGGGTTAAACCTGGCCAGAAAAATGTTCCTTTACATTTCTCATGGTCTGCTGAGCCCCGGGGTGTCCCGCTGTCGAACTTGAGTGTGTGTGTGTGAAAACATTCTCCCTGCACGTTACAAGAACGTAGAGCCTCCATGTCGTCGGATCTCGTGGTGAACACGTTTCTACGCGGTCCTCCATTATGCGCCATCCTTCTACATGTTCTTTCTCGTACGTCTTTCACGTTTCCTATGCGAATGTACAGCTTTTCTGCGCCACTACAACTTCTCTATACAGTTCCTACACAAGCTCTTCAGTTTCTAGGATGTTTAATTTATTCACATATGCCTCGGTGAGTGGTTCCTGTGTGACGGATGGCAACACATCTTCCCACTCCACGTCATCGGTTACAGTAATGGTCGGTTTGGAGTTCGTGACAGTGTGTCTGCGAGTTTGTTCTCTCAGCTGGGCATGTGATCGATAGTGAAATCATAGGCCTGTAACAGCAGTGCCCATCGGGTATGTTTGCTTCGAGCTTCGTGCATGCTCTTCAACTATACTAGGTAGTGATTATCTGTTTTGAGAGTGAAACGTCAATATTCTAAATATGGACAGTATTTTCTCACTACCCAGATGACAGCAAGACATTCTTGCTTGTTAACGTCATACCTGAATTCTGCCCTTCCAAGTTTTGCGCTCGCAAAATCGATTACTCTCTCTTCGCCGACATCATTGTATTGGTAAAGTATGGCACCCGGCCCATCTTGGCTGGTGTCAGTCTGCAAGTTCGAGTGGCACACTGCGTCGTATCTTGCGAGTGCGAGGCACATCCGGAATTTTTCCTTGACGTTCTGAAACCCCACACGTATCGCTTCTGTGGAGACAACATATCCATAAGGGGTGTGGTAATTATGGCAAAGTGCTCGATATACTACCGCAGCCAATTAACCGGGCCAAAGAATTTTCGCAACTGTTTCCGAATGCACAGTGCTTGTTGACGATCTATCAGTCTCAACTGTTCGGGGTTTGGCCGGTTGCCTGACTCACTGACAACGTGACCTAGAAAATCCAGATCGGTATTCCCCAGGTGGCATTTGTTAACTGTGCATGTCATACCGTTTATTTATAGCCTCTCCAGTACTAACAAGAGGTAGTGTAAATGCTCTTCCCACTTTTCTGACCAAATCACCACGTCATCCAAGTAGGCCAGTGTGAAATCCCCTACTAAGCTGTCCAGCACCCTAACCATCATGCTCTGAAACGTGGTCGGGGCGCACTTGAGGCGGAAGGGTATAGCGTAGAACTGATATCTCCGACCACCAGGAGCTGTAAAAGCGGTCTTTTCCAGGTCTTCCTGGCATACTGGTATTTGCCAGTAGCCTCTATGTAGGTCGAGTGAAGACATAATTCTGGCTCTTCCCAAAGAACTCAAGACATCATTTACATTGAGATAGGGAGAGGGGGCTTATCATGCTAGACATGACCTGATTGATGGACCTGAAGTCCATGCAAAAACCCCAGATACCATCCTTTTTTGGCGTTAATGTGATGGCCGAGATATACTTGCTTTTGGTTGACTCAATAACCACATCTGCTAGCATTTCTGGAATTTGCTCTTTAATAATGTGGGCTTGATGAGGCAAGTACCTGTGTGGGCTGCTAAAAATAGGTTCCACCTTAGTTAACAGTATTGAATGTTCTGCAACAGTAGTTCAGTGTAATGCATCGTGTTTTGTGAAAACAGTTTTTTTTTTATCTCAAAGATGTTGGAACGTGCCCTGGTGTTCTACTGGGATGTTGTTTTCAAATTCTGCTACCCTAACTGAACTTTCGGTTCTTACTCTGCTATGTGGCTGTTAACATTGTAAACAGTCTGCCTTTCCTTTGTCCCAAAATAAATACGTCGTTCAACTGTGTCTACGATTGTATTTTGCTCCGTTAACCGCAGCACTCATTACCATCATCTGTAATTTCATCTGTAATTATGGCAGTTGATATGGTCTCTAGATCTCTGATTTTAATGTTAACTGTTGCCTGTCCTACTGTGGAATTTGTACACTGTCCTTTTGCGAGCTGTATTACCTGACCGGTTGAGGTTATGTCACTGTTATTAACAAGTCTAGCCTAATAAACACTGTGGGATGCTGCAATGTCTATTAAGGTGTGACACTGTGGGCTGTTTACATGTACAAGTACCCTTATAAATTTTGCACTCTGGCTGCTAACCTTGTTTACTAATGCCTATTTAGGCCTTACAGTTGGGATGTTGTTCTGGGGAGGGGTGACGATCACATCAGGTTGCTTTATCTCTAAAACTCATTTCCATGCTGGTCTTCACTGATGGTAGGCCATCTGTTGTTGTTGTGTGGGTTCCTGGGGACAATGATAGATCTGCCCCAGGCAGTAACGACACGGCACTGGAAGTGGCTGCGATCTGTCCCACATGACGAATCTACTTCCACCTCTATGCGCAGTCACATTTACCATGCTACTGCCTCCTTTCATGATGTACTGAAAACTGTTATTGTTCACCAGTGGCTGTTCCTGTCTTCTGTGTTGATATTCTGGTTGATTCGCTCTGTTCTGTTCCCCATGGTTGTTCCCAACATCGCGAGGCCTGTGGCGCGCCCGAGCACCTCCCGATTTGCATCGCTACATGCACATGCTGCACTCCAGTATGGTGGCGGCACACATAAACACTTCCGGTCCGCTGTTGAGTAACAGGATGAGAGAAGTGCAATACTCAGGGAGGGCAGTCTCGGCGGTGACCTCCAATACCTCACATTGGGATAATTCAGGGCGAAACCACCGCACCAGGTGAATTTATTGATTGATGAAAGCTGTTAGATTTTGCCCTTCCTGCTGCTCTTGCAGAGTCAACTTACTTTGCAGTTGAATGGATCTGAATGTTCCTCCGAATTTGCAACGAAAAGCATGAACAAATTTCACCCATTTCAGGCCGTAATGGTTTCATTGATTTCCACTAGTGCCTCGTCTCACCCTCCAGTTGATTACCCACACAGCCTGGCCACTTATCTTCTGATACCCCGTACTGTTGCATGTGTGTGGTGCAATCGTGGACGAATGCACAGGGATTCTCGTTTAGCTGTCCAGAAAACGTTGGCAACATTTAGAAGCGAGTAGGTGTTGGGCAACTTTTAATTTCTGATATGTTGTTACTAATGGGTGTAGTTTCCCTGGTACTGTTGGTGTTTGGTTGTGCAGTCGTGAGTGGCGTGGATGTTGCAAAATGTTATGTAAGTTTGGTAACATTGTGGGGATAATACAGATTGTACATGAGTGTAGATAAGTATGTAGGCATTGGGGGAACATAGGGTGGGGTTGGTATCTGTGGTAGAGACAGGAATGGAAGGGTAGTCATAGGTGTGGGTTGTGATTCTGGCATGGAAGTCCTGGCTGGTACCACATGCCAGTTATGAACAAGTGGGGTGGCAGGTATGCTCTCCCTCATGGCTGTACAGTCCTGTTAAATGAATTTCTCTCCTTCAACTGTGGTATATTCCCCTTAGGTTTGACATTTGTTATGCACCCTAATTTCGCATGTGATGCATGTTTGGATTCCTTGACTTATTTTTCCCGTGCTCTCCGAACGATCGCATGTTTTCATCTATTGTAGTTCCCCGAAAAATGTGTCCCAGTTACACGTGTTTTTCTGCTTCACCAGTTGGGTGTTGCATTGCCTGCATTCAAACATAAGCCCATTGATGGTTTCCTGCTACCTATTGTTTGACGGCTGCCATTGCCTGGAAAAAGGTAGGTTATGGTTGCAAGAGCAGTGAACAATTTTGGAAAGGATGGTTTTTGGAAATTTTACCTTGCAGGCGCCAGATGTCGCTGTCGCGGCGTTAATGATGATGGTACGGTAGAGCTGAGATCTCTATGATATTCTCGGGGTGCTGCAGGACGATCACCCAGACCAACATTTCCGCGATGCTCTTGTTGCTCACCTTGTTCGGGGCCTCGTTTGTTTTACCTAAACAAGGGGCTCTTCGAGAGGCCCGATCACCGCATGCTATTGCTAATTAATTAAAAAGACTTTGATATGCACAATAAGACTCCCTACATGTGGATTGTTAGGGCCAACCACACGCCCATAAATTCTATACACAAACACTTTGAATACATTGCAGCACACGTGAAAATAAATAAATTCCCCTTTTAAAATTGACATGACACTTGCATACAAAATGGCGTTTTGAAGGGCCCGTGCCCTGAAATGCCTCGCAGCGGCAGAAATAAACTGCACATTTCTGATGCTGCTCCTTCTATATGCATTCCCATGTAGGGCATTGCAGAAGGTATGGTCAGGTATAGTGTTGTCAATGGCAGTAATATGGACGGGGAAAAGTGTGTCGGATACATTGTAGGCATTGGTGGAAAGTATGTGTTGATTGGTACATATGGTAAGGGAGTTGCATTAGGATGGGGTGGAGGCAGCAATGCTGACACTAATGGTTTATGTATCTCTCCGCTCACCACATGTGCATTGTTACCATCTGGATGTTGCTTTCTCTCCTGCAGCTCTGCTGTATATGCGAGGAGTTCCTCCCCTCCTGCAGCCTGTGCAGTAGCTCCCTGTTTCTCGTCGACCCTGCTTGCTACATCTCCTCCTGCTTGCCAATGCAAATTTTGAAAGGTTCTCTCATTACTACCTGTCTAGATATGACATGTCGACAATAAGTCCTGAACTTGTTGCACATATTATATTGGACATCACTGATGTGACAAGTACCACACATAAACATTAACCTGCTTGCTGTCACTTGCTCCTTTTCAATAAGACATTCCCTTTGAAATTTTGTTTTACAGTTCTGACAAAGTAGAATAAATGCTTCTTGCCCGTCACAAATGAGGTTGTCGCAATAATGCAGTGCATGATAATTGGGAGTGTCTGATTCTGTCTTTATTTCTAGCGAATGCATTGATTCATTTTGCAAAGTTCCACCTAACACCACTGTCTCTGCTGTGTGTGGTTGCTCTTGGTTGGTCGCAGCGCAGTTATTTGCTGCCAAGACTGTTCGGCAGTTGCAATGGCAATATTACATACCTCGTTCAAATTTGTCAAAAAAATTCCTGGGCAGTGGTTTTAAGCACTGTAAATAAAGCGGCGTAGGTATTCCTGTTGAGATGGCATGGCTTGCCATGTTTGTATACACAGCCACGTAAGTGGTGCGGATGACTTTTCAGGTATTTGTGCGCGATTCTGAAGGTCATTGCTC
Source organism: Dryococelus australis (assembly GCA_029891345.1). NCBI lineage: Eukaryota > Metazoa > Arthropoda > Insecta > Phasmatodea > Phasmatidae > Dryococelus > Dryococelus australis. The sequence goes on along the minus strand of CM057009.1, from coordinate 305,488,173 downwards.
GGCTGTCTCTGCTCGGGAGCGTGCGGGCGCAGGGGTCAACGAAACAGCGATGCTCAGCTGTCCGCCGGCAGGCAGCACGAGCGGTGAGCGTGGGGAATGAAGGGAAATACTCCTCTCTTTGTTCCTCCCTCCTGTCCTGCTTTACATGCTGCGACTGGTGGGGTTTGAGGAGGTGATGTGGGTGCGCCCTCCATTCCTCTCCTTTTGTCCTGCGTCCAGCCTGGTGGCGGGAGCCCTGGCGTTATACTTGCTGCACCAAGATGGCTGCCTTCTCGTCCTACTCCGCTTTCCCCACAATGGCGGTGAACCAGCTTTTGTGCTCCCTTTTCCCTGTAGAGCACGTGGTCCACTTTTCGGCATCTCCCAGGCTTATGGAAGGCCCATCGATGCTGTAGATGGCATCCTCGATGCTTCTCCTTGTTGCAGGTAGGCGGATAGACAGGGTTAGGATGGCATAGGCGGTCAGATTGATGCGGAAAAATTTGGAAAAGATTGATCGAAACTACATACACAGATTTTAGTGGGAAAATTATTCCCACGGAAGGCCGACAATTTGACGGCTATCATTGCCTGGAAAAGGGTGGTTTGTGGTTACAAGGGCAGTGAACAATTTTGGAAAGGAAGGTTTGTTGGAAATTTTTACCTGGCAGGCACCAGACGTCGCTGTGACGGCATCAAAGATGATGGTGCAGTAGAGCTGAGATCTCCATGATGTTCTCGGGGTGCTGCGGACCGATCACCTGAACCAACATTCCCCAAACTTGTTCGGGGCGTCGTTTGTTTGCTAAACAAGGGGCTCTTCAGGTGGCCCGATCGCCACATGGTATTGCAAATTAATTAAACAGATATTTATTTTTACAATCAAACTCCCTACATGTGGATTGTTAGGGCCAACCAAATGCCCATAAATGCTATACACGAACACTTTGAATATGTTGCAGCACACATGAAAATAAATAATTACCCTTTTAAAATTGACATGACACTTGCATAGATAATGGTGTGTTGAAGGGCCCGTGCCCTGAAATGCCTCGCGGTGGCCGAAATAAACTGCACTGGTCAGTTCACGCTATTTATTCATTGAAGTTACAGATCCCTCCAGGAGAACAACTGACATACATTTGCGCACTTTTGCCTGTGGCGAAGACTACACTCATTAAATAGTTCTTTAGTTAAATGAAAACTATTTGTGCTCTTAAAATTATACACTCCTCAAGCGATGCAAGTTCTGAGGAGGCGAGGGGAAGTGACCCGGATGGCAGAAAACCCAAAGGTTCCAAAATATTACACTATTGATGATCGATTACCGGTGATGAAAAAGTCGAGGGCCGTCCAGGCGGGAAAACATGACAGTAGTCTCACACACGACCTTCCCCTATTGGTGCGACTTGCTGACTAAATTCTCGCCATGATGCGAGGACTAGCGAGTGGAGGCCCGTGCGCCATGGAGGGATCTACTTACACACATGGAAGAATTTTACTGTTAAACTATGCGAAAAGATACTCAAGACACTGCAGAAATAAATGAAACAAACATACTTTTAGACCTGTCTTGCTAATATGATGGAATGTAGTGGGCAAAACACTGATGGGGGTGAAAATAAACTTATATCGAAACACAACAATTGCAAAAACAATAACAACTAGAAGCTGAGGGTTTCCATACATGTCATATTTATTGACTGAGCATATGTCATTCTGTGTCCAGAAATTACCTCAGATTGTTTAAAATCACTTTCTATGCATGATAATGTATTTATATATCCCTCAGATCGTGTCTCGGGCTGCTGAGAACACATGGCGCTGCACCACTTACACTTTGCTACACCTGCCCTACATTGCACTCTCTGGCACCCCTCCTGCACTGCACGTCACTACTCACAATTCGATGTCGATCACATGTCGAGTGCGGGTGCATGCTGCACTGGGTATCAGTCGGTGTGACAAACGGTTTAAGGTGGGGAGCGACACACGTCATGTTCATGCTCTCAGTGTGGTACCAGTTGTTACACTGTAAACAATTTAGTAAAAGTGTGCCTTGACCTGTACAGAGAAAGTCGTGACACCAGTTGATTTGATTATTGTCCGAAAAGTTTATGTTGTGTTTCTGTTATTGTAAATCTGGCACTAAGTTTTGTCTATTGTCACTCTCGTGGTTGACCACGGTGCGGATGTTCGTTGGGCTGGACTGTCGTTCGCATTTGCAGTACATTGTACCCCGCTCGTACTTCCGAATGAGATACTGCGGAAATAGATGGAGGCAGTGAGGACATAGCAATGCCAGTGCGTAGCTAAAGGTCCGGCCAGCCATGTTGTGTTTACAAACAACTCCACGTGGTCGCAAAAGAACCGACATGGGAGCATGGTATGTGGGAGTGCGGCTGGGAGCGGGTGGCACTAGGTATGGTGCAGGTGACATCACGATGCAGCAATCCCTGCAGTGCGGCACGTGGCAGGGGTCAGCTGATCGGCAACGAGGTCGGGAGTGTGGAAGTGCAGCTTGTTCCTCCCTCCTTTCATTTCTCCTTCTCCTCTTATGTGGTGCATCATAGGCAGAGGGGAAGATCTCGCAGCCCCTTTGTCCTGGTGCTGGCGCCTGGGTGGTGCGACGTGGCTGATGTCACAGCGCTCCAAAATTGCCACTGCCTGCTTCCATTCATGTTTTTACCATGTTGTTGCTGCAAATGTGGCGTCCTTCAAGTCTTCGCGCACTTTCTCACCCTGACCACATGCTTTGTTTGCCGGCATCTTGGGGTATTGGGACGGTATCCCAAGGCTCCAGTTGCTACTGTAGTTCTTCTCGACGTCCCATTGTGGCAGGTGATGGTCAGGAAAAGCGGGGAGCTTCTGGAAGGAGTTTGAAATTTTTGAAAATTAGGAAGAAATTTCGGAAAATAGTTCTAATTGGCCTGATGTTAGGTCAGTTTAAGGTTGGGAGTTTGGGTAGTATATTTACCGTGAATACTTGTTGTAACTCTATTGTGATATCCGGGCCCCAGGCATTGCATGGAGTGCAATGCCATCTTGTAGTGTAGAGCTAACTGCGTCTTCAGGGTCATGTACCGACGGCCAAAGGCAGCATCCTTCCGGTGTTGCTCCTTAAGTAGAAATTATTGCGGTACACATAATATGCATAGGATTCTCGGGGCGATCCACACACCAATAAAGAACACGACGAATAAACACTGAAAATACATGTGAAACACTTTACAAATACTTATGAAGTTGCGGGAAGGAGGTGTCCCACGCCCCTGATGCCTGTAGGTAACCTGAATAAAGACACACACAGTTAATTTGTGTAAATCAGTGGGTTTTATTAAACTCTTCTACTGAGCTTATGTTTGGAATGACATAACCGATGCGGTGCACTACTCAACTGGTGCGCACAAGCACCTGGTAGAGTGCTATCCCTACAGGAGAAGTTTACGACGGCGTGCAAACAGGCTTGGCGAGAGTGAATGGCTTCAAATACCCTCGAGTTGTGATAGCTATAGAGTGTGTGAATTAGTAAGCAAGGTCACAGAACAGGATGAGATGTGTCGCTGAGTCCCTCAAATGCGCCAAAATTGTGTATGCTGAGAGAAGGCAGTTCCGATTCCAAATGAAAACTCCGAGTCCTATCATAAAAGTAAATAAGTCATATGAGTAAAATGAGTAGTCATAAATTTCAGAGAAATAACAGTAGAGTGAGCGAGAGAACCGATACCGATGCAGATTGTTCACGTAAATTGAAAATAAATGATCCGAATTGTTTAGTGACACAAGGCAGTAGCAGTTTTGAAACTCACAAGGTGGATAGTCACAATTCAGTAAATAAGAAGGGTAAAATATTACCAGAACTATCAAAAGATGAATTTATGGAGGTGACGTGAACCATGTTTCAACCCTCAGCCCATTCACCATGCTGTTTGTCAACACACCTCAACTCACACCACCACCATGAGTGCAAACCAGCATACAGCTATGTGTCTCACGTGTGTGTGTGTGTATGTGCCGGTGTTGTAAACAACTGTTTGTTTATATTGTTTTAAGGGCCTTTTTAAATATTAGGTTCAATGTTATGTTGTGTATGTTCAATATATGCAGTGCTTTGTTAGTATTTTTATTTTTCTTTCTGAGTGCCAAGTGTTACAAGTATGTTCGGCACCATGCACAGGTTGCACCCATGCAGCAAGTTAATATTTACATAAAATGCTCGATCGCATGCTTTTGCCAATGTTTATCTTTGTTATTATTATTGCGATTGAGGGTTATGTTGTACGCATAGTGAATAGTGTCTTGTGTTTTATTTTGATACCAATATGTTACCTACCCAAACATGATGTAAGTAGTTAATGTGCTAGCCTTCTGGTGTATTGTTTATAATGTGTTCTAATTTTAAGGTGTTTAATTACAGTAAACTCGGTGTTAACATGACCATCTGCTTGTGTGAAAATGACATTTACAATCACAGCAGATACACTTGAATTGTTGTTGCAGCGCAATATTTCCAATAATATCTTATTTTTCTACAGACATACATTTATATCTTAAACAGTTGCATAACAGTACAGTCAGTAGCAATAATGAACATTTCCATTATTCAGAGATAAGTGTAAGCAAACCAGCTAACATAACTTGTACCATAACATGAAGATTAAGCAGTCATATAAGCTCACTTTCATCTTATTATTATTTAGTAGGTGTTTTATGTATTATTATAACGGTTTTTATGTGTTCAGACATAATAATTTTCTTATGGGATGAGCCTCATGCAATCACACTAGCTTTTTAATACCCCGTACAAGTTGAGGTTAGGTTGTTATGTAAGCAGTAAGCATAAATATAAGTTTCATTTTATATTTTTATCCATGCAATGTTTAGATATATAAGAAAGGGTTTTTATGTTATCATGTGTCATCAGCACTGCAGTCATCCACATCATTAAATTTATTGTGTTAATATTTTTTTAATATCGCGATCATGTGACTTTGAGAATAAGCTTTGGCCAATCAGTGAGCCCCACTCCAACAGCTCAGTACTAGCATCTTTGTCATTTCCCAGAGTAGACGTGCACATCACATCATCCCCAGACCTGCATCTTTTTCAACTTATCCATGTAGAATATAAATAATCATAGTGTAAAATCGGAACCTTGTGTTGTTTTTTTGTCCAGAGAGTGAGCCACTCCACACCCATTACATTTGTACGTAAATGGGACATGAAGCACCGTAATTTCCATGTAGACCTAGACCTTTGTCTGTCAAAGAGCTCTCCTTGCTTAACTGAGTTTATTTCTGCCAGTGCCTCATATGAGGAACAAAGCGGTAAATAAACATGGTTGCTACAAATCGCATATTTTAATTATCATGGCCACATATCGACCGCTTAACCAAGTGCCATGATCTACATGTATAACTTAAGGTGTGAGGTGGCCTACAACAACCTAGAAGATGGGTAACATGCATTTGGGGGGGAGACTTACAGCCCCCACTAGACAAAGCATTTTGGATATTAATTATCAGCTTTGGCAATATTGCAAGTGATGGTGAAACAGTTTAGGAACAGCCACGTGAGCGGTCAACCACACGACCCACACCATAATCTCAGTGCTCTCTAAAGAGGGCTAATGCCCAGCTTGGTTAATTAACCTGCACTCCTGTACACATAAGCATATTTCAAAATGGTCCACCAAAACCAACAGCCGTCAATTGGTACCCCTCTGTGCGGCTTCACACACCTGCCAACATTTCCAAAAAAAATTCCAGTAACCGAACTTCCTGCTTACATCATTTCCATGCTCCAGGATCCCAGATTACCATCAATCGGAACTTTCTGCTTGGATACACACAACCACCAGACCTAACCCACATTTTCCTGGCAAAATGCTTCCATCCAAGCGCCATGAAATACATCCATGTAAGTTTCTGTGTAACTTTATACTCACATGTGACCAAATACGTGCAAACTTAGGCTCCTTTGAAGCTCTGGATTCATGCTCATTCGCTTCTGGCGAACATCCAATTAATTTTCTACCAAAATAACTGAGTGAAAGCCCAGAAACAGCCAAGGAAAATAAAGGAAAACTATTTGGCACCAAAAATCGCCATTGTCTTAGACTGCATCAACTTCAGCCATCTTGGATCAGTATATCACTTCATGGCACGCCAGAAAACATCACATCAGGCGGGCATATTGGACCAGTCCAGTGCTGAGAGGAGAGTAGCAACACCCACCCCCCTCCATCCATGCTACATTGTGCTGGTAGGACCACCCTTTATGCGCCATACACATGGGTGACAGCCACAAGCCATGGAACCACGTGGTCCAGCAGAAGAAACAAGATATCTTCTCCACATCCACCTCACCGTGTTGGCGACTCAGGACAGTTCGATTGGTGGATCACCAAAGGACAACCCAACCCACTTGAATCTGAGCAACGTGTCTACGACCCAATCAACAATCAGACCAATTTTCATTGCACATGTTAGAAAATACCTGCATATGTCACGATTCCGCAACCGTCCATCAAATGCGGCGGGACATAGACAAAATGAACTGGGAAATTTGTAACAACATTCTCACACACATCAGCCTAGGCATGCCCGAGGATGTACGTACGTGATGCCTAAAGCTGCAACAGGTAAAGGGATTTATATGCCCAGTCTGCCCACCAGTATTATGCACATGTTTGCCAGCCCCTAGAGACTTGGCACCAACCACCTCACATCTTAGACAGGTACTTCGGAAATTCGCACATTCCAGCAGATGCGACGGAAATGGAACAGCGACACTAGCCTGCATCAGCTGTAAGTGCATCTTCCACAAGGGGTGCATTACCCCCCAGGAATGTGCGACATTACACAACACCCACGACATCAGATGTGCACCCATAAGAACCCATATCTATGGAACTCATAGCTACGGAGCACTTCGGGCCAGCCAGCATCAAGGCAGAACAGTATGCAGGGATTGCGTACCCATCACAACCATGGTTTCAGAGGGAACTTGGCAGCGAAATCCCACTCTTGACAGTGGAAAACATCATAATGAACACACCACAACTGGTTGGACCAAGCATGCCTGCTTGGTCAACACTGCTCCTGTGGGAAGTGCCGACCGCAACCCACAACACACCTACATCAACAAATTAACCAGAAATCGCCAGGGAACATTAATGCTTCAACTAACTGCACACAATACCAGCTGGGTTCCAATCTTTACCCACATACACAGGTACCGCCAGTGAAGAAATCAGATCCTCTTTGCAAGACTGCAAAAAGCCGACTGAACAGACTAACCGCACTGCATCAGCGAACATTTTTTTTCGGAGATGCAAAGACATGGTGTCATGGCATAGCCCGCTATTGATTTAAGTGGGAAGAATTTTGCTGGAATTTCAAATGCATATTTGCAAACACCTTCACTGCACTCAGAGCATGCAGCCAGGTTATAATGAACGAACAGATGGAGGAATCACTGTATGACTTCGCAACCTACAAAATAAACCTCATAAGAACATACCACCTGAAGCTGTTGTTACGAGATGTGTTGGAAGTCGTCGCAAGTTTGGCTCGACCGGAATATCGTCCTGCCTTGGCACCCACGATACACACTACAAAACAAGAATTTCTACACTAGTATTACTACTGAATGATATCACAACTCAACCACGCTGCGACTGCGAAACTGCATGCCACGACAGTAATCAGACTACAGTGAAAAATTAAAAGTCACGACTCAGGGAACACAGTGACCAAATAACCAGAAACATTGAAATCCACATCACGCCCAATAATAACAAAACAAAATGCAACCAAAGCCAATCGGACCAGTGCTCCTGTGTATGAGCATTTAAGCGGACCAAGACAACCCCTTCACCACTGTTGGTCGTGTGGAGGGCCACATTGGAACAACAAATGTCCGACTTGGGCGGATTTTGCTCCGCAAGAACAGCCACAACAATCACCGCCAGGAAACAGACAGTGGGGATAAGGCAGCCCGCTGCTAACCAACCCAAGTCATCACCAGGACACCCAGAACGGACTCCACAATAGATTTTACTCATGCAAATCATAGGCACAAATAAAAGCTTCATACACATTCTGGTCCAATTTAATAGAACTCCCTGCAAAGCATTAATTGACACAGCTGCATCATATAATTTCGTCTGCACCAATATCATCAACATCATGGAAGTTCGACCAGTACAACAGACCATTCAGCTAGCCACTCATCAGCACACTTGTGAAATTGCCAGCAAAGTAACGATCAAGTCACACATACGCAACATCGAAACTGCCACTAGAGCCTATGTGTTAGGCGACATCGAGAGGATGTCATCCTGGGAATCCCGTGGCTGTCAGATCAAAATATGTTAGTGGAACCAGCTGCACGACATATCCACTTCGGACATAAGGAATGCCGCACCATATACAACTTGGAACCCCGAACAGCTGGGGATGCATCATCCATGGCACTGGATGAATTTGACCATGCGGTACTGCAAGAATACCGTGAGGCCATACAGCGTCTGCAGAATGAAAGGAAGATTGTATTTACAGTGGCCGATTCATTACATCGAACTGCCGTCGCAGAACATGTCATTCCACTCACCACCGACACTCCGCTATGTGATAATCCAAGACTTTACTACCCACATCAAGGCAAAATATCCAAAACCAATTAGTAGAAATACTACAAGAGGGAGTGATCGAGTCATCAGATAGTTCAAAGAATTTAGCAATCACCCTGACACCTAAAAAGTATGGAACATGGCGCTCCTTCATATAATTCTGCCACCTTAACTGATCATGTGCAGCGTGCTGCTGCCATCACATATCTACATCAAATATGCATTGAACACACTGGGGCGTGCAAAGGTCTTAACAACTATCGACCTTTGTAGTGGCTACTGGCAGATTCCAGTGAAACCTGCAGACCACCACATAACTGCATTCACCACCCCCAATGGGCACCATTTTTAGTTTTGTGCCATGCCACTTGGCCTAAAATGTGCCCTGTCGACATTCCAGGCGATGCTGGTGTGTGATCTGGACGGACTCATTGGTGTGCGTGCCCCCGCCTATTTGGATGATGTGATTGTGTGGTCCGAGTTATGGCCCAGCCACATACACCATCTGTCACTTGTTTTCGAGCGCCTGGAAATAAACGGCGAACAGGTAATGTCACATAGGCAAAGAAAACATTCAGTTCCTGAGATACCTGATCAGTGAAAATGGAAGGAAACCCACGTCAGAACAGTTGAACACCATTGAATATTATCCTGTGCCAATAATCCGTAAACAGCTACGAAAATTTTTCGGACTTGTAAATTGGCTTTGAGAATACATCGAAAAATTTTCTATCATCACTGCACCTCTCATGGAGCTTATGTCACCAAACATGTGTTTCAAGTGGCAGAGCGCACATCAACATTGTTTCGAAGAGCTGAAACATAGCTTCCGAGAATGTGCTGCAATGACCCAATACAAAAAGGCCGACACTTATATGTGCATACAGATGCGAGTGAAAGGAGACTAGGCATCGTAGTGTTTCAACTCTCCAGTGACAACACAAACAACAATCAATCACATATCACCTTGACAAAAAGTCATGACAAATACATTGAATTCATTAAAATGAAAACCAATTTCTTTCGATTTATCATAATAGCTTCAACTAGCCCTAAAAAACTATATTGTAACAAAATACTAGAGCATATTACTTTGTAATGACAAAATTTGCTCACAAAAGTCTTTCTATAAAATTACATGAAAATTACATAATATGAATTAACCTACTTACATTGAATTATGTACCAAAAGCACATGCAATTTCGTGTTTCTTATTCTTTCCTTTCATTCTTAATAAAGATTTTTTTCTCTTTTTTCTGACAAACTTTCTCACAATATATTTTACACTTTTCCGAATACTAAATATAACGAGCTAAGCTGTCATGGGACGAACATCACACTAGTGGCTGCTCCCTCGCTCGCCGGGAACTGCCCACGACTTGAGGACCAGCGAAAGCGAGGTGTATCTGCGAGTGCGATGGGAGCTTAATTGCGGCGAGTATCCGCAACTCGGCACATCCCCAGGTGGTGGATAGGGGGTCCCCAGGCTCTGGGGTGGTTTGGAAATAATCAAATACCAGCCCACGAACCAACTGGTCGGTGTGAGAGCACCGCCGTTGTGGACGTCGGGAACCTGGGCAGCTCAGTACGAGATGGCGAAGCGCATCTTCTGGAGGTGGCCCAACGATAAAAGGCGATGAGGGGGATCTCGAGGTGCTGAAAAATGCGAAGTGTAGCGATCCTCACTGCTGGATTCTGCAGGCTGCCGACTGTGGGTGCATGATGAATGGATTGGAATGCATCAAACCTTGGAAGCACCCCGATTTCAGCCTTAACTCCTGGGCCAGCGGATTCGCTGAGAGGTGGGTGGCTCCCCGAAGAACTCTCCCCACCTTCACCTATGGAGTGGAGATCCTGGTATCGGCGCGGAAGGGCGAAGATGGAGTCAGTGTCATGACTGTACTGTCCGGTTTTCCGACGCACTCGATGAGAAGCATCATCCTCAGTTATTGTCGGTACTGCAGTGCTGGTTCGCCTACATGGCACTGTTGAAAGTAGCTCAATTTCAAGGGTGCCCGCGCCCACACAATGACTGGCATCGGCGTGGGGGCTGGTCTGTCCCCCGCAATATACACCAGCTGTGATCTCATTTCATTTTACTCCGCATCAAACCAACAGAAGTCTTTTTTACCGATCTAACAAATACCCTACTTTAACCAGCTGTAATCCAGTTAAAAGGAATTATTTTATCATCCGTAATTGTAGCATAGATTTTCTATGGCCCTCTCTGCTTTGTCTGGTTTGCTATGTTCATCCATCTAGAACCTTATACTTTCGAGGTGTACACATGGCTACAATTGCGGCCATGGCACTTTAACTCTGCTTAGCCGTGATACATGCACCCATTATAATAACTAAACCCGACCTAAGGCATAAAGGGCTTGCCCTGAGACACATCCCATTCTACAACTGACTTAGCTACTTACATGCATGCCGGAGGTCACACTGTATAGGTTCTCACGCCCGCGTAGTGGGATCTCACAAAAAAAAAAAAAAACTAAATCTTATCAATCTACTTCACTTTTTCCCCTTTTTTCATCATTGCCTCTCTAACATTGTGTTTCTTTCTTTTCTTTCACTTTACAGCTTTTCTCATCCACTCATGGATAGTAAACGAAAGAAAGTGCCAGAAAGCTTCACAATGCTACCTGGTATGTCGAAATTTGTGCCCAGCATGCAGATGCCATTTGTACTGTTTCTATTGCGAAGACTCAATGGTGTTCACTTATCGGTAGGATGGTGAAGCAAAATTATTAACTTTAAGGTTTGAGAGTTTGGGTAGGGATTTTACCATGGTTTCTCACAAAACCTCTAGTGTTTATTGTGGGCGCCAGACATTGCGGGATGCAATGCCAAATCGGTGATGTAGAGCACTATCTTCCTCCCACGGTCGTGTTACTGACCTTACACACCAAGAACCCTTCAGTACATGTGACACATTCCTGCACCCTAACCATCACGCATCAATCCCGAAGGCAACTTCGCAGGGCACGTAAGTTGGTACAAGCACAGGACATAGTAGTAGGTATCTATACAGTAAATATCAAAATATTGTACCACACAAAGCATTTATCCCAGGGGACCAACACTACCAGGATGCACTTAATATGGTGTGGGACCACACTTAGCATGAAGATAGGCGGCAATACGATCGGGCATGAAGGCATACAGACTTTGGACATCTCCCGTGGAAGATTCTACCACTGCTAGCACAACTGGCTCTCCAAATGTGCAGTAGTTGGATTCGAAAGATTTGAGCTGCTCTTAACAATGAGGTCTTGAGAGCCGACGAAGGTGAAATGAGGTGAGAATGGAGCAGCACCAGAATGCAAGGGCAGGGGGAACGGGAGATCCCCTGGCCAGGAATTGAACCCAGTTGGTCATGGTGGGAGGTGAACAGTCAGCCACCATTGCTTCTTAATGTGCAAGAGGTCTGATGAACTTTCTGGCCAAGGAAGCATGCTGACGACATGAAGACAGGCCAAGAGTTACCAATGCTGTGTGAGGCCAGGGATTAACCTGCTGGAAAATGGGGTTTCAAGCTGCACCAGGAAGGGGAGCACATCTTATCGCAGAATTTCCTGGAAGTTCCATCAATCACCACAGAGGTGTATAGGAATAATAGGAAATGGTACCCCACACAAGAACACCTCTCTTGAGGCAGTGTGCCTCTCTACAATGAAGTGTGGATCACGGCATGTATCCAGTAGGAGTGGTCAGGTAGCGAAATTTTTTTGGGGGAGGGGGGGGGGGGGGTACTTACCACACATTTCTGGGCTCGGGCATTAAAACCAAATAAGTGGATAAATTTTGAATACAAAATATTTTTTCACACAGTTTATATTGATAAAAGTATAAAATATTTGTTTAAGAAATAGGCCACGATGTGCTTGTCATGAAGTTTTCATTCACATAAAAACTAAAAAAGAAATGTGAGTATAAAACTACAAAGCATTTTCACTAATTGTGTACGACACATGCCAGTTTATCACTTAAAATATTTTTTTTGTTAGCCCCTTGTTTATATTTTGACTCTAGTTCTTCGACATGTTCATTTAGTAGTCACTCTCTTAGAGAAGTACACATATTTCCTGCTGTGGAAAATACCCTCTCACTTGCTGGAATTGGTAGATATTTCAGTGCCAGATTCTTTAGAGCTGGAAAGAGTCCAACATTATCCACCCACCACTTACAAGGATTTTCATTCTGTGGCAACAAAGATTCTTCCCAGTAACACTTCAGTTGTTCACACGGAGAAGTACTAAACATATTCCCTGACATACGGTATGTTTTTCTGATGAAACTTTTTGTACTCTGCTCCAAATACGAATACTTTGGAAAATTGATGTTTGACTAACAGGAACAGTATCTGAAAGCAAATTGCCCATAAAGATTAATCTTCTCAAGTAATTAATAATGTGTATATATTTATGTTGAGTTAAAGCTTCGCAACAGAACACTTTTATTGTTTAACCTACCTTTTACAGTTTTCTCTGCAGATTCCAAATCTTTTGTCACGTTTTTAATAACAATTTCTTTTCTTGATTGACTCAAAACACCATCTTTGAATCTTGGGTACATGACTGTGCAGTAGCAGTGAGGTACCATATATTCAAACATAGGAAATCTTGTGTTGATTGCTGCAATAAGATACTTAGCAAACATTTTTGGCATTCTCTGTGAGCACTGACCATTGACATAATCCTGTAAAAAAGAAGCAAGCCCATATAAAATTGGGATAACCAATGAAGCAGTTGGTACGTTGTCAGTACTAACATCTCTAGTTGCCTCATCTAAAGGTTGTAACACCTCCACATAATCGGATATAAGTTCCCAGTCATTTGGAAGCAGTCTTTGGGGCATTGCATTCTCGCTGTTTCACCATGTTTCAACATCCTGTAATACCTCTATAATGTTGGGCCTATCCCACAATCTTCTTGCTGCTTTCTTGGATTTTCAGAAGCAACATCACTGGACTTGTAGTGACCCACAATCTGCGTAGCTTTAGCAAACTCCTGGGAAGCTCCAGTTGTCATCTGTTGTCAACTGCAATGTATATGCATAACATCTGATTCCAGTCAACTATGTAGCCTTCCTCATTGCTGAACACATGTTTGCAGCATTGTCAGTAATAAAGTCAACATGTATTTTTAGCTTGGAGAGCTGATTCTCCAAAATTAAATGCACACACATACATATTGCATCCCTGGTGTGACTGCCTGCAAAATGCTTACAGCCCAGACAATAACACTTAATCTCAAATTTGCTCATCATATGACAAGTGAGCTACAAAAATGATATATTACTCCTAGAAGTCCACATATCGCTAGTAAGGGAGAGTGAAATCAAATTGTCTTTCTCTGACAGGATCATTGATTGAACATCCTCTTTCATATATTTGAGCATTTCTGAAATAACACGACATGAAAATGTTTGCCTTAAAGGCATGGCATACTGAGGCTGTGCCTCTTCAATCACTGCAATGAATCATCATTCTTCAAAAATTGAAAATGGATGTAAATGCTGATCTATCAATTGTCCAATTTTGTTGGTGATTTTCTGTGCTTTTGGATGTGTGGGTGGCCATTTCTGAGTCTCGGTGAACTGTTGAATTGTCATTTGCTTTATGTGTAGTTACTTATTTTCATTAATGCTTAACTTTTTGATACTTGATTCTTTTTTAATAGTCTGCAAATCTTATAATTATTTCTCAATATGTGGATGCTTTTCCAAGTGTCGTTGAATGCTGTGTTACCATAAAGTGTCTTAACAACCTCATCGCAGTGATTACACTTCACATTTTCTTTGTTCATACGAGTGAAATACTTCCAGACAGGTGTTTTTAAAATAAAACTTATGTTATCACCTGAAGTTTCATAGTCACGTTTGTTTTGACTGCTGTTGAATGAACTATTTCCTTGTCCTCGTCTTCACAAACACTAACAATGATATAGATTTTTTGTAAAAATTCATTTACATCAGATTAGTCTAAAATGATTCACAGACGTCTAACTTTGTTTACTTTTGTTCCTAACCTACCATAGTATATCACAATTATATTTAAACAAGTCATATTTTAAAGCTGACATTTTATATCAGAGAAGCCTATTTTTGTGAACAAATATAATAGTAAACATGTGCACAATATGCCTTTTAGTTTTATTTATACTTACACTACTGTAAATAACAGTTTCCCGCCAACAACTCAGACTGATATATTGTGATTGGTCGCAGCTGCACAAGTTTCACATACGTTTCAGCTGGCAACTGTGAGTGTGCGCATGCGTATAAAAGTTCCTTTTTGGAACGTCTTGGTTCGCAAGAGGGCACATGTGCAATAATTATTTCTTGAAACGCTGAGCCTTGGAATACATAACAACGTAATTGTTATATTTCGGAACATCTAGAACATATACTAAAGATAAGGTAGACTGCTTAATCATCTTCTGTGAATGTACCCAACATTGACCTACCCCAAAGGAACAAAACTGCCAAAGTCACATGATCAACAGTGATAAACATGTTTGTTCATATCTTAATTTTTAAATGACAAGTAATGTTATACGAATAAAATACTTTTTCCTATTTAAATTTAACCAAACTGCATTACAAATTGGCAAGAGGAAGTATAGAAACATCTTAAAGCCATTTTTTGCTATCTGTAGAGGGAGAAAAGCAGTTCAATGTTGGGAGTTTTTTTTGTAGAGTCAATTTTTGTGACCAAAATATGACGTGTTACCATAAGCCGTGATGTCACCTCATTGTAAACAAATTGGTTTTTGAAATTATTATAAACTTCCGACAGGTTACATAAGGATGAAATAATCAATGGTGAAGAAAATAATTTTTTTAATGTGCAGGTATTAATGAGTTTTGGAACACCAGGAGAAATTGTGAATGCTTCACTAAATTTATGAAGGAACAAAAATTAAGTTTAAAAAAATTACACACAATTTGAGCATGTGGTATAGTATCTGATATTCGTAAACACTACGGTCCGTGGTTGGTTTTTACTATTGTGTAATAAATGTTTGTAACTTATTGTTATAACCACTCTTCAGGAATGGGGAAACTTTTATAACGTTAAACCTTTTGTTAAACAGAATGGATTATCGCAAGTCATTTGCCACCTAATTTATAAACGATAACGAAACCTGAACCACACACTGCAGTGTCCAGGGATCTAAACTGCACGTCGCTGACTGCTCCACGTATTTTCACCCAATCATCTGCTAGCGTTCTTATTGATCCAATGTCACTGTTCTAACTAAATGCCAGTGCCCCAATATTATAACGGCCATCTTGTGAAACCTAAACTGCATGCCACAAGCTGATCCAATACTCTGGCTGTTCATATTACTTGACGGCGCTTGCACAAATAATATGTATTTTTCAGGTGCAAAACCTGTAGAAACCTAACAAATGCTAGTCTTAAGGAGGTTTGGTGTCTTATGTTGCTATTAATTATTCAATAGTCATTTTTCACAAGTACGCACGTATGCATTAAAACATTTGGAAAAGGTTAAAAAAAACCAGTAGGGAAAATATGATGTAGGCGTATGTGCCGCTAACCATCATTCATTGGCGATTGGCGCATGCCCTTGTTTATATTGGCAGCTGTTTTGTTTTAGTAAAAAATATAGGGTTAGGAAGCATGTGTTATTTTTGTATATAATTGCATTTAGGCCTCTTTCAAATAAGTTTTTTGTGTATACGGTGATAGTTTTAGTACAGTACATGATGGCCTCTACGAGTAGTTGCAGGCCTATAGTGCAAAGTGTTATCTTTTGAAGAAAAGCTGACAACTAGGGTATCAATTTTTCTGTAGATTCTGCAATTTTATTAAAATTTAAAAACTCTTTTCCCACTTAATAAGTCTTCCCTGATAAGACTTTTTAGCATCCAGTCCTTTGAAAAACGTCTTAAACAAGTTTTACTGTACTTGAGTTATATAAATTAAGCTGGATGAATATTGGAAGGAATGTTGTCCAGATATTTTCGAGCGGTCGCAATACCCGTCTGGTATTCCGTGCATTTCCATTACCCGAAATAATGGCAGAATTTTCGGGTTTCCGAACACCCCTAGTATACAGACGGAACCAACATTCTTCGCTGAACACCACCCATCACCAATCTGCAAGCTGCCTGTTCCCAGACAAAGGCCACACGTGCTTGGTAATACTTGGGTCACAATGGAAGACATTGTAAGGGACATCACGATGAAAGATCAGGTTCTGCTAGTCTCCTGTATATGGTACTGGTGGACACATGTATATACCCAGTTGCCATGACATCTCCTTGGATGGAGTGCAGCGATGCCCATGGAGTGCTTACAGCCAGTTGCAGGATGAAACAATCCTCCCTGCTGGTGGTCCGCCGGGGTCGACCCGGGCCTTCTTGACAGATGTGTACTCTGTTTCTACTACATCCAACATAAATTCACAGTGTAGGCAGAATGGTTCAGGTGGCAAGTATTACACCGAAACATCCAACTTGCCTCTTGGAGGCCGACGACACAGTCTACGACAAACTCATCCAGCTGGGCAAAGGCTTGTTGAATGTGCCATCAGAACATGCTGTATGTTCACTGAACTTGATTCTGTGGCTAAAACTGCTACTAAGGCATTATTCAGAATCTTGCAGCTTTGAACGATGGAGAAACATGTATACCTCCTAGTGGCAGAGCCGTGCAAACAAACCTAAAAAATGGGACACGTGTCAGGCTATGATGATACTGTGTGGCAACCTTCACTATACTCGAGCAATTCATTCATGGTGATCAATTTTTGTGCAAATGTGTGCCCATGTGTGTGTATATTATATATATATAATGTATTAAAGATAGTTATAAAGGTGGTTTCAGATTTCTTTTACCTCGAACCTCACATTTTTATAAAACTACCCTGCTGTACAGCAGATGGTCACTGCCCACCAACCAAAGCCAAACAATGTGCTCAGTCGTATCCTCTTCTCCTTGTATTTTTGTGCACCTAACCCCTGCTTGTATAAGTCACAATTTACCACAGAACAAATTTTTTTCCTCTCCAGAATCCTTTAAAAATGGGACAAGTGAAATCAAAGCGGGTGGAGTGTTTGGTGATACACTGAAAATATGCATGTTGTAGGCAGCATGTTTTTTTAAAATGTGATCTTGCTAAGCACTCCTTGTGTTGTTTTTGTGATATGCGGTACAAAGACAGAACAAGTTTTCGTGTAAGTTTGGAAGATGTCAATTGCAAACTCAAGATGGCAGCTTAGGTACCTACACTTTGGTGCATGATATCATAATTTCTAAGGGAATTTCATTCCTCTTTGGTGTTCCACCATGGAAGTCGTGGAGAACTTTGTATGTTAATATAGTCATATTTTCGTCAAAATAAAATTATTCATTACAAAATGTATTGGATATGTAATTACTACACTAAAAAGAACAGCACATTTTCCACTCCCCGTATAAGAAGTTTTCCCAGCAAAATAGTTTTTAATGGCTTGTCTCTTGAAACCCATCTAAGAGTTTACTGTATTTTGGTTTTAAAATCGCCTTTCAAATCGCCAACATGGAAGGATAAGATACTGTAGGTTTTCTAATTACATAAGGGAGAATATGTACAGTGAAAATAATAGCGCTCTCCAACACTCATCACTGCAGATCTGCTTGAACATGTAAATGAGAGAACTTGAGAGCAGAATCAACATTCAATAATTGAATTGTGATACACTCAATTACATTTAATATGTATATGAAAATATCTGCAATTACAAATAACAACAATAGTATGAAACTGTACAAAACAGTTTTGTAAGACAGTGACAAGTTTTTGAATCACACTCAGACACAAGAAAATTTAAGACTGCCCAACCTGACACCAGATAATGCACAGCAATTTGTGTAATGGTAGATATACAAAACTGTGAAACCAAAAAGTCTTCATGCTGCAATGTTTTCATCGAAATATTATATGCAGTTCACTTTTCAACTAATTAATGTTTGCGCATTTATAACATTTTAAGAAAGTTATGGTGGGGATTGAGACAAAACTCTGTTATGAAAATATTTTGCTTCGGGAACATTAACCATTACTGGCTCAATTTTACAGTCACTGTTTAACTGTTCAGCCATAACTAGCAGATTTCCTTCTAAGCTATTTGGGCAAATGAGTGAAATGAAAATGTAATTTAAAACAATACCTAAATAACTCTATTCAAAAGAAATGTGTTCCAAATATATTTCACATCATTAGGATTTTTGTGTAAACATTCTGGAATTTTTTATTTCACTTCATTTGTAACTACAAAACGTTGTGTTCAAAAACTAAACAGTAAAAGAGAATTTGTCACAATCAGAGCCATCATTCATAGTCCAGATATAACATTTCAGTAAAGTAACACACTATTAGGAAAAGTATATGAGGCTACATTATATCTGATTACAAAAAAATAACCAAATAACGATTTTACAAAACATTATCCACACAGATGAACAATCTCTTACAATATGATATAAAAAATAAAGTTATACATTTGATTCATTTATGACTGTTCAATCAGAACAAGCAATAGCAATAGCAATAGCTATGTTAAACAAATTATAATGGTAAACAAGTAAATTTATAAAAAAAAAAAAAAAATCACAGGTACATTTAATGCCATAATCACAGGGATATTTCATGCCATAACTGTATTTATTACCACATGGACAACAACAAATGTCTAGCAAGATTTTCAATTTATCAGAGTGCTATTTAGTGTTTTGCACAAAACATTAAGTTAAAGCAATAAATTCACAATTTCATGTCTCACTTCATTTTTTAAATTTAATGGCAATGATTTGACATAATTACTTCAATAATTTAATTCGACTTTCTCCACTGCCTACCCTGACTAAAAATTAAACCAAGAACAAAACTGCACTATAAAATAAGGAAGTACTCCAGGCATACAAAACAATGCAAACCAAACAAAATACTCAAACAAATCCTCTACTTATGGCCACATTTATCAAAGAGTAAGAATTTTCCAGTCATCTAATGATTGGTGCTGCAATATTTCCCATCATGCATGACACGAATAGGATTATGAAAATTTCAGCAAAATCATAAAATAAGAGCCCCTAAGTCACTTGACATGGGATGAACCAAATGTTCCCAATTTTAGCAAAGCAGTGAGGTCCTGGTCTGGGAATTTCCATTTGGTAGCAGACTGTATAGTCGCAGTATGCCATTAAATTATTACACATGAAAAGACAATGGTGTATCACTTGGCACCCCTTGAACAGTTTCAAGAACAAGCAAGTCAAAGTATTCTGCAAAACCATAAATGTTTCCTCAGTCAGCTGGCAGGGGTAGCAGCACACTATTATAACATTGTGAGCCAGATGTTCAGGTCTAATTCTTGGTGCATGCAACTTTCTGTTATCTTTATTTTCCAAACTGTAATCAGAATGATCACTCAATACGCTGGTTTTTATAACTACAATGAAATACAGTAAATGTCAACTTGTAAAATTTTTATTATTTTAAAGATGTTTTTTTATATGTATATTTGCTCTCAAAAAATGTATTACAAAACGATTTTAATTCTCTACATTATCTGACATTTATCTTTTTTAAGGTTTACATATACTGAAAAAACCTCTTGCAGATATATATTTGTTACACTTTTAGTAATGATGTGGTAGTCATCATGAAAACCTGTGTATTAAATTGTAAATTATAAGTGAAAGCTGTGACATATCAAAGAAATAGTTATTCCAAGGCTATAGTTTTGACACGGCAATGAAAGAAGACAACTATTCCAACAAAAGAGATAGCAGAGTTCCAAGTTAAAGCTTGCAAGAAGGAACTGGGGTGTCTAAGACTACACTTAATAAGACTCGATTTATTCAAACCAATAGTTCATTCCCAGCTTTTGTAGTGGTTGATAATGTCTCATGTTTTTCCAGATTAAAATGCCAGTCTGCAAAAATATGTCTGGTCATTTGGTTGTGAAAAGATTCATGAAAATCTTTACACAATGGCATGTCAAATTGAGATTGAAGGCTGCAGTTGTTTATTGTGAATGCCTGCTCCCTGAGAATAAAATGACCTATGTTGAAATCATCTGCTACAATTTCTCACAAAACTATTCTATGATAACAGCTACCATACACAAGAGAAATACTGAATGAGAAAAATATTTTAAGTGAACATTTATCAAAATATATAAACCACAAGTGAAGAGAAGGAGAGTAATGGAGCACTTTCTCTAAATTGTAAAATTAAGGTAACCAACAATTGCATGAGCACAATTGCAAGGTACCTGCATACTTAAAAAAAGGAAGGATGAACCCATTAAAAAAAGTATCACAGTGGGGAAAAAGATGTAACAAGGGATGAAAAAACATTTCCAAGTATTCTATAATTGAATTGTGAATGTACAGTCATTTTGTAACAGCCCAGCCCAGAGGATGCTGGTGGGTGCTCTTTGCCCTGGGCCCTGTTCCATGAAGAGCCCTACAAGGGGGGGGGGGGGGGGGTGGCTGTGTGTGTGTGTGTATATATATATATATATATAGTCAGGGTTCACTGACTGACTTCAAGCAGTACCATTCTGGACAAACCCAATGGCAAGTAAGCACTTGGGTGAAGTCTCTATTATGCTGTTCATAGTCCCATAGAGAAGTGCCATAAATCAATAAAAAAAAATTCATAACCACTTAGTACCGTTCGTATGGTAGGCAGTAGTACGGAATTTCTTCCAGTCAGTCAGTGTTACATGACTTGAGATTGGACTGGCTAGATATCGTAGTGCGAATCATGTTTTCTGATCGCATCTCATTTTTATTCTTAAAGCCTAGTAAGACATCAGCAGCAAAACATAAATAAGATACTTATTTTTTGCTTTAAGTGTATCCCATAATTTTTTATAATTCTCTTGCATTAATTTATCTGGTTAATTAATTTGTTTATAGTTTTCAGGTGAGTATCCTGAAGAATAACAACACATAACTAGGTACAGCTGATTGTGGTAGAGCTGGGCGGGATCCCGACTTTTCGGGAAAAATTAGGGAAATATATTTCCCCAAAAAGTTGGGTGGGAATTAATTTTCCTGTGCATTTTTTGGGATAAAAATAATGTAGGCTATTTTGCTATTATTTCTGTGTTCTACAACACACACGTAAAAGTGGGCCTTCATGGCCCTAATCTTGCCAGCATTAGTAAATAATAAATAAATGCAAGTCAACATACCTATGAGTATTAATGGTTTCATATAAATATTATTCATATGAAGTTCGCCACCGGGCGTCGTACGTAAACAAACTTCGGTTGCCTTCCTAAAATAAATAACTGCTCATTCCACATAATAAATAATATTTCCGTTGTGCAAAGGGTATTGTTTTTTCCATCCATTGCTTTGAAAGTAAAAAACTTGTTTTAGAAACGTGAAGTAAGCCCTATAATTTTAAAAACAGAAGTAGTTTTTATTGATATAATGGCGTTCAGTTGTGCATGAATAAACACTTTCCTCTGCACGTATTTTAGCGGCTGAATCAATGCACACTGCTGGCAAGCATTAAGAAAGTAATGTTTGGAATTTTAAGCCCGTTTTGTTTAAGTATCGAGATAGCTATGAAATGAGTGTTTTTATTTTCACACACATTTAACTCTGTTTATTTAAACGAACTTCTTAGAAACACTACCAAATAATTTCATTATGGGCCAAAAGGCATATCACATATAAACATGTAAAATCACATTTAAATTGGTGGGGATACAACTGCATTTCCATGTAAGCTCATAAAAATCGGAACGATCGTGCCATTTATACGGCCACATGCTTCATCTAGGGTGGTACGTTATTGGCCAGTATGTCACACGATGTAGAACGTCGCCCAATGATAGTCGTTGCTAGGAACAATACTGCTAGTGTTTTTATTTTGCTAACTACCTGTACCTGGGATTACATAATATTACACAATTAAATTTTCATTCCGATATTGTTTTTTATTAATAAAATTGTAATTTTAAATGAAAGTTTAAATACTGTGTAATTTGTAGTGCAGTAACCTATATCTATGACAAATTAATTTGGTACTAAATATTATTTTATTTTACATTTGTTTTTAATGTTTTATTTACTCACAATAGAGTTTGTTTACGTAGTTCGTTAGAAGTAATATGGATATAAAAATAATGGTGAAAAATTTAAAGTGCTTATTTGGCCAGACAATGTGCCAGCATAATGCAAGGCTTGCTCTACAGTATTGAATAGCGATAAATTTTAATGTATTTCAGTGCCACACTTTTCTAAGATGAGTAAAAAGAAATTTAAGTTTCATTGACACCCCAATATTTTGTTTTATCCATTCATTCAGCCTCTTGTGTTTAGCATTGACCCATTCAATGAATTGAGCTTAAGCAGAATACAAATAAAATCAATTGAATATCTTATTTTTGGTTGAAATAATTACTTTTTTATTTCATAAGTCACATAAACCATGCACGTAATATCCACCCATAGGCTTACAATTAAAAATTTTTTCATAAGAATTATGCAGTAACTTCTGAATAAGCAAAGAAAACCATGTATTCCGTATTCACAATTCACATGATAATTTTGAATTCTAGCTAACGAACACTTGCAATAAGTGTGCCCTATTTACATTTTGTTGATAACTACAGCTCCACTTTTACGGCTAATAAAATGAGGTGATTTCGTCATTAAAATTTCGCCATTTCATCAAAAAAATATATTCATTTTGTAAAATAAATTTTATAGCAAAAAATGCATGCATTATTATTAGAATGTGAATCTGTTGTTTCTGTAACCATTTCACTGAAACTAAACGGAATTTGTTATTCATTCTTATAATGATTACAGATTTAAGTGGAAAACATTCAAAAATATCTAACAATAAGGATGAAAGGACAACCTATGAGAGCACACTTCTCATGTAACACACATTGTCAAACCACAGTAATTTTTAAGCAATAAACCTTGTACTTTATTGAGATATTTAAAACTACCCGAGTACATTCACTAGCGTTTGAGTGTTACAAGATTTTTTTTATCACACACATACAGCTTTCATTTCTAGATAATATTTTTATTAAATCCCATTCAGTTCAATATTACTCCAACACAAATCCACAACCTAACTACAAAATACTACTAAATATTTTATTACTGATAAAATAAAAATACTTCTTACATAGTAAAAATGTTTTTACAAAGAAGTGGCAGAAACCTATTTGTATTGGTTTTTTTTTTGGCAATACGAAAATTACACAAATTTGCTTCCAATGCAGTTGTATTTTAATGTCCTATGTCCTCCAATATCACTAAATCACTGTGCATACAGCAATGCAGTGTTTAAGTACGTGCCTTTTCCCGCCCACTCAATGTTTACATCACAGTTTTGCACTTTGATCAGTTTATAAAACTAAAAACCCATCACTTTCAAACTCCCGGGCACTAACTAAAACAGTAACTATTTTTGGTATTCTTAACTGGTTTTGCGACATAAGCGACTACAATCACCACCATCGCTCAATAGTTGCCAATGCCGTATTTGCTAGTTGTCTAGAACCTAACTACAAAGCACAGACAATGAGTAAAATCGACCGTGTTTGTAAATACCACGCAAATGTTTAGAGAGTGATTATTTAATTTGACAAAAAATATTCATCTTTGTTACGTATACGTAATATTTACTTTCAACACATCACCAACATTTTTGGTTAGAGATCTTAGTATATAAATAAAATACACATAGGCATGATTCTGCCAGTGAATGAGCGCCGTAGTGATTCAGCCTGATATATATAAAATCGGACATGAAAGGATAATCTTTTGAACTTGCTACCAACTGATTTATGCAAATAACTTCGTTGCTAAGAGCTGCCCAAATCTCTCAACTCAACAACTACGTAAATAGTTTTGTTATATGCACATATGTAAAGTAAACAAGAGCTAATGCTGTATAACAAATGTAAAATTGTAAAACTTAATGTTTGTAAGTATTTTCATGGTAAAAGAAGCTCGCACTGTGGTTTAAGATACACTTAATATGTATAGTTTTTAAATTCGGCATACAATTATTTTACTGGGTGTAAAATTGAAGTACTGCCAGTTGCCAGGTAATGAATGTCAGATTTCATATTGCTTTTAAAAGATTTTAATTACTGAAATGACAAGGTGGAGCTGCAGTGTGATGCCTGCAAGTTAGTAATTCGGCAATACAGGCTGTAGATGATTATATCTTACAGCACCTGTCACAGCAGGCCACAGTGAGGTGGAAGCGGCATCTCACCAGTGGTGTTAGACGTACCAGTTTCTTAGTACACATACCAGTTTTCAGGTTGTCGTACCATGTACCAAGATACTTACTTCCTGGTATGCGAAAATATCAAGATTTCATCATTTGCAATCACTTGTATCAAAAAGCACCAAAAATTTTTTTTGAGTCCAGAACCTTAATTTGCAAAAAAAGTCTCTTGGGGCAACACCCAACTGATCTCAATTTCCGAGCCTAAATTTGCGCATACAGTACTCTGTTCTCTCTCATGCAGGTTGTCCCGTATTGCATCATAAAGCAATGCTGTAGGTGCAGACTGTTGGCAACACTTGCAGTTACTAATGCAGTGCTCAGTTCTATTTTCTTCTATGGTGTGCTTACATTACGAGTTCAGATTTCAAGGGTATTGTGGAGTTGAGTGTGAATATTTATGGTACTTGCAAGTTTTTTGTAATGTGTAAACTTGCCGCTGCACATTAAAAATGTGAGAATCTTTTAAGTTCAATAAGTAAATAATTTCTGTAGGCCTACGTCTGTTGCAAATACAGTCACTGAAAATAATCTGTCGTGTACACCAACTAAGCATATTTTGTGCATCTTTCAAGTGGCTTTAATTCTACTGAAATTTCTTATAAGAAAATCATCATCCAAAAATAATCTAATTATTCCAAGAGGATTTAATATGAACTTAATTTATCTCAATCTCCTAATTGTTGCATTGTCAAACTGCAAAAATCTTATTATTCTTTGAAAAACCCACAATTTACTGGTAAATAGCTATAAACAATGTTTATTTAATAATCATTATGGCAGTGGATTTAATTAATCTTGTTTCAGGATTTCACGTCATTTGCAACTTGCAATGTCAAGGAGACAGAGGCTCAGTTTTCTGGTCCCTCAACCACAAATAAATTATGTTCAGCCCAAAAAGGGAAAACACAGGATACAAAAGTATCTCACTGAATGGAAACTAGATTCGCAAGGTGGAAAATAACTCAGCATGAATCAGGAAAGTGATGTGTGGTATTTAAAGTTAATAACTGCAATGAAAATAAGGCATCATAATAATATTTTAAAATTTCTTTTGTTTTGGTGCAGGGATGTTGGTTGGCCTGAGACTCCACTTCTAATTGTACTGGTATCTGTAAAAATCTGTACCGGTTAAGCTCCGATTCTTTCGTCTGCAAAAGACAACTGGTACATCTGGGAATACTCAAAGTTCAAAGTATGTGGACGACTGTAAGAAAATATAAAATCATCAAGCAATAAAATTCTGAAATATTTAAATGAAATTATACAAGGAGTTTCTCAAGTGGTTGGGAAAACAAAGTTTCTCCTCATTTGACTGATTGGAATGGTAAACGAATCGTGAACAATGCAACAAAATTTCCCAGGACGATGAAAAAAATACTAAATGGGTTTGAGTTTGAGTTCTCCGAGCCTAAAAGGTAAACAAATGAGGTGAAAAACACCATCCTGCACATACTACTACCACCTTCACCTCCGCAGCACGTAAGCAGTACAACACAATGTAATAAACTACTCACTATTTTGCAGTGGACGGGCCAAATCTTCCTTGGATCCATACTCATAGTCTGCAAAACTTTCCTATCAGCTGCCAAACTCTTCTTTATCACCGCTATTGTCACTGCTGTCATTCGTGACCTGATAATATAGTCCATAAAATCTATATTTAAAAAAAAAAGGATCCCCCCCCCCCCTTCTCCATCTTGTTTAGTGACAGAATAGCATGTTCTGTAAGTTCCATAGGCACTTTCAGGTCGCACACGAATGGAGGTAGTTGGGGAACTGTGTGACTAATGCATTGTGCATCTGTCTTTAATGAATGTTGAAATTTTTTTTCCTATTTACACAAGTATATACAAGCAAACTTTATTGACTGATTTGTCAAAAGTTACACCTTTCTTTTTCTTGCTTGAAATAATATTTAGTAGGGGATTTATCCACTCGTGTGGAATGACACTGTGCAACATTTTTTTTTTAAGTTTGGAGGCAGTATTTCAGTCAACTTTCCAAAGTTGATATAACATATTTAACCATGGTAGTCATTGTTGAGAGATTGTATATGAGCAGTGTGTTATTAATGAATCCATTCCTACTTCCTATATGTACCAGAATCAGTTTTCTCCCTACAATATTGTTTACATGCACATAAAATTGTTTATAGTGTTGTCAGCACATACAAAATATTAAGGAGCTGTCAACCCTGATTTTGCCTAGAACAATTATTTTGTGACTAGTATTATGGAAGCGTATAATTTTTTTTAATAGTCATGCTACCACATAACAAACATATGCTCTCACTACCAGTGTTTTCAGCTTAAAATGACACTTTCTCTAATTAAAAAATTGTGTTTTTGATGACTTTAT
Organism: Dryococelus australis; assembly: GCA_029891345.1. NCBI lineage: Eukaryota > Metazoa > Arthropoda > Insecta > Phasmatodea > Phasmatidae > Dryococelus > Dryococelus australis. The sequence continues at coordinate 305,460,890 of CM057009.1, read as the reverse complement.
AAATAGCTTTCTTCCCTGTGGAAAATTATATCATTAAATATTTATTTTTAAAAAATCCCAATTATGGCACACTTATTTTACAAATGAAATTATTTTGAGTTATATTTAGCATGAGACAGTCATCAACTGGAATAGAAGTGTATTGTGGTCTGCATGCATCCGTTTTCACCAGAGTAGATACCTGTTGATTTGTCTGATTCATTACCTCTTTTGTTTTCTTTGCATGTTGATTGTATAGTTCTTTTTCCACTAACACTGGTACAAAATACTGCATGCAAGATTGTTTCTTACTTCCTTAATGCCGTTTTTCAAACATAAGTAATTACCTTGTGTCCTCTGTAAATAACTTTTTTCTTCTTTGGCAGTGATACTACTACATTCCAGATTGTTTCAAAATTATTGGACAATGTGAAACACCAAATTACTATTTTACAGTACTGAACTATTAGCACTGTAAACTCACAATAACTCAACAGGAATGACCATGAACAATTATTTCAACATGAATTGTAAACATCTACTGTTCACAAACATATTAGCAGTCAGGCATATTCTCCATTTTTAGAAGTATCCCTTACCTGCAATCCCTGTTTCCCCCATCAACCCACTTACACCACAGACAGGGTTGGAGAGCTGAGTCCCACATAGTACCTACTTACACTGTAAAAGGTATTCCTCCAAAGTGTGCTCCTCTGGTTCAACCCTAAAATTTCTACTTTCAAAGGCATTTAAAGAATTTAACAAAGTCAATACAAAGTTATGCTTATTTAATAAACAAAAATTGGAAAGGAAATCCTATGATGATTATATTAAATGAAATCAACAGATAATAATCAACTATCATCTCCGATCTTTGGTAACCTGTTTTGATATACCTGATATGCTTACCACTTATATATATATATATATATATATATATATATATATATATATATATATATATATATATATATATATATATATATATATATATATATATATATATATATATATATATATATATATATCTATAGTGTTCTTGTACAAAATCCTCAAATGTGTAAAATGTTAAAACATTATTTATTTGCGATGATTACATGACAATTATCGTTCTGGTATAATTAAAAATAATAATACATTTTAAATACTGTAGCAAAATATGTAGCCTATGTTAAAAATTGATTGTGAATATAATGCAGGTATTTTATTTCTTGATTAACTGCATGAAAATAGTTTTGTATCATTCTTTATAAAAATTTTTTTTGTTGTAAATAGTGTATAAATACTCAGTTAGTTATAAATATAGTTTAAATATTATGTAAAGAATTAAACGTCTCAAAACAATTTTTTTTAAAACAAATAATTTTTAATGTTATGACAATAAAATGTTTACGAGTTATATATTTCATTTATTTCATCAGATCTGTTAAATCAATGTACGAAATGATCATTCTAATAACAATCAAAAACATTCTACTACCAAACTTAAATCCCAGACTGTTGCTTCTTGTAACATTACTCTTTGATAAAGAGAACGCCATCTTAGTTATGACATATGTAAAGTAAAACTCTGTTAAGACAGTTTTTAAGGGACTGAAAGATTAATGCTTACTAACCAGGGAAACTTCTTTAAAGGGTCAAATTACACATGTACATATAGACAAGGTACAAAATGATTCAACTTACTAACAAGAAAACTTCTTATGTGGGAATTTCTTAACAGGGTTTCACTGTATTCAGTTATGACGCATTGTCAGTGAGGTAAGCATTTCATTAAACAGTAGTCTGTATATTTTAATTTATATTCTTGACAACTGGTGCAGAAGATTGGATGGCAATATATCTTCCAATTTCTCAAGAATATAGTGGAATGGTAGAGATACCCAGCTCAACATCTGAAACAGAATCAAGATAAATAATGATTAATGACTTTAAAATGTTCAAGACCAATTATCTAGCTGGGCAATACTTAGTTACAGCTATGATAATACTGAATAAGATAGGATAGTTCCTGAATTCAATAAATTAAGATTTCAAACATTATCATGCTAGTATAATGTTGATCAATTAAAGTCTCTACAACTACTGGTTTTAAGTAAGTGCAAAGTATTAGAATTTAATTTTAGAATTAATGTACATTATATTTAAGCAGGAGTAACAACACTTATAAATTAAAATGTGTTACATGGCATTCTATGGTTATTAAGAATGATAAAAGCTTTTCAACCAGTTAGTATGTAACATTAAGTAACAACAATCTATTGTTAAAAATTGGTTCATTCTAAGAAGTTCTTAATCATATAAGAATGTTTAACAGGCCTACCTTTAGGTACTTTGTATCCCTATCAGTGTCAGTAACCGATAAATTTGGGGCAGATTTCAGCACCTTGTTATAAGCAGCTCAAAACCATTATCAGTACAAATTGATGCCTGCCCTATGGGCTGGGGTCAAGAATGAGGTGAGCGTGCATGCTCTTATACCCTCTCTTGGTGCAACAAGGGATTAACACACAAGTAAATAAAAAAAGGAGTATGGAAAAAGCAAAATCAAAAACAGCTACAATGAAAAGTAGGGTACAAATAGGCTGCCCTGCTGTCACCGGGGATTGAAATAAAGTCCTCGGTAGTGCCTGGCATTAAAATGATTTCCACACGTAGTAGTGAGGTTAACGAAGTGTGGATTTGGAGGTATTCTTCCCTGGCTGAAAACGGGGGAGTTCAACCCCTAAAACCAACTTTACACTGACAGATTTGCAGTAGGAATCCCTGCATTTATTCTGAGAGGAGTCCTTCAAAATACGAGATGCCAGAGTAGCGGAAAACATACCTTAGGAAATTCAATATCGTTTAGGTAATGTTCCCATGTACAAAGTTGGTCGAGTTGGTTTCCCGGTTGGTACGAAATCAAGTGAGAAAGGGACCAAAAACTTTTGTCACTTCACCTGAGAAGTGCTCTGTGGTGGGGCTGGCTGGCTGGCTGGCGGTAGGGAGTCTGTGGCTGGACAGCGGGCGACCCTGGTTGCGGTGGAATGGTGCAGATGAGCGTCTCTTGAGGCGGAAGGGGAAGAATTGATGTGAGTGAGTCAGGTAGCAGTGTTGAGTCTAAGCCAACAAGAGTGTGGTCGAATTGTATGATCAGTAAATATTCAAACCCTATCCATCCTTCCAGTCGGGAAGGTGGTAAGAACAATGGGTTCTCCTCCTCTACAGGTGGAGCAGGCTGAATTGGAATTTAGTGCTCCAGCTTTCTTAAAATGGCCTTTAACTTACACTTGCTTCCGCCCTTTTTTGCATAAAGCATGAGGGTACAGCAAAATAAAAAGAGAAATAAAATTAAGACGGAGCCGGTGAAATTAAACGTCCTAGCTGTGTACCCTAGTTCCGTTGAGTTCACAACGTGTAACCTCACCCTGGTATTAACAGAGCTTAGGATTTTACACATTGCTAATGTCAAACAGATCTAGGTGAGTTTTTCTACTGTGGGTTCAGTGATGAAGATAATCGCCTCTCCGAACCAGGCTGTTCTCCAGCAGGCTCACAATAAGGGAATTTCCAAGACACTTGATGCCACAGGTAGAAAATGTGTTCCTAAGGTTTTTGGGCGCTCCCGAAGATTTGTCAGCACGATAACTTCATATATTACCAACAGATCTCGGTTTGCCTCTTAAGTTGTGGTGTACCTGCCTTGGTGGCTGTGATAAGTGCAACCAGCTCTATCTTACTATTAAATTGAAAATATCAAACCACTGATAAAATATTTTAAAGAAAGTCATACTGGTTTAACACACTGGCTTTAATAAAACAAGAACGATTAAAATAATTATCCACAAAAATTTCATAGGATAAAATTTATGTTTTTATTGAACGTAAAATAGAGCCTGTTCTACACTCTCTCCTGATTGAAAATATCATTATAAATAAAATAATTTTAATAATCTTATTTCTTATGCTAAAATTATGTTAAGCGACCTGGAAAAGTAATCAAAGTAAATGTGGCTGACGAGGCTAAAGAGAATTAATTTTGAACAAGCCAAAATTAATTTAATCCTAAATGAATTTAATAGGACATGTTCTGAAGGGACCTAGTGATCAAACAAAGGACTCTTTAGCAGAAGGGCAAAGAAGATGGCCTGACTAGGGATTCAGAGGTTCCCAGAAGGGGATGTTGTGGTGACCAACAATCCCTGGAGGGGTAAAGTGATAGGAAGAGGTTCAAGAAAGTTAGGCGGACGACACTGGCAGGACCCTTGGGATAACGCTGACGACCCTCCGGAGCTACTTGCAGAGGCCTGAAGAGGTGGAAGGCCTCTGAAGTTGGAGGTCCTCTGGAACATTGTTGGTGGCTGCCGAAGATGTTGAGGGCCTCTGGAAGGTGGCTGGTCCTCCGGAGCTGGCGGGGGCGTCGACATCCACTGGTTCCTCTGCAGTCACCAGCACGGGAAAGGGTAACGGCCCTTGTGCTAGCACTCTTGCGCCTTCACAGCGAAATGAGAGGTGCAGCAGACTGTCCTGAGTCCACACTGGGATTCCTTTTATAATAAATTTCCCAGTTTGGTGGTACTTAGAAGGACGCGGGGTGTTTAGCCCTACCTCTCGGGGATGGAGCATCTGACATCATACACATGGGTTCTTGGATCCTTATCTCAGCGACGCTGGTGCTTGGTGAAGACATATCTTGCCCTCGTGTGTTCGGAGAGGCTGTGACTCTCCGGCGGAAGGTTTGCTACCCTTACAGCAATGCAATATTTGAACATTGCGGCCGTCCTGTGGACACGGAAAATTTGAAATGGGCGCTCTTCTGCGAGGGACATTGACGGGATGACTTCTTGGAGTGATGCAATCTAACAGTAAAAGCTAGGATCACGTGGTTTGAAGGCTCCGTTGAGGCTCTGTCAACTCTGTGTCGACCATATGTCCCACCTCCATTGCAGTTATATTGGTTTGTGACTTGCCCATAAGAATTACTATTATTCAAGATGGGGTGAAGTCGCCTGGTAAAGAGCGCTCGTCAGTAGCTCTGGAATGCATGTTGCATCAAAATATAAAAGAACAAATAAGCTGCACTATCTTCATTAACTCGAAAATTAAACCATGCATTATCAACTGCCAATATGGTTTCAAAAAAATTCTGAAGTAACAAAAAAAAGAACCACACTGTGTATCTAGAGAAACATTAACTTTCAAAACAAGCATTAAATTATCCATCTATATGTTACAAATAAAGACGGTATTAACTAGGGATGGGATGAATCCAGTTTATGGCTGAATACAGTGGAAAATCTATCCATTACTTTTAGGGGACTAACAAAAAATTTCCATACAAGTGAATATTTGGTGGATGTGGCCCTTGACATGCAGATTAAAAGCACAAAATAACCATGTTAAACTTCATGTTAGTTATTTGTCAAGTTTATCAACAGGAAAGAGTATAAATGTGAAACAGTACAAATGTGAATCTTTAAAACCATCATTTTACATAAATAAGTCACAACATTTAAACACAATACACCAACATAAAAATGTTGAGTTATATTGAAACAGAAATGGTACTCAAAAATCCACTTTTAAACTTCAGAAAACAATAGAATACCATATTTCGGTGCGTATAGGCCACACAGTTTTACAAACAAAATGACTACAAAAAGTGGGGTGTGGGTTATATACGAGAGATGGGCATTAAAAATTTTCCCCAAACATGTTTAGAAATTTGTCAACATACAGTACATTTTAATGATGCTTTAAATTGAAGGAAGGAAGGTAAGGGAAGGGAAGGGAAGGGAAGGGAAGGGAAGGGAAGAGTGAAAAAAAAGTGGAGGAGAAAAAAAACACCTTCCACTTGTGCAATTGTTTGAATTATTTGTTGTTCATTCACATTCATAAACAAAATAACCTTCATCCCGCACGTGTGAAATGTAAACACGTTTAGCTTGGCCATAGATGCCATACATGAGAAAATAATTTCTCTGCTGTACATGAGAAAGATAACTTAGATAATTTGCACGCCCGCCATGGCACTACAAGTGCACATTGATAAGATGCCACTTTGTGTAACATGTTGCCATGGTTTTGGTTTCTCAAGTCAGGTTACCATCTGTGGAATAGTAATTGTGTGATGTATATTTGTTAACATTGCAACATATACAAATTTTCTCTAACAATGTTTTGTAGGGGAGAAATTAAGTCGGAATTTATTATGTTTGTATGGAATCTTAACTTAACTATATTTAGAGGAATACAAAAATTGCAGTGCGGCCTATACTCGAAATATTAATTATCCCCAATTTTTCATCAAAAACTTATGGTGCGGCCTATACACATCAAAATACGGTATTTAAAAATGGCATATTTTGTACATAATTAATATGTAGCGGCAAGATTACATTGTGAAGAGCAGTAAAATCAAAACACTGAAATGCATCTTACCTTATTTACCATGCAAGACGACTTGAATGCAAAACGAGCCCTAAATTTGAACATTTACTAGCAAGACAAACATATTACTGAGGGAAAAATTAATTTTGGCCATCATACGAAATATGAAATTAAATTTTTTGATAATTACATAGGTTATTGCAAAATCTTTCTTACATTATTGATGAACATAGTTTACTACAGTTTTCACTAAAACAACATTTTTTGTCTTACTGAATGCTTTGGAAGCTGAAATTACATTTTAAACTTCTGTTCCAAACAATGCTACCACCATAAGTACACTTAAAATACGCTGAAGTGTCTTGACAACTGTTGTTAGTTGATTCAGAATATCTAACCACCACCATGAATGTAAAATTAGCATTATGGTATACCCTACACTTATTATAAAATAACCCATAATAAGCAAGACTTCACAAACAAAACACACACTTTCTGGATAGTAGATGAGATAATTATTGTTCCATATGCAGCATAGTGAAGAAATAGTGAACCAAGGTAATCAATATGGGTACCACGCTCATAAATTCTTTACTACTAGTTCAAGTTTATCATCTTCCCTTATACATTTATCCGTGATGTAATCAACCAAAACAAAGCATGGATGCTGCTAACATCTTACGTTCTGTATGCATGTAAAGTTTTCTTTTGTTTATCTACCTGAAAATTTTATACATAAATAATGAGTGGCTTAAGTAGTAATATTGTGACAAAGGAAAAAAAAGGCCCGAATTTTTTTTTGTATTTTCCCATATTTAGACTTTTTAAAAACAATTTTCTCCTTTTTTTTTTTGTTTGGATCAGCCCTTAATTTAGTTCAGTCTTTCTTCAGGTAGATCTATTCCTCTTCTTTTATATTTGGAAGTCACTAATTTCCCTGCGAAGTACTTTTATTTTTTGTTAGGATACATTTACTTTAGAATTTTCATTTGAAATTTAGGATTTTAGATTATTTGTGTGTGGTTAGGGTAATTATTTCTTTTCTTTTGATACGAGTCTTTCTTTATGGAGTTTTGGTAATGATTTATATTTTTTAAACTAAGATTTTTGGTTATAAATTTTGGAAAGCTGTTTTTCTGCTTGTGTATTCAGGTACTTATATACACCCCCTCTTTTTTTTTTTTAGATTATTTGCTACAAAAATAATCCTTGCATTAATTAAAGCAATATGCCTAGTATTTTTATTAAGTTTATCTACAATCACATTACGAGATTGATTAATCTTTTCATCTTGATACTCGTAAAAACACAATGAGAAAAGAAGCACATGCACAACGCCACTCGGCAGACTGGAAACTGGAAAGTGTAAACACATGGCTAGCCATTCAACCATTGGCGGGAAACGTACACTGTTAATAGGTGTCGACATCCTCTACCATAATTATTAAACATGTTGTTAAAGTCAATTCACCAAAGGAAAGAAAGAAAAAATAATAATATTGTTTTAAAAGCATAATTTAAATTGTACATGTTGTAAGTATAAAAATTTTTTTTACATGGCAACAATTTAGTTCGGAGTACTATTTTCTTCTAAGCCATCATCAACATAGCCAACTAAACTACATGCATCATGATGTAATTTGACAGTTGACACAATACTTTACATACGAGAGCTCTTACTATTTACATAGCATGTAGGTTGGTCACATGAAATGGACAATACGCTTTTGCAGTGATATTACCTGCAATAATTGATTGCATTTATTGCTTGACCTATCGAACACAGATAGAGGTTATCCAATATGGAATATGACAGAAAATTGGGAAATATTTATGAAAAATCCAGACGGCAGGAGACAACTTAGAAAATCGGGAGTTTTCCGCCAAAATAGAAAGGGTTGGAATGTCTGTAATTGGCATGCCACAGTATGAATAACAAAATTAATTGGGTGAAAATTGGTTAAAATCTGCTGTCGCAATGTTAGATGTGTAGATAGAAGAGGGGAAGGAATGAGTTGAAGCAGCCCAGGTCACCCATCAAAGGATCCTTTATCTCCACCCAGTTGGCCATGAGTGGGAGGGCACAGGACACCACACTGGTTGCTATGCAACCATTTCCCACTAACCAACCATGTATGAAGAAGAAATGAGGTAACACTTTGATTTTCTGAGTTCACTCTAGGACAGCCAAAGCTTATTCCTTCAAACCGATGTTCACACATACATTCGCTTCACACTAAATAGATGCCAAATGCCAAGGGCCATGCATACAAGGCTTTCATTTTATTTGGCAGATGTCTACCTTTTAAGGTAATTATCAATATTTAATTTTAAAAAAATTGTGATTTTTGAATAAGAGGCAAAAAATTGTGGCTACACTCTCAAATTTTCCCCATAGGAGTACACTTAACACTTGCTACGAGTTAGGTGGTGCTTGGGCTTGATGCTAATGCATTATTTGGTGACAACAGGATTTCAAATACTATGCCCTTCCAAAGTATTGGTTTATAAAGAAGTAATTTCTCTATTCAAATGAAGTAATATTTCAGTAACATATCTCCTGATTTTCCTGCAAGAAGGCACTGAAAATGTACTGTGTGCTAGGTAAAATTTATAGGCTGCATGTTACTACATAAAACTAAATGGATTGTATGGACAAAATATTCCACGTTGCAAGAAAGAACCATAGATAGATTGGAAGTGAACATATCCAATAGCAACTCACTGCCATAAAGATCTATGAACAACAGAAGTTCTAGCCGAAGTGCAGGACTGCCAACTCTAGCGATGCAACCTAGTCTTTTGCAGACTGTTGACTGGGCAGGAGATAAAAAAAACAGAGGCTGGCTACCTCATTAAGAAAGTCACTCACACAAATTCATACATCTATACATAACGAGATATTTAAACATTTTTGTCAAGGTAAGGTCAAGTACATACGTCTGTGGTATAATTTTGTTCTGAAGATGTTAGTCTAATGAATTTAATTAATATTCCATTTAAAAATCACGGTTTTACACCAGAAACAATTAAACATGGACTTATAAAACTTGGTAAAACTTCATGCAGCTCAATGTTTTAAATACAGCTGAGCCTATACAAACTTTACTGATACAATGGACTCCACAAAGTTTAAAACGAAAAAATAAAAGCAAATTGTTTTTGCAACCAGTGTTGGCATTTCCTTAGATTGATTTTATGAAGGAGGTAAAAGAAGGCGTTTCTTTAAAATTTCTGATGCAACTAAATTATGACATTCTGTCTTAGAAGACAGATTTTAACTTAATGTCAAAGCTTATAACGATCGCCCTGAAACTTCAAGGCTAACATGTTACAACATGTCTGTAGGACATATGGACCTTATTTTAATTTTTAAAATTATTTTGTAAAATATCCAACTTTTTAAAAGATGGTGTCTCAAATGAAGCTGTTTTTATAACAATGCAATACATTGCAATACAGTGCAATGCGTTTTACACCAATAAGCACCAACCAATTCCATTTTAGGTTTTACAATAATGCGACTGTTTGTTGGTGGTAGACGTTATGCTGTCAAACGTTCTTGCAAAAGAAAAATTCATTTTTTGGCTTAGAATGTAGAATAAACCATTTGCTCTCACAGCAATGCATTTATTTTAGCGTAAACAGACAGTAAACCATTTTCACCCCTGATCGCAAATTAATTCAAAATAGTTGTCTTTACCGCACAATTACACAGCCTATTTTAGTTGTTTGCCAAATACTTTTATTTCACGTGTATTCATTAGCACTAGAAAACACCATTACATTGTCGTCGACCACAACAAAAAAAAGTAGACAATATTTCTTCCTATCTATTGTCATCTGGCACCAGCAAACACAAGAAAAGAATTTCATGCAATGCACTCAATGTCGTCGGTCAAAGAGAGCATAATGCTTTTCTCCGATTGGTTTAAATTTATTGCAGTGCATAGCGCTATTGTGAAAACCCCTTTAGAGGTGGAGATATTGGCTGTCATTCCCACACTAAAACATGAGGCATTTGCTAATATTACTGCACAATTTCCTTAATTTCATTGTTTGTGTTAATTGAGAAGAAATTCCACACATCACTTTTCTTATTCACTCCAAATTGTTTTCCACTTTCAACAAAATAAAATCTTGTTCATAAATGTAGATAAATTAATATTCACCTCAACCTAACCATTACGTTACAAATTTTAGATTGGTAGCAAAACATAAACAACTAACGTAAGAGGACCTGTTTTTATTAATATGATTTGCCCATCATAAATGGGGAAAAAAGAAAAATTTACTTTAAAAAAAAGTTGGTTAGGGTGGTTCTGATATTCTGAAAACCGGTCGTTTTTTAATATCAGGTATCAGTACCAGCTCAGCACTAATTTTAACGTTTAGGGCGATGAGGGGAAGTTAAGTATAATATGCTTCTAGGGGTATCATTCTGTTTAGAAGACATCTGCCTATCAAATTAAATTAATATTAAAAAAATTCTTTTTGGTTTTATGACAGAGATGATCAAACATAAAATACACGTGAAAAACTCTTTTTAAAAATAATTTTAAAATTTTTGGAGGGGAAAACTGGTTAGTTCTGATTTTGTGACAGTAGTGAATTTGTAACAATATTCTCTATTCTTGGGAATCGTGGACAGTTGCAAAATTGGAGGTCTACTGTACATACTGAAATTATTCAAGAAACTTGGATCTTAGGTAACTGAGATCACCAAGCCTAACCCCTGCATAATTAAAAATTTCTGAACAGTGTGTCAGTAAAATGGGTTAACCCACAATAATTTGGAGGCCCTGTCATCTTTGACCTCACTACATTAATTATACCTTAGAGAGATTATTAATACCATTGTGTCAGTCCGCCAACAGGAGAACCCACGCTGTATTTAGTGATCAGTCTCTGTTCTGCCTTGGGACTAATGATAGCCAAGTGGATGTATCACAGTGTATACAGCAATGATACTCGGGATCAACTTCTGCAATAATGGTTCATATAATACGTTGGCCGTTTGCCTCTAGTGTTAAAACAGGGAACATTGACCAATGCATGGTACATCCAGCATGTCATCCGACCCACTCTAATACCATTTTTGCAGGGGCAAGGGGATGCATCATTGCAGCAGGACAATGCCCATCCACATCCGCTCGTGCAACCCAACATGTTCTTCAAAGTGTTCATCAACTTCCCTGGTCAGTCTGATATCCAAATCTTTCCCCCATTGAGAATGTGTAGGACTGGGTTGGATGTCACCTGGTTTGATCTCCTGCAGCATTAATGACTCTTGCCCAGCTGAGCCACCAAGTGCCACCTGCATGGAATTAAATTATTCTGGATGATATTAGTCACCTCCATAATTGTTTAAATTCAAGAATTTCTGCCTGCATTGCTGCTCGAGAAGGGCACACTGTACTGAACAATCTGTTAGCACACCTCTATAGACATTATTTTTTGGCAGCTATCCTTGTGACAGTGATCATTTGCTATATACTACCTGTATTGTATGTGAATAAAATTTGTATCTCTTGCAAAGCGTCCGTCAAGGTGTTCTATTATAATTTTCCACTGATGTATTAGCTAGCCATGTCATTAACATAATTGCAGTAATTAATTCAACAGGCATTGCATTTGGTGTGAGAAATTCTTTAACAGTTTCATCAAAAAAGTACAAATTGCTGAGCATTTATAAACCGGTAAAACCCACTCTCTTTTAGACAGTCTTTTAAAGAAAAGAGTTTTAATAACAGTTTACCCAAAAGTCATTTGTAGTGTAAATTGTAGTTTATTTCTGATAATCATGATTACTTGTAACAAGATAAAGTGGTGTGTACTGTTAGCTTTCAAGATGAGGCTAGGTGAAATATTAGTAATAAAATGTAAGTCTATAAATAATAAATATTTTTGTTTAAATAGCGATGTTCCAACAAGAGTTAAATATTAGTTATCTGATTTCCCATTAGCAAGAAAATGCTACATGTTTTTGTAGAGTTCATACCGAATTCTTTGATGCCTAATTGGAATGTTTGTTGAAGGTTAGTAAAATTATGCAACAGTTATTATTAAACACATAGAACACAACCATACTTACAGTCCTCGCCACTATGCCCATTGGTTCAGGATACTGGTGAGTTAGGAGTGCCAAGAGAGCAGTAAATGAACACAGGCCTGCTGTGAAAAGGATGAAGAATGGCAGCTCTTTTTTTGGATACACACTCACTTCATGGAATGCTGGGGAAAAAAAAAAAAAAAAAATTCATACATTGTCCTACATAAAGTTGATGTATTGTAGTAGTGGCAATACAATTTATAGTTTACATCACTGATCTTAGTACAGATCTATAGCAGCTACGTGTTTCGTAAAAATCATGGAACTCCCAAAATATATAAATTACCAAAATAAAACTTAAAGAGTATAAGATGTTATAAATAAAATGTACTGGGTTCACATATTTATACAATAAAAACCAAGACACACAAAGAAACAGACATAATTTTTAAATCTTTCAAACTAAATGGTAATTGTCATTCATTTTGAGGGAACATTTTTCAATGAAAATATTACTTTGCACATTTTCCATGTTAAGGCATCCATCATACTCTACCATAAATGTTTGGTAATTTCCTCACAAAAATATGCCATCAAACTTAGAGCTATCCCTTTCTTTCCATCTTCCAATCATTGCAACTGAAAAAAATTTCAGTGGAAAATAAACTATTATCTTTGGGTGCTTAGTTTGGGCTGCACAATGGGTGGTCTACATGCTTCCATTAAAATTTAGTACCAAGATTTTTGCATTTAATAAAATTTTCTCATTTGAAATGGTTTGCTGGATTTTGTTATAAGAAATCTGCTGCCCAATACAAAACACTACACTAATAATAATTAAAATATTTGCACATACAAAATCACATGCAACATGAAATAATTCACAGCAATGAAAATTACCTAATACTAGCAGTAGAAGATGAGCATCAAAAATATGTAGTCAATGACATTCTAGGTGAAAGAGAATGCATTTTGGCACAAATATAGAATGACGTCAGTTTGCAATTATAAAAAAAATTCCCTAAAATTTATGTGGACATAAAGACAAAGTGAAGGCATTTCTGATGTTTAAACAGTAATTATCATCCAATGGGCCCAGAGATGTAAATATGAATGTGGTTTTGCACCTAAAGCTATTTCATAGTGATGTGTGCAGCATATTACTTTTATTCTAAAGCGCCGTTGTCATAACCCAGCCATCGCAAGCACAACCTCCCCCCCGACAAGAGAATATCACACGAATCCGTGTGTTCCCCACCTGAGCGGGCGTTGATGCAACACGCCGTAACCTAAGGCAAATAAGCCGTGAAGCTGGACAGCCCGGCAGCAAGCATATACTGCCACATAGCAGAGGAGTAAGGAAGTGGTTACACTCAGTGCTTGTGGCAGTGGCATGTGAAGTTTAATGCAAAAAATATATGCAATGATGTGCAGTCCAAACGGCAGTTTACATCGGTGACTTCAAGGAAGAGGTAGTATACCAGAGTGCCTGGACCAGCACCGGAGTGATCACCAAGAGTTACAGAGCCAAAGGAAGCTGCCAGCTGAATCTGCCAGCTGAACCTGCCATTCCACCGAAGAGTTCCAGAGCTAGAGGAAGCCGCCAGCTAGACAGCCATAAGTTTCAGTTTAGAGCCTGAGAAGGGCCATCCAGTGGACCTAACCTCAACCTACCACTGGAGCCACCCCCTAGCAAGAGCAACAATCAGTTAAGTGTCTGCGTTTGTCACTCTAGGGGCACTTGGAGAATAAGTGTCAGATGCATAACGTCCTTAGAGAACGCACAGCTATTCTTTCAGAGGCACTTCGGTACTGTTCCCCACCCTTAAAACCCCTAACCTTCTGGGTACAGAATCGGGTCATTTGTTGTATGCTACAACCAATAAAATAATTTGTGTGACCAATAATAAAAGTGGCATATTTATTAGGGAAGACACCTATACTAGTTAAATTCAATTCAGCCATTTGTGTCATAATTACTGTGGCCCTCCCCCTTTCTTGGGGGACTGGAATGGAAGGAGGGACCACAGACTCGAGACATCACCTATATCGGTAGCCATCAGATGTAGAGCCACCTCTCCCCTGGTAAGATCGGTGACACCTCCTACCTCTCCCCCAGCAGGACGACAGCCTCCCTGGTAAGACAGAGTATAATAAGCCTATAAATTGCCCATAAGGCCACAGAGTGAAATAGAGCAGAGGAAAGGAGAAGAAGCATTACCCGAGGTTTCAATCCTTAACACCCAAGGTGCCAGTAGTCTGCACCAGAGAGGTACCATCAATAGATATTAATGTGACTTCAAATGAAGATACCATGGCAATACACAACAAATATTGTGCTCTTCAATTTAGTATATTAAGAACATGTGGTGCAGCACATATGTGAACTACATATGGTGTACTTCTCTTGAACATCGTTAATTATTTTCTCATGTACAGCATCTGTGGAATTGTTCATATTGCTACATGTGACTTACTTTTTTTAATGTTGCAGTATAAAGAAAGTAACCGAATTGTATAATTAAATTGAGTTGAATAACATTAACTGGCAATGGCTTTCTAAAACCATAACATATCAAGTGGAGAAATATAATACAGTGGTCAGAAAACTACTTTCTTAATAGTAGGTATGAAATTAATTATGCATTGATTTTTAATGTTAAAAAGCCTAAAATTAGTGTCCCTAGATGTTTTCTGTACTACTGCGTAGAAGAAAATAACTAAGCTTGTGAACTTGAAGGCCTTGTGGAAGATAAAGCAAAAAGTGTAAATGTAATAAAACATTAAAATGTTGAAGGGATGAAATTGACAGTTGCTCTTGAGCTTTCTATTCACTTTTGAACTGGTTCATGACAACATGTGCATGCACATGCACGTGCATGCGCATGCACACACACACATAAAGCAATCTAGATAAACTGGCAACCCTCTTAGCCATCCAGGCACTGAGAGTTTTCTTCTATGCTTGGTTTCCTTATGCTCAATTTATCAATTCTATGATCCTTATGGGGAGTATGCTCCCTTGCCTTTTTCTTACATAAGCTGTAATTTTGGAGGCACATACCCTGAGGCTTTGATGTTATAAAAATCTTTATGCTTTATATTTGTTTGCTGCCACTCTGCCTCCAGGGTTCCATAGCTGTACTACAGCCAGAATGAGTCCTTTCCCTCCGTGACCTGGTACCGGGAAAACCACCAATACGGGCTCAGAGGTCACCCTGTGCTCCTCCTTCCTTTCCATGGTACTTGTGGCTTTTCCCGAGGTTCGGAGTGCCTGTGACCGTGCGCACCAAGTCCTCCAGATAAGACAGGCCCACACAGCCCCCCCACCCACCTCGCCTCTTGTCCTATCATTGTCTTTGGGTTAACTAAAACCCGTACATTGGGCCCCAATGGCCTGACCGTAAAGGAGTCAATCGGCCCACCAACATTTCAGGCCATTACTAACTGCAGTAGTAAGAATTTCCTGCTGGCAGATACCCTTATCCACCTGAGTGGCCAAGATGAGGCACAGGGAATTCCAGGGTTACCCACATATGCCAACACCCAATTAAGGGGGTTGCCCAGCGGTACTACGAGGAGGTGAGGGACCCCATTAGTCAGTAGAGGCTGCGGTCTTGCACATATCTGACCCTTCCACAAATGTACTGTATATGGTCTCCGATACTAGGACTTGGCAGTAGTCCCGACACACCACCATCCATATACACTCTTCCAAGCAGGTCCACTATTTCACATCAGCAGGGGGAAGTTCTATCCCTTAGTCTTGGGCACTCCCACCGGGCTGTTCGCCTTACGCCTCTTATAGGCCATTTCTGCTGTGCTATTCCAGCCAATCAGTCTAACGAGCAGGTCTACTCATTCCTCAGCTGGTCACGACAAAACCACCAGGCATTTGTTCAAGGTACTTTTCTTCCCTTGAACAGCCTTACACCCATTACAGGCCGGTTACTCAAACAGACTTCCACAAGTTCAGATGGAGGTCTCCTTCTTTCCTCCCTTACAGTACCATCAGCCAGAGAGGGAAATACTCCAACCCGAAGGCCATCATAGTCCCCATCGGGAGGTCAGGGGATCCTTTGTCACTCCTTACACCCCTATACAGGCCAGTCCCCTGGTTTCAGGCGTCTGTTTTTGGCACCTTGGGAGAGTCACAGCTGCACACACAAAATATGATAAAAAGTATCCAAACACCCACCTGAAAATAAAGTACAAGTTTGGGCCGCCCTCCATCAGGAACACTGGCAGTCAATACAACGTTGGCAGACCCTTAGCATTGATGACAACCTGCACTCTCGCAGGCATACTTTCAATCAGGTGATGGAATGTTTCCTGGGGAATGGAAGCCTATTCCTCGCTGAGCGCCGAAATGAGGATAGGTATCAATGTGAGTCAGCATTCAAAAATGTTCTACACACACATTCTACCCTATTAAAATCAGGACTCTACACAGGCCAGTTCATTAGTAGGACGTTGTTGTCATAATCAAACCACTACCTCACACACCCTGCAGTATGAAGGGGTGCTTGGTCATCTTGAAAGAGACATTGGCATCTCCAAACTGGTCTTCAATAGTAAGCAACTCAAAAGTGGTTAAAATTTCAACGTAAACTTGTGCCTCGGCAGTGCCACAAACAGCAATAAGGGGGTTAAGCCCACTCAAAGAGAAATATGACCAAACTGTAACCCACCACCCCCAAATCTCACAGTAGGCATTATATAAGCTTGTAGATGTCATTCAGGCATTTGCTACACTCACACCCAACCATTGGATCACCATATTGTATACCATGCTTTATCACTCCATACACTGGTTTTCCACTGTTCTATTGTGCAGTTTCAATGTTCCTTACACCATGCAAGGCAACATTTGACATTTGCCTGTGTGATATGTGGTTTGTAGGCAGCTGCCCAACCACAGACACCAAGTTTCTACACCTCGGGCCAAACAGTCACGGTGCTTGGAGCAGATCCTGATGCAGGTTGGAATTACTGTGTGATGGTGCAGATGGATGATTGGCAATTATGCTGTACGACTCTGTACAACACTCAATGGTTTCTGGTAGTCAAAAAGCAAGGTTGCATGCACACTTTTGGATTGGACACGTCCCATCACATTTCCACTTCATTATGACATTGGAAACAATGGATCTAGCACAACTGTTGAATGGTGCATGGTAGAGGAGACATATTGCGAATATGACGATTGAGGTGGTCACATAGATCGTCGAGGATAGATTCATAACCAAACAAATCAAGAATGTCTTCGACACGGATGATGGGACCTAGAAAATACGACACGAACATTCCTCTGACCATAACACTGCCCCCACCGCCTTGTGTTATAGCGCTGCCAGGAAAATCACTCAAAAGGGTAGAAAATCTGCAGTGAACACAGCCTCCAACACCACAAATGGAAAGCCCCACAGACCTGTTTGTCTCGAGTGTGCATCACTAAGGTTAACAGAAGCAGGGAAAGGCCTAACCCTAGGTCAGTTCAGCAATTCAATACAACTTGCTTAACATCAGCTATAAACAAAATTATAGAAATACTTGGCATTAAAGTATTAGGATGGACACAATAAATTAAAAACATAATTTGTGGAATACCATTAGGACTACAGGTATTACTGAGTTAATTTTTAAATGAAAATACACGCAGGTCGAGAGACACCTTAGATTTTATTATGGCTTAACATATTTTTTTTAAAAGCAAATATATATATAAAAAAATAAGAGATCAACAACCAACACATAAATAGATAGGCCATTGCAAATAACCTAAAGAAAAGGTTAATAATTTAAATATTGTTTCACAGGATCCCGGTAACTAGAGCAAAGTAAACAAACTAATTATGAAAAGATAAAAATAAAAAAATACAAAAAAGGAACAAAGCAAGTAGTGAACACATAAAATTTGGTAAAGCAACTACTAAATGATATTAGCACCTATCTATTGTTCAAAATTATAACAAATAAAACAAGGGAAACTGCTTCAAATTTGTGAAGTTCATTTCAAGGTTGTTAGTAACTGTCCATGTACATGTGGAAAAATAAAAATATTAATTTTGTCTGTAGAAGCATGATTCTGGAACTTATCCACAGCCTGGATGTTCCTGGAGTGGCAGGAACTTATTCCATCACAAAATCTGAAGTGGCATTCTCAAAATGGTATGCCATGCCTCAACATGAAGTTGCACGAAAGGTTCAAGGTTACATCGTTGGGGCAAGCGGGTGGATAGCTAAATATCAGTTTAGCAAGACAGGTAAGCACGAGCTGCCAGCAAAAACATGAACAGGAGACAAACAATATATGCCACAAAATACACTTACCAGTTGTGGCAAAAATTAAGAAAACTACCACATAATAAAGAGGAACAAGCCGAAGCCAAAAAATTACGAGATGTCACGCCATGTACGAGATGAAGAAGGAAATGTTCACTCCTAGAAGTCATCATAGGTAGGGGTCTATTCAGAAAACCACCAATACAATCAATATGTAACATTTCACAATTACTTAAAATAAATGATCAAAATGACACTTTATCTAAAATAAAATTACAAGAGCAGTAAGATAAGTATATTTTTTTTTTAATATGACAGATTTTAAAATAACATGTAACGAAATATTATACTTTTTTAATAATACCTAATAACTATTGACATCATGACTGGCATCAACACTGACAATTCATTTTGCCAAAAAAGATTAAAGAAAATTCTCTAGACTAAAGAATTCACCAGTAAAACATAACATATTTAAAGGTAAAGAAATGACAATCTGTACTAGCAAGCACACAAAATTAATTATTGATTCTGTGACATCATGATTGGTGAAAACAACATACAAGTTAGTTTCGTAAAAACAAAGTTTTGAATAAACTCAAAGTAATATGCCTCTTAACAAATTTTGCAAAAAATATGCAAAAATAATAAAACAGTAAACATTACTGATTTACATAAATAAACTCATAAACAAAACTGTGTCACAGTAACAGTAACTATGAGAACTTAACAGTGACCAGGAATAACAGCATTATTTCACAAGAAAATGAAGGTTCAATGCTGGAATTGAACACCAGGGTTTTGCCAAACAGACGAACAAAATTACTCCTAGAAAAGGAATACAAATTACAACACTCATGAAATACAAGAAATAGAAAAGTGGGTGCCACCAAAGCGGCACACATTCCCTCACTTAAACTGGGCCATGGGATTCAGGGATCCGACCAAAACACTGGCGCACACACACATATAATCCAAAAAACTAATTATTAATACACTTTAAGTAGACAAACTACTAACTTTCAGTGGAGGCAAAAGTGGTAGGTAAGGGTATCATGATGCTGCCTTCTGGCACAATGAAAGGTTGTGTAGAAGGTGAGGGACTAGTTATGATGCAAAATTTAAATTTCAACCAAAAAACGGTACCAATCAAACAACAAAACACTGCAACACAAGGCACTATCATGGCGATGAGATATAGGTTGACTGGAAGTTGTGAAGGACAAGGATGCAGCAGATGCAAAACATCATGGAAATCTGCACCTTGAGGATCTTAGGCTAAAAGCATATACAATCCTTGAAAAAAAGAGTTGTTCACGGTGAGGTTAGGAAATGTCAAAACATTAACATAGGAAAGTTTAGCTACCAGTTTGGGAACATGGATAATTGTCAAAGACAAGGCTGAATTGACCAAACCAACGATCCTAAAAAAGGAACTCATAATGTCACAATGGGACGTATTATTAATCAGACCAGAACCTGATACAGCTAAAGTGAAAGGTGAAAAAGTTTTGGTGGTGGATCTACATAAATATGTAACATCAACGGTGGTATCTGAAGCAAATACCCAATGCGAGCTGGTTTTACATGAAAAGGGGAGTTTCAAGTTAATTACAGATTTATCACAGAATTCAAAATATGCTCTTCCAGTAAATAGGTTGTGCATCAAAAAATGGGAAAGCTGTAGGACAGAAGGTATTGCCATGAGTTTTACAGTTGCTAAGGGACTAGTGGCTGACAGATGCAAAATTTTTGTGGTCCGAACTGACAATTAAATACTCTTGTACATTGAATAGCAGATATTTGTTCAATTTTGAAAACAGAAAGGGGACTGGGAAAATATGGTATTTCTCAAATAGACTACCTTTGTTGCCTAGCGGACACTAATAACAACATTAAGGGAAGTGTTATAAATAATAGCCTGGACGTTGCTTAACACATAGAACATGTACAAATTCTCATGAACAACAGGGGCTAACATGGTACAGTAGCAGACTAAGGAGCTGTTGGATGTGCTTTAAAATATTCAAAAATGAGTCTGCACTTAACAAGGTAGTACTAAGTTTACCATGCCAGAGGTCAAAAATTTCTAGTCTAGCGTTTGTAAGGGCCTCACTTACCCTAAGTAACGTTCCTTTCAAATCAATACGGTCACTTAGACTGATCATACCATCGAATGTCATAAAGGGAAAAAGAAACATTACAAAATAAGGTACTACAGTGATCCAGATACAGTTGACTTAATTTTTTGATGTACACAGTATTATTAACTACCCTATCCTCCAAATTCCTAATCAAAATTATCTGGTTGGCTACACTGGTCAAAATGTCATCTTGATTGTAATGCAAAGAGTTCAACTGCTGTTCCAGAAGTGTAAGGTCATTACTGCCCAATGTGCCAAAAACAGTTTTTAAAATTTAGCCCCCTAGGCCAATTACAGCTCATTTTGCCCTGGATGGCAGCAATTACATAAATGTTTGCACTTCAGACTTGAAGGGACTAAAACAATTTTTTAATTGGATTATGGGTAAATCAAAATTCAGTTTGAAGGAGAAGTTGATGCCAAGATTCTTGTTCTCCTGTTGACGGACTGACACAATGGTATTAATAATCTCTTTAAGGTCACTACATTAATTTTACAAGGAAATTAGGTCAAAATTAAGTATGACTGAGTAAATATTGCCAGAAAAAAGTGCTGGCCACAGCCAGAACTGCAAGGTAGGGAAGGAACATGATGCCTCAATGGGAAAACTACACTAAAACAAACAACATGGTACACTCATAGGGAGTATAACGAAAATTGAAATGGTACCCTAAATAAAATTCTTTTCTAGAAGTCATTCCCAAAAAAATCGTCAAGGAATAGTTTCTAGGCTACTCACACAACCCAAAAGTAACCCCTCGGGTGTCGTTACATTTGTCACCTAGGGCACGGGCTCGTGTAGCTGCCGCACCTCGGTGGTTGATTCGTGATCCTTGCCTCTGGCCTTAGGGTGGCGGCTATGCTTTCTGGACCCTGCAGCAGCTGGGTTTGCACTCCATCCGGGTCCTCCATGACCAGAAGGGCAATCGGGATCTCGATGATAGGTGGGGAACTGGTGTAGTCCTGCACCTCGCTTGTGTGCTCATACTCTCTCTCCCATAGTTGTGATTCTGGCTCCTTTGTTCTCAGGGGTGATGGTCTGGACCATAGATGATAGGTGCACCTCTGCTTGGCTGACCATGGTGTTGGCAGATGTCTCTGTGGCGGCCGGTGGGAGTGTCTCAAGACTAGGTACTTTATAATCTGCGTCCCCAGACACAATTCCTAGCCGAGCATATTCTCTGGTGTTGTCCAACTTACAGTCTTCTGCATTGGAAGGTAGAAAGGGAAACTGGTGGTGGGATTCTCTTTGCCCCTTTACCCTGGCATTGCTGCCCTGAAGTGATGGCTTCACTGCTTGTGAAGGAGGGGGGAGGGGGAGGGAGTTGTCAGTACGTAGGTGGTACCTCCTATCTGCACTATAGTTGCTCCGACATTGTGTGGATTACCCGCTCGTCTGCGGGGGGAAGGGGCGGAGGATGCACTGTTTCGTCCCAAGGTGTGTGAATTTCCACACCCTCTAGAGGTCGCATGGAGGGAACAGAGTTGCGCAGGGAAACTGTGCCATCTAAAACTCCAATTCTGGATCATCATCCTCCTACGGTACAGGAGAGAGAATATTAGGGAATACAACGCCCTCCTGCCTTGCATGCAAACGGTAATCCAGCTTTACCTTTGTCTGGTTGTCCGTTGCTATAAAAACATGAGACAAAGTCTCTTATAGCTAGCATCTTGGATTTAGTCGCATCATATTCACAGGTCTGCCGGGACATTGATGATGCAGCTCTTGTCTTCATACCCTGTCGTGGTGACAGAAGGGTAGAAGGGGTAGGGCTAGAGGGGAAGGTCCGTTGGGACTATCCTCCTCTACATGGCGACTGGACTGTTGTACTAGTGGGAGTGGGAGGTGGCGATTCTCCCTTCACTATTGCCGGTGCTAGTCTCTTTCGAGGATTCCTGGGTTTGTACATCAATATTCAATAGGTTGTCTGTTCTACCTTGGTGAGAGTAAGTGGCTTTTCCCTAACTGTCACCGGGGTTTGTGGTTGAAGCGATGATGTGGCCAGAGATGTCTAACGCACTTTACACCTTGGCATCGTACTACGGTCCTGCACCTCGCTAATCAGGTTGATCTCCTTATCTAATCCCTGTGGCTGGGTGTGACAAAGGGAACCAGGGGGCGTTCGGGACAGTCCATAAGGGCATCCTGCCTCTATGTTTCTGTGGGTGTGTGTGGTCGTGGGAGCTGCAGGCAGGACTTTTTCGTCCAGAGGGCCCTTCATTAAAACCTCAGAAATTACAGGCTGCCCTATATGCATGTCTGAGTTTCGGCAGAGTTCTGTGGCCGGTGTCGAGGGCAGTGTCTGGCCAGACATGCTTCGCTGATATGCTTGGACTGGGATGTATCTGCAAGAAGCAGGGGAGTGGTCCCTTTGCGTAAAGTCTGCCAGAGGTTTGGGCTCCCGTGGCCTGGGAAGCTCAATATTCGAGGTCAAGTGTAGAGGGGATGAAGAGTTCCCTGCTGCTGTCAGGCTCGATAGATTCTCATCTGTAGCCGCAAAATATAGACTGGGACAGGAACAGGGGAAGGCTTAACCAAGTTTCCCTCCTAATCGACCACCAAACTCCTGTCCTTTCCCAGGGGGAATGCCGTTACCCACAGTCAATTAAACAGTACTGCGACTGTAGCCCAGATTACCCCAAAATCATTTCCTCACCTAGGTTGGGTGCAACCAAGAAAGGAACACTAAAGGTGTGCATATGGACCCTTATATTCAGGGTTATCTCCCCGGATGTTTCCAACCACTGGAGCCAGACTTTGGCCTTGTTTGGCTGGGCTGGCCCCTGAGTGGGGTGGGGTGGTGGTGGCACGTTTGGTGCCCGCATTTCTGTTACTTAACCTCTTTGCCCTTCTGGGCAGGGCAAGCTCCATTAGAGTGTCTCCCTAGGCAGTCCCAGCAGGGGGCAGAGGGGTGATGAGAGGTAGGGCCAGCCTTCGGGCTGTCAGCTGTGTGGGGTGAGGAAGAGCAATAACCTTGGCGGTAGCATGCGACGGCCTGTCGTTAAACTCTAGCTCTTTATTGTTATGCTCAATCTTTCACACTCGTACCACGAGCTCATCTATGGAACGAGGCTTTGATGTAGATAGGATATTTCTGTAAGCGGGGAGGAGGGTGCACGTAATACCTTTCACTCAGCCTTCCTCTCCTTCTAGGGGATATATATGCCGGAATAACGGTTCTTTCTGATGTATACAAATCTCTGCCTCCTGAGAGATCTGCACTTACATGTGAAATTCTGTAACGAGATGGGCTATTACCTCCTCGCCAGAAAAGAGGGTAATGAGGCATGTTCTTAGCTGCTCCCATTCACATACAAATTCTCCATACTTCCTCCACCAGTCTTTCCCCTTTCCGGCCAGCTGGCTGTGGGTTCGACTCAACCACTGCTTAGGGGGAATTTGGTGGTCGAGGAGTTCTCATTCACATTCATTCAGGAATGCGGTACAGATTGGGGCTCATCCTGGGCTATGGTTAGCTCCGGAATTAAAGGGACGGTGTTCCAGGCTATGCCTGCATACCTCGCATTGGTACATGAGTCCCCGACGAGTGTTGCGCTCATCTGGCCACTGGATACATGTGTGGTGATATTCCAATGCACAACCTATACATCGGACAGTATGAATGCCTTGACCTTGGCATTCTATCCAACTAAAACAAAAAGCATGTATATCGCAACCAGTTACAAAGTGGTAATCCAGTCCGTCTTTGTATTGAGGTGCGTCTGCCCACTCTAAACAGGCATAGTGGAATCGCTGACTGCAGTGTGCACAATGAATAAAGTGTTCCCCGGTCCCAGGACATGTGTCCATGGCACACTTCCAGCTCATGGAGGGGGACTGTTCATAGGTCCTATCCTCGGTTTTGAGACGTCTACTTGCTCTGATTGCTATATGATGCGTGAAAGGGCGCCACAAGGTGTTTAACAAAGACTCCCTGAAGTCTTACAATATGTGACATGCAACTGCATGTAGCCCAACGGGTGTTGGGTGAGGGGAGGAGGGGGGGGGAGGCAGATGCAAACGTGGCAACTTTGGCTACGTGCTTTTAATACTCAAGAGTGACTGGGTTTGGTTATACAGGTTAAGGTAGACTCAACTATCCTAACTCTAACACTAATCCAACCCGTATTATGTGTCTGGGTTTAATGCCAGCATCAGCTGTGGATACGGACACATTATCGTTGAGGTGATAGCAAGTCCTATCCGGACAAGCATTTAGGCTATGCTAAAAGGGTTTCACTGTCTAGGATGAACTAAAACAGCTTTGATGAGCGCTATTCTGAAGATTCGCTTCTAAGATGCGATATTAAAGGCAGTGCATTGAGTGAGGGGGGGGGGGGGGGTTGTTTCGGCAAATTCAGGGAGCGTGGCCGACTCGATCCAAACGGCCTCCTCTGAATTCTACACTTGGATTCAAAGGTGTGGTTAGCATTAGCGCTACTATGTAAAGTAATAATGGGGTAACAGGACATGACTGACTTGGTCCAAACAGCCTAGTGTGAACTAATGTTGTTTACACCCCACGTTAGGCACCATTTTGAAGCCTTGGGGATTTCCTTTTCTAAAAGTTATCAAGAAAAAGGGGAAATTCTTCAACGCTAACGTGAGTGCTAGAATTCCAACCTTCCAGAAGCGCACCTGAATTCCCGTTCTCGAGCCCCTGATCAGCACAAGTTAGCTCAGAATTAAACACAGTCTAAAATGCCAGCTAGGGCGGGGAGATGATTGAGGTCTAGAATTTCTTACCTTCGGCCTAGACCAAGGTGAAAGAGGGATAAACCCTAGAGTGATAAGAACTCTGCGTTCCTCTTGACCAGACGCCTGGGATGTATACACTCTCAGATACTTTAAAGTAAGGTGCAAACTTAGTTTTGCTAAGGGCATAGGTGGTTTACACCTTAGGACTGCGCCACTTAGAGAACTCTGCGAATATTAAAGACTGGTTGCTCCGACCTCACCACCTCCTTGGGCAATCTCCCTCTCCTATTTCCCAACCATCTCTTTGTAATCCCCTTCTTCCGAGCATGTGCAGTCGTGCTGCCCTGTAATTGGTTCAAGTTTAATCCCGAGTAGTGGGCTGAAGTGCTTTGTATGCCCTTGACACTTCTTCCTAGACCAGCACCGAGGCCTGTTACTGAACATTTCTGCTCTGATCCCAGGCTATAGGAAATTATTGTATCACAATATGTTGTGGGAGTTTTCAGCTAAGGAGTAGTTGACATGTACAATATTCAACGAGTGTCGATTCTAGACAACAGGTGGGTTGCCGAGTAAGTTACAGTAAATTTAAGCAAATTGAATCCATTCTTGTTGCGCTGCAAGCTTGATGATAATGTGTTTGAAGTTTTGAGTTTTAGCTTGTTCAAGTGTGATGTTGGTTCAACGGCTTATTGCTTTATTGCGGTTTAAAGCTGGCTGAATGTTTTACATTTTAGGCTTGATTATTTGCTGGGTTAAGTTCACCTGGAAAATTAATGGCGCATTTGATGGGTAGAGCACCTACTTCTCTCAGTAAGGCCAGCTAAGAGTAGCCCACCTGTTACTCGTTGAAATATATAGTCTTTCTGGGGAACATTGTACCTTAATTATTTTTAATGTGTTTTATCATATTTTAGCTCCGTCGGCTCGGAGTGGCCACAGGATGGTGCCCGGCAGAGAAGGCTGTGAAATTCTTAATAGTGTTCTCAGTAAAAGGATTGAGGATGTTGTATGTTCCTCTGTTAAATATTGCCAGTTAACTGAGATTGTGGAGTTTTGGTTTTTAAATTATTTTAATACTTTCGTGGCTTTGCATCACAGTACCGCATTGGGGTTGTATTAAGCCAACCTAGTGAGGCAAGGGGAGTACCTATTAGCTTTTACTCAAGGACAATGCCCAGTACTGAGCGTAAGTATGCTCAAATAGACTGGGAAGCCATTTTGAAATCAGGACTGACCACAAACCCACTCCCAACATAATCTCTCCTAGAATGTTACGCTGGAACATCATGTTAAGTAGATATGATTTTGAGCTGCATTACAAACCTGGTCCCAGTATTCCACATGCCAACGGGGTCAGCCGTCTTCCCCGAAATGTTCCCGACATTGAGGTGCCACTACCCCAGGAAGTTTTGTTGTTGGAAGTCCTAGAAAAGCCTCCACTTCAAGCAGAGGAATTTGCAGACATGACTCAGAAGGACCCTGTTTAGTCAAGAGTACGAAATTGGCTATGGAAGGGTTGGCTTACTGAAAAATTAGAAGAAGTCTACCTGCCATTTTGCAGGTGCCAACATGAGCTGTCAACGCACTGTGGTTGTGTTTTGTGGGTGACACGAGTAGTCGTTCCAAAGATGGCTCAGAGGCACATACTGGACACACTACATGACTCGCATCAAGGCATTGTGCGAGTCAAGGCACTGGCACGCAGTTATGTATGGTAGCCAGGCATTGATCATGACATTGAAAGGGTGGTCCAACAGTGTAGCATTTGTCAGTCAATACAACATGCCCCTTCGAAGGCACCAATTCATCCATGGGAGTGGATGAGGAGGCCATGGTCGTGACTACACATGTACTTCGCTGGCCCAGTACAAGGACAAGTTTTCCTGAATATTGTTGATTCTTATTCTAAATGGTTGGAAGTTGCACCAGTCAAATCGGCTGATTCTTCGAGTGTTATTCGGGTCCTTCCCAGTCTGTTTGTCACACATGGACTACCTGACACACTGGTTAGCGACAATGGCAGCACATTCAGCTCTACTTTGTTACAGGAATTTGCAAAGAACAATGGTATTTGGCTGATTAAAGTGGCTCCCTATCATCCATCATCAAACGGACAAGCTGAGCGTATGGTACAAACCACGAAAGGTTCATTGAAGAAAATGTGTGGTGGGGATTTATCAAGGCAACTGGCCAGGCTGCTGTTGGCTTAACATGTTACACTAAGTACTTTTACATCAGCTAGTCCTGCAGAGCTGCTAATGGGCCATAGGCTCCGAACATGTCTGGACCGTATTCATCAAGATTTTTCAGAAGAAATTAAGGACAAACAAAAGAGACCATGCTCTTTGAAACCTAGGACGTTTGCCTATCTGGACCCAGTTTATGGTAAGAATATGGGAAGGGGTCCAAAGTGGTTATCCGCAGTAGTGATTGAGGTGACAGGACCAGTGTTGTACAAGGTGCTGACAACAGATGGGCTTTGGATACGTTGCCATATTGATCAGCTTCGCCCAAGACATGTGGGCTCATATGGAGGTGCTACGTTACCGGCATCTGTCGAGCACTGGCAACCAGCACCTTTCACGGGCCCTCAGCAGTCAACAGAGAAGCCTCTGCCTGAAGGAAGCAAGGGGTTTAAATGATTCTCAGCCCTAACTGTACCATCATCCCCAAGTGATGAAAGTGAGGGGTTTCTGACAACCACAGCGTAGTCTTGTTTGCAGGACAGTTCCAGTGATGCTGTAAGTCCCAGTGTGTTGCCACAAGCATCTCCAAGTGGCAGTGTTACAGAAAAACCTCAAAGACCAAAAATTAAACCATTTTTTGTCCAAGGACTTTGTTGAGTAAGGGGGGTAGGAGTGTTATGTATGTAGATGTTACCAGTAGTGTCAGTGTGTGGGGTTGGTAGCGCTTGTTCGTATACGCAACCAGTAGATGTAATGAAGTCCAGTCCAGTGCGTTGTGTTGTCTTTGGATGTTGATGCTGATGTAAATACAATCACAATGATAGAAATTCTATAATTCATTCACAAAATTCACATGCCAATCTTACACAATCATCTCATTTTTTTCAAGAAGGGTTTCATTATTTCACAATTTCAAAAGCTAAAGCAAATTTAGCCAAAATTTTTCATTTTCAAACCTTGCATAAAACAGGTGTTCCTAAATACGGTATCTACCTGTGCTCATATTTTTTACATTTTTACAAATCAAAATATTTCACCATATAAAAAAATATTTAAAAATTAAAGTGTGTAGCATTTTGCGAAACAACATAACACATGTCACAATTACATCACAAAATGCAATGCGATACATTAAAAATATACACTGGTACAAAAGCAGATGCTATAAAATCAATGTTTGAGTATACTGCAATTACTTAAACAACACATTTTTAAGGAATTAATCATACATGATATTAAAAAACAAGATACTAAACTCTTTAACATTAAAAACTATAAGTGAAGTAAAATGCCCCATATGTAAGTACAAAATAACAACTCTTCAATAAACCAACAAAATATTAGCTTCATTTTTTATAAAAATCATTTACTCTGTATGTCTTCAAAGAAATTTCAAACATGATGATAGAGATAACCCTGCACTTGACAGCCCTCAAGAAGAGTACTTATACTAGCTATAAAGAAAATGCACATACTGTTAACCAAAAATACCTGCACTTCTAAACAGCCAAGAGATTGCACAATACCTACCTGGCAGTAACTCCCTGTCAGCACATTCAGTACATGTAGGATATGGGTAGAAAAGGTGGCCTCGCTCTAGAGGATACGGCAGCATGCGGAAAGTGCCCTCCCATGTGCAGTGCAGCAAGTTTAGAGCTCCTTCCACATTCTTCCAGTGATTCAGATGAAAGAATGTATATGCTATAGCTTCACTGTCCCCTCTCTTCAAAACATGCTCAGGAGGCAGGATAAGAGGTTTCATTTCTAATAAGTACTGTAAAATGACCAAAATAGCTATTTACTACACAAATACAACACAAACATTTCCCAAAACCGAAGAACTATGAGACAAATATGATAGAATGTACATTTACAATAAAAGAACAAACTCATAAATTCTGTACATGAAGCATGAGTATCTTAACCTTCTAAACAAAAGTGTTATTAGTTTGAACAGGACTAAGAAGAACAAGGAAGAGGTGATAGTGGGTGGTGGAAGTAGTGAATGGGTGGTGGAAGTGGTGAATGGGTGGTGGAAGTGGAGGTGGTGGGAGGCAGAATTGTGGAAGTGGTGGGGCGTGGCGGAATTGTGGAAGCGGTGGTGGGTGGCGGAAGTGTAAAAGTGGTGGTGGGTGGCAGAAGTGTTAAAGTGGTGGTGGGTGGCAGAAGTGTTAAAGTGGTGGTGGGTGGTGGAAAAAATAAAAGTGGCAGTGGGTAGTGGAAGTGTAAAAGTGGTTGTGGATGGAGGAAGTGTAAAAGTGGTTGTGGATGGAGGAAGTGTAAAAGTGGAGGTGGGTAGTGATGGT
This sequence comes from Dryococelus australis, assembly GCA_029891345.1. Classification (NCBI taxonomy): domain Eukaryota; kingdom Metazoa; phylum Arthropoda; class Insecta; order Phasmatodea; family Phasmatidae; genus Dryococelus; species Dryococelus australis. Next base: position 305,430,864 of record CM057009.1, on the reverse strand, counting down.
GGAGGTGGGTAGTGATGGTGGCGGCAAAAGTGGTAGTGGCAGCAGAAGTGGTTGCGATAGTGGAAGTGGTTGCGGTGGTGGAAGTGGTTGTGGTGGCCAAAGTGGTGGTGGTGGTGGAAGTGGTAGCGAGGGTTTGCAGTGGAAGAGATGGTGAGGGCTTGCAGTATAAGTGGTGGCAAAAGTGCTAGTGGTTGTGGTGATGGAAGTAGTTGTGGTGAGAGTTTGCAGTGGAAGTGGTGGTGAGGGTTTGCAGTGGAGGTGGTGGTAAAAGTGGTGATGGTGGGAGGTGGTGGTAAAAGTGGTGATGGTGGTGGTGGTGAAGTGGTCGTGGTGATGGAAGTGTTCATGGTGATGGAAGTGTTCATGGTGGTGGAAGCGGTTGTGGTAGTACTGGAGTGGTGGTGAGGGGATTGGTAGCTGCAGTGGTAGTGGTAACAGTAGTTATAGCAAATGTGGCAGTCAGTGTGATAGTAATACTGGAAAGAGTGATAATGACAGCCACAATAGCAGTGGTGGCAACAGCAACAATGGTGACAGCAGTGGTGGCTATGGTGACAGCAGTGGTGGCAGTGGCTGCAATGGCGGCAGATGTGGTGGCAGTGGCTGCAATGGTAGAGATAAGGTGGCAGTGGCTACAATGGTGGCAGATAGGGTGGCAATGGCTGCAATGGTAGCGGATGTGGTGGCAGTGGCTGCAGCAGAGATGGCTGTGGCAGCAGCAGATGTGATGGCAGTGGTGGCAGTGGCGATGGCAGCTTAATTAATTTAATTGGCATTTATGTTACTTAGTATACCCATGATGGTATTTTAAATTAAAGTGTGAAAATAAAATTAAATGGGAACTTGTTTATGTTAGAGAGAAGAAATTAGATATTTAAGAAATAGATGCTTGAAATAATATGAATTTTCAACTAAAAATATGATTTTACACAAGATGTAGATATGAACTTAATATAATGTAATGACTAGAAATTAGTGCCTGAATAAACATTTTTGCACCAACCACACTGCAATATGTTCATGAAAAAAGTTAGTTTTAAATAAGTTTTTTCGTTAATGTTACACAGGTGAAACTGGGTCACAAAATAAGAGGCTGCATAAATTACTGGAAATGGATTTAACTTTTACTATAATCAAAAAATATGTACAAAACCAAATTAGTTCGGAAACAAAAAATTTAAAAACCAAAAATATCATCTGAAGAGTACTTAATAATTAGATAAAATTAATATCACTTTTCTATACAGTACATGTTAAAACACAGATTAAAAGCCACAAACTACAAAATTCACTACAGCCATTATCACATTACAATGATAAAATATAAAATAAAGAGTATAATTTACTCACAGAGTTAGATGTTATTAATATTCACACAGGACCTAAGTTTAGCCCAATTCTTAGTCACTATAGTTGTGCCGTTCTAAGTACAGACACTCTGCTTACCCTAAAGAAAGAGAAAAAGAGAATGAATCGCAAAGAACCAACTCCGCCCAACTCAGGTACGCTAGCCGACAGAGGGGCAGACGAGTCCTGTGTTGTCACATTCATCAGTAATCATTCAAGAGGTTCCATGAGCAGAGAGCTGTTAATAAATACATAATGGACAACAAAGTTCATAAGGGCAGTAAATGTAAAATGCTGCGGTCACAAAGCAGTGTGTTGGTAACTCGGGTGTACAAGTATTTCGAATGCAAGAAGACAAACCAAACCATCCATACATGCGCTGCTATAAAACATTAAAGCCTTTTTCGCTGGAATCACTATCGCTTATCCATTTAATATTTTTGAGGTATTATATGAAATAACTATCAATGATGTTAAAATGAAACATCTTATTGAATACCAACATTTAGAAGTTTGTCTGTCTAATGCAGAGCATATTATAACTTAAAGGCACATAAAGATGTACAAATTCACACAACCAGGCATAGCTACTCACTGGGGCAGCAGCTAATGAACAAACATTTAAAGCTCTAGCCCACAAAGGAGTGTAAAGTCTCAAGCTACATGTTATGTTTGGTTGTGATGATGTGAACATATTTCGTTAAAGGTGGCTACACTGCTTGTGAGTCAAGGAGCTTTAAGTACTGCCTCCAGCCCGCCACCCCGCCTTTGCCCAATCTTTTTGTTTCCTTAGGGGAAGCGACCTGATATCGGCAGAGCTCCCAAGTCCTAAGTTATAGCGATGTTACTATAGCCATCAAGATCTGATGTGTGGTTCAATACCACATCCTAGTAGGCAATAATTTTTTGGATGGCGATTCTCATGTGAGGAGTATGGAGGACTCGGCTGTGCAGGTTTCCTCGTGGTACTCCAGTTTCTACCCCCAATTATTGCTCCATCTCTATCTCATTTTCAACCTCTATTTCATCTCTCACAAATTCTTTGCGCGGGCAGGAGCAACAGGTCTGTCCCTTAGATTAGGTAACTACCTCTAAAGCACCAGCCTTCTCTCTTCTACAGTGACCCCACCTACTAGAGGCAGGATAACATGCAAATTTAGATACATACCAGGATTTCCTGGAGAGTACTATAACATTATTGTCATTATGGTGCATTAAGATGAACTCTTGAGTCAAAACTTTTGTTTTAAGTGGAGAGTAGAGTGGAGAGATTTGAGCAGCTCTTAACATCAAGGTACTGAGAACTGATGACGGTGAAGTAAAATGAATATGGAGCAACATCAAAATGCAAGGGCGGGGGAAATGGGAGATCCAGAGAAAACCTGCCGAACAGCAGCATCGTCCGGCATGAACCCAGTTCACTTCGGTGGGAGGCATGTAGTCTAACCATTACACCACTGCAGCCCCTTTTGTTTCAAGATTTTAATACTGCAATTAACATGTACTACTGATTCTAGTTTAATTGTCTGCTCAATAGCAGTAGAGTTCATAAAAACATTAAAGACTACACTAACAACCAACCGGGTAATCAGCACAAGATCATCTGACGAGGAATATAGTAAGATAGTAAATAGTACATATACATTGACAGCAGGAAAAGTTAGCAAACATGTAGGATACATAAAAGCTGTACATATAGTAAAGTGAATGTTAGCTGGTAGATTACCATTTAATACAATAAAGAAACAGCGAGCATATATTAAAAAAAGTACAACATGCAACCAAGTACGAACCAGTGGCGATGTTTAAACTAACATAAATATTAAAAACACAAAATCAAATCAATAAAAAAAATTAAACAATTACTATTTTACTAAAGGTTACAAAAAAGAAAAAAAATCTATTACCACAACTTCAATAACTATATATATTTAATTATGACGATGATAATAGCAACAAAAATATACAAATATAACAAATTAGCCTCCTTCTATTTACATGTGTATCCCAGTAATATTGATGAGGGGTACTCAAAGACTTAGATAAAAGGAACCTGTACGTTAAAAAATTCTAAGCATCCAAGCATCCGCAAGGTTTAACAGTGGTCAGTTGAGTAGTTCCTGAGGCATTATGATGAAGTAAAAATTTAGAGGAAATTAAAAAAAAAAATTAAATATACTTTTGTTCAGATATATTTATTTTCTTTAAGGAAGATCTTTTTTTTGTTAGGATGAGTCACTATTTTTTGTTAGGAGTGGATACCCTTTTAGTATTTTTCTTTATTTTATTTCCAGGGAAGTTGGAATTATAGGATTTTTCAGCTGGTTAGTTTAGAGATTTTTCCATGTGTTTTCTCTGAAGTCTGTAATTGATTCGTCCAGAAGATTGGTTAGGAATTGGCACTTTTTTTTTCTGGTCCCTCTCAAACTGTCGATCTGAGGTTGCCTTTTGGTCTTCACTTTTTCTGCCAAATCACTGCAGTTGACACATACCTTAGGCGGTTCAAGAACTTTTCAATTGAATGTTCGCTCAGTCGTGTTTACTTCTTAGTTTCCAGGGCCGTCGCCGGCGGCGGCTTGTTTCTGCCACACCAGCTGGGAGTTTCGTGGTACTCTCAGGGGTAAGGTGTAGATGTGCTGAAAGCAGCGGCTCGGGTGTAGACTGTTGCGGGGATAAGGGGAGTGTTATGGCAAAGACGTTTGCCAGCCAGCAGTTGCCAGGGGGAGGGATCCTGGATGCTTATTGGCTGGAGTGGGTGGTATGACGCATGACGTAAAAAGGGTCAGGGAGGTGAGGTCACGATTCTGGAAGATGGTGGCGAGGTAGAAGGACATGCGTGGAGAGCGACTGGCAGCCAGGAAGAAGGCTGCGGGAAACATCTATGATTAGCTAAGTATTGGTTTTGTTTTGATTGATATAAACATTCTTTCCAAAGCTTCGGGAAGGATGTTGCGAAACAATCCTATAAATTGTCGTAATTTTAGGTTTAGTTAGGGTTCAGTAGAGAGATAGAGAGTAAGGCTTCAGAGTTCAGAAGAGGTTCGAGAGTCTGGAGGTTGAGTCGCTGTCAGTCAGGCAGACAGTCAATTAGCTTTGGGAGTAGACTATGGTGAGAGGAGAGAGAGAAACTATTGCTGTTTATTTGTGACAAGTATTTTAATTTTATTTTAGTTGTGAATAATTTAAGAAGTGCCTAGAAGTAAGTAAGAATTTGGACTTTTTCATTTGTTATTGTTGTTTTAAAAGTTCATTTGTATTTACGGTTCAGGTCGTCAAGGTTGGTACTTAGTTACAACTAGGGACGGGATCTTCGATACTTTATATTATTGAGTATCGCATGAGAATATCCAAAAGTATCAAATTTGAACACCCATTTTCAGATATCATAATTATGGAACGAGCATACCATAACTTTCAGAATATGAATGATAATTTCGAAATGAGTACCAAAATTTAATGTGTATCCTTCAAGCATTGTTATGTACCCGTAAAATTTGACCCAGGGCCAACTGTTTGAAAGATATTAACGGCAACTTTAAATGCCTACCATAATTATCTTGGCTGGCAGCAAGCTTTTCATAGCTTACCGCAAGCATCCCAAAAAGCCTTCGCGGGTTGAGATTGGAAGAATGGTTTACAAGTTATTAAATTTTAAAAGTACAAGTGTACCATAATATATCATACTTTATTCATAGCATAATATTCACACAGCTGTGAGCAACTTGAGGTGTTTTTAGGCAACCCATACATACCACAATTATGATTTTTGACATAATTTACTTTTATGGTAAATAACTGAGGTATAGTAAAAAGGGTCGAGAGTTGCGAGCGAGTGCCGATAGGTGCGAGTGAGCAACTTTAGTAGTTATTGTACACCCAACACATGCCACAATTATATGCTGCACCTAAATTTTTAATTAAATTAATTTTTATCTCATTAATCATTTTTATGGTATATATTTCAGGTACAATAGAAGCAGGTAGAGAGTTGCGAGCGAGCACCGATAGGCTCAAGCGAGCAAATTGAATAATTATTGTACATGCCACACATACAATAATTATCTGATGCAACTGTATTATTAAATATTCACAAAAATAAATTCCATAATTATCTGATACATCTGTTGTGGCTTAGCCCGCAGATTCCTTGGGCTGTGATACAACTGCATCATTAAATATTCACAAAAAAAAAACATAATTATCTGATACACCTTCCCGAACTCGAGGAAAAATTTTGGGAATACAAAACGATTTTCTTGTTGGACAGGAAATAATTTTTTCCAGATATTTTCGAGAATAATTTATGACATCTGTAGGTTGTTACAATTAAAATACAAGTCAAGTTTCGTGCGAGAAGCTTTGCATCAACTCTTTACATAAGCAATTACGATTTGATGAATCAAATCTTGTTGAGAAAATTTCAATTGCTCCGCATCCTAGATTTCAAAGTTTGTTACATAAGCTAAAATAATTTTTGTACATCATATATTATGTAACGTTACAACTACGTATTTATTGTGAAAACTAACTGAAACTGGGTAAAAACCTGCACTATTATGAAGTTATGGTGAACCGTGCACAATAATTTGTTTTATATGTGAGCGATACCTGTAAGTTGCATGTATCAATGGCTGGTTGATGCGAGTGCAAGTTTCAAGACACATAACCTAAACATTCATGTCAAAATAAGCTAGTGTACGATGAATGTTTAATTTAACTCCAGATGTTTTAAATATTTCACTGAGATCTAACACTGTGTTTTTTTTATTATGGGTTTGGTTAAAATGATTCATAACATGCCAGTAAATTCTCTTTGTTTTTCGTTCGGAATGTGTTTGTTTTTAATAGTGTGTTGTGCTCACTCGCTGTTGCTGAGATGTCGACATACTCCAAATGTAGCAAATTTGCTACGAGAAAAATATAATTAACTTACTTAGCTATTTTTTTATTACGTTATCGATAGAGCAATTAGCTCTTTGTTAGCATACAGATTAGGTATGTTGCATTCATAACCTGCCCAATTCGACTTGGCTGTGATTGCAGTTGCACTACATAATTCGAAATGTGTATGTACACGGATGTTAAAACTTCCACTGAAAGTTAATTTGAGTAAATTTGTGTCAATGTAAACACATTTTTCTACCAAAAAATGGAACGAAAAATGTGAAAGTTCCTTAGTAGATGTCATGAAATTACAAAGAAAATAGCAGTGAACTGAAAACATCAGGGCAATGTTTTTAAACAAATTTAAAGTGACATACTTGTTTTGTCATGTCCTATGTCCAATTTTTTTTTATAAATTAAAAAATATTATAAGGAATTTTCCTATTAAAATTGAAGCAAGTATTTTAAATAAGTGCTCCGAACCCAAAGAATTAATTGGTAGTGCAACCATTAAGTGTATAAAAATATAAAACAAGACGACATTTAGCACAAATTTAATTTTTAGCATATAAAGTCATTATTCTATGTTTATTTTTTGTTTCAATGGAGTAAGTAATGAAAGAATGTCATTCACTTAATTTAGCAACCCATAAACTTCTTTATCTAATACCCTAAAATATTTCCCCCAACTTTTCCAGAATTCCAACGCGAAATTTAATTTTCCCGCCCAAATCTTTCCAGATGGCAAAATTCCATTCCTGCACACCACTAATAATTACAATATTTATTTTACAGTGCAGTAATTACCTTGAAGTCACCAAAAAAATTAAAAACTGCAAAATAAGTGTGTACTGAGCTATCATTTTCCTTAAAGTTTAATTACAGCTTTTACTGTGGAAACTTGATTCTATAGAATCGAAGGAGACTGTGTTGGTTTATCACTGGTTAAGGACGTTTGGGTTACAGGTCATCCACCATTTGTTTCCAGTGTAATGTGGGTTTTTATATAGTTTCAGTGTGTGTCAACGACTCTAGTAAAATGAGCAATTTTCTTGGCCAAGTTGTTTTGTGTTCATGAGAATTTTAGTTTGGTATTGAGAAAAGTATCAGTATTGAGTATCGTGAGAATGTTTTGGTATCAAAACTAGTATAGAGAAAATTTAGTATCGACCCATCCCTAGTTACGTCAACTTGTTTTGATAGCCATTCCCTAGCGATTGTCATGTGTTTTATTATAGTTTGAAGGTTCATAACTTTTAGCTCTTAGTATTTTTCTACTTTTTGCCTATTGTTTTGAGTGTTTCTGATAATTTTTGGCCAATCAATAGTCTGTGAAGATTATTCAATAACATTTTTTTTTTTGGTAAAGTAAGTCTGATATAGTTTCTGAAATAAGTTAATAAGACAGTTTTAACAATAGATAACACAGCCATTGTATTGCTGTTTGATGCTTATGCAGACAACATAAAACGCAGACATCCCTTCAGGATGATTTGAAACAAACTGCAGAAACAATGAAAAGATAACATCCCCAGTACCTCGAGCATTAGTCGAGCGAGTCCCCCCTCCTAACCCCCCCTTTTTTTTCTAATTTAATTTATTTTTACCTTTTACCTTGTTTTCCTTCTCATTCAGAAATTTTAGTTTTTGGAAACTAGGTTTTAGTTAATGGCTCAGTGATGTGTCCCTGTCCTTTTTTAAAGAGTTACAAGTGTTTTGAGATGTTAAAGGAACTTATTTTATCAAGTATAGAAGTGGTAAAGTTAAGGGTATCTGGACGAACCATTATAAAAAGTCCAGTGGTGGATACTTTTGACTTCTTGATATTGGTTTCTGAATGAGTTCGACTGGGACGACAAGACATTTATTTAAATTTATATATATATATATATATATATATATATATATATATATATATATATATATATATATATATATATATATATATATATATATATATATATATATATATATATATATATATCTTTTCAACTATGTTTAAATTACAAATTTTTTTATTATAAATTATTTTTATTTTCAGATACCGTACTGTACGTTTTGAGTATCAGGCAAACTCAATTTTCTCTCCCCCCCCCCCTTAAACTCTCACCACTGTCACAGTATAATGCAAGCCTGTAACAAAACATTATTTGTTACAGTACCTTCTAAAATGGTGGACAATTTAAGCTATTACTCTGCAGATATAGTGCTTAAAGTGGCACTTCAGAATTCTTCAGAATTCAGAATGTTATATCGGTTCTGACTGTGCTAGAGATGCAGCATGTTACACTATCAGAATAACACTGCACCTATGAAAATAAGAACCTAGTTTATCGAAATATTATATGGACTTCCATAGCACTGTTTGCATGTAGATGTGATGGGAATCAAATAAAAAGTAAATGAGAGATGTGAATTGGGCAAATATTTATGTATATCTGGAGGTATTACCAAAAATATCTATATGGCTGCCCTTAAGATTTAATTTTAGGTGACATTTTTCAGTACGACATACTAAAGAAGTTAACCAATTCACATATTTAATCCATACACTAAGAAAAGCTATGGCAATGTCTTACAATCAAAAGGACCAAATCTACAAATAATTTTTTTGAATTTTCATCAAGGTACTGGCAGCATACGAAGTTTGGTTGAAATTAGTCTAATATTTGGAAGGGGCTGTGGTGGTATATTGGTCAGACGAGACTGATTCCCGGCAGGTCGCTCCCGTATTTTCGCACATGAGAATTGTGCTGGACATTGCCGCTGGTTGGCAGGTTTTTTCTGGAGTCTCCTATTTCCCCCACTCTTGCATTCTGGTGCTGCTCCATACTCACATTGTCTCATCCTCATTGGTTCTCAAGACCTCGATGTTAAGAGCTGTTCAAATTTCTCCACTCCACTCTGATATTTGCAAGACATAACATATTTAACTACTATATTTGCATGGTCTCTTTGTAAATATGTGACTACTTTACAGAGTTAAGGTCAAAGTCAAACATTTCTTAAGAACGTCCTACATGGCCACCATCAACGAGAATACAAGTCTCTGCATTTGATGTCAACAGTGAAGACTGTCAACATACCAGTTTTGGTTCAAATTTGTTGTGTAGTTCTTCCTGAGATATGATAAAGTACCCAGAAATTTAAAATGCTGTAATATTAAAAATGAGCATCCAGTATGGTCAAAAAGTGTAATAGTGGGGTATCGTTACTTATTACTCTAAGTGTACAAAGATTGATGAAAATGTGGTTTCAGAAGTTTTTAAGACTACATAAACACAAAAACCTACAAAGACAGGAAAGAAACCTCATAAGTACAGGTTTCTATAACCCGTTTGAACTTAGTATACACAGTTGTGCATATTCTGCACATGTAGGTTATTTTTGGCTTGTACTATATATTGCAAAGCACAACGACCAATGATCTTACCTGTGGGTAAACAATTTGCAAACTGTCTTACTGGTTTAGGTCATAATTGGTTCATACAACTGTAACCGAAGATATCTGTGTATTTAATGTGATTGATGCTTTTGTATGTATGACCACGCAGTCATTTTCATGTTTGATTTTCCCGCCATCAGGCATGCTACAAGTCTCTAAAAGTCTAAATCTTCAGGGGAATAATTTTCCCAATACCGCTGCCACTTTGTCTGATGACAATTTGCAGACTTTTATGAAAACTATTGCAATTACACCTGCACTGCATGGTCTGCTACGCATTGTATCCAGCGGCATGCGTGCCACCTAAACATACTTTCATGCATCTGCGTGTTTATTGTGCCCATTCATGTAGTGTCCCATACTGTATCATTATTATTTTTGTAATTTGTGTAATTTGTATGCTGACATTATCTCCGTCCTAGCTGGCTTTGTGTAAAGACCGTCACCACACTCACCATGTGCTGGGAGACGCGTCCCGACGAGTCTGCGTTAACGATGCCAAATAATCACACGTATTTAATGCTCATTTTTTAATTCTCCATGTCCTGTCTCCAGTAAAAACCTACAGGCCACCCTAGCAGCTGTAGATCTCTTTCCTTGTGGGGGCTGTGTTTTCAAACACCCCGGAGAAATCATCCACCTAGGAGTGCGCTAGAGTAATTGCAAGCTGGGGGTAAGAGCCCAACGAAATTTGCTAGACACGTCCGAGTTCTCAATCACTAACTTATTTTTCTGGCACGACTTTGTAAGTGGAGAGCAATAAATGGTATGTATTCAGTGAAAACCTGTGCATTTACTTGTAGCGCCAGAACAGCAAATCTCCCGCCTATATTTCAGTGATAAAATGTTAAGTATTGATCAGTGTTTTGTAAAGACGCTCAGGTGAGACGGACACACAGAACCCACAGTATCCCTGAGAACCCTGAGTCTCACAGTGTGGTATCTGGAAAACACCGCTGGCACCCATCTACAGTAAGTAAATTGTGTCATCGTCTGTCTTGTGTTTCACCCGACGGCGTCAACTGGCATTTCCAAGTGGGGCCAGTGTGTTCATCTGCGTCGTATCATCTGCGTTAACTGTGCTAAAATGGCGGACACCATGTCTGATAACCCGCGAGAAGGCCTCAAGACATCCACGTCAGCTACCGTGACACCCGTGAACATGAGTGCAAACTACCTGGACATGCCGATCGAATGATGCATGCATTGTGGAAGGGTAAGTGAAGTCAACCTGTACAGTGAAAATCTATGTTATCAATCGCTATGCCAATGCACGTCCGGTATCATGTCAACGCTATCAGAAACACGCCTGTGCATGCGCACTAGATGTGATGGGGCAGGAATGAAATGGGCACAGTGCCAACAGTGAAAACGGGTATTCCATTTGTGATGCATAGGGCCTGATGAATATGTAACCTTCCGCGATGGTATTATAAACTGTGCCGAGTGCCGTAAGACGAACTGTGCAGAGATCGCGCCATCGACAACACCAGAGATGAAGCCCACGCCACCACTGATAGTCGTTACATACACACCACAGTGCTTAACAGGGTCGGACCATAATGTACTTTTGCTAAATTTTGCAGGGCACGATTCGGAAGACCCAGGTACTTTTCTTGTGGATTGCGAAGAAAAACTGAACCAACACCATGTGCATAGGGAAGATTGGATCGAGGTCACTGCCAATAGACTAAGGGGAACAGTCACCACGTGGTGGAACTTGGTAAGAGATTATCGGGTAACATGGGAAGAGTTCTGTGACAGGTTACTGGGCAGGTTTGATATGGATGGAGACACCATCCAGGCCCAAGCACGATTGTACCATGAACAGCAGCGTGAATGTGAAGGAATTGAAGAGTTCATCCAGCGCAAACTAGGTCTTTACAAACGCCTAAACCCAGGTCAACCTACCAGCGGAGTGTTAGAGATAATTGTAGCCCTGTCAAAACCTTTCAACACGGGGCAATGTGACAAGTAGCAACCCTTAATGTCCTCTTTGGATTTCTCAATAATTTTGAGTCTTAACCATTCACAAAAACACTGAATCATATTCTTCAAATAACCTTGGAGTGTGGTGCATTTTCTTGGTTACTCTGACAAGTTGTTCCTTCGCCAACTCAAGGTTTGTGGGAAAATCACAAACAATGTCATCCCAAGGATGTCTTACTTGATATCTGCTTTCTACAAACTCTACAGTTCTTTTGAAGTGTTCTAATGCGGAAAGTCTCTCATATCACTGTTCTCCTTGTCAGTCAGATCACTGATACCAATGGCTTCGAGTTTCCACAGATCTGTGACATCTCCTATAGTTACAGTTGTCATAGTGAAAGTTGTGGTGAGATTGGTGCTACAGCATGTGACAGGAGGCTTCTTCTCAGTGCCCATCTGAAAAAGGTCTTGACAGCCACAACTCCAGTTGATAGGAGAACCCTATTACCGGACCAGAACTTTCTAGCCACATCAGCACCTATTGGTACCCCCATAGGTCCAGGCATGCCTTCAATGTGGTGGATACCCAATTTTTTAAAATCTTTCTGTACTACTATACTCGTGATTGGTAGGGTAATGGCTGAAGCTATTGCAGTTTGATCCAACACTGAGAATTTACAAGAGAAATCGCTGTACAGCCCTTGGAGATGTACCTTGTAACACAATTGCTTCAACAATCCTATGCTATTGTTAAAAGACGGGAAAAGGGAAACTGTACGGCCAATTAAACTGAGACACCCGGTGACTCCTCCATATGTTAAAAGATGGGGTGGGGAGAGGGGGGCAAAGAATAAGAATCATAGCAATAAAAATATGTTAAAAGATGGGGTGGGAAGAGGGGGCAAAGAATAAGAATCATAGCAATAAAAATATGTTAAAAAGTAGGGCAATTACATGCTAAATAAATGTCAAAAACTACTTTTTCATCAGCCGGAAAAAAAAAAAAATGCGGGTGGGAGGTAACTGTAAAAAAAACATTAAATACGACTGACAACTGAAACTCGGCGACTTCAAAACACCTCAAGCTCTAGGCTTATATCTTATTACTGAGCATTAAGAACCATGAATAATTTCTGATTTTCAAAAATAAAAACCTCAACTTCATCATCTCCTAGAACAGCAATTGTATAATTACTCTCAAGATAAGATACTATACGTCAAAACCTATTAAGGACGGGATAGGGAGGGGGCAGCCCCATCATGTGCTGTGTCAAAAAAAAAAGGGCTAGCATGATACCTTACACTAATGCAAAACAACTTCAAAACAGGGTAGCTCAGATCTCGGAGAGCACTACTCAACAAAATGTGAGGAGTTAAATTTGGGGACCTTTAAAGCAGGAACTACTGACTGGGGAGGAAAATTAAATTGTATAAAAATAATTGATTTAAAAAAGTAGTGAACAGAACTTGAACCCGTTAACTTTATTCATTAACTAATTTATAGGTAAGCAGTTTTATCAAATCCGAAACCAACTTTCAAGAAAATTACACTAAGTACAAGGGAGGGTCTATCACATATTTAAATAAAATAAGATAGATTCCTAAACAAAAATTTACTAGATCAAAAAGGAATAAATAGATCTTTGCAAAAACAAATAACATTTTATAAAAGCAAAAACAACAATTTCAGTAACTTCTTTACAAAAAGAATGAAATTACATAAATACGAAATTTTGAGTCTTTGGTTAAAATTTAATACAGATTAGTAATAATTAAAATTTTTGAGTTGTTAAATATAGTTCTGTGATAAGAAACAACAAATACAAATAAAATAACCTTTCAGAAACTGTTTCTTAAAATTTTAACAGGCTAGTTCATTTCTAGTTTGATCCACTTTACAAATATTGAAATTCCCTCAACAAAAGAAAATGTTTACTCTGGTGCGCAACTTTGTCGGCGAGAAAAAAAGGTAACCATTACTTTCAACATCAGAGCACCCCATCAGTAAAAATAAAAATAACTGCAAACTAGTCAAGATTTAAAAAAATTCTCTGTCAAATACCTCTTCTGAGCTTAAACACTTTCATTAAACGGCTAGTTCCGTCAGAATCAACTCACTCCACATCAAAACTGCAATTAAATTTCACTATACAACTTAGTATAAATTTTAAACTTTACAATTTCTGGTAAACAAAGGAAAAATTATACTCTAGACTTAGGCTTTAAAACGAAACTTCGTCATCAATGTTGCAGACTGATCTCTAAACTTCGTAATTACTTAATTTCATAGATCTTTTCTAATTCCTTTTGTGGAGCCCTGCAACCAATCTACAACTACATAAAAAGAAAAAAATTAAAAGGTTACTTAACTACATGATGTACTCCTCCGCCCTGACTCCTCTAGCCACCAACCAAGCTTCTTACTTTCTTTGCACATCCGCTCGCTTCAGAAGTTCAAGAGTGACTCTTCTTGGTTGTCGTGACCTGCGCCAAGCGACCACGCCACCCACACTGCCATGTTGTTGTTGCTAGGTAGTAGTACAGGGAATCGCTCCACCTCCGACCACCCCGCCTCACCCAAACGGTTCAACCTCTACCTCCTCTATCCTCTCGAACACCCTAGAGCCAACACACGACTGTTCTTCAGTCCTTGTGCAGGTTCAGCGAAATCACGCATCACACCACCGCTCGCTGCCTGCCTTTACTGTGTGTTCGCTCGGTCAGCCTCTGCGCACGTGAACAACATCCGGCGTCAGACTGGCCGAACAAAAACCCAGCCCTGCAGCAGCTCATGGCAGCAACGAGTGATTGCAAGGGCCCCGAGTTTCTTAAGTCGCTATCCAGCCATCTGGCTATAAAATGGGTGAGCATTTACAAAATTTTGAAGAAAGATAAAAAAACTACACGTTAAAAGAATCAAACACAAATTGCAGCTACAAATTATGGCCTGAAAAAGGGTCCTAAGTTAAATCTCTAATTCCAATAATAAAAAACTGAAAAGACTTAAACACCCGAAAAGAAAAAAAAAACTACTTACAATGGTCCAAATACCGAAAAGAAAAAAATGGTCTGCATCATAAAAAAAGACTACTGCTACTCAACGATACAACCACTAAGAATGCCCATCTGAATAAAAAATCAAAACCAAAAATTTTATGGGGAGGGGCACATTAAAATTCATGTCGTAACACTATAATCTCAGAACAGAGAATGAATTAGATGTTCTTCTCCAATCTGAACATAGTTCTCCTGCCAAAATAACCAAAATGTAGGATTTCTGTGATCTACTATCAATCAAAACTTGGATTCTTCTATGAATGTCTCCATTGTGTAAAATAGCAACAAATGTTTGCAAATACACATCATTAGATGCACTGGCTGCATGACTGTGATTTACTGTAAGGAGATCTGATTCCGAAGTTGGTAAGGATGAGGTATCATCTCTGTCAGGTGGAGGGCTATCGTTTGGGTTCTAGTTACACATAAGCAGTATGTGATGTCCCCCACATGAACTGCACTTAGACCGACATCTGCAAGAATGACGTCCCCTCTTAGCACAGGCGAATGCGCATGAGAACTATCACTCGCACCCTCCTCCCCTCGCTGCAAAAACTGCTAATTGCCTCCTGGGCCCAGACGGTTGGAGAGCTAGTAGAATACGCAAGGGAACTGGAGGCAAATGAGCGCTCCCTCCGTGAACAAAAACAGATGGCATGCGCCAGGTTTAACGGCCCAAACCCCTTCACCAGAAAGCCTGTAGGGCATGACGCGAACTTGCAAACCCCCTCCGCCCACTTGCCACACTGGTGGGATTGCCAGGAGTGGCATTTTTACCAGGACTGCCCAAGGGGCATCCGCAGGGAGCTCGTAACCCGAGCAAAGGGAAGCCACTAGTCATACGCCTCAATTACGTGCGTACGATAATGAATTCAGGACTGCTACTGCCACAGCCTGAGCATTACAAAAGGGACTGCGGGACCCAGCAAACTCCGGAAAGGAGATCCCCTCTGCCTCTCCAGGCGCTTGAAGGCCATGTGCTGCCTCCACCTCCCGTCATCGCTCCCTCCTCTTGCCAGGACTGTCAAGGATGGCATGCCTATGGAGCTTGCACAGCCCTACAGGAGAGGGGAAAAGGAAAGGTAGACAACTGGCGTCGAGCGCATTATTGCGTCCCCGACCCTCTCACATGCCGGCAAGGCCAAACAAAGCCATGGCCCATTAACGAGCTGTAAAACACCGCCCACGCCTCCTCGGACAAGCCCCGGGTACAGGTGTAGTTCGAGAATACAACGGTTGAAGCCGGACTAGACACCGCTGCCGCCTGCAATCTCATTAGCAGTGAATTAATTACCCTGTGCAAAAGGGTCAGTGTGCACCTTACCAGCCAAAGGCTATACAATGCCGCACTACAACGCCCACCTGCCATTATCAGGGGAGGTTACCCTTGTCCTGAAGATGCACGGGCAGTACATTAAAACTCCCTTCTTAGTGGCCCCTAATCTCGGAGAGCAGATAATATTGGGACGGCCCTGGTTGCAAGAGCAACAATGTACGATTAATTCCGGACAACAACGTACCACCCTAGGTGGACACAAAGGCTTGGTCGTAAATTGGAAAGGGGAAGTCATCCAGGCTACCCCATCCCCTGCTCCAATACAGTTGCTACGTCTGAAAGTCGACCCCGCACCATCTCCACATATACCGAGAGTTCTAATGTCCACTCAGACCCGACCTTTCAGGCTTCTTCAGGCCCAACAACTTCGTAAGATTAACTCCTCGCCCCCGGTACCCCCTGCTGCAAGACTGACCATGACGTCAGCCCTCCTGGATACCCTCGACTATTGGGAAATAGTGAATTCCCAAACATGGATGGAGCTCCCTTGCAGGACCCTGGTATACGTCGAGTGGTATTCAGGTCAAACCTCGTCGGACGCCACCTCACGTCCCCACGAAGACCCCGTGGCATGATCCCGTAGTTTGCCTTGTTCACGACAGTCCTTTCACAAGCATGAGTCTAGTGAAGGGAGACTCCCCTTCCGCGAGGCGCTATGTCTAGGCCGCGAACCCCCTCTGTCCCCCTGCTTGGCCCCTTGGCGGTAATGAGCCAAAACCCCCTCGAGACCTCTATAGCAAGTGCTGCACAAGTCTCTCCAGCCTCCTTCACTGCGGTTGAATGAGTGCCCTCCCCGTGTATCGACCTGGACGCGGTGGAGTATCCCCTCCCCCCAGGGCTCGGTCCCGGCCACACCTCTTCCAGAGACGGCGGAGTTGAATCAGGATAAGGAACCTTGGGCACATGCAATGTTATCCTAACCATCCTACCCAAACGCAGACAAGGATGAAGTAAGAAGATGTAAAGAGAGAGAAAGCCAAGCACAGTCTGCACCAACATCAGTGGAATTTACGGTCAACTTGGCAATCACCCCCATCTGCTCGTTGGAAAGGTCAGGAGAGGATGAGAGAGCTACAACGATGTTCGCGATGTGCAAAAGTCTAACCGCTACACTCATGAAGTCAATACCTGTGAATAAACACGAAGCCTCTTTACCGACGGGAGTGGCTAGTAATGGTTGGTATCGCGTGCCAATCACGCACACCACTGCAGCTTAACTGCGCCTGACCACTACCCTGAGGAAGCAGACGAGAGATGACGCCGATCACAGTACTTCCACTGTGGTCGGGAAGGATGAGCCCAGCAGAAACACCACCCCTATAAAGCAGATGTTGGCAACGCCCGAGATGCTGGCCCCAAGCTGTCTGCCGCCACCAGGTCTACGTCACGAGTAGTCCCACTGCATACCAGGCGCACGTGCCACGTGCCAGGCCGCTACAAGGATGTGCCATGGTAGGCCCCTGCAGCATTCCGTTAGCCTGCCACCCTAGCTGCAGCACAACGAAAAAGAGGGCGTCCCCTGAAACGTCGACTCTTCAAGCGTCCACGCCCGCCGCCATCACCACCATCAACTGGCAGAGGCCAGAATGAACTAGAGCCCCTTACCCAGTGTAATCCCCATAGCTATATTTAATCAGGGAAGTGATCACATTAGAGAAGCCCAAGTCCTGAAGACAATACGAGCCTGTGATAGCTCACAGTAGGGATGGCTAGCCTGTTAGGAGTAGGAAGTGCATTTAAAGTGCCTACACCCACATCCAAAAGTTTAACACAGAAACACTGAATTCCGTGAGCACTGCCAGGATTGTGAGCGCGAAATCGAAGCCCATCAGCGGGCCCGTAAACATAACCTTGTTGAAACCATCTCCATTTCTCATAATGTGACTGGGTGACATTGATTTGTAAAAAAACCGTGTAAATTTGCATAAGAGAATGAGGCGAGAACTCACTGTGAGTACGCCGCAACCTGCCACCCACGAAATTTGAAGCCTTCATAAAATTATTTAATTTCTAAGTGTAAACTTGTCTGTTAACAGATTATGTTAATAACCCGTAACTTGGAAAATTAAGATTCAAGCATATCTTTGTACAGATGTCAGAACCTCACGAACTATTGCAATTTCTGTTACGATATTTAACGTAAAATTTCTCTTCACCACAGTGGAAAACCCCGCACGTAACAGAGAAACATAACCCTAAAATGTTTTAAGGCTAGGAGTTCAGTAATACTGATATATTTAATAACATAGCAAGTAGGCCTAGTAACTTTTCCTTAGATGGAAAATCCATATGTAATCTCCTAGAATTAAAGTGAATTGACGTGTATCCCATGTCTTAGGTTAGAAATGTATAACTTGAGATTTATGCGTATCCCCGAGATGCACTCTCGTATTATGCAAATGTACCGCCAACAGCATGGCCTACATAAATTATCTGTTCAGTGCGAGTCAGACACCCAATACGCTACCTCCATGAGAATGCGAAGTATTGCCCCCCAGCCAGTCAAGCTGCTACATGCACAGCAATTATTATCATAACTACGCATAACCTTAAAATTGTAAAGAGAGTCAACTCACACCCATGTACCTGTAGGCCTAAGTAATAAAGTAAGAGTGTACCCTGAACATAACGTCACTAGGATGACAGGGAGAAACATGTAATGTAGCCTTAGTAAGTGCGAGGAATCGAGAACCTCCCTACTCAAGTAAGTCATTGTAAAATATTTTTCTTATATTCCCGCCTATATTTACAAAAGGGAAAAATTAAGGTGTATTTCTTGTGTAATTATAGGTTAGAAAAGTATTGTGAACCTAGATGTCACAGCCTTCACGTACGAAATGTTTATGTGCCCATGTCTTAGTATGTAAGAATGTTTTTGTGTTAGGAGAAACCATTCTCACCCTGATGTGCATGTAGAAATTTTCACGCTTGTTTGAAACCCCCTTACTGTGTTGTGATTGTAACTGAGGCCAACGCCAGTAATATTCCACAACCCCCACTACGCTCATATGACTGAGCACATTTCAAGTCAAGTAAACGGAGGCCCACGCCTGCCTAATGCTTGAACCCTCTGCCCCAGTGCAGACTCTTATAACTTACATGTGTATCATATTGTAACCATGCTTAAGAGTAGTGAACTCGAGCATAAATTGTAATTGCATGTACACATCCCATTATCTTTCACCCTAGTACTTAAGAGTGTCAAAACATGTGACTATTGTTATCATGTGTATCTGTATTAACCCCACTTTACGAAGCATACGCTTGTAAATCAAATAATTGTATAGAACCTAGCTTGTAAGAATTGTAACCTAGTGTTCCGTATCCAGAAAAGTTGCTGTAGCAAATGGTTAAGATTGCTTTATGCACGAATAGTGCAAATCTAAACCACGTCAAGACTTCAAGAAAATTGATACTTGAATGTTCTAATTGTCTTATTCTAATAAAGAGTTATTCTTCATTGCCCTATGCCTAATAGCCCGTAGGAGAACCCCGGAGTAGGATTTATAAAAAAAAATTATTTTTTGTCACCGCATGCATTTGCATACTGTGCGACCACACTGGTTAGAGTACCAGTCTAGTTAACTTCGTCCAGCAGGGGCCACAGTATACTAACCTCGCCTGTAAAATTGCATCATTTGATTCCAATTTTATTTTTTTTTGACAACAGAAGAAAAATTCATTATGCAAAAATAAATTTTTTTACAAACTACAATTTGTACATGCTCTGTATAAACTTTTTTCTCTTATCACATTGTGTGATCTGCTCTCGAGCCAGTGATCTGCTCTCGAGCCAGGAAGGCCTCGGTTGTTAAAACTAACGGCTTGTTCCCCAATCTCCATTCCAAAACTCTTCCCGCCTTGGTAGGCAAAATAACAAAGGAAACGAGAGAGAGAGAGAGTGAGTGAGTGAGTGAGTGAGTGAGTGAGTGAGTGAGTGAGTGAGTGTGAGTGTGTGTGAGAGAGAGAGAGAGAGAGAGAGAGAGAGAGAGAGAGAGAGAGAGAGTGTGTGTGTGTGTGACGATGGGAAGAAAAGGAAAGGCTGTTTACCCGCCGCAGAGATAGTAACCTGATGTCGCACAACCAAGATACGGGCGCCCACCCAGAACCGCAGCCCACTCATGGCAGCGCACACACAGAAGAGGCGCTCGCCCAGAAGACCATCCGAGGATCTACGAATGCGGCAACCACCTTCCAGACCCAGTAGTAGAAACTGCAGATGGGTCTACGTCGCTCAGGGGGTGGCCGATTGTCATATGCCAACATGCTGTGCTGTGTGGATGCGCACTCTACAGACGACTTTGCCCCATCTACGAGACACAAGCGCTCAGGGGGAAAACATATAAGCTGCAAATTGAATTAATTGTATTGAACAAGGAAAGCCCACGAGCCTGGGTAGCCGCATATGTCATTGTAAATTACATGCGTGATTACAATCTACTTTGTCCGAATTTAAGCATGCAAAAGGCACTCCTGCAAAATAAATATATATTTGTGAAACTCTACTACTTGTCGCTTAGCCCTGGAAGAAGTTCCTGGAACCTCGAGAGATGGCAGCACCCCCGTGGCCTTGTGATGTCAAGACCGGGACGCATCGGGAAAAGGGATTTTAATTTTTCGTCGCCTCCAAGCGGGGAGATAAGAAATGAGAGGTGCTCCTTTACTCCTGGTAACGCACTCCCGTGTTGGAAGGCTATGCTACATCCTCCGCACCCCGAAGAACTGCTGATAGGAGAAAATTCAGTATAAATAAAAGTCCAGCATCCAGCGCCAGCAGATACGCCGAGCTCGCCGGCAGAAGAGGACGCCAGCCTTCCTCAGTCTGAAAAGACTTCCCTTCCTTAGTCTGCAGAGACTTTCCTCCCAGTCTGAAAATACTTCCAGTACCTCAGTTTGCGTAAGACTCTCTTACCTTAGTCTGCTCAAGACTTTCCTTACCTAGTCCGACCAAATACTCTCTAGTCTGCTCAAGACTCTCCTTAGCTTGGAAAAAGGCTCTCGTCAGTCTGTGAGGACTCTCTTCTCTCTGCCACCTGCAACACGGAGTATCCTTCACTCTGCAGACTGTGAAGCACTGCAGCTTCCAACAGCTCGTGAGACAGCTACTCCATGCGTCTGGTAAACCTATACCTTGACCCCGGTATCTTTTACACTAGTCTACTTCCTGTGACTCCATGGTAACAAGCCGGCGCATCTTAGTTTATCTACCTGATTAACTTCTGGTAGAATGAGCATGTTGAGGGTTATTAGGGATTTTCGTATAATATTTTCCAGGCTTGCGTTCGCCCATATTTTTATTACGTCCCCGTAATTTTGATAATTGTTAAGAGTGCTTAGCCAGACAGCTATATGATATTCAATTTGTATTTTTATTAGCTGGGACTCTCCAGGGTTTTACACACAATAAATATTATGTAAAACGAGTTAATCATGTTCCATCTTATTTAGATTATAGTCCTCTAGTGTCCCCATAGGAATTTGTATTTGTTTTGGTATTGTGTGTTTGTCAGTGGGCTAAATGTAGGGGAAATTCAGAGTAGGCAGAGACGTAAGGAATGCTGCACTCTAGCACGGCCTGAGAGAGTTGACCCAGTAATCAGTTCCACGACAGAGGTCGAACACCGGTCTCAGTGCCACGATGCCATCCCTCAGCCCATCTCCCCCTTCAGTCCTCTAGAACACGCCACCCCACTAGACCACAATCTGGGTGCCTGTTGGCCCGGGTACCCAACCGGTAAATAGATAGACCAAGTAGAGCAGTCATGACAGGAAGCTTGTACTACCCCGCGGACACTGTAACTAGTCAATCTCCCACGACATCTAGTATTGTTAAACTTAACTCAGGCAGAGTTATCAGGGTTAAAACACCGGAAGGCACAGAGTTCCTGAGTTTTTTCACTCTGAAACTAGTGCCTGGGAAGATTGTATGGATTCGACTCCCTTCCAGGATGAACACCAAACCTCGTGCAGCACTAGATACCCTAGATTTCGTCTCCGCACGGCTACGCACCCAACATGCCAAGATTTCTCCCGTCAGAATACACACCCCACTTCCATGATCGAATAATTCCATCACCTTTTCCATTTTTGGGACAGCTGGCATCCCATATATTGACGACCCTAATAGTGATGAGAATAGAGGTCCCTAGGCGGGAAGCTACGTCCATTCGCCTCACTCTAGGGTTTGATTCCCTTGAACTTGATGCAACCCTACAACCAAGCAGCCCAATATCATTCATAACCCCCTCATGCCCTGCCGGGCACATAATGTTAGTAGCAATTGCCGCAATAGACTCAGCTAGTGTTCTGAGAGAATAGTCAGTGGTAATCCTCTACCTCCCACTGTAGGGTACTTGTCAGTATACATGAACATTATTCTATGCATATAAAAATGGAGTTTCAATTATAATGCTAAGAAGTTGCCACAAATTGTAGTTTCTACATATAGCACATAAAAAAAAATTTGCAACCTGAAAGAATATGGGGGGAAAAAAAGTGTACTTTAAATAAGACCATCAATGCAGAAATCCACCTTGACAATAAAATGCCAAAACTCAACTTACCTTGGGTACATGTGGATTGAATTCCACTGCTCTGTGAATAGCTTCAATTGCTGTCATTTCTGCAGTTGTTAAACCCCTTTTGCTTGCAATATCAGGTGAAAATCTGCAAAAAAAAAAAAAGTGACAGTTTCAAATTGTTCTTGAAATTCTGTAAAAATAATACTACTGTTATGTACCTGAAAAATACATAGGGGTACAAAATTCCTCTTTGCCAAATAAATCTTTACACACATTTTGTAGTTAGGTTGTGGATTTATGTTGGAGTAATAGTGAACAGTGTACAGGTATTTTGCCAGTATTTGTTATTTTAATTTTACCTCAGATTTGTTATTTTTATTTTCTTTACTTATTAATAAACACTTGGTACTATACTTTATAGGCGGGCAATAACTCCCTTGTGCAAAAACAATGAGGTAGTAAAGTACCCAAAATACACTAAATCGACAAATGAAAATTGAAAGATTCTGTTGAAGGCCAAGTTGTGCAATTCTGTGACATTTAATAATTGATTAAAAGTGATAGTGCATTATAGTATTGCAATTAAAATATTGTTATCTACAAATTAACATGCTGTATGCGGGTGGCGCAAAAATCTTAGAAAACTCAAATGCTAGTAAATGTACTTGGGCAGTGTGCATTAAATAACAAGCGTGCTTTCTTAAGGTTGTCCTTTAATTCTTAAAAATATTAAAAATTTATAAATGTTTTCACTAATATATGTACTGATTAAAATTAATGAATAACAAATGACATTTGGTTTTAATGATATTATTAGAAAAACAACAGATTCATGTTCAAATAATAACATATGCATTTTTCTATGAAATTTATTTGACGAAATGAAATTTTTGTTTTGACAAAAAATTGAAATGTTAATGATGAAATCAGCTCATTTCATTTACCATAAATGTGGGACTTATTCATTACTGATAGTATCAGTAAAGTTAACAGATAACCGATATCGAGAAATGTGCAGATTATACTCATAACTGATATTGGTTAATGGATATTAGGCCGTCACCAATATGGCTCATGCCCAAACTATATTCCTTTAAACCTTAACAGTTTGAAAAGAAAGTTACATAATGACATAATTAAACAATAAATAAATATGTGAAAAAATAAAAAAAATATTTGTGTAGATACTTCATAAGGGCTGATAAATTAGGCAGTTGACATATGATTGTCAGGGGTTCGCAGACCATACTTAATTACCACAAAAAAGGGCAGGATGTTAAAAAAAATGTACTGAAAATTACAAATAGTGGCCTGCTAGTAACAGTAAATTCTCATGTGTTTCCAGCACTAAACCTACTTCCCAATATTTTTTTTTAACAATGCAAACATATGACAATGTCTCATTTACTTTTTCTGCAGTTTCTGTTGACAAGGGCAATTTTGATGCGCAAGGTTGTGTTGTAAATGTTAATAGAGAGAGGTTGGTAACAAGTGTTGTGTTGTATATGCACCGAAATGGAGATGGACAAGATTTTGTTTAGTGAGTGTGTATGTAGAGCTGCCATGTTAATAGTAGTAAAGATGTAAGGTATAACCATTGAATGTGTCTAGTGATACATAATTTAATATAA
Source organism: Dryococelus australis (assembly GCA_029891345.1). Taxonomy (NCBI): domain Eukaryota; kingdom Metazoa; phylum Arthropoda; class Insecta; order Phasmatodea; family Phasmatidae; genus Dryococelus; species Dryococelus australis. The sequence continues at coordinate 305,406,714 of CM057009.1, read as the reverse complement.
CAAGGGTTACGGGCCCAGCAGAAATGGCCAAAATGAATGATGATATTCAAAAGCTAGGAATATTTGACAATGTCGGTTTTGACAATTGGTTATACAGTTTGAGAGGTGGAATTAGACAAAAGTTAATGCCGCGGTTTCATTGAAAAGGAATTAGAAGAAATCTTGGCGGAGACAGGATTAACGGTAAAACTTACAGATCAGGTTTAAGAAAGACCACGAGAGAAATTGGTAGACATGTTGAAGAAGGCTGAAAAATTAGTAGTTCACATTATCGTATGAAGAATAGAGGACTCGCAGTTGGAGCATATTAAGTAATGCAAGACACCGAAAATGATAATAAATGATCTGAAAGGTATTTATATGAGGAAATCAATTATCTCACAGTTGTTATAGCGGAAAAATTATTCCAGTTAACACTTAAGGAAGGGGAAAATTTGGAATGTCAAAAAGCTGAGTTTGAACGCATTGTATGTGAGTTAAAGTTAACTGGTGTGACCATTGAAGAAGAAACCCTGACTTGTCAGTTGTTGATGACACTACCCGACAGTTATAAGGGGTTAGCTACTGCAACTGAGACGTATAGTGATAAGTTGGTATTTCATGACATTAAAGAGAGATTGTTAGAGGAACATAATAACAGGATTCATCTAAATACTAAAAAATTTAGTGTCAGTAAGGACGATAATGTCTTTATGGTGAAGAAACAGCTTAAGTGTTACAACTGTAGACTTCCGGGACATAAGAAGATTAATTGTTGGAGAAGAAACGAACCAGGCAGTGTGTGAGGTAGAGGCTGTGCAGGACCCAGCAGAGGCTTAAAAGGATGTGGCATAGGACAACACAAGGCAAGCGTCACCGAAGCTGAGGACACAAATATGGGTTTTAAGACTTCGTCGTATGGTGACAACAAAACAGTAAGTAGAAGCTGTGATGAAGACTCTGTTATACGCTTTGTGTGTGATTCCGGTGCATCTGAACATTTTGTGAATGATTCAGTGAGGCCATCATCACCAATATAGAAACATTAGATGTGCCCATTTCTATAGTTGTTGCTGATGGATCATCTAAACTTGTTACTAACGAGATGGGAACCATATCATTTGACCAGTGTACTCTAAAGAATGTGTTACTTGTAGAAAATTTCAAATATGATCTTTTATCAATCCCGAAGGTTGTAGAAGCAGGATATTATACAATTTTTGGGGACAGACATATGACAATTACATAAAATGGTGGTGTAATTCTCAAGGCAGAAACAGCTGGGAAGTTATATGTTTTGGACTTAACCAAGGTAGTGAAGAGTGCAATGGTCAATGTAACATGGCATGGAAGATTTGGGCACCCCTGTAATGAAGCAATGTATAAACTGAAGGATCAGACAGGTATCAAAGGTATGGATGGCATTAAAGATTGTACAACTTGTCTTGAAGGGAAAATGACTAGGCAGACTTTCAAGTCTTCTTGTCCTAGAGGAAGTAGACCCAAATTATTTCTAGTGATGTGTATGGAACAATTATTCCAATTACATTTGATGGTTTTAAATACTTCCAAACCATAATTGATGTGTTTTCCAATTTCACAGTTGTTTAACTTTTGAAAACCAAATATGAGGCTCAGGAAAAGTTGAGACATTATGTTAAAGGGGCTGAGCGGAAATTTTCTGGTGATGGTCTCAAAGTTCGTATAATTTGCTGTGACAACGGTAGAAAATATTCTTCAAAGGACTTCAAACCCTATTTTGCATGTAGGGAAAATTTTCTTGAATAGACTAGTTTTTTTTCTGCTTTATATAAAGAATTAAGTGAGGTTTAGAACTGTCGAAAGACACTAATATGGCTCTGCCTTAGTTACACTAACTTAGTTAATGTTCTCAGACTACTATTGCCAAGACCTCCACTTGTGGGATCTTATATCAGGGTGTCTAGCATTGTAGCTTGACGAAATTCGTGTAAAATTCATGTAAACTTTCCGTGCACATGTATAAAAATTTCAGTACCATACAAACATTTCAGACTTTTAGACTATTTTTTAGCTCACTCAAGTATTATACTTCAATTCATGGTGCCAGATTCACAAAATATTTGAATTCAAAATAATGTTTTTTAAATTTTTTTTGGAAAAAAAAAAAAAAAAATATTACACCTGCAAAATTAAAAAATTAAAATGGTACACACTTTGCTGTCAAAACATAACTTCTTTTAACAGTATTTTTGTACAACAGATCTGGTGACTGCTACAATTTTAAACAATTTGTGGATGAGAGAGCCAAAATCCTTTGAATGTTACATATTTTAAATACAAGAGCAGATCCAGGAGGAGAAAAAAAGCATTACATTATTAGATAAAATAATTATTGGTTGAAAAAGACATATCAATGAAAACTAACACATTTAATAATACATAATAAGTATTGCAGTGAAACGTTTCATACATTGATACTGCTCAAGTTCTACACTTACAAAAAATTTCTAAATGAAACACAAATTAGCAGTATTTTTACAACTTTTAGCTTTGAAACTAAAAATGTAAATCAATAAATCAGACCATAAACTGTTAGGACTCAAATGTAGGTCACTATATCATTTCACTAACAAACACTAGGAACCAGAAACTGCCCAAGGCAAGCTAGGTTAGGACTGAATGCGGGTGCAACCTGAGTATTAGAATTAGGAAATATTATCAGATTGGACAAACTGTTGATGCATGACATCTTTGCAACAATGGTATTTTACCGACTTCAGCTCATCAGTAAGCCATGCGTCTGATTTCAACAGAGTTTGTATTATTGGCCACCATGTGACCGGGTGGGGGGATATATATGCACGTGCACGCATACACACACGCATGCAGACAAGCGTGCAACATGCACCTGCACACCCATATGCACACACTAACATGCATCCACACACACTAGCATGCACACTTTCTCTCACGTTTTGGTGCCGGAGAGGTCATTCCTTGTGTTGGGAAGACTGAACTTGAATCTACACCCACATGCAGGATCTGTTGAATACGAGGCCTGACTCAGAATGCTCACCCCACATTTTGGTACCGAGTGCTGTGATAGGGTTACTGTTAAGTCAGCAGACACTCCACGTGGTTCTACACCAGTAGGACTACACGAACACTGCGATCTCCTCATGGATGTGAGAGTGTGCTCTCATTGTGATGCCTTATTAATGTCGCTATGGTATTTGTGAAATGGAAAAACAGGTGCTAACTGCCTCTGGGCGCTTGCATGAGCTTACCCCTTCACTCATCACAGCTCTCAACGAACTCACACCCAGTGAACAAGCTCAGGCACTGCGTCTACTACTGGTACCCATCACTCCGGAGATACCGAAGGATCTGTTTGCACCACCATTTCGTCTGAACGAAGAATTACACCCTTGGCTCACCGAATAAATAAGTCGGTCTGAACATCCCGCAATAATTCCTAACGCCTACTTTAAACTTGAACCAGTTGCTTCGCCTCCTCAAGCACATTCAAAAGTCTCAATACATAGCACACACCTGCCGGCGGCCCACGTACCACCTATCAAAATTGTTATGCGTCGCCCAGGTATCCCGTCAAAAGCACATAACCTGAAACGTAAGATCTCACTGCTCGAACCCAATTTTGTGCCTTGTCGCAAAGCTACTAGGCCAGTTCTCTACACTGGACTTGCACCAGTGTCCCGTAGAGACTAGAGAAAACCAGTCAACCCGCCAGAAGGGTGCGCCTGGCGTAGCACCAGACAAAGACCTTTTTGATTTTGTAATGATCCTCACAGTCCCGAGGCATCACGCGTTACTGTAAACATCCTATTTCATTGTAGTGGTTAGGTTTCTTAGGTTATAGTGAAACACACTTTATATTCTCGTTTGTATAATTTATAATTTCTGCTAGGGGTCATGCCCGTGAATAACGTCTGTCAATATTACTTAAAACTAATGGCCCCAGTAAAAATTGCACATCACTAACATAAATTAGACTCTAGTGTAACCACACTGTAATTCAGTGTTAAATATTTACAATCCCGAACAACGATAAACACACACCTAATCACTGTGTGCAACTACAGTTCATTCCCGATTGGAAGAGACTTATGAAAATCAACCTTTGAAAAAACACTCCAGGCATAACATGTCAATCTGTTTTTTCAATAACCTCTATTCCACAAATATATAACACTGTGGTTAACTTTAGAGTACTGTATTATTGAATAAATTAAACTTTACCTTAATATCTTCTATAACTTGTAATATTTATTTCTTTTTAAATATGAATTAACAACAGTGAGAGCAGTGACGTGTGGGCAATAGCCAGTAAGAAATAGTTCACAGTTAAAATACTATTTTAACCTAGTTTTTTAGTATACTATTTGTAAATTAAACAGTGCCTCTTGAATTATTTATATATTTAGGTAGCCCCAATGGCAATATATCTTATTTTTACTGTTTAAAATAACAGTGGAAATTATCACGAGTGGGCAGTAATGGTACAGTGTTGTTATATAGAGCGAGAAAGCATCTATCTGCTGAGTGAGGCTTGTCACTATCTGTCTCTCTTTGCCTCTTTCACACTCGGGAAGTTTCACTTCGCTAGTAAGCGGAAATTATACATGTTTTCAATTGTATCATATTTCATACTTATTACACTAAAATAATGATTTTTGAATTTGTAATTTACTACTGAAAAGAGATTTTAATGTTTGAATTGTTATTTTAATATATTTAGATACGATGGCAGGGCAGAAACAAAGTGAAGTTGGCAGACGCGGCAAGCCATGACATGGCGTGTTGCATTTATACCAAACGAAGCGTAGATTATACTTACTAGGAAAACTACTTCAAATTACCATATCACATTTGTAGACATTGTGTTTTTTAAACCTACCTAAGCAAGTTACGATGTGATAAATCTGTGTTTCCACAGCAGTAATAAATATACTGTTACCGTGTGTTTCGTTAACCGGTGCGTGTCTAATAGCGTGGCATGGCTGCATTGTGATCATTATGCTGGATCTGTGTGTGTGCATGATTTCGAATATTTGATGTGAACTATTTATATGTTTTAAATGTGAACTGTTTTTATGACAAAGTTATTTATTTACAATTATGTCTCTTTATTTATCCCGACATTGTACCTTTGCCCTGGGTGGTTGAAACACAGTCGTGTAACATGATTTACCACCAATACCAAGAAAATAACCAAGCCCAACCTCAACAAATTTCAATAAACCTAATATACAGTAAGTAGCAATACATACAAATATGAGTGGAATAAAATTTATGGTAGGCTTATTTGTGTGCATGTTCACCGCTATATTTTAAGTTTGCATGTCAAAAAATGAGTGACACAAGTTGTGTGCTTGATTTAAATGTCCTCTTTTTCATTGGACTGGTTATTCCTTCGTTATTTGAACTGAGGCCATCCTTTTAAAGAAATAACCCAACACATATCAATAACAAAAAGCAAAATACTATAGTTCATTACCCCGCAGTTGTAACAGTGTTAAACACAGTCGCGGCTAAATATTAACATCCATTAGGTGTAATGTACTATGTCATAGAAAACAAATATGTTAATGTAACATAACCGTAAGAACTATAGTCAATTCAGGCATCTTTAAAACGTCATAACGCTGACATAAATAATGTTATAGGCCTAAACTGTGAATATTCGTACGAAATGGTTTTTGAAATAGACCTACAACAGAATTCGTTGAAAAGCTGTAAACAGTAAACAACACATTTGAGAGGTAAAAAAGTAGAAGTCACATTACAATGTTTAAGTTTAGGTGTAGCCAAAGTATACGAACACATGTACACACACAATGGCATGTAAACTATGATTTTGACAGATGCTACATGGCAGTCACATTGAAATGTTTGGTTACATTTGGCGGAAGGATACGAAACGGGCCTGCAAGTAGATATTTATTTAGCAGGGCTCCGAAAAGTTTCTTCCAGTTGGGAATGGACTATATGTTCTTTAGTTTAATTTTGAACTTCGCTAATAATTAAGTTTCAGGAATGTTTTGAAGTGACGTTAATTGCAAACCGGAACAAAATTAATTTTGTATTTTAAAAACATCTTCAGTTTAATTGAAAATATTTATTTTTATTAGAACGAGCAAAGAACAATGACAACAATTTCTGCTCCACTAACGTAACACACTAACAGCACTAACTGTTTAGCCAAACCACTGTGCTTGTCATCATAACAGTACTGATGCACTATAAAAACACAAACTATAAAAAACAAAGACATAAAATCACACGAAAAATAAAGCTCGCAAATGACTGCTATTTCAAGGCTGGACTGGAATGGAACACCACACAAGCTGTAACAGGTATGCCAACATAAAGATAAAACAATTCTCATTTCTATTACAATATTTACAAGCTCACATTTGCAGTGTTGCCAATTTAGCAACTCTGGTGGTAGAAGATCTTTTAATTTATTTAAACTATGTAATATTGTGACATTTCTAGTGATTAAAGAGAAAGTTAGTGACTTTTTAAGCCCCCACTAGTGGCAAACGTTTCTCTATTGGTAATATAGGAAACTGGCAAATTTTCTAGTGTACCGAGTGATTTCCATAAATATGTATTGGCAACACAGTACCTCAGTATTTATTTTGTGCCCAAATAGTGATGTAAACAAAGCATATTTCCTGAACTTTAAAAGAAATATCAATGAGCAATACTATTTCCACCAATGTCTCGTATAGCTACAAGAAGCCCTTTCTGTTATGGCATTAATCCCGGACATGAGAAGAAATTCTAGCACAATCCCGGATTATACAAAAAGATTCTGTTTACCAATATTTCTGCATGGAAGTGAAAAAAAGAAGCAAAATGTCAGTCAAACTTGCCATCAATGTTATCTTTCCGCACATGCAGAATTGCCAAAACTTACTATGTTTAATTCTCATTGCACATCAAAAACCTCGTACACATAATGATCTTTAAAATTATACACTGAAACAGTCTATAATACTAATTAAAAATAACTTTCATGTGGGCCAATTACAGTCAGCCTTCAAGTTAAGTTTTCAATTATTTTTTTTATATTTTTAATTTTTGAAGGTTATCATGCTGCTGTGATGTCTTTGTTTTATTGTACATATCGTACAGACCTTAAATACTCATTGCTACCTAGCCTCATCTGCTCTTGTCTAGTTAGACCAAGGTCCCCTTTACCTGGTTTTATCCTAGTCTACTTCCATTACAGTTTCTTATTAGTTAGGAGTTAGTAAAGACTGTATCTATCCCTCACGGGAATTAACCAGTTTTTATATCTAACCTCTGAGAACTTATTTGTAAGGTAACTGTGACTTCAACTCCAGTACACATCAGTCCACTAGGGAAAAACGGGAGACCTTGTCATCAAAATCCATTTGCTAAACATAGAGTAGGACTGCGGGTTCCTTTAACCGGGTGCACGTACATCTCAAACACACCCATTAGATGGCCACCCATACTAAGGATCAGTTATGGCATGGTACCCGGTGCACATGTACAGTAGAGTCACAACAACTAGGAACTCAATCCACAAGGTGGCTAGTCAGCCAGCCCAGCCAATTCACTCCATCCATTAGGGATCCTCATCGCCTGCTCATCCCTAGTGTGGCTGACCTTAGTAACTTCCTTTATACCATACACCCATTGGAGTGGTGAAAATTGGCAAGCTAGGAAGGCAGCTACTGCCTCAGAGTCCAACTTGAACTGTAATCCAGCACCAATTACTCTCTGCAGTCTAACCCCCTGGGAACAAACTCAAGCACCCCAACTGGAGAGGCATCACCTACCATTCCCTCCACGCTCCCTATTCCAGCCACCCTACAAGACCGCCGGCGAGCCAAACCAAGTTGTCACTGACATCCACCAGGGACTCCATGTACCACTGGGTATAGCGAATCCATTGTTCCAGCCCAGGACAAGCGGCCCTCCATGGGCTCCACCAGTACTGCTAGCCACAGCACAACCTAGGTCCAAGGGCTGGATATGAGTTCCAGCCGGCACCAGCAGCAACAGCGGCAAAGTCAGTAGCTGCGCCCACTCCAGGCAAACAAGTGGCTGAGTGTAAACCAGTGTTGCAGAGGACAGTAAAGCCGACATCAGACTTTATGATGTGCTATCAAGCCACGTGCCCCAGCTTATATACCGACAAGGGTCTGGTTAGCAGCCAATAAAGTCATCCCAGACATATTGCCTGTGTCTGACCGACACACTAAAACCTTGCCCGACCGTGACATCGCCATCAGTCACCTGACGTCAAGCATCAAAACAAACACAGATTATGGTACAGCCTCCCTATGCCATAATTTATTCACTTTGTCTTGCCATAGCGATGTTATGGTAGGTAACTTAATGTACGCATATATGCTCATTGCAAGTTATGGTGATGCATAAATTGTTTTGCAACAGCATTAACTTTTCCTGAACATGTTTTTTAATGTTATAAACTGTAACCATCACTTGAAAATCCAGTCAAGAACCACTTTACAGTACATTTTCCATACTTTCCATATGATGGACACCCTGACAGTGTCAGCCAATATTGACATCGTTGTGCACTGTAAGTGATGCAAAAATCCATCTTTATCTAGACTTTTTTTTTCACCTGCCCTTACTTCTTTCATGTGACTGAGCCAATTAAAGTTAGGTTGGCAGAAAGAAAAAATTAAAAGATGTATCTTTGAATACATCTGGTTTTCTCAATAACAATATAACTGGTAAACCTTCACCAAACTTTATTAATGCACAGTTGTTATATTAGAAAAAACTTTCTGCATATACTACTGAGTCTTTCTACAAGAATAACTTTTCAAGTACTCAAGTGTTGTTTAGTAGTACCCATTTCTCCTATATGTGTCAATCAGTAAAGATTCTCTGTTTTACATGAAAATTATGTTCTGAGCCACTTGGAGATCACTAAACTTTAATCACAGCAGGTGAACCAACTAAAATAATTTAATAGTTAATTTATACAGTGCCTTACTTTCCTGTAACAGAGTTTTCAAATTTTCAAAATGGTTTTCATACTAAGCATTTTATTTGCAACATTACGGCACTGTGGTTTTTCAAACTTTTTTTTGCAATATCTACAAATATATTTCAACTGGTAGGTATGACCTGAAGTGAAATATACTACTCGCTAAAACATTATCATTTAATTTATAAATATATTAATCATCTAATTTCCCTGCAGGAAATTTAAACATTAATCACACAATATAAGTTAGGCCCATGCGCAGAATTATGGCCCAATTTTCCATTAATTTTATCTTAGTCAATGGTCATAATGTACAGTTCAGTAACATTGTGCAACAAAAATGTAAGCTTTTTCAATGTACACTGTTAAATTTTTAATGTAATCTAGATGTGCGGAACTTGCCAAGGCAAATTACGCCTTTTTGTAACACTTTTCAAGGGAACAGGAAAAAGTGTTGTAAAATGCAGGAAAGTGCAAAAAGAGAGAAATTTATGCTGTAAAAGTAGTAAATGGGATAGAAAAAAGTAGGTGTAAAATGCAGGAAAGTGTACAATCAGAGGGTGTAGAAATGGATTTCTACTGTATATGGTGGATTCTCGAAAATTAGTTTTTCAGTGGACCAACAAATGAAAATGAAGCATGTGGGAAAACAATGAATGCGGACTTGGATTTTAGACCTGAGAAGTAACGTACATAACATCAAAATGCATGTTTATTTAAACCAAAGGCCTAAAGATGTAATCAAAAACAACTTATTCAAGTAAGTTTATTATTTAATGTTCACTTTAAATTAAAAACTTTAGTTCTTGAAATTGAGCGAAACTTCATTTTTATTTATTTTAATGTTTTTGTCCAGCGTTCCTTCTTTAGCGGAGCTGTTTTTAAACCCTTACGATACTAACCAAACCTGTAACCAATAACCGATGACGCCGTTAAAATACTGCATCTATAACCTTATACCAAATTCAGTTAACAATAACATCATAGATCATTTGATCAGTGTCAGAGATTGTGACATTCATTCTCATTGTCGCCAACCTACGAGTGCAGTAATTCCATAAGAAGAATAAGAACAAAGAGATGCTCTCTCAATGTCACCAACCTACAAGTGCAGTAAACATGTAAGAAGAATAAAAAGTGAACTCAATATAAAATTTAAAAAATGCTGCGGAAAGTAAACAATACTATTGATAGTGCCAGTTGTCGACTATCCGCATTGTTTTCCAATCACATAAGGGTTCTAAAAGTGTTTATGCGCACAACCTTTGGTGAACATACCACCTGTTTTGAACAGATGATGTAGGAAAACCAATGATAAGCAATCATTTAATGCAGTCAGAAATTAGTATGGGTTGTATGGGATTTTGAGGGACCCAAAATAAATAAACAAGAAATGTGGTAAAATATAAAAAATGGGAATGAATAATAAAGAATCCACTGTATTGTATTTCAGTATGATTTAAGCAATTGTTAAAAAAAAGTAGATACTTTCTTTTATTTATATATAAAATAACACTCAAAACTAGCACACAATCTGTATAATAATATACACAGTAAACCAAAGAAATGGACACAAATAATTTACTACTGCTTATGTTTTAGAATATTTTGAAACAAGCACTGAAGGGTCATAATAGCAAAGCTGTGGCATGTCAGTGTTGAGAAACCCCTACATATATACTGCTTGAAGATAATTGCAGCTTGTGAACATCTACTTCCCAGTCTGAAATGGCATAAGTCTATACAAAACTGGTTCTGCTAAACAGGTCCATACATTAAGTGCTTTTTGCTATGGAACCTAAAAGCTTATGCCTTTGCAAACACACGAGTCAAAAAACATTCATATAAAAAACAATGTATAGGACATATGAATACATAACGTACATGAGCAAGGAAATATTATCAGTAAAGAAAGATAAGATAAGAAAGCAAACCTAGTCCCATTCACAGGTGCAACATCATTGATCCCAACAATGGCAGAAACCAGGCTGGTAAGGATTTGGTGCAGCTAACCCCAGCCTTCCAGATCCCCAAACTGGCCAACAGCCAGTGCAGGATCCCTGTCGGCAAACTAAGAAATGTGTGAGGAAGCCAAGATATAGTGACGTTATTAAGTATGGTACATGCTAAGTAAGACAAAGACATTAAACATAAAACAACTATACCCAAATAAAATAATAAGTAACTAGCAAAATGAAAATGCTTTAAAAAGAGGCATCTTTTTCAAAATAACAGAGGCTTATTAAATTCGAAGTTAAAAAACTTAAAAGTACCAACAAATACAAAGAGTAAAAATGAACAGACAAAAATGAAAAATAATAAAATTTTTTAATAAGAAAGGACCCCACATCTGATAGCTTAAAATCATTTAGAGAGTGGTTGTATATCATACTGAATAATAGTTTGTTTGTAATGGATTAAATTTATTGTAATGCATTATGCATTAAATCTAATATTGTTACCCTTTAGCATAATACTGGATAATGAACTTTTTAGGATGTGTTTTATGAAGAGGATCTGAAGCTCATACTAAACAGCACACATAAGACACGAGCTCTGCTTTAAGGGCACTGCCTAGAGTGGAACCAGCCAAGTAAAAGGTTAGGCTTTTACATGTTAAATGATTTTAGATGTGTCTTGACCCCCTTTCATAATATTGCTTGCAAACAAAAAAATACTTTGCGTCCTTTGAACAATAGAACTTTGCTACAAGAGATCAAGGAGTAAATTAATAAGAGTACTTGTTTTTGTTGATTTTACAAATCTGAATGTGTCCTCAATTTTCAGGGTATTCAAAATTTTACAAAATTATTTTTTTGTAGAAATGTAACTGAGGCAAAAATAGAAAAAATGTTTTTTGTTTGAAAGTGATATCAGGAAAGGTGGCTGAGACATGCCTAAAATAATTTAATATATCAAACTGTATCCTTTCATTTTACCAGTCCCGCTCTTGGCAAATGCATTAAAACACATTTTAAAATGAATTTTGCAGAAGAAGAGATTATCATGATTTAGGTGAGTGACCATTCTTTGAAGTTAATAGCTGCTCAGACTTGAATATTTGATGCAGTTTCTTAAAATTTATCTTAATTATTCCTTGGACAGGGGCTTTACAGCTGTGCTATGGCATAAAAGGGTTTGGTTCAAATACTGAATTTCTGACCATAATGTTTCTGTATTGAAAAAGTGTGATATGGTCAAAATTAAGATTTAAATTGGAGTTTCACTGTCTGATCAAAGCTTCCGATAGCACAGGTGCTGCTTATGAGAAGTGATGGAACCATGGTGGGAATAAAAGGGAGGTGAAACTGTCTGTCAGACAAAACTTGTGCCATATTGCGCAGGCTGCTCATGATATCAAGCGAGTTGCAGGTGAGCTTTTCTCACTGCTGGCCTTCAAGATGCATATGCTTTATAACGACAACATGAAATATGCGATATATCCAGGCAGATAAATAGGAAAGTGTCACATTGTCATTTTACTAACTGTACCTTTTGTTACAAGACAAATTAACACTACATGTAACATAAGCCACATTTCCCCAGCAGCACTGACTGGGTCACCAAATTAGTAATGAAAGCTTTTGGTTACGACCAAGGCATGAGTCGTAGGGCTGCTGAACATTTGGAAAAATTACTCACATTAGGATACTTGCAAAACACTCCAATTATAATATTCTACAGGAAGTTATAAGAATATAGTTTTTATTACAATGTTGATGTATGTTGAAAAATGCAGCCACACAAATTATCCAGACATTTTTAATGAAGAGTTTAAATGATTATGTATATTAGTACTAGAATGTTTGTTGTAATATGAATTACAAACATTTGTTTGGACGGCTTGCAGCAACAGCAAAGTATTTTCTTTTAGGTGCGTGGTACATACAAATATGAAAATTTAACAATAACATATTTGGTAAAGAATTGTTATGTATAGATTTAGTAATTTTTTAAAATTTTTCCATAGGGCATATTAGAATATTATATACACATAATTTTATTGCTAGTCATGATTAAAATGCTTATAAGCAGCATGAACTTATTTAACTGTTAAGTTATGAATTTAAAATACCCACAGTTTGTATTCCACAAATGACTAAAATTTTTACGTTGTTTGTAAAAAGAATTAATTACAAAATAATTTAAAAACTGTAAATGGCATTACTAAGGAGTATAAACTGACTGAATCAATTAGGTAAATTCATTGTTGACCAAATAAAACATTATTGTTATGCACCACTTCCCTTGACTTGTGCCGCGCAGCGAAAGAGAAGGACAGAGTAGTGTTTTGATAGATGGGTGGTGAGCCATGAAGGAATGTTTGAAGGACAGGCAAGCAATAATACTACAAGTATTTTAATTTACAAAAGTGTACCACCACACATTCGTCAGCAAGCCGCAGTGACAAGCCTATTGCAGCTTGCATGATCCTTACATTCAGCAGATTAAATTTATGTATTTACCTGAAGGAATGTTCTGGTTTAATGACCTAGTTTCCCTCACCATGTCTCGGGTGCAGCAAATTTTCCAGATGAGGGTAGCTTATGCTATGTAAGCATGATAGACCTCATGAGCGTAGAATTTATAAGAGTTTGGGCAATTGTGCAACCTTAAGTACCAGGTGTACGAAGACAACGAAGCAATGAGCCAGCAGTGTGTCAAATGGTGGCAAGAGTGACCCGAAGGATTGAAGTTTGTAGACTGCGAGTATTGGTAAAGTGAAGAGAGTGACTTGCAAGTGGAACTATTGAACTGTATGCATGAGTATAAGCCATTTCAAATGATGGCAACAGACAGAATGGACATGTGTTAATAATTAGTGTGAGTTAACTGACTATAACCATAGAGAGACATTGAGAAAGACTTTAACTAGAGCTGAGATGGATAACACTCACCGAGAAATAAAAATGTAATAGTAGAAAAAGATAATTTAATATTGTAAATAGTAGCTGTGTGAATAAATTAAAAATCACATTTAGTTTTCATTTATTTTTCGACCTCCATCCCTCATGAACTCAGATGTGCCCCTCTGGTATCAGGTAACTTTATTTATTCAAGCTATGTTAATGTCTCTATACATGTAAATGAAACAAATTGCACAACATGCAAGAGAATATCACCACATAAGTGTGATACTGAAACTGAAGAATTGGAATTGTCTGACGAAATACTAACAACTTCTGGTTCGTCAAACCTCTCACCATTAATTGCTGGCCTTCTTTCGCACTCCCAGTAAGGAAGTGTGGCCTCAACTACAGTAACACAATTTAAAAACCAATCTATAGTTGTTGGTGGGTCATGTACACAAACCATATTGGTTTTTTCCAATATATCACTTACTCCAAACCACCTTTTACTGGGAGTCGCACAGACATTCCTTCACATAGACGTTTTATGAAACTGTCACAGTGATATTCATGTTTGTATTCCTCCAACAATATGGCATCATAAAAACGATCATCCAAATCTTGGAATGCAAATTCACCTAACAACTGTAAAAAAGATTTGCGTACCACGCAGTACTCTGTTACAACAAGTGGTCTCGCCCACTAGAGGGGCCCCACAAGTATAATTGCTTCTTTCTGAGAAAGTAACCTATCTGCAACCAATCATTGCGTCACACTATTTATACCATTATAATATAATATATAAAGGAATTTTATTACCTTACTGGATTATCTCTCTTGTTCTTATTCCAACTATACTTTACTTTATAATGCAAACAGGTAAATTATTTTCGTGACTAAAATTCTTGAACATTCGCTTGACTTCTAACCAAACTAAATTACATGATATTGTTTATTACGGCCCCATATAACTTACCAGAACAGTGACATGATGAACTCAAAAAAAGTGCACGTATGTTGGACATAAATAATGGAACCACAAATAATATGTTATAAACGTTTGAAGACTTGGAGTCCAAATCAAAAGAATTACGCATGGTTCGAAGAAAAGTCAAAATCATTTCCGTGGTTTCAACAATAATTCAGAACATTCAGAAAAATTGTAATAAAAAAAAAACCACACACGATTGATTGTTTTTATTACACCTCAGATGCACATGAAATTCAGAGCAAATAGTTTCCAATCTGCTGTTTTTCAATATTTTACTGTTAAAGTGACACACTGGAATTAAGAAATGCGGAATTGAGAAAAATTTTTTGTCTGAACTGCTTACCAATAATAATAAAAAATAAATACTTGAGTAAATTTAAAATGCACCTTGAAAAAAATGAATATACTATTTCATTTAATATTACAATTTAATTACAATTAAACATATTATTGGTTTTGTAGTAAAACAAAACACACAAAAAATGTTAATTGACCTAACCCAGAATTCATACTTAACTTATTACTTTATTTACGCGAGTTAAACAGGTGCTAAAAAGGAAGGGGAACTATATAAATGTACTCTATATCAAGTAATACATCTTGAATATTAAATAACTTTTGATTATTGGGAATTTATTCACCATAAAAACACTTTTAATGCAAATTAAGTCAATACACAACAATCCATTGCTGTTCGTGCACAGGGGGTGGGGGATTGTGTGTGTCTACGTGCATGCGCACGCGCACACACACTATATATATATATATATATATATATATATATATATATATATATATATATATATATATATATATATATATACATATATATATAACTTCATGTAGATTACCATGGGCAAACCGTAGGACTATTTTAACTTAGCTAAATATAACTTGAATTTTGCTTGTTTTCATAAGGACGATAGGTTAACTACCCCTATCTAGGTACACTCAATTATTTACTGTATATTACACAACACAACCACAAAAGCTTTCCTTTCTTTTCTATGGTAAATAAATTTCATTCCTCCCCATCCTTTTTGAGCAGGACTTTGTCTCCCTAAGTGTCAATGTGCTTCAGCTTGTCTTGCTATTATTTTTTCTAATAAATTTATTAAAAAGAAACTTGTCATCAGGAGCAACCATACCTTCAGTACACTTGTGAACAGGTGTATCAAAATACAGGGTGGGTATTAAAGAATACCCCAACTTTCAAGGTCTCTATTATCAAAACCAAACCACCTACAACCTCGGTTGTCAATCTAATGAATCATGGAACTGTGAAGTTTGTTTACCATATCCTCATAAATGTTCAATGTGACCACCACGAGCAGCCCGAACGAAATCTAAGCGATACTCAAAGGATGAAGGAGGGAAGAGGAAGAGAGGAAAGTGAAGGAGAGGAGGGAGAGTGGGGAGAGGATAGTGAAGGAGAGGAGGGGAGAGTGGGGAGAGGATAGTGAAGGAGAGGAGGGGAAAATAAGTTAAAGGGGAGAGCAAAAGAAAGGAGGAGTAAGAGAAAGGGGGAGTAAGAGAAAGGGGAGAGAAATGGGAAGGCTAATGAAGGGTATGGATAGGGGTGAAGGAGGATGGGAAGGAGGTGAAGGGGGGTGGGGATGGGTGAAGTGGGGTGGGGAAGGGTGAAGGGGGTGGGGAGGAGGTCAAGGGGAATGAGGAGAGGTTGAAGGCAGTGGCGGCTTTTGAGGGAGGGCTGCGGGGCGCAGCCCCCTTTATAAAAACTCAGAACGCAGATCTCTACTTATCTGCTACTCAGCAAATACTGCATACAAATACAGAGGTTATTTTGCAGCTAATGTTTTTGAGATGGACGAGATTTCTCACAAGAGAAATGTTTTTGGAAATGTTGAGTGGTGGGGCTAAAGATTCTTTGCCTCAAAGTGGGTGAAGCGAGTAGAGAGAGATGGCCATAACAATGGACAAGGGGGGCTATGGAAGGGAGGGAGGGAAGACTTCAGAGGCTCGTCTCTTTTCAGCCAATCACATGCTGTAAATCAGATAGAGCAGGGCACGCCCCTGCTATTACACAAAAACAGTTTCCTGGAACTTGACAAGGCTACTAATACCGAAACTTTGTATTCCACTGTTTAACGGAATGTTTTCTACCGTTATACACTACATGTTTTGTAGGCACACTTTCGCGCTCCACTCTTTTGCAGTTGTTAAACACATTTAATAACAATGATTGTATTAATTTACAATAGTTTTTTTTATAGATATCGTTCACTCCCGTGAGCTTCAAATATAGTGTGTAATATTTTGAATAAGTTTGTTGTTAACAATGAGCCATGAGCATCGGTCAGAAGTAAGGTTGAATTGTTGTTAATGTCGTGTTGTGTAAACTTGTAAATATTGGATAATTCTGTGAGTAACATTTTAAACCTTATTACGACAATATTTTTGAATTATGAGAATAAACTAGAGCTTAAGAATTAGGTACCAGCATGGCCAAAGTTAAATATAACAAAACAACAAAGCCAAGGGGGTAAATGCATTGGTTCGTATACGCAAAAATTCAATTTAAGTACACTCAATTTCGCAGACTGGCTATGTGGGCGTGAAGTTAGAAATGCATTGTTTTGTTTAATTTTTTTGATAGTGAAGCCTAATGATATTGCATGGACTGTCAATGGAGTAAAATATTTGAAACATTTGGGAGACATGTTAAAAGACAAACTAGTTTACAACATCTAAAAAATTTATATAATTTTCAGTGATTGGTAAGGTGAATATTCATTGCCAGTTAGATAGCGCGTACTGGTTGAAGAATGCATTTTGTTTACAAATATATTAACTAAGATATGCCACTTTCATCCTCTAATTTAAATTTGACAAGCATTTTGTATGTGCTGTATGTAAATTAGTATTAGTTTTTAAAAATATTTGCTTTAGTATATTTATGTTGTCATAACCATTAGTATAGTAGTATCATCATCATCATCTTATCTCTTGTCGTCTCATGTAATGTACCTCACCACGTAGGTACTGGTTGGAAGGCATACAACCTACACAAACTTAAAATAAACAAATACCTGTGCTAGTGATTAGCTCTGAACCAGTGGTTACAGTATGTTGACCATTACAATCAAGCGATGATAAATTTTTCTTCAAACAAGTACTTATTACTGTGCCTATTTAAAAAATGCTATTTGTAACGATCTGAGTTAGGATCGCTACAGCCCTCCCAGTTTCAAAAGTCACCAGCCACAACTGGTTGAAGGGGAATAATGAGGAGGTGAAGTGGGATGGATAGGAGGCTAGAGGGGTGTGGAGGAGGTTAAGGGGGTGGGGAGGAGGTTAAGAGGGGTGGGAGGAGGTTAAGGGGATGGGGAGAAGGAGGTTAAGGGGATGGGGAGGAGGTTAAGGGGGATGGGGTGGAGAGGGATAGGGTGAAAGGGGATGTTGGTGAAGGGGTATGGGGTTGAAAGGGGATGGAGTGAAGGGGGATGTAGGTGAAGGGGGATGTGAAGATGGGGTGGGGAGGGGAAGAGGGAAAGGGGGGGAAGAGGGACATGGAGGGGATTGGGGTGAGGATAGGAACGGTGGCAGAGAGGGGAAGGGGTGGGGATGGGAATGGTGACAGGGAGGGGAAGGGACAGTGCAGGAAGTAGGGAGGGGGAGAAACTCATACATAAACATAATCCATATAAACTCACGAGTTGAATTAAAACATATTTTTAATAGTATGTAGAACCTCCTTTTGCACTGATGATGGCAGTGATGCAGCATGGCATGGACTCCCCAAGGCATGGGAAGTGGTCAGGAGCCATACTGATCTTTGACTGCTGCACCAACTCTCACAATGTATTGAGATCTGTCAGAACAGAATCCACAGTGCACACAGAACAGAATCCACAGAGCACACATTCATCTTGACAGCATCCCATTTGTGTTCGATAGAATTGAAGTCGGGTAGCCTTAAGGGCCAGACACACAACATCAAGTCAATGGAGTGTTCATTTAACCACTTGGTCACAATATGGGAGTGGTGAATTGGTGAATTTTCTTGCTATAGGTACAGGTCTCCTGCAGGGTTGTCGTTTGCACAAAAATTTGTGGACACGATCTTCCAGCAGGTCCTTGAATTGTTCACTGGTAGTTGTGATGGAATGTGTACCAGAGGACTCATTTCATCCTTTGTAAACAGTCCCCCATGCGAGGATATTACCACCATCGGCCTGAATTGTACCCTGTTAACATAAGGAATCCGTTACTTTATGTACCTGGTGACGCAGTTGTACACTGCCATTGGCATGTACCATGTGTCCAATGGTGGTGTTCCTGTACCCACGTTAATCATTGCATCTTGTGACGTGCAGTGAGCAGAGGTACCATAATGGGATGGCGGCTTTTGTTTTCCATAGCAAGGAGATGGTTCTTGATTATACAGCTGCTCACAGGTGTTGTGGTCCAGCTTTGAAGTGGTGAGTGATCTGCTGCATTGTGGCCTGTCTACACACTGTTACAACCGAGATATGTGACTGTGACCCCTGTCATAAATAAATTGTATGCAATAGCAGTTGTCCCTGGCAGCAGTGGTTTTACATGAATCCGAACTAATGGTACACACATGACATGGTGGGTTGTAGAAATTCCAGTGCCTGTACGACATGGAAGATGGAGTGCCCAATACATCTGGTCCTTATGATATGGACACAATCAAATACACTGGGATGATGTTTCTTTCCCATTCTGAGCTCGACTGTAATTCAGATGCTCAGCATAATGTTCTACATCATCACTGTCATATGTGGCTGGGTACTAGTCCATTTGACAGGAAGAACTTCCATCTGACAGGATGAACACGGTGCCATCTCACCAACATAGCAGGTGTATCTTATTCAACTGCTCATGAGTGTCTGTACAAAACCCAACAAAAAGTAATTTTTGTATTTAAAGGATGTTTGTAATTGAGATAGAAGCTGCAGAATAAATGTATGTACAAAAAAAAAAAAAAAAGTAATTTTTACATCTAGAGAATGGTTGCAATTGAAAAATAAGTTGCAGAATAAGTGTTTCAGACCTTAAGAATTAAAAGTTCTTTTCATTCTTGAAAAGTTATTGTAAAACTATTCTTTTGCTCTGTTATCAAATTTAAAAAATGCATGCAGAGTTAAATAACTAAAAGCTTAAAACATACCAAACATTTTTGGAATGCTTCAATAGGTGTTACATAAGGCACTCTCAATGACATATGCACTGGACAGTAGATAAAAAGGTTATCATAAAAAATTAGAAATTAGGTTTTAAGGGTGGGAGTGGAGTTTCCTCATCTCAAATAAGCATGCTAGAGAATTGGGAGGGTGTCTTGCATAAGGAAATCCTGATGGGATACAGTGCAAGGCCCCAAAGTTACTAAAGAGAAAAAGGGGAGATAATTATTAGCTTTTGTATGAAATATCAGAGAAATACTATACAAACCAGTCAACTTGGAAACAGACAATTTTAAAGATAAAAAGCTTACTTGTCTGCCACAAGCCGAGCTTTGAGCAACGCTGCTGTATAACAAATTGTTGCAGACTTGGGTAAACTGATGTCATCATACTTTGCAAGTACTGCTTGTACATCAGCATATGCCTGCATTTCTAGGAGAGACTCAATAAGGTTTTCGTGAATGTTGAGGACACTCATGATTGGTGGCACCTCTTTTGTGAGCTGAAACCAATATAATAAATTGAATCAGTTTGAGAGAAACAATTGTTTGCAAAAATGCAAAAATTAACAAAAATTTTTTTTAGACAAATATATGAATTGGTTGTTTTTATAATATAAAACAAAGTTTTATGCTCACAGACATAATTATAATCTGCACACAAGTAGTAATTACATTTTTTTTAAACATTTCTCACAATTACACATAGAAATAATGAGTTGAGTTGAGGGATTTGGGTGGCTCTTAACAACCAGGTCTTAAGAGAAGATGAAATGAGGTGAGAATGGAGCAGCACTAGAAGGCAAAGGCGGGGGAAACTGGAGATCCCCAATAAGACCAGCTGACCAGCAGCATCGTCCGGCATGATTTCCACTCATGAAAATCTGGGAGTGACCCAGCCGAGGATTGAACCCAGTTTGCCTTGGTGGGAGACAAGCAGTCTAACCACACAGCCACCGCTGCTCCATATAAAATAATTGATTACAAAACAAACAAGGTTATATGCTCATACATTAATTACTGCTGAGAGTATTCTCACGTTTTATGCAGTCTAAATTTAAATATTACATAACATATATAAAAGTAACTGGCAGTGCAACTCTGAATGAACAAACTTGATTCACATGAATGTCAATATAAAAAGGAAATTAAATAACAGCAAAGGAATTAAGGTGTGCGAAGGAACCATGTTCCCTGCACTTATTTTGCAATGTCACAGAGTAGGTATGCAAAGTTCAGTCCAGATTGGCCAAAGGCAAGCAATTTTTTTTATACATAGTGATTAGCTATGAAATCCTTACAAAAATATACAATATTTATTTTTGCAATATAAGGGTGTCAACTGAAATTCCATTTTGGAATTCCCTGAATTTTCCCTGATTCCAGGCAGAATATTACCATTTTCCCTAACCTAGTTTCAGGAACGAAATATTCCAATACCATATTTTTCCACTGCTGACAGAACAAATATGCTATCAGTAAAGTAGAATTAGATTACACTGTGATAGACCAAGCAATTAGGGCCAACATTTTAATCAGCCAATCTATATTTCTCATAATGTATGCTACTCATTTCACACGCGTACCCATTACAAACACAAAAATACTTTATTTGGTATATATAAGTACTATCTTACTTGGCAAAAATTAATTAATGTGAATTTACAAACTTAACAATTGAGATTTTAAATAGCATATGCTTGTAATTAATTGACTCTGTATTCAAACAACCAACAACTTTTGCAGTGAAGCAGATTTGTTAAATATTTACTTTTCAAATATTTTCAGTTTCCCTTGAGCGACGCACGAATAAAGTGATGAGGCCCACAACAATGTTAATCTTACATAAGGCGGGAGTATACACATCATGCATACAAGTAGATTTTAAGCAGTGCTTTCAAAAGTGCTCATTTTACTGTGAATAGCCTATACTATAAAGTACTACATCAATACATTATACCTGAAAAAATCTCTGGCAGATATTAGAAGTCTTCTGGTCCAGACTGACAAGTTCTGAAGGAAAAAAAATTCAAAGTAAGGGTAAATGTAAAAAACGTTATAATCTTAACTATCTGGGTTCAATTAACATTAGTCCTTTGGCAGCGGAAAGGTAAAAATTTTCAAAATGTAACACAGAAATAGAATATGCTATAAAATTACATGAAATTGACAATTCAAATAATAGTAAAATGCAAAAATAAAATGATATCAATATATAATTATTTAAGAAAACTATATCTAACCAATAATTTTTTTTGAAAAGTAATCAGAAAACATTTCTGTTTTTCAATGGAGTGTTGTACTGCTTCAACTTTCTGTTTCTTTTCACTCTCTTCTTTTCTCAATGTCAAAAACACCTTCAAGCATGGCTTGAGCAAACATTATTTCTGCCATGTTTTCATAGCGTTTTCAAATTAAAAACTAGCATCTTAGATTTAAGGAAAAAAATTGGGTTTTTTCTAAAAACTGGTTCCGTATGTTAAAATCACACATCAAAATACACGTATTATGTTTTTAACCAATCCCACTAGACATTAACTTGATTTTTTTTTAATTATACTGGCTGGAAGCTTTACATACGCGACACAAAATTGTACCATTGCCTACACGTCTACATGCCAAGGAGGTCCACAGGACACAAAATAAAATCACGCAATTTTGTACAAAAATTAATTTAACTCTTCTTGCCAGTCTTTTGTCAAGCTAATGTTATTTATATATATTTCTGTATACCTTGTTGGATGTTTCCCTAAGGAAGCTTCATACATTGCGCTATTGATTTTAATAATAGGATTTTTGAAGGGTGCAGTTTTTGAGTATCTAGTGTGATGTCCTTGATGTGTATTTATATCTCTCCATATATTTAATAGCATAAAATACATGTTCAAATATTCCCGCCTCAATACACCACCCCTATTATTAAAAAAATATAAAGGAATAAAAAAATTAAGGAAAAACGCCGCAGTACATTTTGTATCCACAAAACATTTATTTACAAGATAAAAAAAAACCTAACACATAATCACGGATTGAAAAACAATTCCACATGACTAAGGATATGCATGTCGCCAGTAGTACCAACTAATTTCCGACACAACCAAATCTGATCAAGTTCCATCATCATCATCTTACATGAATTCATTGACGCAGTACCAAAAACACTAATTCGAGCAGTATGTATTCACGTAAGAAGATGAATATGGAATTTGGTGATCAGATTTGGTTGTATCAGAAATTAGTTGGTACTACTGGCAACATGCATATTCTTGGTCATGTGGAATTGTATTTCAATCTGTGATTATGTGCTATGTATTTTATGTTTTGTAGATACGAAATATACTGCAGCGTTTTTCCTTTATTTTTATATTACTATTTACTTTATATTAAAAAGGGTGGTCTATTGAGGGGGGAATATTTGAACATGTATTTCATGCTATTAAATACACGGAGTGATATAAATACACATCACGGACATCACACTAGATACTCAAAAAGTGCACACTTCAAAAATTCTATTATTAAAATTAATAGCAGAAATTATGAAGCTTCCTTAGGGAAAAATCCAACATGGTATAGAGAAATATATAAATAACATTAGATTGGCAAAAGACATGCAAGAAGAATTAAATTCATTCCCCCTCTTTTACTCACAATATGATCCCTTAACATACCCAAAAGGAGTAATTATGTTTGTTAAGTTGGTGGATCAAATGTTTATGTTGGCCAACATGTTTGCACTTGTGTTTTGCATGTAACAGGATGTTGCTATTAGTTGCAATAGTACATTGAGCTTGGTTGTTACCGGAAGTAGTTTATCGCCTGGAAGTGGCGGCTTGGTGGGGCCCGGAAGTACATCCGTAGATGAGGTCCCAGCACATAGCGGCAGTGAATGGAGATACGGAGAGCTGCCACAGTGTTTCCCATTCCCATTTTAAATGCAGAGCGAGTAGGTTAAAGTAGTAGGTGCGGGCAGATCCTGGACTTATGTTTTTTTTTTGTTCTTACCTTATTTTTATGTATATATCTGTGTTGAATTAATAGTTTAATTCCTTTTTGTATATTATACTAATTTTTACGATTATTAACAATATTGATTATGTGTTTTTGCATATTTCATCCTGACATGAATCTGAGGCGCATTCGTTCTTCTGGTTATTACACGAGGAAAGTTCATCATAATACTGTGTCTTTTACTAAGGATGTCAATAAAGATGATAGGTCTTGGACAGTTAAGATCCTTGATATAGAAAAGAGTTATATGTTGTCTTTTTTGTACCATTTTGATCTTCAAGGAATAACTGCTAAAGCTGGTAGTGGTTTGTTGGAAATGTGTTTCTTCAGAAGGACTCAAGTCGAGAAAGAGCTTGCACCAAAGGGTATTAGTGAGATTGATCCAAACAGGATAATCTGTTGGAAGTCTTTTCCAGTTCATGAGGGCAAGGCAGACAATACTTCTGTAATTAGTGATTTTGGTAATGCGTCTATGAATTCATGTAAGATGATGAAGATGGAACATGGTGATCAGATTTGGTTGTGTCGGAAATTAGTTGTTACTACTGGCAATATGTATATTCTTGGTCATGTGGAATTGTTTTTCAATCCGTGGTTATGTGTTATGTATTCTTAATTTTGGGAATAAATATTTTGTAAGTACAAAATATAATGTGGCATTTTTTTTAATATTATTCCTTTCCTTTATATTATAAAGGGGCGTGTATTGGAGGAGGAATATTTGAACATTTATTTTATGCTATTAAGTAGTTATATTTTTATCAAGCCCTCCAGCCCTCACAAACTCGATACGCCTCTCAGGCATCTTATAACAGTATGTATTAATAAAAATTCTAAAAATGAAATAACCCATTTGTTTATATTAAATAAATAACTACAGTAATAGCCAGACAAAGCACTTAAAATGACAAAAAACAATTTTGAGGTAAATCCCACACTGCAATTATTTAAAACACATTACACAAATTAAAATACCCTACTTCATAGAGGTAACAAGTAAATATACTACCTAAAAATTGGACAAATCAAAACAAATGCTCGTGGACAATGTTTCAACATGCTGTTACAAGAGAGGGCAATATTTATAGGTAGATATTGTCACTCACTGAAAATTGTTATTTTTATTTTCTTTTATGTACACCATTGCCCTGGCAACATTCCCCTGAGTCTATGGCTCCAACAGAGTTGTATGGGAAAGGGGATAAAATACTCCTTGGCTATCAGATGAAGGGGTATGGCCATTAGAGCAGGACTGAGCAAAAAGGCAGTGAGGGAGGGAGGAGAGGGCGATAAGGGAATTGATGGTTAAGAGTTAAGATTGTTAGATTTTATTTTGTGTAAGATAGGAGACTAGAGACACTCTCGGTGAAAATTTATTTTCACGTGGTTCATTGATGAGTTATAGTATTCTTTATTGGTTCATTGCATTCCATAAAACCGGAAAGCTAAGCAGTTATTCAGCAGATAGATTTCAAATGTAAAGTATTTGCAGAGAATAGCAAATTTTGCTGCAGGTGGATTTTCCCAACTTAACAATTTTATAGGTAAATAATTTGTTATATTTGTTTGTAAAAAAAATATCCATCACATGTAAAAAAATATTTGCATTTAAAAGTTTCAATGCAGCATGTGTCAGAACTTTCAAGGAGTGGTCTCACTGCCCCATCCCCAGCATTTAATTTTGTTAGGGGGCGGGGGGAGTCCAAAAATAAAGAGAATGGAGGAAATGGCCTGATGCCATTGTGTCTGTCTCCCTCTTATACCTCGCTCAGCCTGCTTCTTTTGTCTATCTCCCTCTTTCTTCCCCTTCAACCAGCAACAGTATTTTATTACAAAAGAACTATAACTCTGCTCCTTTTATCTTATTGCACACTTGTCAGATACTTTTTATTTGTTACCAAAAATAAAATAAACACTCAGTGCATTACACTTAAGGCTGTTCCAATGAAGTGAAAATCAGCACAGTGTCAAGAGCTCATGAAAATAGGAAAACACTACCTGTTTAGCAAAAATAGGCCCCTAAAACATCACTGTGCACTGTACATAAGCCCAAGACAAACATGCAGCCCTTCAACATGAGAGCAGCTGCTAAAGGGGAGGGTCGTGCCGCTCGGCGTTCTAGAGCTGCCTTCCGACAAAATTGGCTGTTCTGTCACCTAGTGGTAGCATGCGAACTCCACCGCCAGGAGCGGAGTTCCAAGTTGTCTGGCCGTAGATGATACAGCGAGAGAAAATACGAGAATATCCAATAAACTTACCTTGCCATTTTCCGGGAAGTACTCGTTCAAATGGTTTCATAATTTGAGGGCTGATGTACTGGTTTATCCTCGCCATCTATGACTGTTATTTTATCCCCCCTGAAAGCGAGCTCAAGCCACCTGACACCTTTTGAGGCAACACCTCACAGTTCACCTCGCTAACTTCTTTGAGTCTTTAATCAAAACCCCCCAAAAAGCGCATTCCATCATTGTCTGCATCTGGTTGGGCCTGCCCTTGGTACTGGGGATTGCCCCAGTACTTTCAGTACCTTCAACCAGCCCGCCACAGCTGGTCTTCAATAGCCAGACACCAGTTGCAGCTTACATATGCACCCAGACCTTGCTACCACTGAGGGACATCCAGGGAATGTCCCTGCAGCCTGCTGCCCCTGGTGAGGATCGAGAAAGTTAAGCCAACAGCTGCACTTAACCCTGCCACCCAGAGGCCTCACCTCGCACAGCAAGACTACATGCCCAGCAGATGGCCTGTATGTCTGACCCTGTTCAAGGGAACCATTAGAGCTAAGTGCCAGATATTATGGACTCCGCCACACTAGATCCAGTCTCGAGCCTGTGTTCCTAAACTGACAACAATGAAAGCCTTGCTCCCATGTGATGCGTACCATAGTCTCTTAGCCGTCACGCCTCAGGGGAATGAGTTGAAAGGTTTGAGTGGGGCAATATGAAGCCATGATTAACATAGTGTGCCACTAAGGGAAGCGTTTTTACGTGTTACCAAACATTACATTACAAAATTAATAAATTGTATGCTGAGAAAACTGTGGCCATTCACATAACAAATCATTTTAAGTAGAATTATTTTAAAATTATATATATTTTTTCATATTTTTAAAATTAAATCAACCAGTTTTTTAAAAAACGATTACTCATCAAATTAGGTTTTACACAATTATTTGCACCAACTATTAATGATCTAATATTTACTGGTAACATTTCACCATTTTTTATTTTTAAATTTTTCTTCATTAATTAAAACACAAACACCCCAATCATATATATATATATACACACGTGCATGCATGTGCGTGTGTATATATATATATACACACGTGCATGCATGTGCGTGTGCGCACACACACACAAAATAATATAATTTAGCCTTTAGCCTCTACAACTAAAGCTGTCTAGTAAAGTTTTCAAGTTAACTTGTGATGCCCGAGCGGTCTAGGGCTGAGCAAAAATACTCAATAAGAAATAATCTAAGTCAATTTAATAAAATCAAGCACTGAAACATCTACATTTACAATAATACATCTACAGCGATGTGGTGGAAGTTGACATCATTATAAAACTAACTACATTTACGACTGGAAGCAAAAACATATTAGAGCCACAGTGATGAAGGAGGGTGGAGTCTCAGTGCAGCTCAGGCGAATCTTCCCAGGCGGTGATGTGCAGTCTCTGGCATTCTCTGCTGAAGTACAGTGTCCTCAGGCAGTGCATGGCATAATAAAGCAACATAAATGTAGTGGGGAGAAGTCTTCCTCCACCAAGATGTCGCGCATGAGCAGTCTCCCACCAATGAGAAGTCAGGGCATGGAGAGTTTCTAACCAACAAGAGAGCAAGGTTAGGGTGTCAGTCAATGAACTGGAACTTTTACACATGACCCCAAAGTGCTATATTGAAATCACGTGACGGGAAAATAACGTATTATACAGCGCGTTATTCCAGGAGTCATGGGACTAAAATATAGTGAAAAACAGGACGTGTTTCCCGCCAAAAGTGGTTAGCAATCACAGTCACGCGGTGCTGAAATCACTGCAGGTTGTTTCAGGGTAGATACAGCTTCCTGCTGCAGGAACCACAAAGCTTGATAGTTGCGAAAATACCTCACTAAAATGTTCTCTCTCTGAACTGGAAAACTGGCGGAGTGACCGCGGCACTACAAACTGGAACAAATCTTATACCCTATCAAAGAAAACATTTCATTACTATATTTATAACAATGAAAATTTTGTTGCTTTAACTAGATTTCATACGACACATTTAACACAAAATATTAATAATATAATTACTTTTGTTAATGAATAAAATAAAATAATTATTATTCCAAAAGACTAATATCCTATTGAATCATTACAAAAAACTATATACTTGAAGAAACCTTTTAAAACCGGTAATACTGTTTTAGAGAAAAATGAGAAAAATTATTTACCAAAAACAGTAGATATTTAGAATGAATGTGATATACAATTAGAATATCAATCAACTATTTTAGGATTCAAAGGAAATATATTTTTAAAACCAATTATATAACATACATATAAATTTCTATAATTTTTTTTATATTAAACCATATTCTAACCATAATTTAAAAGTTATATTGTTATAAAAATATTTTTATTTATTTTTTAGAGTAGTTAATCCCTTAACTAATAGCTTATCTTAAAAATAAAATTATTTCATAATCATGCATTACACCTAATTTAGTTTAAGTTATATTTAATACATAATTCCAAGATATACTCATTTTCTGAACCATATTCTGTGTTAATTAAATTTTTTTTCAGAATTATATATTCTTTAACATCTACAAATAGAAAAATTTGTTTTGAAATTATATTTTTATAAATTTTTTAATCCAATAAATATTACTTATTTCGTTCAAAAATACTATAAGAAATGTATACGTTTATCTATTTAAAATTCTCTCACCATTACCTGTTGCTGGATATAAAGCTGTTATTATAGAATAAATAAAACAATTTTGATCATTATTTTTGTGTTTATACAAGCTAGTAATTATTTTATTTTTTTCTGGTAATTCTATAAATGATAAAACATTTAATGGATAATATTTATTAATACACAGTTCCAGATTAGTTATAGAAATAATGTCTATCCACGACATTGTAGATCAAATTTTGGAATTTTATTAGAAATATGATTGAAAATATTACTTAATACTTATCTAAATTAGATGATTTATAAATTTGTATAATTTAAGTTCTAAAAACATTTATTGCATGATTTCCTGATCATTTTTTAATGTGGCTTCTAAAATAAGGGGGTCACAGTGGTGTAGTGGTTAGACTATTCACCTCTCACATAGATGAACCAGGTTCGATTCCTGGTGGCACCACTTTCAAATTTTTGCATGTGGGAATTGTGTCAGACGATTTTGCTGGCCCGTGAGTTTCCTCTGCCTCTCCTGTTTCCCCGGCACTGCTCCATACTAACCTCAACCTCATCTGCTCTTAAGGGCTGCCCAAATCTCTTCACTCACTTCATTCATTCTAATATCCTATTTATTTTATAGAATTGTTTCATTTTAAAATAGTATTAATGTTTTTCTATAATTTAAACTACAAACGTTTGTATTCTTGATTCAAAAGCTGTATCTAGCCTTTTCATTGGATTTATTTCTAGGTTTAAATTATTAAATGCTTATATCTTCAAAATTTATACAAGGGCTTTTTATCTAATTTTGTTTTAATTTTTTTAAAATATGTTTATGTGTGTTAGAACTATAAAGAAGCAATAGATACTCTTTTAATTATAACTATTACTACAGAACCAATAAATAAAATTAATTTAATCAAGTTACATTTTATTTTTAAAATTCAAAAAGGTTATTTTTTTACAACATTAAAACATTAATTTTAACTAGTTATTACAAAACAATTTTTTTGTCTATTTATGTTTACCTTCACCACTATTACTTTTATTTAATACTACGCATTTTAAATTTATTTTTGAAGAATAATTTATAATTTTATTTACTTAGATAAATTTTCGATCTTTCAATTGTACGTAGTTTATACATATACATGAATGTTTAAATCTTTTATTAAAAGGAGATGAAAATAAGTTAATACCTTTAATGTTTTATAATTTTAACATTATTAATTTAACATCCTTTTTGTATTTTATCGTGTTAGTTATGGCAAAATAAATAATTTTTTCAAACATATTTGCTCCATTCATCACAAAACATATTTTCACACATTTTATTTTTATTTGTTTTATGATTCTTTTTAATATTCTGTCTCTATACCATATTATCTCATCATCTTATCCTGTCTTATATGACAATTTAATTGATATTCACAAATATGAGCTTTATTTTATACAACATATTATTTATAATACTCTTTTGAACAATTTTTACAATATGAATAGTGATTATAATTTGATTTTTTATTAATACGAATCTCATCTAAATTTTTTCTTCCTCACAAATTAAAAAAAAAATGTTTCCATAATATATAAGTATTTTTTATTTCAATAAATAAGAATTGATACAACGCTAAACAAATTAAATTGAATATTTTTATTCATATTTTTTATGAATATGTACATTTTATATTGTTAGATAATTTTTTTTAGACATTATATACTTAGATTTTTAACATAAATATATTTTTAAGTTATTAAAATTAAAATTTAATTTTTTGAACTTGTCTAAAATGTTTTAATTTTTATGTTATTATTTTATGAATGTTTTATCTAAAATATAAAGCGTTTGGGACATAATCCAGTTTCATATAATTTTTTATTTCCTGAGAATGTTAGTTTTTTGAAAATTTGTTAAATATTTGAAAATTTTAAAAGTGAGCCAGGATCAGCATTTACTGTCCACTAATAACTCCAGACACAAACTATTGGTAGTAAACCCATCGAAGTTAATAAAAATAATAAAAAAACCAAAGGTGAAAATACGTATGTTAAATGGGTAGGATTTTAACACTCAAACAACAGTTGAGGCAATAATAAATTGTGCTACAATAATCCTTAATACACCTTTATCATTATCAAACTTAACATTTAAGGATCACCTTTGAATTTATTTATTTCATTACATCAGAAGTAATACTCTAAATACTATGCCTCTTTTTAATGATTTGATAACCTTTTTCATTTAATTTTTCTTCAATAGTTTTCTTTTGAATGTTATATTTATCTTCACAGGCATTTCAGTAATTATTTCTGTCTTATCCTCTTTGAGTAGATGTTCTACCACAGCTTTGCTTAAAACTTATATTTTACGACCTCTTTTTATTTTAGTCGTCAATTTTGTCCAACAATTATTAGTTTAGGAACAACAACACGTTTATTCAAAATTTTAGAATACACCATCTCTTTCATCATTTACCACATTGACAGTGACATCATTTTGATCAAAAACTAATTTGATATATTTACAAAAATCATTAAAGTTCATTTTATACATTCCCTTTCCTATCTCAACTTTCAATGGGGAAAAAATTGAAGTTAATTTTTATGAATATGAAATTATGAAGATAACTAAATAACTTATTCAATCACCTTATAATTGTTTACTTATTTCATAAATATATGCTACATACTAATCCTCTTCTGCTTCGCCAGTGTTATAGGTTGAAAATAATATTGTGGCATCATTTTCTGTTCCACCTGCTTTGAAATAGTTTTGCTGTGCACATTACCAAGTACAGCAAATTCCCGATTTACCAGGGGTGGCTTAACCACAGAGCCACACGTTCGAAGTCAAATATTGAACAGCTGCCGCCAGTCATGCACCGCTGCTATTAATAACCATGCGTACACTGTTATAAGCTGTTCACGGTAAAGTGAGCACTTTTGAGATACTAGTAACTTTTTCTTTTCAGCCATTTTAAAATCCTTTAACAACCTTTATAAATAAATATTGCTATGTACGTAATACACACAGTGTGTATATTCCACCATAATCTGAAGTTAACATTTAACGCTAAAATAAAATGTATTTATGAACTATATTCCAAATTAGAGGGATTTCAAAAGTACTTTTACCGTGAATAGCCTATAATTACCAGCCTGCATTCGAGTGATGCGGTACTGATTAATTTTAATATTAAAAGAGTTCTGGTTCTATATTTACACATGTTTTTATCAGTGAATATATGTGAAACTTGGAAGTACTACGAATTCAGGAAAATTGTCAGACAGCACATTTTCATTCACAATAATAAAGTATTTCGCGACTAAAACCAGAGTCTGCTCATCAAAAAGGTGAGAGTGTGTAGTCCACTGTAGTTCGTACATGCAGAGGCTACTTAAAAATTAACTGTGGTACCGAGTGTGACTAGATGACAAAGTATCACATTAACATAAATATTACTTGCTACAGAAATGATTCTATTACAAACAACGTGTAATTTTAATAAATGAATAAATTAATAAATAACATTTATTTTCACTTTTTCGCTGAAGTGAGAGGGGAGTCATGACAAAAAAAAAAATACAAAATGGCGAGCAGGCCTCAGAAAGTCTTGGCAATTACAGGCCAAATCCTAATTATTAACTAGCAGAATTGTTTCACATGGAAACATGTTATGTTAAAATATTTTAGAGCTAGTGGTAAATTTATAACTCTGAGAATTTGTTTGCATATTTACATTTTACACATGAAAAACAAGAAATTTCATGGCGGCATAGTTTCCAAAGCAAGCCACACATACTGGTCAACTGATGCCAGCATGGTCACGTATTTTGCTGCTGTCACAAAAGTATGTCTATCACGTGCTTTTAAAATTAAAACTTTAATCTCGTGCAGTCTCAAAACAACTCGGGTTATAAATATATTACATCAAATTTAATATTGAAATAT
Source organism: Dryococelus australis (assembly GCA_029891345.1). Classification (NCBI taxonomy): domain Eukaryota; kingdom Metazoa; phylum Arthropoda; class Insecta; order Phasmatodea; family Phasmatidae; genus Dryococelus; species Dryococelus australis. The sequence goes on along the minus strand of CM057009.1, from coordinate 305,373,855 downwards.
TTGAAAAATACTCTGCTATAGATGTGCAGCCTCATTGATTAATATGAAGCATGCACCTGGCGAAGTTAGCAGCAAACATTTGCTACGGCCTATGAAGAAGAGACAAACTAAGCTAAACTATTGAATACAGTGTTCCATTTTGTTTAAACATCTACATATTATTCTAGAATGAAGTTTAATTTGTTACACTAATAACAGCTCTTTTGTAATAATATAAAATAAAATACATAGACATTTAGTCAACAATCTCCTTCTTGACTGAATATTTCTCCGATGTCTGTTGTACAAATGTAGGGTGTCAAAATAGCCAACGTGAAATTTTCTTTCAAATCGTTCACATATCAGCTGATACAGGATCTCGTGTATGTGATGATGATAACATTTATAACCTTCTATGCCACACATTGGCTGTCAAAAAATTGAATTCTTATATGACTATATTATTTGTTTATATAACATGTGTGTACAGTATGTAGGCCTAAAGTAAACAACCCTCTCTTCCCCCTGCCCACAAACAGCTTTAACCGCGAATATTGGTTTTCGATGAATCTTTAGCCGGTTATTACCCCAGAAAATCAGGAGTTTACTGAAGTAGCAAAGTATACATCCTTTTTCATATTTTCACTTTTATTAATGAGAGTTTTTAACTTCAATACCATATTTTTTTCCTTTTGTAGTTCATTATCTTTAATTTGTAATTTACGCTCATATTCAAAAGGTAATTTTTCTCTCTCTTTCTGTAATTTATAATTTCCATACTTACAAATTGATGGTAAAACATCACAAGTAACCCACCTTTTTAATAACTTCGCTTCTTCTTTTCTAGATGATGAGAATATAGCTGATTTATTGATAAATATAGACTATTTTATATTACCTATTAACCCCATATGCAAGATGACTCTTATTTATTCATAAAATATCCTATCATTTTCATAAATATTCTTGTTGTTTACTATCTTTGTATCCAATATATCAGCAACATTCTTTCCATTAAATCAATGATTATAATTTTATCTAAAATTAAAGACATTATTCTACTATTGAAAGAAAGACAGCAGTTTTTCATATCCATATAAAAACTCAATTTATAAAAAAATAATTAAAAATATATTATTTTATGCACTCCAATTTTATAACATAATTAATAAAATACAATCTCTTTTTATCATACATTGGTAACCAAATATCTATATACCAATTTCTTAAATTTAACTAGTAAATACTTTTATTGATAAATTCATAAATTGTCTGTTACATTTACTTCATAATATTTATTTTCATAACCACAACTCACTCAGTTTATATAAGATAAAATTAATAAATACAAACAGTTCAAATAGCCATTCAAAAATTTTTTTAAATATATAGTACATATTAAATTTTTTTTTCTAATTGTAATTTATACTCACCATACTTTAAATTGATTGTAAACCCTACTAGTTACCTATTTTTAAATAACTTAGCATCTTGTTACTTAGATGATAAAATTAATGAATACAGACCCAATCCATTGATAAATATAGCTCATTTTTCACTACCTAATGAGTATATCTGTGAGTGAGCATTTATATTACAAATTTTAATTTAACAACCGTTCATACAACAGTTCATATGACTACTCGTATGACCATTACTACAACCATTCATAGAAATGTTCATACAACAGTACATACAAATTTTCCAAAATAGAAAATAATTATTTCCTATCACCCAACCGAAAATGTCTCTCTTCTGCACCATATGAAGCACTGGAGAAGAGTGAGTGAAGAGTGAAGAGATTTGGGCAACTCTTGACAGTGAGGTCTTGAGACCCGATGAGGATGATTGAAGCGAACATGGAGCGGTGCCAGAATGAAGAGGCGGGAGAAACAGCAGATCCCTGAGAAAACCCGCTGACCAACGGAATCATCCGGCACGACTCCCACTTGCGAAAATTCAGGGACCAGGCTGGAGAATGAACCCGGTTCATCTTGGTGGGAGGCGAGCGTCCTAATCGCTCAGTCACCGCAGCCCTCTCACTGGACTGTTTGACTGGCTGATGCACTCCAGAGCATTAAACATACCAGCAGCTGGGAATGTCCTATAAGAGAAAGCACTCAAATAAGCCCTCAAATTATGGACTGAGAACTTTCAGGCTTCTGGTGGTTGGTTACGTAGATTTAAGGAATGGTATACACTGATATGATAAAAGTAAAGGGATACCCATCTAATAACGTGTAGGGTCCCCTCTAGCCCTAAGAAGTGCAGTAACTCACCATGGTATGGACTCCAGAAGTAAACAAAAGACCTATAGAGAGATGATAAGCCATGCTGTCTGAATAGCTGCCCAAAGTTCCCTGGTATTTCTAGGTGGAGGATCTTAGGTGCAAATGGCTCTCTCCACCATGTCCCCAATTCCTGATTGGGTTGTTGTCGGGGGAACATTCTGGCCATTCCATTCGCTAGAACTCTCCAAAATGCTCTTCAAACCAGTCCTGGACATCCGCAGCCCAATGAGACTGTGCATTATCATGTTGGAAAATCCCATTATTGTCAGGAAAAGTCAAGTCCATGAACGGCTGCAAATGGTCACCAAGGAGAGTTTTGTAGCTGTTACCACTGAGTTTTGTGGGTACATGGACAAATTGACCTAACCCATGCCATGTGAACACACCCCACACCATTACAGAACCACCACTAGCCTGCATGGTGCCTAGTTGACAACTGGGATCCATAGCCTCATTGGGTTTGCACCATATCCGAACCCTGCCATTAGTCGGAAGCAAACTGTATTACGACTTATCGGACCAGGCCACGTGTTCCTCCTGGTTCCAATTAGTAACCTCATGAGCCCAAGTGAGGCATTGTGCCCAGTGTCGTGTTGTCAACAGGGGCACTCTGGTGGGTTTTCTGCTTCCATATTCCACAGAAGCTAATGTACGTTGCACTGATCCACCAGATACACATCTGACATCTCCTGCATTGAATGTGGCTTTGATTTGAGCAAGTGTTCCTGCTCTGCTAGCACAGACAATTCTTCCCAACCTCTGCTGGTCACGATCATCACGTAACTTTGGACGGCCACTGCGTTGTCCACTGTAATTCATAATTCCTTGGTTTTGATATTCCCTGTACATACGTGACACCATGGATCAAGGAATATTGAAAGCCCCCACAACTTCTGAAATTGCATGTCCAATCCTTCTGGCAACCACAATCATACCCCGTTCGAACTTTGATATCTCACGTCGCCTTGCAATGACATGACCACCTGTTCACAACTGAGACCAGTTAGTTTAGGCCATGCAACGTCATTCTGCTATGGTGGCACCATGAATCATTTGGTTACATAGCGCTATCCCATGACTTTTGTCATGACAGTGTAATTTAAGTACTCTGAAAGTGTGTGGAGTAGTGACTGCAGTTTATTCAAAGGTTCAGGGTGAATGGCACGCCAAACTTGACTCTCTGATTTTGGTACATGAAAAAAGAAATATTTTTAATGCTGATTAAACAGGAATTTTTTACAACCTCCTTCCAGATAGAACTTTAAAGGAACATCATATCATGATGGTAAAAGAAGTACGGAGCAATTTACTGTGCTGTTTTGTGTGAACTGTGATGGGTCTAAAAAAATGATCAACTTATAATTGGAAAATTTAGAAAGCCCCGTTGCTTCAAAAATGTGAAACATTTTGCCATACAAGTACGTACTGAATACCGAAATAACACGAATTCAAGGATGACACAATACATATTTCAAGATTGGCTCAAGAATTTCAACTCAAGTTTGGGGGTGCAAAACAGGAAAATTCTGTTGTTTATCAATCACTGCCCGGCCACAATGTCAATGTGTGTGCACTGAGAAACATCAAAGTTACTTTTCTACCTCCAAATTGCACCAGCTTGTTACAAAAATTGACCAATCTGCAGGCTAAATAAAGCCTAGCACTGTTGCAAATTGTTTTGCAAAGGCAGGATTTCCTGCAGGCACAAGTGAAAGTCACTGTAATGATAAAAAAGATGAGTTTGAATGGGTTGGAAGTTGCAGAAAAATTTGATAGTTGTGAACCAACATTAAGTGATTTTGCTTTAGTTGATAATCAACTGGCAACTTGTTCTCTAGAATCAGATGATATAGCATGACTGCGTCCAGGCCCTCAAGGGCAAGTGTTGTTTATTTACAGCAAAACTCAGCATATTTATTTTGCGTATTTTCATTGCAAGGGTTCATGTTTCTGCAATATTTAATAAATGTTTGGTATGCAGAAAATAGTGCCAGTTGAGTCATGTGTCGCCTCCTCTATGCAACATGCACTCGTTGGGACTAGTTGCAGCTAGTGTGCACGCTTCAGGTGGCTTACAATTTTTTGCAGTCACCGATCATGTAATGTTCAATAGTCTTTAATATACTGGAACCTTTTGTATTTTCCTAACCGGAGTCCCCAGAGCTTGAATCGCCTGGAGAAGCATACTTTTCACAACATAATCCATATCAGCTTCATGCCATTTTTCAGTCCTTAAGAATTATTTTCTCATAGTTCACTGATGCAATAAAAAATCGTGCAAATATTTTAACTCAACTAATTTTTTTGTGGGCTTCACTATAAAGAACTTCACTACAACAAACTAGCTACATTTGTGGTCCCTTCAGGTTTGTTATAGTGAAGCTCTACTCTATGTGCTTTATATTAGTTACATCCTGCCAAAAAAATACATAAGTTTGTATTCTCTCTTACTATCTAACTGTTTTGGTACTTTAGAGCAGGTTTCAGCTAAATAAAAACAATTGATGTTTTTATGTCTACCACTAGTAAAATAATGTCCTATATCATCATGGGTATATAAAATTACACCATTGAATATAACTAAACAATTATTTTCACATTCATCTACAAGGATAATTTCTTCATGAAGTTGTGGAACTTGTTTAGATGTTCAATGCGTGTCGCTAAATAGGTTAAATGAGAGCGATATTTACAAGTGTAAAGATTGCAGTGCTGAATCAACTATATTTAGTTCCATGTCACCTAACGTCTAAATACGGAAATACGGTGTACAGTGCAACTGAATCATTTGACAAGGTTAAACCAAACATCGGGTAAAATAATTATGTTATTATTATTATTATTATTATTATTATTGAGTCAGTGCTCGTGAGTGTAGGATGTGCCTCACCTCTGCTTCAGCGAGAACTTTGTATTTCTATAGGTTAAAGTGTCGGAAGACTCTTTAATATTGGATTTTAAGAGCTTTTATATACCCCCAAGTACCGATGTGTGTCATATACTTCAGAAATCAAAACACAAACACCCCAATCAATTTTATTCATTAAAAATATAACATTTTTGTATAAAAATGGATAAGAAGTTGACTAACAAAAATTCTATATTAAAGAAGAAGCTTCACTATGATATTTGTCATAATTATAATTTGACATCATTGATTTGAATTCATACAACATATTTAATGTGCTCACCTGACACTTGTTGACAGTGAAGCCGAAGTGGAAGGTTTAGGGACATGTCTAGCAGCAAGCCAACAGAGAAGAAAGACAAAATAACATATTGTAATGAAATAATAATTATAATACAAAATTTTAATGTATAAAACAATCAAATTTTAATTAATTTATATATAAATGGAGTTGATTATGAATATAAAAACAGTTCTCTTTCTTCAATACTAGAATCATGTATATAATTATAGATAAAATTATAATCCTTGGTTTAATGGAAAGGATGATAGGATAATTTATGAATATATAAGGGGCATCTCGCTGACGGGGTTAAGAGGTAATGTAAAATTGGCTCTATATATATATCAATAAATCAGGTCTATGTTCTCTTTATCATCTAGGAAATGAGAAGTGAAATTATTCAAAAGATGGGTTACTTGCAATGTTTTAAAATCAATGTGTAATTATGGAAAGTATAAATGGTCTACATTAATAATTTAGCCCTTTATTTCACAATACTCATAATCCAATGTTATCGCTGGATCTACATCCTTACCACGTTAATTCATGATACAAACTCCCTGTCCCATTATCACTACCTCTTGTCATAGCACTTGCAGTTTAGTGCCAGTGTCACTTTCACAGTGCCTGTTACACTCAAGTCTCTCGGCTCTGTATTTTCACATAGCACGTTGTCCTTGCAGGGCAGCGGTGGTGTAGTGGTCAAACTACACGCCTCCCACCTAGGCGAACCAGTTTCAATTCCTAGCAGGGTCGCCCCCCAGATTTTCGCAAGTGGGAATTGTGCCAGATGAAACAGTTGGGGTTTATGGAGCGGTGCCAGAATGTAGGGAAAAGAATGGGGGGGGGGGGGGGGGGTGGAAACGGGAGATCTCGGGGTTGAGAAATTTGGACAGCCATTTAACGAGGGGTCTTGAGAGCCAATGAAAACAAAATGAGGTGAGACTGAAGCAGCGCTGGAATGAAAGGGTGGAGGAAATGGGAGATCCTTGAGAAAACCTGCCCGTACTTATAATTTTACTCTTCTCCTGTTGCCTTAATGGTATATAAGTGCATAGTATTATCAACCAGCAGGTAATTGCTTAACAGGTCCACATACACAAATGTGGCTCCAGTTTCACTCACCTTGCTAGGCACCTGTATTAATCTGTATACAGAAAATCTTACATCATCCACTTCTGGCACTGTCACCACATACCCCAGTAAATTTTGGTTTATCAATACGTCCAAGTTGAACACCTTCAGTAACAAATGGCCTTTAGTCACACATGGTGGGAAAGGAAATGATAGGATATGGGTTTAGGATCATTGGCACTCCCTACCCTTACGTGATCAATGAGTTGTGCAGGAGAAATAATGAGTGGATAAATGATACCCCTGAGCATGTACTATGGTTTCTATATTGTTATAATACTTCCTTTCGTACAAGCAACAATTGGTCATTAAAAAAACTTCTTGTTTTTAATTTGCTGATAACATTAACTATCTTTAGTTCATGTGATTGACTTGCAACATTAGTTTCTCAAAAATTCAGGTTAGCTTCACATCCTTACCCTTAATTATTGTACAGTTAATTAAAAATTTGCGAAGCAGATTTCAAAACTATAATTTGTTCCTTAACCAAGTGGAGGAAATTTTGATGGTCTAGCTTAAGTTTATTTATATGATTATAATAGTATGCATTATCAGCATCCAAAGTCCCGAACAGTAATTTACTTATTCCACAAATTATATTTATCACCCCTTTCCTTTACAGCTTGGTCTCAGATTGACGCATAACTAACTCAGTTGACAATTGTTTCTCCTTTATGATGTTAGCTATGAGCACATTCACTTCCTTAAGCATTATATTGTTTAGATGTGTTTAACAGTTCTGTATATTTAATTAATACTTGCTTAGTTACCATTTTGTGCCTCTCTACCTGTTCATAATTGACCTTTATTGAAGTCAAATTCACATACATCACAATTCTCCACTGGTGGTTGGACAACTGCACCAGTCCATTATGTTGATAATAGATCCCTGGAGACTCAGGGTAGTTTTATACCCTGACGTCCGAGCTAGTAACCATGCCCATTACATTATCCACAGAATTTCTAAACACACGGTTAAAAAAAGGCTTCAATTGATTGGCATGCACTTTTTTTCCTCCTCTCTTTTGCAATGTACACATTACTCCCTCCACCTGAATGACCTTGGAGGGCCCCACACACTCTTGATTAGAAAGGTTTTTAGAACGTCTACTATGCACCGTCTCATCATACAGAAAAACCTCATCATCTTCTATGAATTGATGATCTATACCTTCCTATAATAATATTTCTTACTCATAATCTTATTTTCCATCAATATTTCCCTGGCCAGCTTGTACCCTTGTTGCAGGCGATACTGGAGATGCTGAACATAATAGTCATACTCTGCATATAGTCCCGCTGGTTCCTTTTGTAGTGTGCCAGGTATGTTCGGGGCTCTCCCTAACATCAGCTCATGAAGGCGGTGACCGGTATTCAAGTGAGGAAAGGTGTTAAAACAAAGGTCGCATACGGTAGCCAGAAATCCCAATCTTCCTGGTCTTTACTTATGTAATGGCAGTAAAATCCACCAAGCTTCTGTGTGACTTCTCCACGTAGTTAGATTGGGAATAGTAACTAGAGATGCAGATTTTCCTTACCTGAAATAGTCAGCACATCTTTTCCATTATGTCACTCATGAAATTTGTGCTCTGACCAATCAACACACATTGTGGAATTCAGAACCTCGATACTACCAGCTCTACTATAGCTCAGGTCATCGTTTCAGTATACTGCTGTGGAATGGGCGTGGCCATGAGGAGCTTGGATAGGCCATCCTGGCATGCTGAGATACACATCTAACCATTAGGTGTTTCTGATAAAGGGCCCACAATGTCCAGCGCACATTTTTCGAACACTACAGCAGGCGTGTCCATTATTTCCATAGACATTCTAGCTGGTGGTCTCGTCAACTTGTTTCATTGGTATGAGTCATATTTGCACGTATAGTTTTCAACTTCTGCCTTCATCCTGGGCTATTAAAAATATCTCTTGAAGTGCTCGTCGGTTCTAGATGCCACTTGTTTCTCCTTATTACAGAGTCACGACATTCTTCCAGAATCTGTCCACCTGATCCTTAATTTTCACCTATTTCCCATTTGCCCTCCGCAGCTGGAGGTGGTGCCAATTCCTTCATTTCACAAATTCAGCTAATTGTATTCACACATGGCATGGAATTGCCCACCCTATAATGTATTGTGTACTGGTACTCTTCAAGCTTCAGTCCCAATTTAGCACTCGGGAACTGGGGTCCTTTATGCTAAAAATCCACATCAGTGGTTTATGATCACTAATTACGAAATGTCTGCCCAACAAGTATGGCCGAAAATATTTAACAACTGATACAATACTCAGTAACTCTCTTTCGGTGGTCAAATAGTTACGTTCCGCCTTGTTCAGGTGCGGCTGGTTTAAGTGACAGGGCAGTCCTTGCCTAGCTCCTTTTGGGATAATATTGCCCCCCCACCCCCAAAGCCTCCTGACTAGCGTTCATCATTAAGATGAAGGATTGCTCAAAATCTGGGTAATGCAATACAGGTTCGGTGGCCAATGCTTCCTTCAATACATGGAATGCCCCTTCCTGTTGCCCCCCCCCCCCCCCAATTCATATACATCCTGCTCTTTCAGTAACTCATATAATAGCTTGGCCGTTCGACCATATCCATTTATGAAACAGCAATAATATCTGGTGAGCCACTGTTTTTTATGTCTTTGGTGGGAGAATGTCTTATATTGCTCACCTTGTTGAAGTCGGGCCTCACCCCCTCCTTGGTTACCAAATGTCCTAATTATGTCACCTTGTTGCGAAGGCACTCACACTTATCCAGTTGAACTTTGAGGTGGTGTTCCTGAAACCAATTGAATACCTCTAGCAAACAGTCATTATGATCTTCCAATGATCTAGGGTTGCTGTATTTCCTGGGTTCTCCTGTATTTTGCCCTTGTTTTTGCCAAATCTCCCGTCTCCCTTATTTGTATGATAATCTCCTGCAATTATTTAAATTATTATTTCCTATGGGAAATTTTAATCCGAGGTGTTGTAGGAATAATAACAGTTACTCTGTCATTTATGGACAATGTCCATTGGACAATAATCAATAATAAGTGTGTTTCCGGTTGAAACTGAATTTAATTTTGTTGTTTGCTTTAATAACATGCTTCCATGATTAGAAAATTTTGCTTTTAGTTTTGTATGTGAGAATGTAGGTGCACGTGATTTTATAGTTTCTGTTAATTGTTCATAAAGGAAGGGAGTGAAAAGAAGAAAAAGGCATGATACATGTGCATGTATTTAACAAAATGGGAAGAATCATGCATCTGGTTGTGACCAGTGAAAACAAATAAACACAAGGTCTATTGCTCGCTTTGTAACAGAGTTTTCCATTGCAAATGGAGAAAAGTAGTTGTGTTTTGTTATGAGCATTCCAGGTTCGAATGCACATACTGAGAGAGTGTTTTCTTTAATAAACTGTAAATGGTCAGAGTCAAAAAACAAGACTTCTGATGAGCTCATGAAAGCTGAGTTACAAGTTGTGGTTAATTTCACGTATTTGTGCCAAGAATTTTTTAATTTTTTACAGAGCCATCCCGAGTTTGTAAATTCAAGCAGATCAAGCTTACAGTATGAATTATTATTCATGTAACTACTGTCATTAAACAGTTTTTGAAGTCTCCCATATTTTCAGGCAATCTCCCTTATTTTCAAAACTGAAATTTGCCAATCTCCCTTATTTTCAGTCTCAAAATCTGGCAACTCTACAATGATCTGACATACCACCACGTCATACAGGTCAACTAGACACTGGAGTCCTTGAACACTTGCTAGCACAATATTCATTAGGCGCTGAAACATTGCGGATTCCCCTTACAGTCCAAACATCATACGGGTGAACTGATAGTAGTTCATTGGCATGCTGACAGCAGTTTTCGCTCTATTGTCTGGATTCATTTGTACTTGTAAATGTCAGCTGGCTAAGTCGAGGGTTGTCAAGTACTTAACTTGACCCAAATGGTTCAGTATTTCCGTATAATTTGGTATCTGAAACACTGACCCTAAGGTTTAATCATTCACACTCCTGTAGTCCACCACAATGAACAATTTCTGCTTGCCAGATGTATCATTTTTCTTTGGTATTACCCGTACGGGTGATTTCCAAGGACTGGTGCTAGGTTTAATGATACCATCCTTCAACATCTCCAACTCCTCCTTGCGTACCTTGTCCTTATGAGCATGAGGGATTTGATACTAACGTGCGTTTACCGGCTGAGCGTCCAGCATGGTAGGAATGATACGTTTGATCGTAGGGGTCCAACCTAATTGGTCGCCTGGCAAGAAAAAAATATCACAATAATCCTCACACAACTTCATCACTGACCCCCCCCCCCCCAAAGGTGTACCATTCTTAGACCATCATATAAATTCTAGTCCATCTAGTGTCAGTGACGTACTGCAGCCCTGACTGTACTAAGGTACAGATTCTACAGTAATCTCATGTGTACCTGTTTTTACATCTGTATAATTTGTATTCAGAATACTACATACATACACTTATCATCCTTAGCTTATGTGATGCTGTCTACCATGTAAACCCCTTTTACTAACTCCATTATACTTATTATTCCCACATTGTTTCACATTGACTTTACTTTCATTACTACATTGCTCTTCAAAAGGGTTTTCAGTGGGCTCTTCTGTTATATCTGGCTCATCAGCTGCACCGTTGTATTTATTTTCCCCAGATAAACTGTATTTATTTCACAATCAATTGTGGCCTTTGCGTGTGTCAGAATATCCTTCCCCACTTTTCTTAAGCTACCTTCAGCTACTGTCCACCAGTTATAAAATTTCCACTTTTAACACCCTTGAGTTCAGCAGACTAACCTCTGATCCTGTGTCAAATAGTAACTGACACACACACTCTTAGAATTACTTATTTCCAGTTCTATTGGTAGGAATCCCAGTGTACCCCCCCCCCTCCCGCAAGGGAGTCCCATCAGAGTTTAATTGCAATCAGTGTTTTTCTCTTGTACCGCTTTGGGACGGGTTGGGTTGCTTCTTCGGTCCCAGTTTTAGTTTCCCACTCACCCATATTGTCTCCTTCTTCGGTTTGATCTACTACTATCAGCTTCTTCTGCATTTTCTCCTGGATGCAAAACCTTATGTGCCCTGATTCCCCACAGTTGTAACATATTAAACTGGCCATTACACTCTATTTGACTTTAATTTCACCCTTTCAATAACGTCTTTCAGTTTTGTGTCCCAGCTTAAGGCAATTACCACCTTGCACAATTGGAGCAGTATATATCCTAGGCCTCTTGTCTGTCCAACCTCTGCTCACCCTTAATTTCTCGTGTGGCAAACACAGGTTACTTTCTTCCTTTAACACAATTTGTACTGTGTCACCTAGTCCCCCGTGCTGCCAATCACTTCCTGCATACTACTAGTTGCATCCTGTTGTTGCTTATCCCTCGCACAAAATAGGCCTTAACCAGGTAGCCTATTATAGACTATACCCCTTGTAGGTCCTCTTAATTCTAACACTTTAATGGACGCCTATTTGAGGTTCAACATCATTGAGTTTACTTCCCCAACAGGGCAACTGCTCCACTTTCTCTTTCCTGGCGTTGAACATTTTGCATGCATCATAATCAGCGGTTCTTCTTATTGCGTAATTTTCCTTCAATATGTCTCATACATCAGCCCACGTATCTATGATATTTCTGGCAAGTAGCTTAGATTTTGCCTCCCTGTTATTTTGGCAGTAACGAATTTCAATAACCTATTGTGTTTTCCAGGTTCTGTCAAATCAAAAGCTGCTTCTATGTTTTATACAAATTCTCTCAACATCTTCATACCTCTAAGCATCTCATTTAAACTACAGTACTCAGATTCTGCTTGCCCTTGTGCACCAATACCCATTTTAACACACTTGATCCAGCACTACTCAGGGATATAGCAGCCACACGTAAGGTTACTGAGAGCAACTCACCATAGTAAAGTTTCACTGTGAAATTTAGGAGAAAATTATTTAATTTTTTTTTTTTTTTGTTCTGGCACAATTTTTACTTATATACCTGGAAACTCATTTTTTTTTGTTAGGGGAATGTTTAACTTACCGTTGTACGTGATTTTCGTTCAGATGGGAAGCATTTTAGGTTTTTAATTTTAATGATTTTGAATCCTGTTTTTTTTTTTTTTGACGAAATAGCTTTTAGTTTGGCCCTCAGCCTTCGAGAGCTCTAGAAGTCCCTAAGGCCGACTTAGTTGACATATTCCTTTTCTGGTCATTTCTAGGCTTTCAGGTTTCAAAACAAGTTTGTTTTGATGCCCTAAAAATCAAAGGTTGAAGATTTCAGCAGTTTGCTTCCCAGCCTATTTTCGAGGCATTCTAAGAGACTTTGGAAGGTTCCAGGCACTTTGTTGTTGTGTGTCAGGAATTGAGTTGTCACAACATGGTGGTGTTTGTGTGTCTGCAGCCAACCGACTTGTTGGTTCTGCCAGGGGCAAGGGGAAGGAGTCCTGCTGAAGTAATAAGGCCACCAAGGATTGTTCTGGAGACCAGCTGCTACAAGGGAACCGCCGCATGCTGATTGGCCAGAGGCAATGGCTTAGCCGACCAGTTAAAAACCAGGTCAGGATGCGCTGGCAGGATGTTGTTGTGGTTGGCAAGATGGCGTGACGTGAAGGTGATGCAGGCACGGCTTAGAGGAGGCTGCTGTGATGTCCGCAGAAATGAGCTAAGTATGTAAATTCATTTATTTTTTTTTAGGGTTGGTCGAGACTATTCTTCCCAAATTTGGGAGGAATGACCTCGACCAATCGTATAAATATTAGTTACATAGGTATTTCAAAGAGAGGTTAGAAGTTAGTTGCTGGTGAGACATCATAGGCAGTGAGTCAGGATGAGAGAGCACTAGAGCTGTTAAGCATTGTGTTTATGAGGTAAGAAACTGTTTGCGCTTTAGAGGAAGAAAAATAAAGAGAAATTGGAAAAGTAAAAAATGGTTTTCTTTTAGATTTTAAGTACTAATGCACTTTGAGTTAATAATTTTTGGGTTATTTACACGGGTTTTAGTTCGTACCATTGCTAAATTGTGTGTGTGTTGTCCTTGCCAGTCATAGCACATAGCTTTGTGAGGAACAAGAGCTTGTAGCCTTGGGCAATATTTAATTTGCATATCAGTACTCATTTTAATTTTAAAAAGCGGATAATTGATTCTAAACGTCAATCTTTCCTCCTGATTTAAGCTTGAGTTTTTATGGCAGGCTCCAGAATGATCAGTTTTACAGTTAGTGTGCTTATGCCCGTGACAGAAGAACAGTCCTCTGAATTAATAAAATCTCTAATGAGACAACAGGAGGAGTCGTTGAAACAACTTAGGTTATGAGGCATATAGATGTGGTACTGTTCGACTTTAAAAATTAATGCCTTTTAAAGATTTTAGCCTATATGTATTATCAAAATGATAGGGGTTTAAGAAAAACCTCACATTTGTTTTTTCAAATCTTTAATAGTGTTGATTAACCTATTATCTGTCTAACTGAAACCTGGTTTAATGACAATAGTAAAAATGCACATTATTTTCTATACTACTATTGAATATTTTGTATGCATTGAGATGTTAAAATTACTAACCTCAATAGAGGTGTTTTAATAGCAGTAAATTTTTTGATTCATCAGCATGTCATGCAAAAATTTGATTTACTCAAAGATAACATTGAATCAGACTGGATAGAAATCAATAGTACCAATACTAAAAATTTCTCATCTGCAATATGTATATTCCCCGATAATTGTCAGTTACTGAAGTTAATGATTATTTTATTTTTTAGAGGCTGAATTGATAAATTATCCTAATAAAATAATAATTGTTGGCAATTTTAATATACCAGGAATCAATTGGAACACTTTACATACTCAGAATATTGTACATTATTATACCAAATTAAAAGGTCAATCTCTTTTACAATAATTAACAAGTTCACTTTATTTAGAGCAGTTTGATTTTAACAAAACTTTTGACATTTTACGTTCGTTTTCATAAACATTGAATGCATACATTTTTACACCTGAACAATTTCTGTCATAATTTCACTATTATTTTCATCTGTAATCTTACCAATAACCTTTTCGTATTTATTTTATCTTGAATAATTAATAGTATCAAATGTATTTATCATTTATTCCACATCTGCAAAAACATCTTCAGTTTTTATATTATAGACTCTCATTTGCAAAAAAATTTATAAACCTGAAAGTGTCATCACAGAGATACCTTAACAGACACAGCCAAGGAAGTATGTTGACATCATGAAGGCAGACCAGAGATGTCTGAGCTGTGTTTGTCCAAGTGTTATTCTGCTGGAAAATGGGTTTGTCAAGCAGAACAAAGATGGGGAGCACCGATAGTCGGAGAATTTTCCTTGACAAATCGCTGTAATCTCTGGGTTTTTCAATCACCACCAGTGGGATACAAGAATCGTACGAAATGGCACCCCACATCATAACATCTCCTATTGGGGCAATGTGCTGCTCTACAATGAAGTGTGATGCCCGCGGGGCATATCCGAGTTCGTGAGTAATAGAGGTCTTAATCAAAATAAAAGAACAAAATTATATTTTAATTTATTCACACAGCTATTATTTACAACATTTATCTAACTATCTCCATTATTACTCTTTTTATTTCACAGTGAGCACAATATTTAATGTCTATTTCAACTCTAATAAACATCCTTCTTAATGTCTCTGTTTAGTTATAGTCAATAAACTCACACTCATCACTAATAATCTTTCAGTCTGTTTTCATCATTTGCAATGTCCTTCACTCATGCATCCAGTCCAATAGTCAAGCCTGCCAGTCGTATTCCTAGCTGCACCGATGCTCGCAGTCGCAGATTTTCCTCCCACTGGTCAATTCTATTGCTGCTCATTTCACTTGTTGTATATCGCTGAAACTCCAGCCGCTCATTCACTCAACTACTCTCTGCCCAGAGGTCCGTCGCACTATTTATACTCTGCTGGCCTTGACCTGGAAAGTTCAGTGCACCCTGAGTCATGTTGAGAGAAACCAGGGCAGTAAATCACTACAAAATTCTTAAGATAAAAGCATATATTCAATATAATCAGGGTCAGTAGCACACACCGCAAAAGGGCTATCACGGCGCTATGAAAAAGTATGCACAACAGGATGCATTGTGTAACAGATACGTGCACCTTGGTTTATTGTTCACCTGTCATTCAAAACATTCCATTGACTTGCCGCAGCCATCATATAACTACTCTATCCTTCACATCCACTTGCTCGCATGGAACAAAGCAACGAGCCCATAACACTATGTTATACCAACCAATAATTTTCAGTCCTGTATTTTCCTCCAAAACATTAACGTTCATGTAAGACCTACACCATTAATTTTGAAATACATTTCTGAGAAAAAATGTACAGGTAGTACAGTGGTAAATACTGTAATGAATGATTGAATGAGTAAGGAACCATATTTTAATGATCATATTTATTTGCTGCTATCACAAAAATCACACGTTTGCTTAAAAAATGCAGACATATAAAAAAGACCTTCATAAAAAAAGAGTGGGTTGTTGATTTATTCACAAAAGCAAACCAAGAACATTACAAAATCAGAGTCCAAAAAAACATGCATATGTCATCAACAAACAGAAATCAAAACCAAGAGAAATCAAGAAACCACACATACCTCCAAGTCTTAATAATTCAAGTAAAGAGAGAAGGTAACTTATCCACAAGTAAGTGAGGTCACAATGGTAAGACAAGCACAGAACATTAACTGTAGTTGTGTCATGAGCAGAAACATTCAACTGTCTGAGAGGAAGGTGGTGGACAGTCAGAAAGTATTGGTTAGCTCTGACAGCCTGGGTGTGGCAACTATTTTCAGAAAATGGAAAACTGTCCCGATCAAATCCTCAAATGAGCAAAGCATATTCAAGGATCCACAATGCAGGAGCCTAAAAGTTAGTAAATCATCAAAGTAAATCCAAGGCTTCAAACCAGGACCCTGCAGATCAAGGCAGATCGGCAGACATGCCTTCCACCACCCTACAAAAAATAAAAAAAATTCTATAAAAATTGCAAAAAAAAAAATGTTTAAAACACTTTCAAAATAATTATGAATTAAAAAAAATTCCGTAAATAACATTCAATGATTTACATGCTGGAGGTCCGGGGGCTCATTGGCAGGGAGAACGATCAAAGACGAAGCAGCCAACATAAAGACCAGCAGACGAGACACCCCACCACCAACCCCTACCAATTTTTATTCACAATTATCCATATTCGCTTGACCCCCTCTGCCCCCATACCCCAAGGCAACAGCACATTGCTCACTCATGATTGTTTGTTGGTCACATGATATATCATCCTCTGCAGATAGTCAATGCAGCCAAAGTTGTACCACATCACAGATCGTCATCTGATGCAAGAGGTAACAGATCACACACTCTTGTCATTTTCAGCATTCAATCTAGTAAATAATTTTTCATGTTAATCTCTTCTGCCAAATTCAGCAGGATCTTATCAAGCGTGCTCGTCATTTAACGACACATACATTTCCCACCAAATTAAAAACTCTAGCTAAACTTTTGAATAACCGTTCGGACCAGTGAGTTATTGGAGCATAGATATAAAGACAAAGAGTTCATTTAATAGCATGCTTACGACCAACATCCCGATTACAATCTTTGGTGGTACCATGGGTGAATTCAGGTGGACTGCCTATGTTGTCATTGATGCTATTTGCAAACTGTTCTGGTAAAACCCTCAATACTTGGAATGTACAAGGACAGCTAGGGTGACAAACAGTCTTATCTTTCATGCTCATCTCAGACATCAACACTTCAATAAATTACAATCCTTCGCAATCATCACCAATCCTTTGGAATCCTCCATGATCCTCCTCACCAATACTCAACAATTCTCTTCAGCAATCTTCACCCAAAAACATTCCTCATTTCTCAAAAACATTCATCATTTCTCAAAAACATTCCTCCTTACTCAAAAATTTTCCTCATTCTTTAAAAATATTCCTTAGAAACATCCCTCATTCTTCAAAAACATTCTTTTCTCAGTTCGTTTGTATGCCAATTTAAACAGCACGAGAAAGACAGAATACTCAGCCTGAACCATATTCCTGTTAGTAAACTTTTTCGCACAGTTCATATTTAAAACATACTATTGCATTCAATTTTCTACAACAATGAAATAAGTTTTTCAGAAAAGCAGTAGGGTAAAATTAAAAGTGCGCAACTGCGAGTGCATACATTTATTATCCTACTTTTTACGTGTATTCAATCTTCACATGTCTCCGATGTTTGCAGATCATGGATAGTACACAATAGTTTCATTGAATGTAGCCCCTTCTTTACGTTCACCAACGATGGAAGATATCTCCTTACTATGCAAGAAATTTCCACCTCATTGGAAGGCAATCAAATGTCAGAGTCTATCAACAAGTTCATTGGGATCTTCATGAAATATGTAGTCTGCGTTCTTGAAATCTACATTTTTCAGCAAAGCCGGTGTGGAGATATGTGAGGGCATCGAAAAAATTGCCACTGTTTTCACCACCCACACTGTCTTCATTATTGTATCCATAGTCCTCCTCTTATTCAGCGGATGTATTACCCGCTTTTTTCGTCAGCACGAACAATGAGTATCCATGACTTTGTAGGAGGCATATAGTTGGCAACATTAGTCTTCACAGCTACTGGTGCTACAATTTTTTTTTGAAGCTTGTTTAGTTCACATGTCCATTTAGCAAGTGTATATCGCATACGAACCGACTGTATGACATGCTGTTCATTGCTTGAATTGACAATAATTCCCTTGCCTTCTGTGAACATATTATGAAGCATATTGTTAACAGGAGGAATCAATGTTTTCTCATGCCATTTCTCGGTAGGAAAAGGAACAGAATATTTACAGACCTTGGCACATCTATTCAAGTTATCACCTCATGCAAACTGCCTGGGACAGTTTTTGCCACTAAAAATCACACGAGATGGGTTCTTTGGACATTCACTCTTCTCATGTCTCCATGCATTGAAGTAGAACACAAAATTAATTTTTCGCAGTATCGGCACCGTCTGCAATTCAATGAAGACGTTGGTCTCAATTCCATTTTCATCACGACCAGATGTACGCATAAATAATTTTTGTTACAAGGAGAGTGATCACTACCAAATCAATGTTCACATCATTGTCAGATTGACAACTGAGCAGCTGCTGATCTTCCTTATTCTATATAATAATAAATCTTTTTATCAGGGCATTAAAAAAATTCCTAACGGATGGTAAAAAATCAGTTGGGCTATTCAAATTTATGCTAACATTACCAAATATGTTGTGAACTTTCAATATTTTTTTCCAAGATTGTTTTTTTTTTTTTTTGCATTCTGTGATAGTGCAGACACCATCTCCTATATTTGAATATACATATTACATATAAATATAGTTACATATACATTTATTTAAGATGATATTCATATATATATATATATGATGATATTCACATATATATTTTTTTAAATGCCTATCTATAAGCATATAATATAATATAAAAATATGCCTAAAGCATATTGTTACAATTTCTCTCTCTAAAAATTAAGTGGGCTATACCACGTTCGTTAAGGGATGGAGGTCTTAATGAAATAAAATAATTAATTATAATTTCCTTATTTTATTTACAATAACTACAGCAAAATTCTCTAAACTCAAATTCTCACAATAAATTGAAATCACTTACTGTTCTCAATTGATACCAATTAATAAAATTTATAATTACAACAAAGAAATCAATAAAATTAATAAATAAAAGATCAGTCCCTAAAGACTATATCAACCTATTCAATTATTTTATAATTTATGCATCCATATTTGACAGTTTGAATATTTACAATAAAATCAGTATTACACTTCCATTCAGTCCCCCTTCAATTCAGTCCATGCCCCACCAGCCGCAACGTTCTAGAGACCTCCAAGCGCCCTCACGCACAGTAGACTTCACTCATCGGTTTCACACCCTCTCGTATATTCAAGCCACGAACACCTCACTCGCCGTCATCCCGCAATCTCCAGTCGTCGTCTACTCATCGCTCGCGCACACTCGGCTAGGCGGCCTCCATCAAAGACTCCGGCCACTGGGTTGCGGCAGTATATGTAGTGTCTTAGGCCACCACCTAGAATCTTCCCCAACTCGCATGATGTGTTGCGGAGGGCTGAGGCACCAGCCAGTCTCACCAGAACATTCTTGCGTCGTAGCTTAACGTATCGGAAACACTAGCAGGCGAGAGGCGGTCTGCTACGCCAGCAAGTCTTGCCGCTGTCTGCATTCCCGGGATTCTAGGGGGGAACAGGAGGCCGCGAGCGCATTGTTCCAGGAAGAGGGGAGGGCGAGGTGGGTCTCTGATTACGGTGCTGGGCAACTGAGTTGGCGCCAGCCGTAGCACGTAACAATATTATACTTTAATGTAAATATATCTTAGTGCATAGGCAACTGCATCTACGCTATCACAGAAGGCAGAGGATGTAATATCATGCAACCAACAACCAATCACGAGCGAGCAAAGTGATGGGTTGCCTTGGCAGGGTGGGGGTGGTGGGAGGTCAAGCAAATATGAGTAATCAGCAAATAAAAATTGTAGTTAGTGGTGGGGTGTCAGTCATATGCTGGTCTTCATATAGGATACTTTGTTGCTGATTGGTTCACCTGCCATTTGGACTACCTACACGCAAGTTTTAAGATGTTATTTACAACATTTTGGAAATTTAAAAGTTTTTGGAAGAATAATTTTATTTTTTTTGGGGCCATGAACATGGGGTCAAGGTCATTGGGGTTAAGGTTGCAAATATTCAATATAGGGTCCTTAATAACGTAATATGTTTGTTGATTTTGTGAATTTATTACATTTTTTAAACCATTTTACTTGATTTTTGTTTTAAAGATCATTGGGTCAAGGTAAAGGTCACTGTCATCCGATATGGTGGCCGAAGCCATCAACGTAAATTTTTCCTTAATTTTTATAATTAAAATTTTTATTTTTTTTTATTTTTCTCGATTTTTATAATTGGGAGGTGGGTACACAGGGTTCCGGGTAGGGAGGGTGTGTTGTAAGGCTGTTGGGGTTAAGTAGGGGTAGGGTGGGTTTAACATTATACATTCATTGATTTTAAGAATTTTTGTTGTTTTTCTTGATTATTTACAGGGGGTGTGGAGATTATGGGTTGCGTGGTGAGGGGGGGTTATAGTGGGCAGGGGAGTGCGAGGTTAACCTAAACATTTATTTTTATTTTTTGTGAATTTCTCAATTTTTTTTATTGGCATATACGGTGATGGAGTGGAGGTGGGATGGGGGTGTTGTATATAATGGGCAGATAAGTGAAAGGTTAACAATATATTTTAAATTTAAAAAAAATTAGTTTTGCAGTTTTTCTTGATTTGTGGACAGATGAGAAAGGTAGAAGGGGGAGAGGGGGATGCCTACTGATCTGCCCCAATCTGCTGGATCCTGGCTTGGAGCCTTGAATCCATTTTGATGATTTGCGGTGTTGAGTTGAGTTGACAGATTTTGACGGCTCTTAATGAGGTCTTGAGAGCCGATTGAGGTGAAATGACATGAGAATGGAGCAGCACCAGAATGCAAGGGTGGGGTAAACTAGAGATCCCCGAGAAAAACCACTGAACAGTGGCACTATCCAGCATGATTCTTCCCACTTGCAAAAATTTGGGAGTAACATGGCCGGGGATTGAACCAGGTTTGCCGTGGTGGGAGGAGAGCAGTTTAACAACTCGGCCACTGCAGCCCCTAATGATTTGCTGACTTTCAGGCTCCTGCGTAGTGGATCCTTGAATCTGCTTTGCTCATTTGAGGACTCTATTGGGAAAGTTTTCAATGATTTTTAAAAAATTTTTTGGTAAAGAAAGTGATTTTTGGGTAAAATAAAATTTATTTCTGAAGTGATTTTTATGGTAAAACCAGTGATTTTGTCTATACAATGGTGGAAAATATGGGTGCCATTCGACCCGAATGACAGAGCATGAACAGCTCCATGTGCCAATGTCAGATACCATTGTCCCGAACTTGCCATGATCATTCTACTGTGTCAATAAAATGGGGTGCAACAGTTAAGTTCCAGTGCAGGAAAAACCATACCAATGTAAATTTTAGTTTGTTTACAGCCTTAGTTATCTTGGGCATATCAACAAAATAAACACTGGGTATGGCAATGCAAATTCGCATATATTAGATATGTATATATGCATGCACACATGCACAAAAGCATGCTAAAAAATGTTACTTACATCACGAAATATTTTAATGGCTTCCTTCAGTTTTCCAAGTTTCCTGCCACACATTGCTAATCGCCGTTTTACATAGATGAGAACATTAACATCCCTCTCTGAAAATAAAATAAACCAAACAGTTTACCAAATGCACTACGATCATCTCTGATGGACCATAAAGCTCAATACCACAAAACAATGGTGTGGAGGTAAGTGTGACTACAGAATCAAGAGCCAGCAAGTGGTGACCATATACCACAGCATATCTTAAAACTGAAGGCAAATATTAGTGCAACATGTAATCAAAGGTATACCTTAATGTAACTTATTTATCATACTTCATAAACTATTTGCATACCCGCAGAAATTAAACTTGTGTTACCTTCTTTATACATTAGGCAAGCAAGATAATTAATATTGAAAGAACATAGCTAACTATCCCAAGAAAAAACTACATGGTGCTAAATGGCATTAAACAGCAGCTGTATGGGTCTTACCACAAATAAATAGAATTTTTTAATAAACTGCATATATATATTCACTTAGAACATACACTTGAAAATGTATCAAATTAATAATACAGTTGAGTAACAAACTTAAGGAGATCAGAAATGTTGCATGTTTGTTGCAGTGCAATTCTTCATGATGAAGTACCGACATAAAATTTTTAACATAACAATATAGGCTACAACGCGTTTCTAAAAATCCCAGACAAACGCCAGGAGGTGATTCTTTATGAAAAATTAAGTAAGAAATATATGGGACACTTTATACTTAAATGCAATATTAAGGGAGGAATGAACCCTTGAAAATAAAATTTCAAAATGGTTATTTCCTGAAATATCAGGAACTAATTAACATTAAATTATAATTCTCTGAACACTGTTTTCTGTTATTGGGATCCTCAACCTATAACACGTGTTTGTTTATACTTTCCATGGTAATGAAAATAACATTAAAAAATATTGTAAAAAACTTTTGTACTGAACGGATATTGGAACATTTGATGCTGGCCTATTGAACGGTATCACTTAAGTAACAAAAATGGTCCTCTTGTTGCAAGTTCGTAGAACCCACCGTTTTTGTTCAAAACACACATGAAGCTTCGGCCCAGCATTACAGTCCCCAGCATATAGGCCACACTACAAACACGAGTCTATGGTTGGTGTGCCAGTTGTGTTGGCAATAATTTCTTTATATATATATAAAGAAATTTTATATATATATATATATATATATATATATATATATATATATATATATATATATATATATATATATATATAAAGAAATTATATATATATTAAAGCAATTCAAGTTTTTATGATCTTATTTCATTAATTATTTAACTAATAATTTTTTTAATCTTAGAAGGTGCTCCAGTTATACTTAATACTTATTAATTCTTTTATTCCCTTACAAGTTGTTAATTAATAATGTTACCTAACAGTAAAAGAAATTGTATTTGCTTCAGTAATATATGCATAGGTTTCTATGTTTTATCTAAATAGGATTATTTCTAGTGTTAGTAATGATTAATGTAAATTATAAGTATAAAACTTAATTTTTGTGAATTATAAAAAAATTATAACTTTTGTGAGTGTTTACAACTAACTAACTTTTCAACTTTCAAGTTGTATATTGATTAATTGCTCTCGACGAGTTCTGAGCACGTTCTCGCATATATACGACTGACCAGAGGTTAATTAATGCCCACTTCTCCATATTGACTCTCAACATGTAATGATTTTACAATATACTACTGCTTGTTTTATCAAAACTACTGATAGGTTTGCTAGTTTCTTCCGCAGTTTGGGTAAGTGTAATTGCAGTTTTTTATTCCATTTGTCGACGTGATATTCATTTGTGTATCCTCTAAAACTTTAACTTTTTTTTTTTTTTTTTTTTTTTTTTTGCCTTTGAATAGTGGTGCACATGTCGTGTCTGAATGGATTTACATAGCTACTAACGTTTAGTCATCCGCCTGCAACCCAATTTGGTAATGTGAGCTGTACTACGGCTTATGGCATGTTTAGGGAGAACCATGTACCTCATTTTGGCTGGCACCACAGACAGAATTTTCACTACTGTCAGTAATCGGTTTCCATAATGTTTTGTGTCTGCATGACCGGAATTCTTCTGCACGTGCTCCAATACTTTTCATGACTACTGTTGGTTGTAGAAAAACTTTTTTTAAGTGTGAAAGTAAAGTCTTTTCTGATGTTTAAAGTAAATAAAAAACATAATTATTATTACAAAACTTATGTGGTGTTGAAATGAGGTTAATATTCTACTGCTAATCGCGGGCACCCAGCGTATTTATGAATGGCCAGCACAAAGTAAATTTTGTATTCTAGGGGAAAAAAAAAAAAAAAAAAAAACTAACAAAAGTATAATAATAGAAAGCTGCATATGCTAATTAAATTTTAATTATGTTAATATCAACACATGCCTATATTTATAGGTTAACTTGCTGTAAAAATGTTGATATATTACGTGAATCATGTGGTTACAAAGTTAATAATTTTGTATAGTAACTTGTTGCAGAATTTGATATTTGGTTCAACCATGAGATTAAAGGCAATCACTTAGTGTGTTAAATTAGTGCATACATTTTATCTAATACTATACAAAGCCTATTATTTAATTCTGTAAAGAGATTTATGTTGAGACAAAAGTTTTTGAAAAAATATATTTCGACAATAAAGAAATTTGTATAACGTTTTCATTTAATTGTGCATATTTATTATATTCATGGTACATCTATCACTTCCTGTGAAACTTAGTGGTCAGTTTCTTTTGTATCGGTTTGAAAGTCTGGTTACAATAATATATTTTTTTTTTGTTCACCTTTGGTGCACTAATGACTTATTTCTCTCTCTATTCACCATGTTGAAAGCGTGGCATATTCACCATTTGATATTAACACATGGTTAACCAGTACCTTTGTTCTCTGCACCTTCACAGTGCTAATTATTGTTATTTGTAGCATTAAAATTAATATATTTGCTAACTTAATTTTCTTTTGTACACCTTCTATGTACTATCTACACATACTTATATTTGTCATGTGAAAGCATGACAGGAGCACTCCAATAACGCAATCAATCTATAAACAAAACACTTCAACATAGTAACTAAGTACCACCTTCCTCTTATGTGACATCCTCATGTTGTGGAGTGACATTACGGACACATCCCCGTGATGTCAACTTGGATCCACGACCACGTAAAGCAAGGCTTGCTCAATCAGTTGTGGAGATTGTTCACCAGTTCTATGAATCTGATGAAAGCAGTCACATAATGCCTGGAGAAAAGGACTTCAAATCTGTCAAAAAGAATGGCAAACGAGTTCAGGTCCAAAAGAGATTGATACGTCTTCGAAACTCAAAGGAAATATTCTATAAATTTAAAAATGATTTCCCACATATTAACATTGGCTTCTCAAAATTTTGTGACCTTCAACCAAGGCATGGGATTCCTGCAGGATGCTGGGACCCATTCTGTTTACGCGCGTATTCTTCAGAATATGAAAGTTATGGCAAATTCAATCAGGCTGAATTAACTAATGATTAACATGAACCTAGATAAAGATATGTCAACTTTCAAATATTTGTCGGTACAAATGAGTTGCAACCTACCAACTGAAGCCTGCTTAATGAATAGCTGCACACTGTCTCCTGAAGAAGATATATTTCAAAATTAATTGCTTGAAATATTAAACTTCAACATAACAGATTTTGTAACATACAAACAATGGCTAAAAATAGTATGGGTATGGGGGTTCTGTTACAACAGGATTCGGGACAACCATGTAACTATGACAACCAATGTTTCAAGTGGTCAGTGTTGGCTGGATGTGTCATCACGGCCTCAGCATGTGGACAAATGGTATGCTTAGGTGGAAGGATTGTTTGATTAGCAGACTGGATTTTCCGACTCCTCTACAAAAAATAAGTGTATTTGAGAACCACCACCCTGGTGTGTCTGTAAATGTGTACTCACTGAATGCCATGGGAAAATATGTGCAAAAACATCTGACTAAGAATGAGAAACCTGAACATATCAATCTTCTGATGGTGAAAGACAAAACAAAGAATATTCCACATTATTGTTACATAAAAAACTTTTCTAGACTGGTGTGATCACAGATTACTTCGCATGGGTATAAAGTTCATGTCTGCAAACAGTGTTTTAAGCATTAAACTGATTACCCATGGAAATCAGGACTCACTGGGAAACAGTAACTTGCAATACACAAAACCAAGTGTACAAGATAAATTTTCAATGTGTATAGTGTTTCCTTGTGTTGTAAATTACCAAATAAAATTACTTTTAAAAGAAAGTATGCTGTGTTCTAAATATTTTTTAAAAGATTGACCTCAATAAATTTTTTTAATTAAGAAAAAAATATCCGTAAAATAGTAAATACTCCATCTTTGGAGTCGTCAAAAAATATTGAGGGTAAAAGCATAGCAATGGGAAAAAAAATCAGTACTTAACAAAATGAGATCGCAAAATAATTAGCTAAAGTGAAGACCCCGAGAAACCTGCCACACACACACAGACAAAAATTCACGACAACCCCGCTGGCAATCGTGCCCAGTACGCAATGCAGGGGAGTCAAATTCTGCTGCAGGCTACTGTACGAGACTGATCAAATGTATCATTTAAAAAAGAATGATACGTGGTTTGGTGACTTCCACTATGGAAAAATAGTGATTAATGCAATATTATTCAAGTGATGCACTCAGCTTTTGTCAGAATCATTTTTTTACGGTAATCTGCTTGAGTAATATGCAGCTCCAGTTAGCAACATAAAAAAGAGTTTTCCTACTACTGTATTCGTGAAAGAGATTTTGAGAGCAGTGCATTCCCTATACTTATATTTCACTGTATTTTACACACAAATTATAAATGACTTTGTTCTGTAATAAAGCATACAATAAAGTGTACAATCATGTGGTAGACAAATTTTTACAAGCACTTCTGATATCTAAAGATCTACACAAATTAATTTTTGAAACTAGGTTTGTAGGCCGTATAATACATTTAATTTTAAGACTATTTGTTTCTATGTTAAGGCTCGAAGAACATTTACAATGCGGGAGTTTCGGGCTGAATTTTATGGCTTGGAGGTGTAACAATGCATGCGACACATTATTTAACACGTATCTTGTATTGCAAACATCTTTTACAATCACATACTGTATGTATATTTGCAGTGGATATAATGATCTGTTAGCAGTTGCTTTCTATGACATTAAGGGCGCTGTCTATAGTCCTTTCAAGGTTATTTCCCACTTTCCTGAGGCCCTGCTAATGATCTAATTTCATGCAAACAAAATAAATTGCAATGATCAGAATTCATGCACACTCAGTATAATAATATTCTACACACAAAATATAAAATACCTAAAATGATACTACAAATGACAATTTTTTTAAACCAAATACTCAATTTATATAGGACTCGTGTTAGGGGATAGGCCTGCGGAAATGAACTAAGTATATTATTTAAGTTTAAACACAATTACTCTCCCTGTTAGAGTATTATGTTATTGCGAAACTATTGACAGATAATTAAGTTTCTCAATGATAACCCATAATGCAGGTTAACACTAGGATTGCATTTTGAGTGAGTTTGATAGTAACCTGTAGAATATAAAATAATCAATTATTTTTTGGATACTAAATAACATATTAGTACTTAAAAGTTCTTTTGTGCCTGTGAAAAGTGAAAATGTCACAGGTACTGCATGATATGCATGTGTGTGTGCGAGCATGCGTGTGCTTGTATTACAACCATTTGTTTCCTACATTAGCCAAACTGAATTTTTTTTTAGTCCCGCACCTGTATGTACAGTTATTTGTCTGTAATAAGTGCACCAGCAAGCTCAGATGATGCGGTAGCCACGCAGCCTTGGACTGGTCATGTCTGCCGCTGACAATGTTGACTCTGCTACACATCTGCTCCTCTCGCCACCACAGTTAGGCCGGCCGCAACACTTCTGTGACACCCAGATAGCTGCGCGCGGATGACTGGTACGGTCTGCGCGAATGTCTTGAGCTAAGGCTTGTCTACAACCAGCATTGAATTCAATACCTATAACTCACGTCTGAATGTATTTTGGCATTGAACTTTCTTATAATATATTTTTACACCAGCCAAGCGGAATGCTATGGAAATTATTGATATGGCCTATAACGTCTTTTTTTTCTGTTTCCTACCATCGCATTTCCTGTCTATAAAATAGTCATTTTCAAAAACGCAGTATTACGCTATAAT
Organism: Dryococelus australis; assembly: GCA_029891345.1. Taxonomy (NCBI): domain Eukaryota; kingdom Metazoa; phylum Arthropoda; class Insecta; order Phasmatodea; family Phasmatidae; genus Dryococelus; species Dryococelus australis. Next base: position 305,345,715 of record CM057009.1, on the reverse strand, counting down.
AGCAAATACAAGCGAGACACGTTCAGCATGTTGAGCAATGTTTTTATGATGCAGCTCAGTTGTAAAACATCCAATTTTTTCTTATGTCAGTATTATGACATTTTTGATACCAGACTGTCTTTAATGATGGTTGACAGTATATCACATATACAGTTGGATTATACAAATTTTAGCTGGAAACTTGATTTATTACATATTATCGATGGTGAATATTTATTTATTGATAAAAAGGAAATTCCTATTGCTCATTAGTGATTTCTGTTTCCTTTGGCATGCAAATAAACAAAATTTCATTAGTTTTTTTAAACACGCAAGAGATACAAGGCTTCAAGGCTGCATAGCAGCTCATGTGTGATCACGGTTATTGGCCTCCCCTTCCCCCACGGTGCGGTGCCCTACGGATGTCACCTGCACTCTTCGTCTGTCATAACAGGTGTGTGTGTCTCGCGAGCCTGTCGGTGCATGTGTGGATGGTTACATGGCTAGATTGCTTAATTTTTGTTTTAAAAATTAAATTATTTTCCTTTTGTATAAAAGTAAAAACAAATTGAATAAAGTTAATATTTAAAAAATATTAATTTAATTCATTAAAAAATATATATATATATTAAAATTTGAATATTTTTTTATAAAGTCCTGCCTGGAATGTACTTTACAATAATTTTTTTATACACCTACTTGTGTACAGAAAATTACATCTTTAAATTCGTAAATAAATATACACACTAGCGATTCGCACATTCTAGAAGAGGTTGTGCAAGTGGCAGTTTTTATGCAAACTGAGTTTTTTCTAGGAAAATCAATTAAAAAATCTGAGGTATTAACATGCATTTATTTAAGTTTTTATAACATTTTTAAAATCATTAAAAATAATTTTTTTAATTTTTTTGGTGGGATTTCTTTTAGCCAGCTGGGAGTTTGGTGGTACTCCCAGGGTAAGGGGTAGACGTGTTGAAAGCAGCAGCATGAATCTAGGCTGTTGCGGGGATAAAGGGAGTGTTGTAGCAAGGTCGCTTGCCAGTCAACTGATGCCAAGGAGAGGGATCCTGGACGCTGATTGGGTGGAGTGGGTGGTATGATGCATGATGTAAATATGATCAGGAGGTCACGAGTCTGGAAGACGGTGGTGAGGTAGTCGAACATGTGCGACGAGTTAGTGGCAGTAAGGGGGAAGGCTGCGAGAAACATCTACGATGAGCTAAATATTGGTTTTGTTTTGATTGAGCAGGACCTTCTTTCCAATGTTTCGGGAAGGATGTTGTCGATCAGTCCTATAAATAGTTATAATTTTAGATTTAGAGTCGTAGAGAGTCAGAGTTAGGGATGAGAGTTTGAGAGATTGAGTCGCTGTCTTTCAGGCCGACAGCTGACTAGCGAGAGTTTTGTCTTGTTCATTTGTTGTTGTTTTAAGAGTTTGTTTTATTTAGGCTTCAGTCGTAAAAGTTGGTACTAGGTGGTGATTTTTTTATAGCCATTCCATAGCAATTGTCCATCTCTTAATGATCTCGCTGTCGACGAGACGTTAAGCCCACTAACCTACCTACCTAGTGATTGTTGTGTGTTTTGTTTATAGTTTGAAGTTTCAAATCATTTAGTTCTTAGTATTTTTCTACTGTTGGCTTATTATTTTAGTGTTTTCTGATCATTTTTGCCAATCAATGAGCTAGGAAGGTTATTCATTTACAGTTTTAGGTAAAGTAAATTTGGTATAGTTGCTGAAGTCAGTTAATACTAGGACAGTTTTAATGAGTGGGTTTGTAATTGTATTGATGTTTACATTGCTGCTTATGCGGACTTAACCCAAAACGCAGACATTCCTTCAGGATACTCTAACAGACAAAAGGTTTTGAGATAGTTTTCCCTTTTGTAATTATTTCCAATTTTTAACATCTCATACTTATTTGTTCTAATGAGATTGTAACTTTATTAATTCACTACCAAAGTTTATTAGAACTTCATTCCATTGCAGATGATGCTTGTATAAGTACAATTTGATTGGTTAAATTTTATTTGTATTTTATAAGAAGGTTGGATATCACTGGCTGTTGTATAGTTTTTATTGAATATTATTTTATTTTCATTTGAAAACCAGACATATTAGATAAATAATTCAAGGTTTTGATTAAATTATTTCTTTTGTTGCTGTCAACCAAACCTTTTGCTTTTATGAAAGATAGAAATTTTATGAAATAGTATTACCTTTCAATAATTTTTGTTTATGCTTATTCACATGTTCCTACAGTCTTGAAAGGTAATGGGGCTATTCAATTTTATTAACTGACTTTTGTTGATTGTTGATCTCTAAATTTTGATTGTTAAAGATGATAAAGTTTATATAAGTCTAGTGTTTTTTTATTTCTTTTTTTTTTAAAATAAAACATATTTGTTATATTGTTTTTGAATTCCTGGGTTGTTCTTTCATACACACACCCTTTTATCATAATTAACTCCCACATATTCTGGTTATTTAAAATTTTAAGGTTAAGGTTAGGAATCTCTCATCGCACTTTAAGACACAGAGGCCAAGTTATATACAGCTCCAGAAACCATGAAAAGTTCCCATCCCCAGTTCCTTGAGCATTAGTCACGCGAGTCCCCTTTCCCAAACCCCCCCTCTTTTGTCCTTTTACCTTATTTTCCCTCACATTCAGAATTTTAGGATTTGGAAATATGGCTCATTGATGTGGAGCCCAGTCTTGTTTTTTTAAGTGTTACAGTGGTTTTGAATGTTTAAGGAGACCAGTTACAGAAATAGAAGTGGTAGTGTTAAGGGTATCTGGAACAACCATTAAACAGTCCAGAGGTGGAGGCTTTTGACTTCTTGCTATGGGTTTTTCTCAATGAGTTTGATTGTGGGATGACAAGATTATTATTATAAATTTATGTATTTTTTAATTTCAACTTTCTTTAAATTACTTTTTATTATTATTAATTAATTTTTAATTTCTGATACTGTAGGTTTTGAGTATCTGGCAACCCAAATTATTTTCTTCTCGCGCCTTAAACTTCCACTGCTGCCACAATATTATTGCCATGGGCCAACGAACGTATTTTTATTGGGTTTCACTTTGTTACATTTAAGCAAGGCTATTTTGTTCTTTTAATAAATTTTGGGGATTTTTTGAAGGTACCTGAAAACCTCTACTTTAGATCGCTGTTTTTGTTACCTACTTGTTCATTATTTCAGAGTTTAACTGGATTGTATTATTTTGTTGCCTTTGCTATGTTTCATGTGAAGTGGTAATGGAATATTAACTAGTTAATTTATTTTTGGAAAACTAGTAAATTAATAAAAAATATTTAGTAATACACAACCACAAGTTGGATATTATATACAGTCGAACACCTAAATAATGCACATGTAAGTTACCAAAACAGCAATGTTTAGTAAAGTTTTTCAGGAACCACCTAAAAAAAGACCAAAAATTTATTTTAAAAAAATACCTGTGGTAAAATTGAATAAATTGCAATGAAAACCTAAGATAAATGCATTCACTGGTCCACAACAATAATATTAAGATATTTCTCAGGTACCCTTAAACCGCCTGCAAAAAACCCTGCTAAAATCCATTAGAAACTAAAGCCACAGAGACTTTGAGTTAAGTGTGTGCATGCCTGGCAAGATAGACTTCACATGTCACATAACATCATGAAAGGCTCCTCTGCTCTTACCCCCCTTACCAACGCACCCATCCGCCACTCTGAATGCACAGCTACATCCTCTTACGTGAATAGCAACAGTGGTAGTGTACAACAGAACAAGTTTCAGATCTTCCTTTTCCCTCACATTAGCAGCTTTTATCTCATGACCATGCCATGTCTTTGTGTGCGATGATTAGCTTCGAGATACATTTTTTAACACTGCTGTTTTAACTTTGACTTTTGGGTTTTCTTGGCAATCTGGAGAACGCAGTTTTTGATTGGTTCATGAAACACAGAGCCCAAGGCGTACCAATCAGCAGGCCCATGTTTCAACAGAAGGCCAATATGTTCGCACTAAAGATGGACATTAATTTCACGACATTTAAGAGCTGCTACAGTATCAGCACAGACAAAATCTGTGATGAGTGCAGCTGTCTCTAAGGGCCCTGTTGGAAACTGCATGCTAGTGCTGCAAAGTATGCTAAGGCATTACCACCCCGAGATGTTTACAACACTGATGAGATTACTTCCGGATTGGACCCTACAGTAAAGGAGGACACATTTAATGGAAGTAAGAGAATCAAGGAATGCCTCACTGTCCTCCTTTGTTGCAGTATGGATGGCAGTGAGAAACTAAACCCACTCATGATGTGCAAGTCTAAAAACTCACATATGTTCACAGGCAGGACATACAATGTTCCCTTGCCAATACAACTTCAATAAGAAGGCTTGGATAACGTCGGGTATGTTGACAAGTTGGGTTCGTGTGTCCCGCATGCATTGCAGGAATTGCAGCATCGTGCTCCTGGCCGACAAACATCCTGCCCGTCAACAGATCCAGAATCTGATGAATGTGTAGCTGTTGTTTTTAATGCTTAACACCACCTATGCCTTCAGCCATTTGACCACAGAATTATTAAAGCTCTGAAGACAAATTTTTTGAACAAGCAAACAACCAGCCTGATTTGTGTGTGTGTGCGCACATGCAAAAAGTGGTACATGTTTAGGGCTATGCACACAATGAAAGCTGTGTGGGAGAAAAATGAAGCCAGACACTGCTTTCAGCATGCCCACTTCGTTGTCAATGAAGCCCCCACCCTCCCTCTGCCAGCCGCTGCACACATTGAGGATGTCAACGATCATGACAATGCAGAGATGCATGAACCATCAAGGGAGCACCAGCCCAGCACTTCCATACATCTTGGCTTTGTGAAGGTTAAGTTTTCCCATAAAACAATAATAATTTCTGTAGTTAGGTTACATGGCATACCAAAATAGCCATAATTTATCATGTATGTTTCATAAACCATGTACTAAAGAAAAATGTCAAAGTCAATGTTGGAAAAAAAAACCAGTGGAACCAGTTAAGACTACACTGCTTAAACCAACATAATTTTTAGGCATTGAAATATTGCCATATAAGTTATATATAACCAATCCTTTTAACATATTTTTGGGGTTATTAGCATTTCCTTTTTAATACGCACTGAATCATCACAATGCCGAAAAAAGAAATATATTTTTTCATTTTTCATTTAGCACGTGTTTGAAACAAATCATGATAACCACTGAAGCCAGCTAACAGCCAGCGGCGCTAGAGCCCATGATGACGTTTAAGTGTCACGTGTTCCGCATGTGTGCAAAGAGGCTAATAATTTTGAACTTCCGTATAAATGTTAATTTCAGGGTAAAATGTATTATATTGTCTTTACAGTGTTTAATATGTCTTAAAATATTTTAAAATTTTTGTAATAATTTTAATTGTTTGGTTATGAATATTCGAAGTGCCGGTGGCACCGAGATTAAGAACACTTTATATTCCGGCATGAACGCCATCACAAAGATACATTAAAATAATACCAAAACTCATAAGAAAATTATAGAAATGTAAAAAAATATTTTATTTAATATGTGCCATATTATTTTCAAAATAAAATATTTCACTCTGCGTGCATAGCACTTCCGCTTATGTGAACCCCGTAGGTGGCCATGCTAGGTCCGTGCGACGCTTGTATATCTAGACAATCTGTTGAGGAGAGCTGGTGAGGTAAGACACTGTCACGTACGCACTACAACTTTTGTTCACTGATTTAGGTTTCCATAGTCAATGTAGTTTACTGGTTAATCTTTGCTTGCGTACTTTTTTGCCAAACATTTTCCCCGCATTATGCTTCTGCTTTACTAATTCTTACGCCCTTATGGCATTTTTAACTTAATCGAGGAGAAGGAGGAGAAAGATGTTGGAGAGGTCACACGACCCGCGCATTTTGAATCAGGAGCCATCTGCCTATGTTTATGTCATTTCAGTGTAACTTCTGCATAATTGTTACACACAATTTTAAGAACTTTATTTTTATGTACGTATTTAAGGGCAATTTTTGTGTCTGAATATTTTACAGCAACATCACGTATAACCACGTGGCTGACTGAAGCCAATTCTCTGTATACGCCAGCATTGCGTTTTAAGAGCTTATTTGTATAACATCTTATGTACAATCATTTATTTCAGGGTTCTATGTCAGTTTTAATCAGGGTTCAATGGATTTTTCACGTAAATCAATGCTTTTTGTACTTGACCATGTGGTCACAGTAATGTTTGATTTCACTGCAATCAGGCATGTTACAAGCCTGTAACAACTGTAATCGTAAAGAGAACCACTTGCTCAACATGAATAATATTTTATCTGAATTTAGTTTGCCATTTCCATGCAGAAATATTGCATTTCACCTGCACACGTGGTCTGCTACGAACTTCATACAGCGGCATCCGCGCCACCTAAGCTTGTTTTCACACATGTGTGTGTTTATTGTGAATATTCATCTCGTGTCCCATCTTATTTCATGTATCATTCAAGGGTCTATGTAATTGTGTAATTAGTGTACGGTATAATTATTCCCGTCCTAGCTGGCTCTGTGTATAGGAAGCCACTACACTAACCACATGCCGGAGGGCGAGCCCCGATGAGTTTGTGTTAGTGATGCAGAGTAATCACGCGTGTTAATGTGTATTAAGGGTTGTCAACTGTAATTCACTGTGTCCTGTCTTCAGGGAAAAACCGTTAGTCACCCTAGCGGTTGTCGGCCCTCTTCCCTTGTGAAGGCTGTGCTTTCACGCACCTTGGTGAGATCATCCATTTAGGCGTGAGCTAGATTAATTACGGGCTGGGGAGCACCCAAGCGGAATTGGCTAGCCATGACCGAGATAATCTTTCATTGGTACGTTGATGTGTATGAACAATATCAAAAAAACCAGTCTACAGTGAACTGAATTCTTAAATTCAGTAGTGCCAGTGTCCTAGCCACGTATGTTTTATCAGATATTTATTTCAGTGATTTTTATTATTGCCTACATGTTTGTAAGTACACACGGGTGAGACGAACACACAGAACCCACAACGTCCCTGAGAACCCTGAGTCTCAATAGTGCGGTGATTGGGAAGCATCGCTGGCACCCAAATGACCAGTAAGAATTTGTGTCATCGTTCGTCTCGTGTCTCACCCGACGGCGTCACCACATTCATAACAAAAAACGTAAACACATCTATGCTCAGCCATCTTGTTACACAATCACCTGTATCAATGCAAACTTGCCTCTTGCATGGTTTTAAAACAAATGGAAATGGTACACATCTTGTGCCAAGTCATGGCTGCAAACATGATCATTTTGAGCATGCTGGAACTGTACAAAAATACAAGGTATACCAGCCAACATGCATTAAGTTAAATTTCATTTATAATTGCTACTGCATTTTTAGGTTGATGAAAATTTATATTTTGGTATTGAGAAAACATTACCACGGCAAAATCATGCCAAGTTGTTGGCGACAAAAACTGAAATGTAATAAAGATAAATTTTTTTTAAAGAATTGTTTTAAAATAGAACTGCAATATAATTTTGAAAATTTAAACAAAAGGAAAAATGTGCATCAATTGTTTCTGTCTGCTGTGGATGCTGATCAATAATATATTGAATGAGTTCATTTAGATGATCCAGCTGTCATCATTTGTCTACGGTAGTAGACAAAACATCATGGTGTCAAACAAAAAGTGATCTGTTTAGTACACAATACTGTATTTACTGTTGTAATCTAATAGGTTTAGGTGACTTGTTATTTAAAATGAGCAGTGTGTCAGTCCCATCCACACTGAAATAAAAAAATTAACGCAAACCCCTTTTCATTGAGCAAAAAGTTGATAACCTCATCAAAATTGTGGGTAACTCGATGTCCCACGTAGTAAAATTACAGATCAGCTCGGTATACCGCTATCAATGTTGATTAAAGTCTTTTACAATAAAGAAATTATACTGCAAAAAAGCACATGTGAACAGGCAGTTCAAAAGGAGATGAAATTAGCAAAATATGAAAATATGGAATCAGTATTGATGGAATGGTTCCGAAAAATACGTGCACTCAACCTACCTGTTAATGGGCCAATTTCAATGAAGGAATATGAAAAATTTGCTTTCAGGTTAAATTTGGAGTTCAGTCCAACCAATGATGGATTGATATATTTAAGAAATTCTGTGGTTTGGAGAACAAAAGTCAGCAGGGAATTGAACAGCATCAACACAGATAAGGTTGAAACATGACAAAACACTGTACCTCCACATTTTTTTTCAAGTAAAACCTACAGGACATCTTTAATTTAGATGAAAGTGGATTGTTCTACAACATGCCTCCTGATCATACATATGCTTTTAAAGGTGAGAGTTGCAAGGCTCAACAGTAAACAAAGATCAAATTACTGTTCTTGTGGGTGCAAACATAGATGGCACAGAAATGCTATCATGCCTTGTTGTTGGCAACCAAAGCAACCCCAATGTTTTAGAAATGCCAAGTGTGTGCCATAAATCACTTCGCAACAATGTACATACTGCAATAACAAAGCCACATGGATGACTACGGACATGTTTTGAGAATTTGTTTGCCTGGATAGAAAACGGCAGAAAAGAACAGAAAAATTCTTCTATTCATTGACCAATGCCCTACTTATCTCAAAGAGTTGGGATATCTGAAAAATGTGCAGATGGAATTTCTTCCTGCTATCATCACCTCTGTTTTACAGCCCATGGACAAAATCATAATTATGGCCTTAAAAACATAAGTTCCACAGGAGCCTACTTTTGCGACTACTGCAGAGACTTGAGGCCAGTGAGCAAAGCTGTAAGTTGTCTGTGCTTGATGCTAAATCACTGCTAGCAATGGCATGGCATTTGGTGACAAAAGAAACAATTGCCAATTGTTTTAGGAAGATTTGATTTGTAAATGCAGCAATACCAGAGGAAATTATGGTTTGCGAAGAAGACGTGGGTGATGAGAAATGGTCCCAACTTCAGGAAAAATATACCATCAGACCACGTTTTATGAGTTTGTCAGTGCAGATGAAATCATGCCACCTTATAAAGAATTAAACATTGATGAACTGTGCTCAGAAATGCTGTCTTCAAATGAAGAATAGGAAAACGAGGATAATTCGGCTGCAGAAGAAAACAAGCCTTTTCCAACATGCAGTAAAGCTATGCAGTACTGGACAACTACAACTACTTCTAAAGAAGAATCCCTGATCTAAAGTCCATTATGAAAAAACTGTGGAACCTACAAAAATTTACTTACAATATGTGTGAAAAAAGAACCATTGATGAAATTTGCGTGAAAAAATAAACAGTAAACACTGTATGCTAGCCAGACTCAAATAAATTGCAGAACCATACTTAAGAATATTTAAAGAGTATGAAATGGCATTTTTTGGCTCACTTCTTTAATAGGGTTTCTCGCTAAGAAGCAAAGTTTGTTTGGTTTTAACAAGATTTTCTAAAGAGGGTTTTACTGTATCACTGTTTTATCATTGTTAAGAGTGTGATGGATCCCTGCGTTTTTTTCGTGAAATAGTTGTTTGTGTGAATACACGTTTTTCTGTAAATATATATTCTGCAGATACTACTTTTCATCAGAAAGTTAAAAAACAATTATCTATGCCCTATGTTTTTACTTTTGTCATATTAAGTGTATTATTGGAGAAAAAAGTGGTAAAATATCACATTTTTAAAGCTTGTAACAGGTTACTGTCCTGTTCTGTCGTTGTCGTTCTCAGTAAACACCAATGGAATAGCTCACCGTAAGTTGGAGATTTTGACTACATAATAATGAAAGTTTGTTGATACCAGGATTGCCAATAAATAGAAGAAGATGTTAAATTTTTACTGGAGATTTATTGTCGTCTCGGCAAAACAAACTATTGACAAATACCTATTGATACTCGCAGCCGACGAAAAAACAAGACAGAATGGCAGCCTTCATAAAACAAAACATCTCACTTCGAGAGTTACAAAGACGAGAGAGTATCTTTACTTTTCTCTCCCGGCACCTTATTGACTCCTCGCACCAATGGAAAATAAATTTAATAGATATTTCAATTGAAATGTCTGAAATACAAAAGAAGGTTAAAGTCGCAGGCGCTGGTCGGTGTGAGTCACGTGATCACATGTTGCAGGCTATCCGACTGACAGCTGACAAACAATCGTGCAGCGACAAACTGTTGTAATACCTGAGAAAGTCGTGCTTCCTTATATATTGGTAGAAAGTTTCCTCATTGAAAATATATTGTTTTCGAGCAGTCTGTGACATCAGCTAAAGGCCTCTGTTATTTTCCTCGTTTCACCATGTCGTGCCTTGCGGTGGGTGGTGGCTGCCTTGCAGTGGCAGTCTGTTGTTGACGTCTGTTACTACTGATGAAATAAGGAAAGAAAAATAATAAATTTGGAAAACACGAATATATCTGAAATACAAACAAGTTGTCATCGACACGACCTTTCAAATATTATATGAATTACTATCCCTGACTGGAATATAGACAATTGAAATACTTCCTGAATATGCTAATTATATATATATATATATATATATATATATATATCTAGCTGTAATGCTACAAGCTTGTCCTATGACGTTTCCTTAAGCAGCAAGAGAAAAGTATAAACATACGGGCATAATTTTATCTGTGGGCATTCATCATGTGTAATAAAACCCCTATGTTAATTTAGACAGTATAGCATCATGACGGAAACACTGCACGTCTTGTGCGTAGAAGCAATAAGACACTAGGCATGCATATAAGTGTTGCCCGTATCGCTCCCTCGCTTCTTGACCTTGTTCGCAGGGGTCCACATCCCACAATACATTATGGACATAGGCGTGTTTTGAAATACAGAGAATCATACCACATTACTTTGAAGATAGTCATAGGCAGAAAAGGTTTATCACATCTTGAACTTCTCGTCTTGCATGACATGACCTTGTGACGAACGACCACAGAAATTTTAACTATGGGGAAGGCAGTTTTTTGGTGATGAATTTTTGCACACTGTAAAAAAATTTAAAATTTGCCTGACAATAGAATGGTGGATTTCGCAAACCTCTAAAAGAAAGGAAAGCATTTTTTTTCTTGTACAAAAGGCAAAATTGAAATACAATGCAGTAGAATCCACATAATGGATAACAAACTACTCATACATATGTGGGAAAATTTACGTGTGACACTATTTTTAATTCCTTAGTGCTATTTTCTTATGGAAAATATGATACACAGAATAATTCCAAGAATAAATATTGGTATAGTAGCCCACCTTCATTGTCTGAGGTTGTAAGTGCCAAGAATAAGTACAATGTTTGGTCCAGTTGTTCAGAACTTGTTTTATATGTTCAATATTTTACATACTCTTTTTTGTTTGTGGACTACCACATAATTTAAAAAATATTAATTGCAAAATATTAATTAATTTCTCAATCTTATAACAGCATTCTGATGCAGAACTTAGAACCGGTATTTTGTTTAACCCTATAAATAACAGTTTTCCCAAAATTTTGTCGTGGTGAAAGATATGATTAAGAGTAATGTCACAATATTAACGGAATTAAAGTTTATGCATTTTTAGAGGGAAAAAAATAGCTATCTTAGAAAACAATCTGCAGTAATTTAAAAATTACTTTGTATTAGCTACATATATATATTTTTTCTTAAATAATATTTCAGTACTCTCAACTCATTGTCCTAGATGTGCAAAGAACATGAAAGTAGCACACCATCATGGTCTCACTAAAATACAACATCTAGAAGCAGCGGTTCTTGACCAACTCTTCACCCTGCACTTCTCAAGCCAGTAATTTTCAAATTTAAACAACGTAACTCTTTAGTTGGTAATTGTAACATATTAGCAGATTACACATTTCTAATTTTTTTTTTCTTTGTTACAAATAATTTTACCTTACACGCTTTAGAATCTTTTCTGTTATATTATGACATTTACTCATAATTTTGTGTGGCACATTTACTATATAGTGAGGGAATGTTATTTTAATGGTCATTTACATTTCTTGCAATCATTTTCAGTTAATATATCTTGCATGTACACATAATTTGCTTTCCTTAAGTTTAAGTAAATTTTCAGTTTTTACAGTGTACAAATTGACAGCTCAAGATATTTTTCAAACAAAGAAACGATTGTTTAAAATCTTTCAGAGAAAAAAAAACATATATTAGTAGGCCTTATCTTTATTTAAAATTATTCTGGAAGTTAACAAGTGTAATATATAAATTAAGATTACAGTTTGATTCAGTATCTTGTATTTATATTGCATGTACATTATGATAGTAAAATCATTATAGAATGATACTTCCAATAGTGTAAACGTGATATGAAGAACAAAATGTATAACAGAAATTTATAAAAGTAAAAACTTGGTAATATTGTGTATACCCTTACTACTTAAGGTTTTATACACTGAGAAAGAGATTTCCTTGCACAATAGTTCCGGTTACTACAGTAGTTTAAACAATCTAGGTTTGAAGTCATAGTATGTCTTCCTAACTTAAAGTTGTAGTCAATTCAAATGTACGTTTTTCAGACTGTAAATACTCAGGTTTGTTTTTTTTATCACATTTTGTTCAGACAAAAATACATTTTACTATAGCAGTGATGATTTCCTTAGTAAATATAAAAAATTATTTTTTTGGTTCAAACGAAACCATTTCTGTGTGTTCTTATGTCTCTTAACACTTTAAAGATTTATTTTTTATGTGTAATATGCGAAAAAGCTTAGCCTAATTTACTCATTGTATTTCAGTATTCTTATGTCAGTAACATTTTGTTGTCAAATGTAAAAACTGATTATACATTTGATATTATTATTTTTTAATTATTTTTGCTTCAAATTATATTAATACATTTTTAGTAGTTCAATAAATTATATCACTTTAAGGTTACAAGTAACAGTTACTGTGATTGTTGTTACAGGCTCCAATAGTGGGTTTTAGAACTGGAAAGGTCATGTTCTTCGGAGTAAAGAACAAGAACCGCACCACATGGGCTCGTGCTGCAACAAACGGCAAAACTTCATCGTTGCACGCATGTCAAAAACTTGGATGAAAATCAAAGTTCATCAAGTATGGAAGCAACATTGATTGTCGAAGGATTTTGCCAGAGTGAAGAAATGTACGGAATAAAATATACTAAACACACTGCTGATGTATATAAAATTTTTTTTGGATGCACACTCATACAAAAATGTCAGCGTAGAAAAAATGTAATGTAAAAATCACCTTCTACATGATTTCTGTAATAAATTGAAGGAGATTTCAACGACAACTAACAATCTGAAGAACTACACTGTCATTAGAAAAAACTTGGTGATAATATTCTTAGATTCAGGACAGTTGTTTTTAAAGCTGTACAACAGACAGAAAAAAGAATGACCACTCCACAAAAAAGTTAAAGAATTAAGGAAAGATACATTAAATACCACAAACCGTATATTTAGAGATTATTCAGTTTGCACGGAGAGTTTACTTCTGAAAATCGGATGGTAGCGATCAGAATTATATACTACAACTTATTGAAAGTGGTGTACATAATAAAATCTCTGGTGCGGCAAAACAAATGAGCAATCAGAGCAGAATTTTGATACACAATGTGACCAACAACCCTGTAGAACACTACAATTCAGATGTTACCAAATTTGTTGATGGCAAAAGAATTAACCTATCCACTATGATGGCGATAGCAGTTATAAAAGACAACATGGGCCATTGTATAAATTACACAAATCTATGTACAAGAGGCCAGGAAAATACGGAGAAGTATGGAATACAGGTATAAAATAAAAATTGAAGACACAAGTCCAAAAGGACAAAGGCAAAAAAGTGTCATGAGCCTTTATTTAAAGGCTGTTCATGATAAGTGAGCACTTTAAAATCAACCCTAGAAAAAAATCCCCGCTCCTACATGCATATATTTCAACGGGCGCACTGAGTGACATGCACACAGTGAAGTTGGCAATAATGGATGGGAGGTAGTTCCCTATCTTGACGTTGAATAAAATGTGTTACGTAACCATTTGTTGTAAGTTAAATTGTTTCTTTTGCTTTCGGTTTACTTTTTGATGCATCAAAGTGTAAGATTGAGCAGGTTTGTTAGACATTTACTTTTCAAATAATTTCACATTTTCACTTGACCGATGCATGAATAAAGTGATGAGACCCATGATAATGTTAATCTTACATAAGGCAGAATAATACACAACGTGCATACAAGTAGATCTTAAGTAGGGATTTCAAAAGTGCTCATTTTACAGTGAACAGCCTATACAGACACTTCCTAATAAATATTATGGCATCAGTGCTGAAAAGATGGATTCACAGGCATTCAACAGAGAATGCAAATAATTCCTTAATCCATCATAAATAAGTGAAACGGAAAGGCAAAGGGTTGAAAGGACAACAGTAACGCAATGAGAAAGAGGCAAATTGAGAGAAAAAAGACGAAAAAATACTCACAGCATCACATTTTGGTAGAATTTGCAACATGACAACATACACCACTTGTAATTCTGCTGCTGAAAGTATATTGTACAACAGAACTGACACCAAAGGAATGAAATATGGAAGGGAAATTGAACAGTTTGCAAAAGAAGTGCTGGAGAATAAAGATTTCGGATAGCGGACTGTTTATTGATCCTGACATTCCCTTCTTCGGTGCCACACCTGATGGACTTGTAGAATATGGCATTGATGAAATTAAATGCCCATTTTCTGCTTCACATATGAAACGTACAGAGGCAATTATAAAAAAGAAAATAGCTGCCTGGAATATTCAGAAAGCTGGAGAAAAAAAAAAAAAAAAACCATAATTTTCATCTGCAAGTTCTGGGACAGTTAGTTACATCTTGATGTAAATATTGCTTGTTCTGCCTATGGACACCACTAGGTATCAGGATTGAAAGAATAGAGAGAAATTACAACTTCTGGTACACCGAAATGAAACCAAAATTGGAAAAATTTTACCTAAACTGCCATCTTCCAGAGTTAATTGTTCCATGATACAATAGGTCAAGGCCAATAAGAAATCCTGTTTATGTACCAGAAGAACAGATGAAGACGAAAACAAGGAAGTAAACTAGGAGCAGTTTAATTTCCGGCAGCAAATGTTGTTACTACCGCCCTTCTCAAAGCGTTTATGTGGAAAAATGTAATAATGTTTGGTACTTATTTGTTTCCGGTGTAAATAAATTTATATGAAAATTGTGTTATTTTTAAGAAGGCAAAAAATTCTTAAGATTTTGAATTGAGTAAAATGTTTTTGTTATACCTGCTCTTATCCTAACTTTTAATTGTTTTAAGATATATTACAATGTACAGAAATAAAAAAATGTTTAATCTCCAGATAATGTAAATACATGCTAACTTCAGTAACTATGTTTTACTTGTAATTTGGAAATATGTGTCTCGTAATAGTGACAAGTGACAGACTTGGCGGATTGTCTGCCCGCGTCCCTGGGTGACTTGTTCGACGCTAGGCTAGTCACATCTTTAGGTGTGTAGTTGTCTCTTGACACTGGTGCCCGACCAGAATATAATATTGGCCTAGTGCTCGGTGCGCCTCACTCCCCACTACTTGAATAATGTGCTGGCAGGCGGAGCGAGGCAGGTGGCTGGCCTGGACGCATTTTTGCAGTGGAGGAGTCGGCTAGATGAAACCATATTTCTCTGTCACATACTGGACTTATCTTCTCTCTCTCTTCAAAGTTGGCTGGTGGGCTGGAAGCAGCATGTGTCTTCTTGGAGTGTAAGGTGAGTGTCGCAAGAGGTATCTGATGTCTGTAATAATGTGTGGCCTTGTTAATTATAGTGAGCAGACCTACATCAACAGCTGTAAGGCTTGGTTATGTACAACATGGTTCTTATGAACCTGAGAAGAGAGCAAAAAAAAATTGGCCAGTACACTGAATAAATTACGACTAGGGGAGCCAATTGTTTTAAAAAATATATATATAAAATTCATAAAAATTTATAGAATGATATATTTACAAAAGAAAATTATGCCGAAGGCCCCACTCGCATGGTATGTATTCTAGCTATCTGCTGTGGCCACCTGGTGCAGTAGAGTATCTAGGCCATGCCTTCGGCCTCTCTATCTTAACACACAGCAGAACAAGTTGTAGAAAAAATTTTGGGGTTTGCCAGCCGAGACCTTCAGTCATCTCGTCAATTCTGATTGTCTGAATTTTCACATTGGCAATAAATCAAAGATAATTTATATACAACGTAACTTGAACATTATAACATCATTACTGAACTTGCCTCATATTATTTGTTATTTACATACTTTACTGGTGAAAATTGTATGCCTCTTTCATTGCATTTATAGCAAACTTTAACAAAATTTTTGTTAGCTTAATTAATTGATAAACTTTGATAAAATTCAAAGAGACTAATCACAGTTCTGTTTGTTTTACTTCTCTTTTAAGACAAGTCTATTTACCTTCATTACTTTGCGTAGTCTTTCAGATCTAACGTCATTAATGTTTAGAGATATTTACAGTGTTCTCTTAACTTACATGATTTACATAGTTATAGGGAAGAACATCTCTATTCGTTAGTTGAAAACATTAACCTTTGGGAATTTCTCCATATCCCCTGTAAAGATGCTATAGCCCAATTAAGTACTGGCTTGACTTTTCACAATTCAATTGTAATGACTTCAGCAGCTTTCTTTCAACAATGAGTATCAAATATTACTATTTACACAAAGCTATAGCAATACGAACTAGAATCATCGGTTTAAACACACAAAACAAGAGGCAAAGTCAAGGTTTCTTTAAGCGTTACACATATTTACACTTGTATTTGTTACTTCAGAGAGTACATACAAATTACATAACAGACATTTGGATTGATTGGCCAGAAAGACAAAATTCTACATTTTCATTAGTACTTGGGCTTACTCAAGACTATTAACGCCATTACTGTTACAGATCTCCATCCACCGAATCTTGCCTATCGACGTCACCCCTAGCTACTATAGGGCTTTCTTCTTCTTTTTTTTTTTGTAGCATTGCACTTCACTGCCCTGTCTGCATATGTCGACGGTACGCCTACACTATCTAGGAGGGGAAAGAGCCTAGCCCATTAATCACTTGTCATGGTGTGTTGCACTGCCGGATGAGCCTTTCCTTGCTTCTTCTCGAGAAGTCTCTCTCGCTGTATTTGGGGGACGTGTGGCGGGGTAGGCCACGCAAACTTTGCGTGCGGCCTCCTAGGCGGCATCCGGTACCGGCCTGGCAGGTTTGCTGAGACTGCAGACGTTGACGAGGCAGGAACTGCTGCGTGGGTTTGCCCTTGCTCATGGTCCGGGACTGACCAGCAGGCGGTGAGGGCATAATGGCAGGTCCACTGTCCGACGTGGTTGTCAGAGGCAGTGGTTCGGCTGGTGCTACTGCCCCTCTGGTGAACGGCATTGGGTTTGGGGACTTGGTAAGCCCCCCCCCCCCCTCCACATTGGCTGGCTGTTGGTCCCCCTCTCATACGGATGAAGTGCTCCAAGTGTCTGCCTCGGCATGCGGTGACACCGGGACTACTGATACCGTCAGGGACAGGCCTTGGGATAGATAGTCTTCTTCTGTCCCTCCTGCTAGAGTTGAAGAGAGGCCCTGGATGTCGAGGGGAGACATTGGTGCTGCAGGTTCCGCCTGGGTCAGGCCTTGTGTTAGGCTTTCTTCTTCTGCCCCTCCGGCCGAAGTAGTAGCATCTCCACCTTCCGAAGCAGAGAATGCGTCTGCGGTCGCTTCCATCTCAGTTCCAGTACTTGGATTGGATGGAAATTTCTCCAGGTACTGGGCGGCCGCCGACACAAGCTCATGATTCGTTCATTCGGTGGGGAGTTCTGACTTGACCCTCGCTGTCGGCTGGGGTGGTTGGTAGCCTTCCACCGGCTCTTCCTGGTGTGGCCGGGTATTCCCCTTGAGGCTTCGTGATTGCAGTTTGTTTTGATTTCAGCTAAAGTGGTCTTCTTTCCATTACTTGTGACATGGTGCTCTGAGTCTCTCCTCTTTGGCAAATGGGGTTTGGTGGCGCCACAGTGGTCATTTCTCCCGGTCTACAGGGCTGTTCCAAGATAACTCATTGGCGCTTGGGGTCCACCTCCCCCCCTTGTGTCTCCATTTTACTCTTGAAGTCAGTGGGGGTAGATGGCAGCGTGCGACTTGCAGACCATGCTATTTTTGGTGGCCCCTCAGGTCAAGCGGGTGGAAGACAGCTTGTTCCTTGGCTGGCTGTAGTTTGTGCTGTGGGTATCAGCTTCTCCGTTGGTGGTGTAAAAGCGATGGTGGGTTCATTTAATTCCTATGAGGCTTCAAAGGTTATGGAAGCTCCTATCTGCACTTCAAACTCGGTGCTTTCATGTGGGAAGGGCCGGATTTGTCCTCACGCTGCCTTGTGGATTCACCCCCGGAGGTCGTCTACCCAGTAGACGTTGCACCGACTGACCACCTTATAGGGACCTTCCCACATGCCGGCGAGGCCTGCGCTAAACTGGTTACTAGGCTTACTGAGCGGATGGAGTAGCAGGAGTACAATCTCGCCCATATTGAATGTTACGGTACCTGTTTGAAGTTGCGGGTACTTGTGTTATATACCGTTCCTGGGCTTCCCTTGCTGCGTTGGTCCAGGCTAGTGTAGCCAGACAAACATCTTCTGAATGTGGCGGTTTGGATGGGAGACTCTCCCATTGACAGTCCCCTGGTCGGCGCAAGGTGGTTCCTAGGAGGAGTTCGCTTGGACTGGTCTTGGTGGCTTCGTTTGTTCTTCACCTTAAGGCAAGAAGTATTTTAAGAATTTGCCTATCTCAATGTTTGTGGTCATTCCCAACGCTAAAGAGCAGGATTTTCTTTATTTCCTGATTCCTCCTCTCGGTGGGATTTGCTTGTGGGTGGTAAAGTAGGGTGGTCCACATCTCACCACCCATTCTTCGCATGCTAATAGCCATTTTCCACCTGTGAACTGTGTTCCATAGTCTTTTAAAATGCATAGTGGGTATCCCAACCTAGGCAAAATTTCAGCATCGAATTTTCCAGATGTGATGCGTCTCCTGGCTAAGTAGGGGAAATGCTTCTATCCAGCGGAAAAATAGGTCGGTAACAAAAAGCAGGAAACTGTTGCAGCGAGTGCTTCTTGGGTATGGTCCCATCAAGTTCGCCACAATGTATGTTCATGGTGTCTAAGGGCATCGGGGTTTGGGCGTTAGGGGCTGTATTGTGTACGCCTTTCTTCGGCAACACTTTTCGCAGCTACCCACATATTGGTGGATGTCGCAGCTCATCCCGTCCCAGATATAACATCCTGCTATATCTGCTAAGGTTTCCTTGGTACTCGGGTGTGCGGCTTCCGGGTCATCGTGATAGTGGTGAAAGATATAGGCGCGGAGGGCTTAAGGTACCAAGATCCTCCATTTTGCCCCGGGTTGACTGTTGTGGGACCATACGACTTCGTTCTGGATCTCGAAGCATTTAGGGTGTGTCTCGAGTAATCCCCGTATCTCCGGGTCCTATTGGTGAGTGGCGATCTGGTCTCTGCTGAATTGCAACTGTAGCAGACGGATCTGCTCTTCCGGGCTAGACGTCTGTGGTTGGAGTGGCATCATGCAATCCCAATCTTCGTCCGCATTTTGGCAAGATCCAAATCAGGTTGGTGGGACAGGGTGCCGGGTAAATCGTTCGATTTTTGTGAACAATGCTGTACTTCAAAATCAAATTCAGTCAGGAACATGTCCCCCCTCCCAAGTTTCGCCTTCTTGGCCTTGGACTCCCGCAACCACTGGAGCACCTTACTGTCTGTGTGGTGAATGAAGTGAGTCCCACACAAGTAGTACCGGTACTTCCGGACTGCCCATATAACTGTTGAGAAATCTTGCTCATTAATGTTGTTGTGTTGTTCTGTAGCACTGAGCTGGGTACTGGCATACATTATTACCCACGGGTTGCCTTCATCGTCCTCCTGGTAAAGTATGGCACTGAGGCCGTTTTGGCACGCGTCGGTCTGAAGAATTAGAGGTCCTTCACATTGGGGTCTGTGAAGCGGCTTTATATTCTGGAATCTCTTCTTCAAGGCTTGAAATGATGCACTGCGTTCTTGGCCCCATAACCATCTTGCTTCCTTCTCAAGTAGGGGGTGCAGGGGTACCATAAGACTGGCTATGTCTGGTACAAAATCCCGTAGCCAATTACAAAAACTTAGGAACCGTCGGAGTTGCTTCTTGATGGTAGGCTCGTTGGCTTTCTGGATGACGCGTTTAGAGTTCGCTTGAGGTAAGTTGCCGCTCTGCGAGACCACGTGTCTAAGGTAGTCTATTAACATTTTCCAAAAGTAGCTTTTAGATAATTTGGCCATCATTCCGTGGATCTCGAGGCACTTGAGAACTTGTTGGAGGTGTGTAAGATGTTCCTCCCAGGTCTTGGAGTAAATAATGATATCATTGAGGTAGGCAAAGCAGAACTGCCCGATGTATCCGGTTAGGCCCTCCGGGGGCATAAGCCTCTGGAATGTTGTGGGTGCGATTTTCAGCCTGAAGGGCATAACTTCAAATTGCAGGGTTTCCCCTTCCGGGCTGTTGAAAGCTGTGTAACGTCTGCTATCTGGGTGCACCACTGTTTGCCAGTACCCCAAATGCATGTTGAGGGTACTGAAGATTTGGGCCTCTCCAACGTCTAGTAATGTATGGGCCAAATTGATGGCTGGTGGAGCGATGGGATGTGTGACATAATTCAGGGCCTTGTAATTTACGCAGAATCTTAGCTGCCCATCTTCTTTTTTAAACCAAGACAACATGTGAGCTGTACGGCAAATCTGGCGGTTCGATGAAGCCCTGTTGTTTCAATCTTATTTATTTGTTCCATAATCAGGTGATGCCGTGCTGACATCCTATAAGGTTGGTTGTATACCGGTTTGCTCGCGGTGAGCCATATCTCATGCTGTATGATCCTCATCTGGCACAGCATCCCTTTAAATCCGAATGCCCTCATGTGCTCATCCAAAACTTTCTTCATTTAATGAAATTTGGTGTTGTCTAATTCATAGTTGATTTCTGCTGCTAGCACTGGCAAGGCAACTACGGCTTGTGGGTTATGCACCCAGTTGACCGAAACTCTGTGTTTGTGGCCTAAGTAGACCTTTTGCTGGCCGTAATCCATTACACATTGCTGTTGATGGAACCAGGGGGGTGGCAGAGTATGACCATTTCCTGAAGGTCGGGTGCCACAATAAATTTGGCGGTGCTGGTTATTTTCTGAATAGTTAAACTCAGGGTTATCCATCTGTCTACGGTGAGAGTGCAGTCGGGCTTGGCCATGCAAATGGTTTTCAGTTGGGGTGGTTGTGACTTCCGCTGTTCGGCAGTAATAAGGTAGCTACGCACAAAGTTTCTGGTGGCAGCTGAATCTAACAGTGATAAGACACTTTGGCTATTTACAATGACTTCAACATGCGATGCCTCCAGGGGTTCTGCTTTTTAATCCATTAATTGGATTATGGGCCATTTGGTCCCGGCAGGGTCAGGTCTTTTAACCTGCCGGTGTTGGCATTTCCCGACTGGGAGGATCCCTTCTGCTGGTTTGGAGTGGGTCACAGACCACCAGTTGGACCCCTTCCTCCATCTTGCGCGTAGCTCCAGCCGCAAAGGGCAATCCTTGTAGTGACACTTGGGGCAGAACAACACTTCGGGAGATTATGCACTGGCGGAGTCGGTGTGTTAACCTTCTTTTCTTGGGGCTTCTCTGGTTCCAAAGGCTTGCTCGTTTTCGAGAGTTCTAGGCAGGCTTACGTCTGTAAATTTCGCTCGATTTCACATGCCTGGTCTACCAACTCTCCCACATCATGTTTTGGGTAAAATCAGGAGGTTCCTTAGTTGTAGTAGAAGCATCCACGTTGTATATGGTACACAGCTTTCTTTCGTATCTTCTCGGAAAATCTGTCGGAACATTTGCACTTTTCTTCCAATGAAAATTTCGGCTTCCTCGCAGAGAGTTTGAGCATGGCTATAAAATTCTGTGGAGAGGTTGGATAGCACCTCTTCTCCGGCAAACACTGTAGCTAGCCTGTTCCAAATTGTGCCTGTTTGGTGATGTACTCCCCGTACTTCCCCCACGAGTCAAGTGCATTGCCTTTAAAGTGCCCTTGCGTTAGTTTGATCCACTGTTTTGGTGGCACCTATTGCTCTTTCAATTCCTTTTCGCAGTCCACGAGGAAAACCAGCGGATCTTCGTGTGGACGGCCCGCAAAGTCTGGGATCTGTGGCTCCTCTGTCAAATGGCTAGATTCCGCCTTCTGGTTGTGTCTGGGGTTGTATGGCCGGTATTCAGCGGCCCCCGCTGACCGACTTCACACCTATATACCAACCCCGGTCGGATCATCCGGTCATCAAACCAGCCTATGCATATGTGGCGAAATGTCTGAGTGCAGACAATGCCTCGAACTGTGTACAGCCCCTGTCCTTGGCAGGTCACCCAGCTGCAAAATGCAGTCTGTCTAATCCGGCAGTCCTCACACCAGCACTCTAGTTCATCGGTGTGGCAAACTATATTGTCCCAGTCTAAGTAGGCGCAATAGAATTTGTGCTGGCAATGTGTGCACTCGATTTTATGAACCCCTTCTCCGAAGCATTCTGTCTTGGTGCAGCAGTTACTAATGGTAGTGTTCGTTGTTTCTTCTGTGGGCTCAATCGTTATCTCGTTAGTGACAGAAATCTTGGGGTTACTGAGCATCACGGGGTGTTTACTGACTCCTCGAAGTCTGGTCTAAATCTCTTTACGTAAGCCCTGGCTAGTTTGTTTGCCTAGGGGTTGTGCTGGCCTGGTTCTGCCAAATTCTCTTTCCAAATTACGGCGATGACCCCATGTTGGGTGCCAAAAAGTACCTCTATTTGATGTGTGACAGATTCGACAGATTGTCTGCCCGCATCCCTGGGTCACTTGTTCAACGCTAGGCTAGTCGCATCTTTAGGTGTCTAGTTTTCTCTTAGCACTGGTGCCCGACCGGAATATAATATTGGCCCAGTAAGCCGCTGGCTCGGTATGAAGTCGGGTTCTGGCAATACCACTCTGCATGGTGTTGGCTGAGGGTGCGGGACTGAGTTTAAACGAGTGGGACAGTGCGTCTGTCCCTGGTGTGGTTTAGCTAGGGTAGGTCCCTTAGCCCTGGTTCCACTTCATTGATGTGTGTGATGTGTGTCCAAGGTGCTGGGGTTCTCTACTGTTGTGGTGCCGGTAGGTGCTACCTGGGTTGAGTTGGACCCCTTACCGAATAGAATCTCCTGTATAATGGGATGATATCCTTCCATATTATGGGTGGGTGACTCGGAGAGTGCTGTAGGGAAGATGGGTGGTGCTGGTATGGTGAGTCGTCGGAGCAAAGCAACTTGTTCTCGTGGACTCAGTAGTCCAAACCCGCTGGGAAGGATGCTAAGCCCTTGTGGATCTTTAGAGATAACCCTTGTCTTCTTTTCCTTCTTCTGAACACCACCCCTGAGGGTGTAAGGCATCAGGCTCCAGTCTAGGATTGGACCTGCATGAGTTACGCGGTCGACGTGTTGGAGTGCAAGTGTAGGTGCGAATTGGTACCGCCAACACTACAACCCGCTCTTGATTCCCCCACCGTAGGTGAGGGCTGCAGGAACTGCTGTGTGTTGTCCCAATGGGGTTGGTCTCCCCTGCACCGGAGTGTAACCCCACTTGGCACCGCTAAGTGTGCAATGAGAGGTGTCAACCCCAGCTGGCAAGCCGATCCCACCGGGAGCATACCTGTTGTGGCTCTACTGTTCCCTCCACCTGGGTGCAAGGAATGGGTGGTCTTCCAATAGTGTTGAGGTGAGTGTCCCGAGGTCACTGGTCTCCCCAGGCCCTAAGAAGTTCCCCTCCTTGGCACTGTTGCGTGTGTGGTGAGATGGGGGCGGCCGGCAAGCCACTTTCCAAGGGATGGTATCCTAGTGTCGTGGTTCTACCGTTCACTGCACGGGGCAGAGAATGGGTGGCCTTCCAAGGATGTTTAGCTCTGTTGCGTGAATTCAGAAAGAGCAGAACTGGGTTTCCGGCTGTCCCTGTCAGATCCGATGAGGCTGAAGTTAAGCAAGATCAATGTTTATTTTGCCGTTAAGGAAAAGAAACAGATATGGTGGAAGTACTACGTCCCATCCACTCAGGCTTGGCAGAAGGTACACATCCTAGCGTAAAACAGGAGAAGGCACCCTGTGCAAAGCTAAAAGGAGTAAGCAGTAACTGGTGCATTCAAACATAGCTTTCCCCTCTGGGCTAGCTCTAGTCTGTGTTGTCCATAAGGGATCGAATGTGTATCAGTGTGAGGTGCTGATGACACTGCTGGTGCTTCCTTTTGTACCCCTTGCATGTGCGATGAGAGCCCAGGAGACGACAAGGCAAGAACTGAAGCAGAACTGACCATCCGGAGGTAGGGAGATCTTCACCTTATACACTCCTCAGCCATTCCTTCCTTCACTGGCATAGGGCATCTGGAGAGGGAGTTAGCAGATGCAAGCCCAGAGCCTAGATCGTCGGTGCGGGGCATAGTGGAGAGTTGTGTGATCTAGGCATCATACTTGTGGCGGCATCCTACGGGTGAGCACTGCTGTACTAGCTCCAGACCTCTTGCATGGTCCAGGTGGCTCTTCTAGCAAAATAATTTCCATTATTGAGACATCTATCCCAGCCCAGTATATACAACAAACTTGTAGGCGGTGGTGGTTCAACTCCGTTCACAACTGCTAGTGGTGTACAGTCGACTCTCGATGTATCATTATTGCATGTATCAATAAACTGCATCCACCAACTATTTTTTGTGGTCCCGGCGAAATCCCTATGTAAATAACATTAACGTAGACCTCTTCTATCGTTTATCGCATGGAGTATCGATCAAAGTATTTTTCGGGTCCCTTCACCTAATATTTCCCGCAACTATCGTTTTTAAGCTGGTTCTTTATGCAAATGAGCGTGGCAACCTAGCATCCTCTCTCTCTCTCCCCTTTTTCTGTCACTCTCTGCCACGTACCTTCCTTCCTCACCTCACATGATATACACACCAACGAGAGGGGAAGCTGTCTAGCAATAGATAAAAACACGTTTTATCTATCTATATATCTATATATATCTATCTCTTTATATATCCATCCATCCATCCATCCCTCTCGACCACGCCCACTTTGCTTTCCTTCCCTTCACACGCTAGCCTAGAGTAAATGTGTGCCTCGCAAACGTAATTTTATCAAGATTATGTATCACTCAAAATAGTTGCACCTATCACCACTTGTATTTCAAAGCAAATGGTTTCCCCTGAAAATGTTAAGCAAAACATTTTAAGGAGGAATTATTATTTGAAAATATGTTTTCATTTGTGATTAAAGGTAGTTTTTTTCCCTTAAGGTTGGTGTTTTATTGTATCTGGCGTAAAATTAACATGATTTTATAAATTAATATTTATTTAACTCACAGAGCAGCATCTTCGCGAATAAAAGTACATGCCCAGAAGTATATACTTGAACTCTCCTTGTCACCAAAAATTGTTTGAACATTGAGCGACTTGTATTATAAGTGTAAAATTCATTTTCCGTAACTTTTGCAGGGAAATCGGAGGATTTATATTAATTTATTTCAATAGACGCCTATCTTTAAAATAAATTGATAAAAAGTAAGGAACTATTCGATACCTTTTGCCATCTAATAATGGGAAGATAAGCATTGAGCCGAGTGGAGTGTAACTTACGACAGGGAAAATCAGACGAAGTGGTTTTGAATGATTAATTATTAGACAGTGAAGAAATCAATTATACGCCTTATTTAATTTACTTTTGTCTCAAAATTACAAGTTTTCTTAGCAGTAAAATAGAATTAATTACTTTAAAAGGCAGACATTTGCCACGCGCGCAAGTTGTTGACAACATGTAACGACATGGAGCTCCTGCCACCCCTCCTTTGCCCGCCACCGTGAACACACTGCCCGATCGATAACTTCTTTACACACTCTGAGCCGATAGAGCCCGCACCGGACATTCAAGATTCAACTTGCATTCAGTGTCATATTATTTTCATTTTTAGAGGGTGAAAAGTTTTAGGTGAGCTTGCATTTGATGTCGGGTTACAATCAATTATATACAGTATTTTGAGATATTTTCTTTATTTTAACGAGTTTGGGTGGAATTTTTTTAAATTTATTATATATAACAATATTATTTCTAAAATTCTGATTTTTATTGTATTTATTAGCTAATCTGTATTCACAGATAATGTACAGCTCTTACTATACTTAACATAAAAGTTTTATAAGGTTAGAAGTTGTATTTTATTGATGTACATATCAGAACCCTCATCTAACGAAATCCCGCTTGTATGAACATTTTTTGGCAGTCCCCTGAATAACGATTGATTGAGAATCAACTGTAGTTGCATTGATGAGTAGCAGCATTTTATTAATAAGTATAAAAGATGTAATGTGCCAATAGTTTACCTTAAGATTGATTTCTAACCAGTATATGACATTAAACGATAATTTTTGCAGCAATTAAACGGGCCCAAGACCATTTTGAAATTACAGTTTCGGGAAACACGTTCAGCAGTTGAACTATGCTACAAATGGTTTTGAATCATTTTGGAGGAAGTGAATTTCCATCACTTTCCTGAACTTAATGATTAAAGTTCTTGCTTTGCAAGAATGTATTGTGCTCATTTTAATTACTTCTTCCAAGGAAATGTATTGACCTAGCAGAAGTTACATACAAACTCTACTGGAGCAGTATACTTAAGACAAATCTGTATCTACGGCTGTTCGCGAAGTACAGACGTCGCGAAAAATGTAGCTAGAAGAAGACAACCAAATATTACATAAAAGTGATTTTACTGAAACACTCAACATGTGCGATTAATTTTCCCCATGTATGCACATCAATGATCTACAGCATCACGCGAGAGGTATTTTTCCACACTATGTAGACTTAAAACATATTTGCTCAACAGTATGTAAGAAAACCACTTGGATAGGTTGGCATTTCTCATAGTACTTTAAGATATAAAAGTTGAACCTGAATAAATTTTGGACATGTTTGGGAGAACCAATAGATATGTAATTTTTAAATTTGTTGAGACATACAAAGGGAAGAGGTATGTGCAAAATTTAACTAATTTATTATTTTATTGTGAATATCAAGTGTTTTATTTCATAATACAGTTACAGTAAGATTTAATACATCCTTTTTCTCACAGATGTACACATTTATATTTCTTTAGTACAGAATTTACTGCAAATATAAATTAGTACATTACCAACCCCCCAAAATTAATTTCTTACTATGCTCCTGGGTGTCTCCATCAAGTCGAGTTCATATGTTAAAAGCCACATACTGCTTGCCGTACTAAACATGAGACCTTCCTATGCGCGCTACCGCTGTGACAACTGTGATAAGGTGCCCTACCACCTCACAGCTTGTGAGCAGTGGAAAAAGAACTTAACCACTACAATACAAATACGTGCATTTCTGGCAACCGGCACAGCAAAAAGAAGTGCCTCCATCCCACTCTTAAAACTGAAAATTATAAATAATTTGCTATAAGATATTATTCTCTAATATGTATGAATGTTTCTTTTCAGATTCTCTGTATAGATACATTTGGTACAGAAAAATACGCTGTACTAAAATATACATCAACTAATTGAATACCACAAAAAATTCTGTATGGCAACAGAAGGGTAATTTTGTAGAGAACAATGATACAGCAAGATGCACTGTATCACAATTTATTAATGTTTCCACACAAACACATCTCACAAAACTACGAATTTTTTTTATAAGTTTAATGTAAATACCGTATTTACCCACGTACAACCTGCCCCATGTAAGACCTGCACCTTAATTTTCAGATTAGATTGGCGGTAAAAAATATTTGGCTGCAACATTGTTTCTAAAAGCCTAACTGGCAAAAACATCACACTCAACTTTGCAACATGGCAGTTAAAGAGACAGAAGGGTGACACGGTGACCTTGACCAGTCAGCTGTATACATGTCCTTTCAGATTTCTCACACGCAAGGAATTTGACCTCATTCAAGGCAGTGGTTTTGTTTACAATTTTAATACATTTCAACTTGGATAATATTGCACTTTGAGAAACTAAAATGTATCGCAAGACCATTTCGTAAACTAAATTGGCTGATTTGAATATGGTCTTAGTTTTGAGTTTTTATTCAATGGATACCTAATATACGGTACTTACCTCATCCACTGTACATTTTTCTGCTACTCGTCTGGTGAAAATAAACGGGTACTAGCTGTATACAAAGGCCAAAATTGAAATTACCAAAACAAAAATATTGTTTATTTATTTATTTCCATTGCGTTGCAGCATGTGTTCGGTGTTGCTATGATCTACAGTAATTTTATCAACTTTAATGATTACCGGTAGCCACATAAAGAAAGTTTTTTGCATGACCAGTTTTCTTTAGTAGACTTTCATTGAAAAATTATGTTTACCCACACAAGGGTTGCCCTCACGTATGGAACACAGTTATGTTTTCCGGCAAAATAATCTACTCTTCCCACATAAGTGTCGCCCAGTGTATTGGTCGCACTATACTTTTGCCATCAGTAAAACTTTTTCTAAAACTACATATAAATATATATTATTGTTAGAAAGAATAACAATAAAAGTAACATTTACTTTGTGTCATGTCGGCCTAACAATGGTGCATAATTAATACTGCACTGTGCTTCACCGCATGTTCCTTGTCTGTCGCTAGTTCCGCTTTGTATCACCTCTAGCACCAGCCTAGCTGGCTCTCTCCATTTCTTATTTTTATTTCTCCTTCTCACTCGGCATCCCTCCTTTCTGCCTCCACCCCTCCTTACTCTTCATCAACAGCCACCCAGCACCAGCCCAACTTGCTTGCTCCCTTTCTTTTCTTTCTCCATCTCGCTCGGTGTCCCTCCCTTCCCCCCACCCTGATCTGCCATGACTGGATTCTTCGTCACTCCCTTCCCCCCAACAACGAGTCTCTTTTCCCTCTTCACATTCACAGTTTTTTCAAAGCGCTTAGTGGTGGGTGGAGGAGAAATGCAACGGAAGGGAAGCATTACGATGGCTGCGTGGTCTACCAGTATTTTTAAAATGCCCCCGTTCCGCTCTCACTTGTCTCTCTCTCTGGCCAAATGAGACAGCCAGCAGCAGCTGTGTGTGTATGTGTAATGACACATACACACATGCACCATTGCCTGCTCGCCAACAGCCAGACGGGCTGGCAGGCTACTCACGGTGCAGGTGGTCCGCAATTCACACGTTGTGTTGAGGCATTTTGACATATCCTAATAAGTTTTATTGTTCTAGGTACGTTTCAGTCAAGAAAAAGCAACACAGTATACTTATCTATATACATATTGTATCCCACTGTAAAATAAACTTTTTTTTCGGCAAAAGTGAAGAATCTGCATAAGGGTTGCACCCCATTCTTTGTAAACAAAAAATCTGCATAAAATGTGTGACCAATACTCTGGTACACATACTATTACAAGAGAATGTAAGTGCTGTATGTTTGCGTCTTCAGGAGCATAACAAACCAATTGCATATATAAGTATTGTGTGAGCAAACAGTTGCTGGCAAGCATGCGCCGGCATATACTACCGTGTGTAAAAACATCTCAAGTGGCATCTGACTATTATACCACCCACACCCTGTTTATGAGAGTCCAATTATTGGAAAAACTGTGCAAGTCACCGTAGGTAAATACGGTAATTTCTGAATGGCATTTTGTAGAATGGTATGTCAAGTATCATATTGAGCTATGAAGTGAATTTTAGTTTACTGCTACACATTCAATACAGGAACAGCAACTACGCTTTCAATCACATGTCAGCACTGTTAAAGTTCAATATAAACACAAAATTTTCAACTGATCAACAGTTTGAGAGCACAGATTATTTCCTCACAAGCTTAGGCAAAATAAAACAATGGTGAATGATAAAGCACCATTGAAACCTCCTAATCACGCTTACAACAGCCGTTTGCTTCTGTTGAGAGGGGCAGATGGTTGGTTAAAAAAATACAGAAGTAATTTAATTCTTATCATCATCCTTTTGAACCTATTAAGCAATTCTTAAAATTGGCATAGCTCACAACTGTTCTAACTAGCATGATCTCATTTGTTATTCAAACATATGAATCAAGATACTCTACAAATGTCATTCTATTATTGTTGAGCAAAAATATGTAAGTGGTAAGCTATTAAATACTTACCATGTATGAAAAATCAAATATTATTAATCGTCAATGCTGTAAACTCTTCTGGCAATTTATCTAAACAATGTTGATCGGTTCTATACTAGATGTAATTAAATGGTCCTTCATTACTGAAGAGACCATTAACTGCTCACATCTGACATTGTTCAGACTTGCAGGAATGGTAATGGCACAATAAAATTTGCTTAGCTAACCTCTGAGTAACCATGACCTATTTCTCTATGAATGTAACATGAAAGTGTAACAGAAAATAAAATAAGTGTATATTCACAAACATACTGTGTAACATTTCCATTGTAGCATCTTGATGTTGTGTCTGCTGCGATTTCCTGTAGTTTGCTTCAGCTGCTTTCAAACCTTGCTTAAGGAACTTCTCTGCTTCAAGTATAGTTACAGCCTCTTCTTCTGCCAGAAGTATGTATGCAGAAGAACAATCTGGATTGATTTCTATAGCTTTGTGTGCAGCATTAATTCTGGTAACTGGATTGCGCTCTCTCCAGGCAGTCTGCATAACTAATAAAAAAAATGTACGAAAAAAAAATATTGTGCACACACAAATCATAATATCTCCACACATACCCAATTTTTGGTTCTCTTTATATCAGAATGTGACATTTCATTAAAGCCAGCAGCTGGACAAACCAAATATTAAAACATGTTTTAACTGTTGGTATCAAATCCATTTTTATATTATAAATAATTTGATTTAAATATATAATGAACATTTTTTATCTATTAAAAAAATTAATAAATTTATCTTAAAAAAATTTAACTTAAAAATAAATTTCAACATTTAACCGTAGCACCTCTTTCATTTTATTAGTTCAACATAAAAATTATCATTCAACAATTGAAAATTAAATGTAAATAATTGGATACAAGCGGTGAATTAAAAAAAAAACACACTAAACACATTTTTTAATAAAATTTTAAAATTTTAATTTTAATTTTAATTTAAAAATTTAAATTCTGAAATTAAAAGTATTTAAATTTAAAAATTAACACAAAAAATATTTTACTAATATAAATAATTTTTCATTTAATTATTATTTATACAAAAATGCTTCTTATCTCACTTACACTAATACTAAAAGAAATTCCAAGAAGAAAACAATTTTTCTAAGACAAGTTATAATTTATTAATACTCTAAATCAATAACTATATCTTTTAATCCATTAACAATTTCATCATATTATGGGATTTCAAGCGGTAGATCATAACACCTTAAAAATAGACCAAATTGTTATTTTCTAATCATATTATTTATTAATTATACTATTATAAAATCTATAATCATTATTTTTTCTGCTCATATCCATAGTAATAAAGACATAATATTTATCCCAACATGTTGTACAAATTTATTTAAATTGATTGTATGACATAATCTCCAACAACAAAATCCCTATATATTTGTTTTAAATTTGTTTCATCTTGTCTGGATATACATAAAAAAATTTGTATCATCTCTAATTGTTTGCGCACTTGTGTGTTTGAGCAAAATAAAAACAATCAATACTTTTATGTCTTCCTCTAGTTAAATATTCACAAATTATATCTTGACTATCTAAAATATAATCTAATATAACTAATGAATTATTTTCACATTCATCTAAAGAAATCATCTCCTTGGGACTATTAAAAATGTCTCATTTTTTGTTTTGTTCTTTTTATTAAATTAAAAAATCATACATACATAGACAGAGGCAGACAGACAGAGACATAGACAAAAGACAGACTCACACACACAATGTGCGTTTCTCAATTAGACAGACAAACTACACAAGTTGATTCCTGGTGTAAAAATAAGTAGAAAATGTATAGGATAGGTACTACGTAAACTGAATATTAAGGGCGTTATACGTAACCTCTTGAAAAGTGAGATTTTGAAATGTATTTTTGCAATATATCCGAAACAAAGTGAAATTAAATGACAATTCTCAGATCATTAATCTATGTTAATGGGATCTTCAACTTAAGAGCAACCACACATTAATACCTTTCCCCATACAGGAAATAACAGGGGTGACCACCCTATTTTTCCTGGCAACTCTTTTCAAGCCAGGAATTTCAAATTTTTGATGATAAATAATTGATCAACATGACCGCCTAAGTAACAAAATTGTCCTCTTGTCGAAACTGCCCAGGACCCACCTTTTACGTGTAAAACGCACACAAAGATTAGTCTGCAGCAATTCAGTGCCTAGCACATAGGCAATACTATATCCATTTGTGTACAAAATTCTGCGTGTCCACTGCACAGATGGCTGCCTATTTGTTTCTGGCAACAGATTGGATGTATTCCTTGTATCGTATGTTTGAAAGGTATTTTTGTAAATTGCAAAAGAAGTGAAGTGAAATTAAAATTCTACGAATAATGTGCTCTTCTCTATCTACCAGGAGTGTTCACACATGTAAAGGAGCAAACCAAGCATAACATGTTACGAATGCGTAGAGAGTGGGTTCAACTCAAACACACTTGGTTTCATGGTAAACGAAAGATATTTTAAGCAGCCGCGCAATGCGCCAGCCCCCCCTGATGCACCCGGCAGACAGTATGTTGCCACACCGCCGAAGATGGCAGAGCACCTGAGGCGATACCACAAACGCGAGAGGGTAATTCTTCCAACCTGCGCAATCCAGGCACACGTCACAAGGGAACGTCACACCTCCTACTCCAGGCTCATTGCACACTCCAGAGAAACCGTATATAAGGCAGTGTGTGGCCATGATCGGGAGTGATCATCTCCAGTAGCTCACCTCAACATTTCTTGTGCTGGGGCTTTGTACTGGCATCTAAGTAGCCTAGGAGCTGGTCACCTTCACCCGTTATATGCGTAGGTCAAATTCTTCCGCAGCATAGGCTTATTGGTAGCACGTACAAGTCACCTAAGTATTTATTGTAGAATAAATACATAATCGTAAACGTATCCTAGAGTTCTTTGTTACGTATCCAAGAGTTCTTTGTTATAGTACTATAGCCTATCTACAACCAGCATTTGACCGACAGAGCATGTTAACTAGAGTAGAATGTCAGTCCCCCTTCAGGGGTCTGTAAGTTATATACACACATCTTTCAACGGCCACCCATTCTGTTCACCTCGATGTTCAGAATGGTAGAGCCTCCACCACTAGGACACCCTACAGAGGCGGGACAGCCAAACCAAGTTGTATCACTAACGAGAGAGCCTAGCCAAGATGCTGGCAGTGATAGCTGCTGGAGATTGAAGGCACTACGTTTGTGGTTACACACGGCAGTGGCAGGAAGGCGGTCTACGACACACGACTCCAGGTGCTTGCACTGTTAGACAGTTAGGGAGCGCACTGCCAGTAATTGTCGGCTTACACTCTGGATTGTCAATTGCTTGTCACCTACAGGAAATCTGGTACGCTATCAGCCTATGCCATTCAACCGCAGGCACAGAGCTCAATGAGCAATTAAGAAGGCAGAGTTCAGTGCTGCCAAGCAGGTCTGTGTTGCACACCTAGTTACGCCACGAGTCAACACTCCTACGGGGCAGGGCCAAGCCTCCCGTACTGCAGCGAGACTGGTATCGCCTGTCTGTAACTAAGCGTTCTACTGTAACCCAGTGCGAATCAGCTACAATGTACACCCAGTGGTCCGGGCCCTGGTCAGCGGGAGTTACACCAGGCTCGGGAGGGCCAACCCACACATTGGCAGCTGGGCTAGCAAAGAGTGGAACCACCGCTACCACGTAGACGTCTACTGCAACCTGACCACCACGTCCAGCGGAACCAAGGAATCCGCACACTCTACCAACCCCATGACAATGCCAACAACAAATAACACCCTGCCGAGCTCTGGTAAGTCTACCTTGCCCCAGAGGGCCACTGTTGTTGTGAGGCACGTTGCCAGACCTAGTGTCGCTGACTACATACCTAGTAGACAGCCTACCAAGCTGACACTAGTATCTAGTAAGAAAGAGAACTGAGTTTCCCTTAGTAGCGCGATTGATCTAGTGTGGAATAAAAATCTCTTGTCTACCAGAACCTAAGCAACATGTGTCAATGAAGATTAATTGTGAATACCTCAACGATAATGGTACAGCGACCTGCATAATTGCTAACTGGTTGTCACTAGTGTCGATTCTGCGATCAAGTTTTCACCTATGTTCAAAATCCTTATTGGCATGAGAGAAAGGGCTGTACAAAGAGTCCTTTTTGCACATTCAGTCCGCTAGAGTCAGTCTTTCCATTAAACTCTGACAATCAGCTCCACAATCGCAAACAGCTCCAAAATCAGGAGTTACTTTGGAGTTATTACAAGTCATGAGACATTTTGGAGTAGTTATGAGTCATTGAGTCATTTTGGAGTCAGTCTGTAAAGAACTTGTCTGGAAGAAACTGTTGAAGATATAAGTGCATGGTAATGTGATCAAGGAACTAGCCTCTAAAGCCTGCATACCTGCCTGTGTGTGATTTGTCAATGCCTTCACGCAATTGGTCAGCTGCAATCACGTGGCAACCTGGTGATTGGCTGGTCGGTGTTCCAACAATGTATTGACGGTGTAATACAAGTGGTTCAAAGTCAGTATGACATCATAGGGCTTGCATACTTGTTTATTATATGCAGTAGGGAGGTCAGTTGAGAGACTTAGTTTGACAACGGCTAACGTGAAAGGTTGATCATTTCAGCTAGCTTCTGCATCTTCATATCTACAGCTGGAATTCATAGTCGGAGGCTTGTTTGGCAAATAAGTTATCATTCATGAAGTAGTGTTTCTTCTTCAAGCACTACTTATATGACAATTGAATTCATAAATCGTTATTTGACGAAGTAGTTATTGTATAAGCACTACTTACTTCGGCCAAGTTGTGCTTGGTGAAGTATGGAAATAAGTATCTGTATAATATCAGTACCAACATAACATAGATAAATTTGCTACATTATTTACAGCAGTCACCCTGACTAAATGAATTTGTACATTAGTTTATTTTATAAATTTTTTACTACAGTTTTCAATAATTTTAATTTGTTTTATCATACATTTTAGATTAAAATAATTGGGTGTGCAATAAAAACATGTTCGTTTCATGTGTTATGTAATAATTTTTCCGGAAGTTTGTTAGCTGTGCTAATAAAAAAACCTTATATGAATGATGAGTGTATTCATTTTAATGACATCTGATTTAATTAAAAACCTACGATACTTTGTAATAATATCATTCTCAATATTTCTGTCCAGCGCCAATACCCGCCATTATGTAAACGACATTATCAACCATAGAAGTGTTTGCTCACATCTCATGCTACTGGAGCCAACATAACCTATGTTTCAGACTTCCTATTGCAAACATATGAACTAGGCCTGTGCGAATATTTGAATTTTTCGAATACCATTTTGAATAATGAAAGAAAATAGTACTCTAGTGACGGTGAACTGTGCTCATTTTTATCATGTTTAATCGAGTACCTTGTTGGTGTTGTAAAGATTTTTATCTGTCGTTGATTATTTTGGTCTGTGCTTTGATTAAGCATGATCGTTTGCAGGTACCATTTTAGTAGTTTTCTTGAGTGAAATGTAATATTATTGACAAATGTTTTACAACAACGGCTTGTTCCGCCATTTTCCAACTGCCGTGCCATCTGCCACGAAGCTACATATTCTTAAGTATTTACGCTTCAAAGGTTTTGTTTGCTGGTTTCAGGAAATGGGCAAAGTGATGAATTTACCGAACAATTATACAAATAAATTATTTCATATCAGTGATGGACAAACATTATTGCAGTGAAGAGTTCGTGCAAGGATTTCCATGTAAAAACATACGTTCAAGAGGTTGCAAATTACAAATAGTAAGTTAGCATATTTTGTAAATAATGTATTTCAAAACAATTACTATAATGTTTGAAATGCACCTGCTCTAAAAAGGCAGCACTTTCAAATCTTTTGTCTTGTAAAAATAATATTTGTGTACTATGCATATGTTGTACAGACGAGTGTAAGGTTAACTTTGGTAAAAGTGTGTTTATTACTGGATAATTGTGAAATTCAAAATGACACAGTCATAAGAACTGCAAAACAATGCAGTCTCACAAAAGATGTTAAACTAAAGGCCCCCCCCCGCCATATTTTTCCCGAAATATAAAATAAAGAGAGTCCCAGCAACAAAAATAGAACATG
This sequence comes from Dryococelus australis, assembly GCA_029891345.1. Lineage (NCBI taxonomy): Eukaryota > Metazoa > Arthropoda > Insecta > Phasmatodea > Phasmatidae > Dryococelus > Dryococelus australis. The sequence goes on along the minus strand of CM057009.1, from coordinate 305,309,323 downwards.
TTGGAACGTCAACCTAGCTTTAATACACTAGATTGATTACTGGATGGAGGTTACATAACATTCGTTTTCCAGTGTCACAGCCTGTTGTCAAATTGAAATAGTTTGCTTACCTTTATATCTTGTGGACCTTACCGTTAAAATGTTAACTACAAATTATACATTTTTGCCACTGCAATTTTAATTTACATATTTGGGCTTATTGTGGATCTAATTATTCGAGTTCAACATTTGTATTCGGGAATATTTTGGTATTCGTATTCCAATTCAATTAAAACTTTTAAAAATGATATTTGCATAGGCCTAATCATAACCTAGCTAGTTTTGACATGATTTTGTTGATAGTTTTTGTAATAGAAATGATTCAGTGACCGTGTTTTGTTTACTGAAATGAATGTTGTGAATTATTAGTTACCCTTTTGTCAAAATCAAAGCTAAAATGTTACCAAAATATTTGTTAGGTATAAATATTGGCTTGTTTCAGTGTAATGGATGTTCATCATAATAATTATTAATTATGTCAGTTTTCATGATGATTTCTCATCTGGGATTGTCGTCTTTGTAAACTAAAGGCTGTTTTCTGTTTGAATCTTGAATGTGTGACGTTTTTATATAAAGATGTTTGGCAGTTTTCCTGTTAAACACCTGAACCTGCAATTGTATTACAAAATAAAATTGTGAGAATTTTGTCAGCGTTACTATCAATGGTGAAAGTGCTCGCTTGCATCTCATTTTACCGTCAAATAGCATATTTGCTACTGTCCAGCCAACATAGCCTATTACAGTACTTGTTTGGCAAACACGTTCAATCATAACCTAACTGTTTTGGGCACGTTCTGTTGATGTTTGTGTAATAGAAATGATACAGTGGCCCAGTTTTGTGTACTAAAATTTATGTTGTGATATTTTAACTTGCCTTTTGTTAGCATCAAAGCTAAAATGTTAACAAATATTTGTTAGGTATAAAAATCGGCTTGCTTCAGTGTTATGAATATTTCACCATAATAATGATTGTCGGTTTTCGTGATGAAGATTAATTTGCAATTATCTTTATTTTAAAATGAAAGGCTGTTTTCTTGCTGAATCTGAATGTGTGAAGTTTTTATCTAATAACGTTAGGTTGTTTTCTTGTTATACACCGAACCCTAAAAGATTATATTACAAATAAGAAACATTCAAAATGATTTGATGCTCATACTTATGCATCATAAGAAACTTCATATACAAATTGTTAAAAATCATCCCAGTAACCAAAATCCATCGTGCACAAAGGTTAAGAAAAGAGGTTGTGTTTTCACATCAAAGTGTAGGATTTAAATTTTCCCATTTGTCCCATGTAATTATCTAAATTATATTCCTGTTTCCATAAAATATTTTAAGGAAACATCATTCGTAATAAAAATATTTTGTGAATGACCTGGTCCTATTATAAATGTTCAGTGCTTAAGTTCACAAAGAAGCAGACTTGATGAAGTACTACTTATGTGTAAATAAGCAATGCCTCTTTGACTATGAATATTTGAGAAATAAATAAAACTTATTTTGGGACTTGAATACATAAGCAGTACTTCATGAAGTAATACTAAAATATATCAAAATAAGCAATACTTGTATCTGGCACTATGAATTGAAAATCATACATAATCATGAGTATAAGTATTTCTTGTTTAAAGTATTATTCATATGCTCACTATGAATTCGACCCTAGGTCTTATTTTGTATCTGTGATGACTTCTGGCACTCCAGAGCTAATGGTAGCTACGGCAGTGCCATCGACTTCTTCGAGCGGTATTCCTATAGTAGTATCGTCATCAACCTCTTCGGCTGATGTACCTACAACACCATAGCCGAGGTTACCTGCTTATTTAGCTCCAGCACCTGCATTTCCAACCGGTTCGCCCGAGTCTTTGCCTGAACCACTATGTCATCATCAGTGTCACTTTCGGACATTTACTTTCAACCACAATATATAACACCATGAAAACTTTCGTTGTGACAAAACTCCCTGTCGTATGTCATATTTGTGTGAAAAGTGCAGTAAGCAGATGAGCTGTACCGATAGTTTTCTTAATCATGCAAAGGCCTGTAAAGGTGAAGTGCATTTCACATCTGTACCAGTTTAGCTGCAAGTAGGACTCTTGTGACTTTGGTACATGTCCTTAAAAGTGTAGTTACCTAAATAACCTGCTCTGCACAGTGCGTTGTCGTTATTTTCGCACAAAGACAAGATGAGTGTAAATAGCGAGATGCATAAAAGACTATACACTCTAACAAAGTTGTACATATCGAAGAATATTGTAATTTTTTTGAGGGTATGAATACAGTAATTAAATTAATTGAATAAAAAATGCATGAAAAATAAAGTGTGATTTATTTCTTGTTTACCTAATTTGCAAGAACAAAATTAGCAGTAGTAGTCAGTAACATAATATGTTCACTGACTTTTATGAATTTTTTCTTGAGTTTTTGTTTTCATGGTCATTCAAGGTAATTTTTTCTCGAGTTTGTGTTTTCAAGGTCATTCAAGGTTAAATGGTCAATGTCACATGCATCCAATACAGTGGAAGTAGTCAGTAATGTAATATGCTCACTGAATTTTATTAATTTTTTATAGAGTTTTTGTTTTCAAGGCCATAGGGTTTAAGGTCAGGGTCACGTGCATCCAATAGGGTGGTATTAGTCAGTAACAAAATATGCTTGTTGACTTAACTTTTTGGAATTTTTTTTTAGGAAAAACAGGGAAATTTTTTAGAAAAAGGAAATTTTTAAGGAAAAATAAATAAATTTTAAGTGATAAAGGGGAAATTATTAGGGGAAAATGGTTGTTAGGAATTGGATTTAAAAAATATTTTTTTTATATTTAAAAAATAATTTTAAAAGTTTAATTATATTTTTTATAGTATTTAAATACTTTTAAATAATTTTTGTACTATTTAATAACAATTTTTTATAAAATTTATTGGAATTTTTTTTGGAATGTTTGGGTTTTTGGGGTCAAGAGTCAAAGGTCAAGGCTTCCAAGATGGCCACAGGGGCATCAGAATAACAGAGCATGAAGAGCTCTGAGCTCCGAAGCCCCACACCCTTGCCTTTAAACCTACTGAATTATTCTAATGTCATTAAACAAATTTTTCTGGTGTTGATTTTTTTTTTTTAACTGCTACTGGGACAAATGTTGTTTTATTAAATGTTTATTTTCTTTGTCTACTTCCCCAAAATATTTTACCAATATTTTATATTTCGTGAATTAAAGGTATTTCTTTTGTTTTATTTTTCTCATTCTCAGCCTTGTGGTTTTTTTATAATTTCTAAATTTTTTGATGAGTAGTTTAACTCTATATATTTGTTTTGCATTTACACACTTGCACATACATGCATGCACATACACACATGCACACACACACTACATGAGGGGCGATTCAGAAGTCATGGCAACTATTGTTAAACTCCTGAACATTATCCAACACAGGAAACGTATTACGTACAGTTGAAAGTTTATGACAAGTCCGTTTTAAAGGAGACATCACATGGGGTATGGATAGAGGAATGTCCGGCAAGGAACAAAGACAAACATGGCTACTTGATATCACAGTTTGATTTTTCTTATACATACTGTATACACTCATTTAAAGGGTACGTATCGTACATGTACAACCTGTTTCACATCCTTCAAAGTAGTCTGCGAGGTTATCCATGGTTCGGTAATGCGTGCTACCCCACGTTGAACAGCTGTTGCAGTCAGATGGGATACGAGTACTTCTGTCTGGCTGTAAGCACGTTTCGTATGTCAGTTTTCTGATGACTGTGCATAATGGATGTAACTAGGTATGTCAAAATATCAATTTTTCTCAATTCCGATTCTCCATTCCAACTGCAAAACCTTTCTAGGGATGTCAAAATATCAATTTTTCTCGATTCCAACTGCAAAACCTTCCACTCAATTCCACATCAATTCAAATACCATAAATTAGGATGTAGTGATTATCAACATGTGCCTACAGTCAATGTATCCTTTTGAAATTTGGTTTTACAGGTTAAAATAAGACAGACACAAATATGAAGACAATTACAGGAAAGACATTCTGGTCTGCTACGTGAAGTTAATTTCCTGTATTTATGTAACCTTCAAAATTATTTAATTAGGCCTAACACGTTCACATCAGTGTTTATTTTATATATCTATGATTTATTTAAATGAATATAGACAAAGTATTATACAAAAAAGTTATACAAAAATTCTCAACTTCTCAATGCAATATTTTAGGTCAACTTATGAAAATAACCACTATGTACACCAATATTGATGCTATTCAGTAATGAAACTGAAATACAAGTACCTAACCTTTCATTTAGCATTGATGAATGAAAATGCTTCTACCGGACATTTTAAGCTGCAGGGATTCTGGATGACTTGCTGCTACATGCCTCTTTGCCCAAAAGATTTTCTGAAACATCATTATTGGCCATTTTCTTGTACTCATAGTGTTCACTGAAGTGTTTTTTCATGTTACTAGTTGTGCGACTAACCCCACATCATGAAATTTTTGCCAAGCACAAACTGCAAAATACGTAATTTGAGTAATTTACATCAACTGAAAAATAATTCCACACATCGCTCGACATTTTCTTCATGTCTAAGTAAATAAAACCCTCAATACATTGAAAACTTGATCACTACCCTCTTTTACAAAAAAGAGATGGACATTTTTGGTAAAGGTAAATATGAAAAAAAAAAAATTATTTCTATCTCGACTACCTCAAAAACGAAAATTTCACAAACAGGAAATATGTATGGTACGAAAAGTGTACCTGTTCTTTATCTAATGTACAGTTTAAAAATATGTGAATAAAATAAAAAATCCAGAAAATAATACCAGGATCCTTATGCTCCCACTACTAATAATTATTGCGCAACAGACTAAAAGCCAATGCATATTTCGCATCAGTGACCTGTAACTCTAGGAGCTTGCCACTAACGAGGGTTCTTATCTATAAAACACATCTGGTTGCAGGCCAACACGCATGGCTTATCAACTAACGCTGATCACAACACTTACACGCAACAAAGTGCTATCTCCAACAGTATCTGCGCGTGCGGCAGTGGTCTTTCATCCGTTACTGGCAGTTTGTTTTAGCGTTTTGTCTATGCGGGCATTTACAGGTTTAGATATCGTGCAGTAGATTTCCACGTGCGCTTGTAGCATTCTTGCAACAATATACACATAGTACTGAATCATTGCAGAAAGTACACAAGAAAGAAAAAAGTGGAACTTTCCTATTAAAGTCGCATCACACAGCACATAGAGTGAAATAGGAGTGAAGTGAGGCAGTCAAATACTGATAATAGATGTCTGCCACATGGCAGCCATCAAGATAAAAACGACTCATTTAACCACAAGTTTTGATCATTAGACTATCTCTTCCCCTGCATTATTGTGGATAATCGAGTTTCTACTATATTACCTTAATTCTTTCATACTCGAACCATCATTGCATACAATTTTTAATAACGGGAATAAATAAATTTTACGAAGGCTAATAAAAAATATTCGAAATTGATAGTAGCAGACATTTTCAACTGGGAAAAGTATACGTTAATTCTGGTCAACGCATGCGAGTTCGGTACAGGTTCAGCCTATTTGGAAAACCAAAGACCTGTTACAGTGCAACATAACCTCAAAAATTCATGTGAAGGTGGACAAGGATTTATAACAATTAACCGTTCAATTCTTGATTCTTTGATATCTGTAATAATCGAGGGTATCGACTTTGACGTCCCTAGATGTAACCAAAGTCGAACAGCGTGCATACATCAAGATAGCCGTACGCTGCAGCTGCAATGTACGTGAATGTCATGCAGAGCTACAAGAAGCATTGGGTAATTGTGCTACACCATATAGTGGTGGGAGGATTTATGCATCTCTTAGCGATCTACTGGGAGTCGGAAACGGCCAATGGATCCAGTAGGACCAGCCTGTTATGGGTGTAAGGCGTGGGCTCCCCCAGTGGTTTCACTGGGGGGTAGGGATGGGCAACCAGCCTGTAATGGGTGTAAGGTGTAGGGGTGACTTGATGGAGGACCAGGAATGGGGTGAAGGACCAGCCTGTAATGGGTGTAAGGTTTTGCCTGATGGAGTTTGTGTTGACTATTAGAAGCACTACTCCTCTCTGCCCTGTTCGGGGTCACCGGAGTGCCATTTGCTAAGACCTGGTTGGAATATGGTTGACTACGGGAAGCCTATTCCTAGTCTATACCTGTCTTTGCCGATATTGCTGTGATGCTTAAGGCCTGGTGGGAGCTTTGTTGACTGAAAAGGAAGCTGGCTCCCTCTGTCTGCTCTGGAGACCATGGCTGGTGACCAGTGGCACTGGAGAGCAGCTGATCTGAGAAGTGTCGGAGCTATTTCCAGCTCTAGTAACGGAGAGTAAGCTGGAGTATGGACCAGAAAGGGCATGTGAAGCATCTATTATGGCCTCTCCTAACCTAAGGGAACCCACTACCTCCTTGTGGTACCGTCAGGTAACCTCTGTATAGAGGTTAGCAAAAGTGGGAAACTCACGGGCGTTCCCTATGCCATGTTTACTAAAAGGGGTAACTGTCACCTATGATAAGCTTAAAGCATGAGCAGTTATGATGGTGGTTAATGGTGGTGGGCTGGTTGACTCTTTTACAGTAGGAGGAGCCCACAAGCTGAGTCTCAATGTGAAGAAATTCAAGCTATGGAAATGGACCATCTTTGGGTTGGGGTAGTAGCCCACCAAGGTGGAGAACCCTTGAGAAAAGGAAGGAGGAGCACGGACTGCCCTCGCTTTCCCCGTAGAGGTTTCCTCAGTTGGAGGGGGTGGGAGGAGCAGTCCTGAAGAAAGGGACTGTTTCCCTGAACCAAGCTCACTCCCTCTGGCGCCCTGAGGCCAGATTGAGGGACTCATGCTGGCACAGGGGAGTGCCTGGGCTATATGCCCAGGTATCCGTGATGGTAGTAGATGGATCTCCTGAACATAGGAGAACTGTAGGCCAGGTGACAGATGGCCACCAATGAGAAGGTTCCTGAGGGGTGTAAGGGGGCGTGGGACGCCGAGGACCTTAGTCGCAGTTTGAGGGGGACCACACTCCTGGAAGCCCCAATATGGACTAATTTGAGAATCCCAAAACCCTGGGATGGCCACAGGCTAAGAGGGGTCAAGTGTTCATAAAGATTTATTATTATACCCTAGTATAGTAGTAAGGTGGGTAGAGGCCTTCAAACAGAGAAGAGAGTCAACAACCGACCTACCTCACAGTAGTGGACGTGCTGTGTCAGCTGACCAAGACATACGAGTGACTGTGGTCGAGCAGTGCCTAATGGACAACACTTGCTGGACTCTTATGGAATTAGCCCAGCATACATGTATTCCTGCATCATCAGTGCACCAAATTCTACGATGAAACTTACATGCATGGAAGATTTGTGCCAAGTGGGTGCCACATCACAAACTGAGGTAGAGAAGTGGACCTGCTATGAGACATGTTGTGTCAATCTGGAACACTTTCACCATGAAGGTAATGGCATGCTGAACTGCATCATTGTAATTGATGAAACCCAAATTGAAGCGACATTCCAATGAATGGCATCATCCTGGATCACCATTGAGACAAAAGGTATGACAAAACCCATCACCCACAAAGCTGATGATCATTTTGGCATATGACAGTCAAAGTGATTTTGTGTGTCATCCAGTCCATCAGGGCTGTACTGTAAATTTACAGTACTACCTGTCATTCCTGCAGTACCATCTTTGTCGTGCAGTTAGAGAGAAACGTCCTGAACTGTTGGGCAACGCTATAGACATACATGACAATGCTAGACCTCATACAGCAGGTAGTGATTTACACGTTGTTTACGGCATTGCAGATGGCAGGTGTCGCCACACCCTCACTATTCTCCCAATCTTAGTCTGCGTGACTACGATCTTATTCTCAAAGTGACGAAGTCATTACGTGGTAAACACTTTTCCCACAAACACGACTTCGTCACAGCATTTCAATGAGGGCTAGCACACATTGACGGATCTCATGTAGCCGATGGTATTTTCCGTTTGCCTCATCGCTGGCAACAAACAGTGAACAACCTTAGGGACATCTCTGAAAGATGTTAAACAGCTTGTATACATACCATACGTATCCATACAAATGGATGTATACAGCGTGTATGAGAATAAATCAATTAAATTGTGATTTCAAGCAGCTATGTATTTCTTTATTCCGTGTTGGACATTCCTGAATCCATTCCCAATGTGGTGTCTCCTTTTAAACGAACTTCTTGTACACTTTTAACTGTACGTTATACATTTCCTGTGTTTTGGGAGATAAACAATAGTTTCCATGACTTCTGAATTAGCCCTTGTATATTATCTTTTTACTATGAAAATTATTTAAAATATATAAATGAGTTATAGAACTATAGAAATCTTTGAGAGGCAAACATATCCTCCTACTGATGAAACAAGAGGAAATTTTAATATTTATTTATATGTTTTTTTTTTTTTTACTTTCCTTACTCAGTTGTTAATTTATACTGATTTATACTTTAGAATAAACATATTATACAACATGAATACACAGGATGAGTCAGGACTATGTGAATTAATTTCTGGAGGCGATTCCTTTCTAGAAACATAGCAGAAATGTATTTGGGCATTTCTTGATGCACTAAGAATTGTGGCCACTACAAGCCCCTGAAAATTGAATATGAAATTACGTTTCTTCAAATATTTCTGAACCTATTAGAGATTAAGCAAAATAACTGAACCGTGTTGCAGGAAAGGAAGATCTTCAACATGTTCTGAGCGTGGTGGTAAGTAACTACTTGTGGTTCATCCCCTTTTTTGGCAGTTTCTTTCGAAACACCGAGATGTAATTTATGTTTACGTACAGTATGTTAATGAGAATGTGAAAAGTAACAAAAAAAAAAGGTTGTCTTGTCTGCACTCGCTAAGGCTAACTATTTTCAAGATATCAGCATTTGTATTTTCAAAGGTGTTTGTAAGAATGCCAGAGGGGTATGCAAACTGACATGCAGTGTAGCATATGTATTAGACATTATCCACAAATAGGTACAGGCAGGCATTTACATGCCTTGTTACTGATTTATAATGTATGTCGATAAGTAGGGAGTAGAAAATTTTGTGATCACAAAATTTTCACGAATTCGCACAGAATTAACGGAAAACTGCGAAAAATACCAATTGGGATAAAAAAAATATTATTTTGAGGTATTTTTGTAAATGATAAGCAAAAAATTTTATTTATTATGACGTTCTTATTCATTTAATTAAAATTTAATAGATAAAGGCTGTGGTCACAGAAATCAATGAATGTTCTAAAACCGTAGCTAAATTTGATCATCATGATTACAAACAAAACGTTTGTGTGGATACAAAATGTAAGCAAATGGAAATCCTAACACAAAAACACAGGAAAACTATGCTTCATTGGTCATTACTAATTTAAGTTATTATCATTTGCCTGTGCCGGGTTTACACGCCACAACTGGGGTGAGCTGACGTCGCTCTACGGTCAGCACGTGTTTGCCACAGTAAAGTTAAGCCAGCGTGAGGCGCCGGACTGTACTCCTTGCTGTCGCCACACTGCTGGGAGACTAGAAGACCAAAGCGACATGGAGAAAGGGTCCATGGCCACTAACCCCCGCCCGAGCATCACGTCTGACTGATAGATGCAACGAGACACTCCCTCAGCCCAGTTCCAGTTGGTAGAAGTGCACGAGCATGAGGTGCGCTCTGCGCATACGCCACAGTGTCACCATGGCAACGCCAATCACCGGATGAGATCGAGCAGAGGAGTGGGGAGCCAGCTCTGCTTGCCGCGCAGTCAAGACCATGGTTGCAGTCTGCCTTGTCCTGCCAGCCATACTTGCAGTGCCCGCTACTTTCCGCACTCACGTGGGAATATATTGGCTGCCCGCTAATGTGAACTTCATGTACAAAGACAGTATACCTCTGATCTACACAATTACCTTATACCTACCTAACACACCAGCATCGTTTGACCAATATTTACACATCACATGCGCTAACCAGAATTCAGACTCCTGCAGAAATGTAAAACTCATATATGAAGACATGCAAGTAGTCAAAAAAGGAATACTCCAAGAATACCTTGGTGATGTAAACACCAGATTCTGCACTAAAAACGCGGCATCCAAATCATCGGCAACGTGACAAATTGGTGCTGTAACGTCCTTACAAATAAGCAACTTCGTGCACTTTTGAATAATGATCAACAGCTTGACAACCATGTTAATACTCTTGCCAAAAACATTATCACCACAAACAACACTGCAAACGTTACATTTCATGTCATAACCGAATTGAAACACCAGGTCGAAAAAAAGGTCAATAATTTAGCTGACACAATCAATAAAATATCTCAAGTCTTAAATAAGGAGAATATTGCACTCAGCAAATTGACAATGTAGAAGCACAGATGAATTTGTTAATTACCAATCTACTTCACTTATTGAATAACTTAGTTTTCGAAAAACTCATTAGAGGTCATATACAGTCCTGTTAATTAAACAAACTGCCTCTAACCGCTGTCAACAACACACAGTTTAGCAATGACCTTGAAAAACCCAGCCTCAATTTGAATACAATTAACATAACTTTGAGCATTAGTACTAAGGATATCATCAAGTACTACACCCTTGAAATCTGTGAATTCTCATTTTCAACCACCCAAATGGTAATGAAATATACAAATACCAATTTCTAGAGTCAATTCACATTGGCAAATTTTCACAATCATTCCAGTTCCATACAATTTCTGCAATAAATCATGCATTATATTTATTCCATGCTCCACAATTGCAATGGATTGAATAACTGACACCATTAAAGCCATTCCCCCCTTATCCGAATTGTCGTTGAATTGATACGCATTCCAAAGAAATTGCTCACCAGTGATGGTTACCTATGTATTAAAGAGGCTATTTTACTTTCAAATTCCATAAAACTGTTTTCAACATGTAAGAATCACTGTACCTCAGATACATCTTTCACTATTCATTCCATCCTCCCTCACCAGCAAGTGCTACATAATCCCCCAGAGGGAACATACCTTAAATGCATGAATATTTCTATGAATATTAACGTCACAAACCACAAACTAGGCAGTATTGAGTTATATGTACCATGTGGGTGCCGGGTTGTCACCCCACACTAAACTGTTGTTGATGCCACACATTTGTGCGACATCCGTGCACCTACAATCCCTCTACAGCAAACTGTAATACCTATTCACTGGTTAAACCAGCAAGATTCCCATTTGGAGCAACTGTCATTGACCGCAGGGATTCATTTTTACATCATCACCATGGTGTTGGATACTCAATGGCAAATGAATCATACAGCACCACCAGTGCTGTCCAATGTTGACATGCCACTAACCCGTCTTTACATGGGTGAACCTAAGTTATTTTCACTACTTGAGCCAGCTCATTTTAATTATGCCACTCTAGCTATAATTACCGTACTTGTAATTGCAGTAAGTGCATTATATATAAAACTTATTAAATAGTCAATACTTTTGGCAAGGATCCAAGCCACATCCTAAGTGCTACAGTGTGTCCAGCTACCTAGATCACAGAGAACTACTCTTAGTAGAATCTACAGTATTCAGGCCTTCAAGTACGGCCTTATGTAAGTATAATGTTATGTATTTCATGGTAAAACCCATGGGAAATCAGAGAAAATTTGTATTTATAAAATAATTTAGATTAGACAAGCCAGGGCGTAACATCCAGGCCCTAAGGAACTTACCAGTAGCTCGGTCCCTATTAGGACAAGTGTTAACATAGTGCTAAAATGTATTTAAGATATAAAATATAATAACATTAAATATTAAATATATCTTGAGGTGAGTGCCTCCGATATGCTGAAATGACTAAATATTGTTCAATTTTAATTTTATGATTATGATATCGGCGCTAATATCCACCTTATAGTATCAATTGTATAAAACCACTATTTAATATTCAAATAATAGAATAATTCTCATTTGCATTGTTTAGTTATGTATACAAATTACTTTAAAATTATATTTATTAGCATATTGTCTAATCAAAGCCAGAATATGTTCAACTTAATATAAGAAAAAGCAAGACTCAAATAACAGTGTAAAACTTACATACTGTGACATAGCGATATAAACAGTTTCTAACTGACCAAAGGACTAGTGCTACGATAGTAAAAACATAAACAATTTATATGCAATCAGATACGACATCGTCAGAACAGTGTACCCATCAAGAAATATTTCTTGTTGAGTGAATAATTTTGTACGCATGAAAGACATTTCTTCATGTATGTAAGATTATTTAACGCCTAATTGGCTTAGTGTAAAAGAAATATAGATATTGTAAATATGTAATCATGTTGCAGAGCCACATATTTCCTACGGAAAATGCAGTATTTTTATGTATTCTTAATATCTCTTAGTTCTTTATTATCCTGCCATTAGGGTAGGTTGTGTTATGTAAAACTGTATGTACTTACTTGTCACATAAGTTAGTAACCTTCTGTATTAATGAAACCTACCATATGGGGCTATCCATGCCTAACATCACAGTAAACAATTCTTGCTGTTTTATATAATGTAAGTAACCATGATATTACACCTCTTGAGTACTTTATAAAATGTATAAAACAAATTTAGTGTTCACTGATCCAAGGTATAGAAAATGAAGTGTAAAACGAAACTCAATCACACCGCACCGCGGAAGTGAAATTAAAAGCTCAGTGTTTTGCCACAGTGCCATGTCAAACAAATGATGGCACACTTGTCCAGTTGTACGAATTGTTTACATACTATTAGCTGTTCACGTATTCAATTGTGTCAACATTTTAGTAATTATGACATTATGCATATATATATATATACATACATACACACACACACACACAATTTTAATAATTAAGGTAAGATTATGTACCATTGCATTCAGACCAAATTAATTGCATTCCATTTCACAATATCTATGCCTCAGGCATACAAACCATTCTAAATGTAATTTCTCTAACAGAAAGCAAAATTTCCGCCTAGCACGTTGTAGAGCGAGTTCAGTACCACACATGAGCACTTTTGAAACATTCCCCTTACCCAAGTCCACCCCCTAGTCTTTGAGGTTTTTACTAATTTAATAATTAAATGTGACGCTGGACATACCCTTCTGTCCTGTGGTACAACGTGCAAATGTATTAGTTTTATGGTCGACCTTAAATGATTATAGTTCTCAACATAACCTATATTATTTTCATTGGTAAAACCTGTCGCATCATAACACGTATATGTAGTTCAATTCTAGTTGCTCTTTCCTTGCCAATAATGACATCTTAAAGTATAACAAGTCGTAAATTTTATCTTGACATTAATCAATTTGTACAATGGCGTCTCGAACTTAGTCTTGCGTTCTTGACACTGCCCTTCAATAAATTTGTATACGCCACCCTTCGTTCTACACATGTCTCATCTGATACTGAGCTCCTCGGCCTTCCTGATACCCCAGATCTCTCTCCCGGACGGCTCCAGCAGTCTACACCTTAATGATCAACGTCCACTACAGCAGCCGGGACGGCTGCTTCTTCAAACCAAGGGGGTAGTGTAGAGGCCAGAGTTGGGCCGCACAAAGTATTTAAATTATGGTGGAGTGCGGCGGCCAGAGCTGGGCCACCCACAATATTTATTAAACAGAAATGCCTGATCCACTCAGTAGAGGGGTATATAAGGAATCCCCACGTGACAACCCCCCCTCCCCCTGATGCACCCGAACGACGAAGAGCGACTATTGTGTGATACTCGTCGGAGCCGCGATGCAGAGGTTCAGCGAGGCTGAAGACTAAGGCACCACAGCAGTCCAGGCCTTGAGGAACTCTGAGCCATCTGTATTCACACATCAGGGTGGGCATTATCGGCTTGGCAGTAAGGCCATCTCTCAGGACTCCGTCACTCAACTTATCCCTATATTAATCTCTAGTATTCTGGCAAGCATAGGCAGGTCTCACATAGCTTGTTAATCTATTCTTAAGAGAATGCGATCCTCATGTAGGTAGAAGTGAGAGTAAATGTTTTGTACCATTCAAATTAGTGTAACTTGAAACATTATAATTAATGTAATTGATTTTATAATAAATGTTTTGTATTTAGAGAATTCCAAGTTGCTTGTTATCATTTGCCATCTAGTTACTGATCCCCACGTGCATCGTTCCCCTATACTGTCTGACTCATCTGACAAGAGTAAATTAGGATATCGAAGTATATGAGTGAGATTTTGAAGGACAATAGGCAGGCCTAGAGACGAACACTACACTCTGCATACATATTAATTGACCACTGCACAGCGTAATTTCCTTTCAATGAAAAAATCTGCCAATGTCAGTTATGTTCATCAACAGGTTTATCATCATCACAACCAGTCGTGTTTTTTTTTCAGTGATGTGGCTTTTACATCTAGTGCATCCAGCCAGTAATTTAACATGGCACACCAAAGGATAGAACTTGAATGTACCTTCAGAACCCATGTATATTGGACAAGAAAATAACTGCAATCGGGACAAATGTCCTCAGAACTCTAGATAAAGAAATTTATGTGAAGAGGGAAGTAGCGCTTCATATGACTGCGGCTTTAGAAACCTGGTTAATTTCAGTCCTCTTTTCACACTTTTCAGCATCAGTGAAAAAATTAATAAATGTGGCATTTAAAAGTGTATTAACACTGAAGTGCAACTGCTGCGGTCATTACATGCGCTTTGGTTTCTGCAATTGATCGGAAGAGTTAAGAATTCTGTAATTGGTAGACAAGTGTGACATTGTGTTAAAATGCAGAATAAATTAAGTGCAAGGGACAGAGTATTTCACTATAAAAAGGAGGGATTTTAATGTACCAATAACAATACAGTTATGTGCAAGTTTTGTAACACAAAAGGAATTTATCTAAAACATATTGCCTTCACAATAATAAGGATGGTAATAAATATTTATCATTCAGACATATAATCATGAAAAACTGTGCTTGCAAGAAAGCTTAACAGTAATGTGAAAATTACCACAAAACTGGGAACTTTTCTGCATATCTCCAACATGCTGCTGTTGCTGCATTACACACAATTTCGCCACTGAGCTCCGCATTACTCCGCTCCATCATGAGTAGTGCGGCACATTGCGTACAAGTCAGGTCAACTTTGCATGGCTAGGTACTACACTTTGTAATATGCCCACAGGTCTAATGGGTTGCTACCTTGACGCACATCATAACCACTTGTTTTCCAGAACGCTGACGTGATGTTAGCAATAGCAACATACCGTCCTCTGGGTCTACCTACCGGATAAAAACAGTACACCTTTTAAGTGTCACAAACCAGATATAAACGGAATACAATTTTGTCTGACAAGTGTTAAGAGTTTACACCATAATGTTGTAACACTTTATGTAACACGACCGTGCATTCAAATTTGTGGTGTTGTGATTCCCAACTTAATAAATGTCAATTTTATATCCGCTGATACCATGATTCCAGCAAAGTCCATTTTATACCAATAACTACATTAAGGACGCGTGCTTTCATCACTAACATAACAATTACATGGACAGTAGCAATTCATAATGTGATGATGCAACTATTGTAATCCACTTACTCCACGACTCTGTTCTCATTGCTTAATATAGCAACATATCAACGTACATTCCAAATCAGTAATAAGGCATATCCATGCCTTATTGTACTTACGTGTGGACAAAGCCTGGTTATTATGCTACACTGCATGTCAGTTTGCATACACCTCAAGGAATTTTGCACATACCTTGAAACATACAAATGTCGATATAGAAACAGTTACCCTTAGAGAGTGCCGACAATAGAATCATTTTTGTTGCTTTACACATTTTCATTAGCATACCATACGTAAATGTACATTTCATCTCAGTATTTCAAAGTAATGGCAAAAAAAGGTGATGAATCCCAAGTAAGCATCAAAGGGGGGATGATATTACCCCCACACTCATAAGACATTGAAGATCTCCCTTTCCTATAACACTGTTCGAAATTATGTTGCTTAGTATCAGATGGCTTCTGAAATATTTAATGAAATGTAACTTCAAATTAGAATTTCAGTGGCGTATAGCAGTGAAATTCTCACTTTATCAAAAAATGCCCAAGTATCTTTCTGCTTTGTTTCTTGAAAGGAATCACCTCCCTAAATAACACACTCAATCATGACTCAGTCTGTATTTGTATGATTATCAATATCTCTGCATATTTAACGTAACATTCAAATAAAATTTTTTACGTGTATGCGAAAAATAGGAAATATTTCCTCATGTGTATTAAACAAAGAAAGACAATGTAGCTATAGAGCCTGATAAATTAAACTGGAATATACTAGATACAAAAAAGGTGTTGAGAACTGTTAAAAATTGGCAAATTATATCAGATATAATTGTTGTCAACAGTTTACAATATGTAGGTACTGCTGTTTCTTGAAAATAAGTCAACAAGTTGCAACAACAGAGGAAGGCATTACAGTTTTAAAATTCATAAAAAAATTAAAAACATACTGGGATGATGACGACAATGATAACAAGAATAATAATTCTTGATGAACTTTACACATGCAGCAAGAAGTATATAACACTGAAAGAGAAGCAATAAAATAAATGCCTTTGTATACCAACAACCAGCAAAATGCTAAATATATTTCCTTCATGTTTACTTCCAACTTTTCTAAAGCCCTAATGAATTTCTACTGCCAAGTTATTCCTCCACTTCATGAAAACAAAGCATAACAGAGTTTAGAAAATTACACCAAAGAGACAGCGCACCATATTGGTGCACACACGTAATAATACTTTGCATAAGAACTATTTTTACTAGGCCTTACCAACACAACTACTTGTCCCAGCTTCTATTCATATTAATTATAAATGAAATATTGTAATATATAAATGAAATACATACAAGTGTTCAATTTAACTAAAAGTAAGGTCCTTTAATGTTAAAATGAATATAAAAACGCTAGTGATACACAATATATTTAGGAAAAAACTAAGTACATTGTAAATGGGGTGAGGAGGCCGTGATGGTGTAGTGGTTAGACAGCTCGAATCTCCCATCTAGGCGAACAGGGTTTGATACCCGACGGGGCCACTCCCAGATATTTGCATATGGGAATCATGCCGGAAAATGCAGTTGGTCGGAGGGTTTTTTTAAGGGATCTCCCATTTCCCCCGCCCTTGCCCTTGCATTCTGGCACTGCTCCATACTCACCTCACTTCATCCACATTGGCTCTCAAGACCTCTATGTTAATAGCTGCCCAAATCACTTCTCCCTAAACACACTCCTCAAGCTCTCTCACTTTCTCAAACATGCAGTGATTTTTCAAAGGTTTAATTTTAAAAAAAAGTGTAAAGAAACCAAGAATCGACTGTAGTAGAAGCTTCATCACTGTACATTCATTAACTTTTTACTTTGCTTTATTTGGTGTTTACAATGTACTGATGCAATATTGCTACCATAGTAAAAAAAAAAAAAAATCACTGCTAAACAAATGAATTGTTACAACTGACAAAACTGATAGATGGAATAAGCTAAATGTGAAACACTAACTCTCGTACTCTTCTCTGCCAGCATCTCCATCGCAGGTGAAGAATGTCTGGTGGTCTTGTGCAGAAAGGTTCATGTCATAATAAGTAAGAGGCTCCTTGTTTGTTGCCAAGTAAAACCTCATGTATTCTGCACCTCTGAATAAATTCAGAGGATTCCTCCAAACCTTGCATTCTGCAAAACAAAAAAAAATAACTGTTTAACTGTTTACCACATTTAACCTCCCTACCAAAAACACTGGTACAGGATTCCATTTAAGTACAATATTTTTGACACATCAGTTCATATGCAATACCATTAAAAACAAACACAATTTCAGCTAAATAGTTAATTTCAAAATCTATGGGAGAGTTAACCCTTTTGCTGCTACATGCTTACTAATGGTGTTATCTGTAAAGTGCTAGCAGTTACACAGCACTGAATCATCCGCTATACTTAATATATATATATATATATATATATATATATATATATATATATATTTGGCAAATGTGGGCAAGACCTTTATACCCACTTTTTCCACACTTTTTGGAGAAAAATTGATTATTACTTTACTATGGCATATTTATTACACTTATGTTACAATTAAATGCAATTTACAAACTCTACATTGATTTTATCAAAATGAAATTGCACTGTTTCATTTATATTTTGCTAACTTATAAAATACATATATTTTAGGCCTAATTTCTGAAGTAAGAATATGGCTGAGGACATCACCTTCCTATCTGTGTGTGTTTGTGTATGTCTCTTTCCCTCTAAAAACTTTTGCACCTGTACAGTGAATTGCACCAAACTCATTACACTTATAGTACACAGTAATGAAACATGACTTTTATAGTTTTCATTAAAAGCCTGATGTAATGTGGCTGTTGGGGGACATAACACAGAACCACATTATTGATTTTCTGTGCTGTTCTGGGAGTGACAGAGTAAAGTGGCAAAAAAAAACATGTGTTCTAATAGTGCATGGCACCTACCTGTCAAACAAGGCACTACTCGCTTGTGTGTTGTGTTTAGCCCTATATTTTTTTTTGTTGTGTGTGCCCAGGCTTGGTTCAGACTGTGGACTGATCACCCACAAGTCTTATTACTTCCCGGGCTTTCACATTTAAAGTACGCATACTAAAAAAATATATATAAATAAATAAAAATTCATGGTCCCTAGATTTAAATGTTCATTCAAATTGTGTGTTTACAATTGGTGTATCAGTTTGTTGAGCTATGGGTTGTAACAAGATTTTGGTGAATATAATTGGGTTGTTTTATAATTTGTATAATTTATGTAATACATCTATCTAGTGAATTTAGGTATTGAATTGAATCCCCTGTTGTTGGTATTTCTTCTACTTTTGTTTTAGTGCATGTTCAGTTCCTGTGTGAACCTGTTCTGATTTTCTGCATTGCTGTTCACTGCCATGAATCATGTAGTTGTACCTGATTGTGTTCCTTAGTGCCTACTGCCTGTCTGAGTCACCTGTAACTATAAAAACCCTCCATTCTGGTAATGTATTTGAAAAGGAAGATGGTTTTCTATTCACTAAAAGCTACTACTCCATTGTACTGAATTTCAATCTTCTGTAACTCCAAATGGAATCTGTTGAACTAGAGGAAATGCCTCAAACTGTTGATTTACATGAAAAGGAAATACGGGACTTGAGTCAGAATTCTAGTTTTGATAAGAATTTCCAGTTTGCAGTGGCTCAATTGAAAGAAAATTCCTAGGCGATCAAGTCCGAAATTTAGGCTTTAACCTCTCTCTTGCCTTCTGCATCCCAAGCAAAAGGTAGTATTTTTGACTTAGGAGGGAAAATCTTGAAAACTATGTTTGGTACCCTCGATAGCCAAGATCTCTCCCGTTTGGAAAAGTGACTACATTCTCTCGCAAACAATCAAGATTAAATTTCTGTCAATTTAGTTAATCACATAATTCTACTGCGTAACATAGAAGATAGATTTTTGAAAATACCAAGAGCATTCATTCAAGTATTGGCAAACCACTATTTTGAACATTATAACACTTTCTATGTGATTATGAACAGAACTCTGTACGAAGTGTTCGACCATATGTTATTAGTTAGTTTTCGTGTTGACCTTAATACAATGTTACTCTATGTTACTGAATTTGTGTCCAATGCTAGGTTGGAAATTTTTGATCTGAAACACGCAACAGAAACCAGAGTTCACAGTACTTTGAGCTCTACTTTACTGAATCCAGTGTATTTTGTTAACATCTTCAACAAGGTTCAACACCTAATTACTTTGCCGCCCCTGTGACACCTGACAATTTGCACATCAATTATGGGCATAGTTCAGTGCAAACTGTAATTTATAAAACATCTTTGAATGTTATTGTGGATATACCATTAGCAAACAAGGACAGACTTTTTGAAAGATACCATGCTTTCCCTTTGCACTTTCAGGTACAAAATTTTAACCAGTATTTGTTGTTATCTGTGTATGAATTCCTTGTTGTTAGCATAGAGAGAAAATTATTTGCTTCACTAAATCATAATGCTTTAGTTCAGTGTCAAAATATGGCATCACCCTTTGCCCTCCTTTTCCCCCATTTTTTGACAGTCATATTGATAGCTGTGAATTCAACCTTTTCTCTGGCAAACCCTATTTGGACTTTTGTGACTAATCTATTGCTAACCTTGACCTTCCTTTTTCCAGAAAACACCTTCTTTTTGGTTATTTGTTACACAGTTTTCTCTTGAAATCACCCTTCTCTGTAGATCTACTACTGATGCTACTCCCTCTTTCTCTCTCACTGTGTATGGGAGCGGATACCTAGCTATTGATACTCATTGTGACGTAGTAAGTCTGTACTTCTAAACCATTGGTTCTGTTAGTTCAGCAATGTACATTAACCTTTCCCTACCCATCATTCATGTTCCAAATCTTGCACATAACCTTACATCTCTCCTCTTTTCAAATTTTCTTAACCTAACTTTTAATGGCTCCCTGATTAAAGAAATTGACACTATGTTATCATAATAACCACATGGTATTAATTTAAATGACATGTTTCACCTTCTTCTAGAACATACTCAACCAAGTACTGCAAATTTTGGCCTAGTTTCCATTGTTGTTTCTTACAGCATTATTGTTCTCTGCTTAGTCTTTTGTTTTTGGCTATGGCTTAAACTCTGGTCTATTCCCAATTGTTCCTCAGCACAAACAACATCTTCATCTTCCTTACCTGAAGGAACACTTATGGTTACTCTAGCTCCTGCTCCACAAGAGAAAAGGAAATAATTTTTGAAGTGTTGTAATGGGTTATTTGCAATAATTTTTTGGGGTAACTTAGTGTATTGTTAGTTAATGATCTAATTTATTTTAAGTTTTTCCCGATCATTGACTGGCCATTGTCTGGTTTGAGGAGAGGAGTGTGTGCCAATTTTGTGGCACTGTAAGCATTTTACTTAATTTTTTTTGTCGTTTGTCTTTTTTGGGTAAAAGTTTGTTTTGTTAGCAAAGTCTTGTCCTTAATATTTTTGGTTAATTATCTGCTACCAACTATTTTTTTAAACTTAATTTTGTAATTTATCTGTAGTAAATGTTATTAATTTTTCCATTTATAAGAAGTTTTATTATTGTTTAAAAGTAATGTGTTGTGTGGTTCACTGTTTATGTTCTGTTTGATACTAATATCTCTAGATATATTTAAAATGCGTGTTTATTAATTTTGTATGTTTTGGGTTCAACTCATCCACTTAAGATAGCAGCACTTATTGTAAATTATGCTATCTTCTTTATTATTAATAATAATGTTATTAACATAATTATTAACTTAGCTACTGTTAAATATGCAACCTAAAAATTTCAAATGGTAATCAATTTTATCACTAGCCAATGTGATTTAACTGAGATCACAAGTATCACTTACGCCGGCAAACCAATATTCTGAGGATTGATCATTTGTGTGTTGCTCAGTAGTGCTGACATGACACCTTTCCTTTTCTCAACACAAACTAAAATTGTGACTTTAATATTCTGATTAACTGCTGAAATCACCCTTTTAATGTTGTGACAAAACATCTAATATCACCATAGGTAAGTTTTAATTTACTCTATGTTTACCCAGTGATTTTTTAACAGATTTTTTTAGGTTGGAAACTTTATTTTGTCCATAATTTGTGTCGTAGTCTGGCGAGGGCATCCGTGAATGAGCCAGTGCACTTTCCTGCCATGTTGTAAAGCTGAGCCTAAATATGTTGGCAAGGAATTACTGCCAAATGCAGCAGTGTGCCACTTCTTTCCCATTGCTATGGAACGGATTCACGGGGGCACCACTTAACAGGAAAGCCCTATATATCATAATTTCTTTGCCCAAATTCGAAAATTCTGCTTTGAAAATTGAACTCAACTTAAGTATCATATGAATGAATTATCTGATCAGTGCAACCATGCATAACAAAAGAAGGGAAAATATTTTATAAGATGAAAGGACTGATTAAAGGAATCCTATTTTATTTAATCTTAAAAAAGTTTAGGTTATAAAAAACTTGATACCCATGCAATGTCTTTTTTTTAAATGTACTAACGAGGTGCACCTCTCATTTAATAAACAAAAGATAATTTTGAATAGCAATGTATTAAGTATAACTGATCATGTATGTTTTCCTAGTAATGTTTTATAAAAAAAAAAGAAAATGAAACCAACATTTGTCATAAACTTTTAATTGAATACTCATGTGATGTAAAAACCTATTTATACAGAAAAAAAAAAAAAAATAAAGTATATTTACAAGTCACCTGAACCTAAGACTATTCCATAAATTTTGCACTTTTGACCCCTAACAGTGAGTGATAATATTAATTTGTATTATCAAGGCTGATAATTGACTGCATTATTATCTTTAAGGATTGTCTATTGACTCAGCCTATGTTGTTTTAAACTTGTCACAAAACACCAACAGGCGCAACTAGTTCCACTCCTTGTGTTAGTCACCTTCGGTCTGGCAAGTTATATGTTGTCGAGATCTGCTTGATCACTGACCTATTATTTGTGTGACTGGAGGTGAAATAACACAGGTTACTCCCTTGTTGCGGGGAGTAATACAGACGCGTCACTGTTATGCTGTTCATTACCCCCGGTCAGTAAGCTATGCCACACCACTTTGCATAAGAACAATTTCTTACTAGGCCTTACCAGCACACCTACTTGTCACAGCTTTTATTCATATTAATTATAAATGAAATATTGTAATGTATAGATGAAATACATAAAAATGTTCAATTTAACCAAACAAAATGTACTTTTATGTTAACATGAATATAAAAATGCTTGTGATACACAATATATTTAGGAAAAAACTAAGCACATTGTAAATGGGGTGAGGAAACCGTGATGGTGTAGTGGTCAGACTGCTCAAATCTCCCATCTAGGCGAACCGGGTTTGATTCCCGATGGGGCCACTCTCAGATATTTGCACATGGGAATCATGCCGGAGAATGCAGTTGGTCGGAGGGTTTTCTAAGGGATCTCCTGTTTACCCCGCCCTTGCCCTTGCATTCTGGCACTGATCCATACTCACCTCACTTCATCCACATTGCTCTCAAGACCTCTATGTTAATGGCTGCCCAAATCACTTCCCCCTAAATACCCTCCTCAAGCTCTCTCACTTTCTCAAACATGAATGATTTCTTAAAGGTTTAATTTTAAAAAGTGTAAGGAAACCAGGAATCGACTGTAGTAGAAGTTTCATCACTGTAAATTCTATAACTTTTTACTTTGCTTTATTTGGTGTTTACTTGGTGCTGATGCAATATTGCCACCACAGCAAAAAAAATTCACTGCTAAGCTAAGCTAGGCCACGCCTCCAAAAACGAGAAGATGGGTGAGAATGTGGCCGAGTTGCCGCTACTACCCCTGAAGTGGTCAAGTAGTTCAAGAGCGCACCAAGGGATAGCATCACCCGCACTCCAGCCAGCAGCAGACGCCGCAGGAGACAGCTCTTGGCTCCGCCCAAGAACAAGTGACTGACCATGCTACCCAGGCAAGGGCGAGCCAGGCAGGTACTTATAAATGTGCAAGGCTCAGAAACACCAGTTGTTTGTTGGCTCTTGTAAGAGCCACACAGTCATGGCAGTTCACTCCACCGCCTCGTATCCTGGATATCTATGACCACTCCTTGTCACCTAGACAGCCCAGAAGCTATTCAGCACCACCACCAGCATCTACCAAATCTTCCAGAGCACCTTTGAGGCCTTGCAGACATTGGAGAAGTCGTGAACCCCCTTGCCGACTACCCCTGGTAACGACCACCCCACAACCCTTCAGGAAGTGGGCCATCTAGGTCCCTTCAGGACACAGCACAGAATTGATAGAGAAAGTTAACAGCTACCTCGTTGAATCTGCCATACCCAGTTTTCGAACCAGGTCGCCTTCATCTAGAATCTTCATAGTTTATAATTCCGGTCAGCTCAAGGTAGTTACGAGGTAGTACAAATCACTGTGTTTATTCCTCCCCGGAATAAAACAAGAGTTCTCACCTACTTTGACTTTCATTTCCTTAGGCGACTGTAGATCTCACGTAAACACCATGCCCGCTAGAGTGGAGCAGGAGACCGGATTTCAACCCACCTGATTTTACCATCTAATGTAAAACCAAGGGCTCCCCCTCAGGGACTCACATCAAAACCACGCATACGCTCGACGGCCACCCATTCGGTGAAGCCCGGTGTACTGAATGGCAGGCTAGACAGCCAGGCCAGTTTTCACTCCATCCACCACACCATTTGAGTTGCCAGAGGGGGTGTTTGACTGGTTCTGGATGCTTGACCACCTTTGGGCTTACACCCACAGTTATTGTCGGACGACTCTGAGAGAACCGGCCTTCCAACCACCACACCGCTTGTGTTACTGGTTGGGGTAAAGGTACAGCTCTGCATCAGGCGGCCGCAGCTGCGACAGAACACACTTAGCTGGGGACCAATTGTCACCTGCTCCCCTCTTGTGAGGCAGGTCATAGCACCCCTCCATGCCTGACACCAAAAGAGGTGATAAGGATCTGCAGGATAGAAAGGGCACTGCCACTTACAAAGCTACCTGTGACTGCACACCATACAATAAGGCACTCTGCCACGATAACCCCTGGGACCGAGCTCACGCTGCCCGACAGCTGGAGAGTCCTCACCTCCCAGTTCCCTCCCCTTCTCTCTTTTCAGCCCCTAAGAAGATGCCAAGGACACCACATCCTTCAGTTGCTGCCATTCGCTGTGGGGAGGAGGTTCCACTGGGCATAGTCTGCCCCTGGTTCCGCAGGAACCGTAGCACCAGCCCGGTCCAGATGTTGTTCTGCAATTACAATGGCAGCAGCATCTGGGGATCAGTCAGCTCCGCCACCACTTCCAGTAGCCACTACCAGCCAACTCGACGAACTCTGCAGCCGACCTGATGCGAGCACCAGCGTAGGTAAACAGATGACCTCTAGTCACAACGCCCATCACATAGCCAAGCCAGGACTCAATTTCATACCCAGCCACCAGGACACTCGACTTACCCTCTACAGTGGTCGGACCCATGCTAGAAAGTGAGTTTGAACCAGCCAGTATTAACACTATGTGTGACGAGTTTGCACACTAAAAGCTAATTCTAGCCATCACGTAGCTTCCGACTGTTTCAGAGAGTGTCACGCGTCATTACATAGGAATTTTGTCGAGACAACAGAAAATTTTCTGTGGACACTAACTTTCGATATATCTGTGCTCAATGGATTGAGTTTCCACTGTAATAAGTTAACAGAGTGAGAAAAAAACTCTTCACATAAATTGTTTTGAATGCTTTCCACCAAACCAATAATGAATCAATGGAAATATTTGACACAGCAGTTTCAATATTCGGCACCCACGTCATTAAGTCCTTGAGAGAACAAATGGAAAAACACTTTCCTATGAGGACCTATTAACTGCAAAATTTCTGGTAATGTGTGTGTTGAATCTTGGTCTGCAAAACATTCATACAGAATGACAAAGCCTTGTATGCATCACCTTCTCCCACTATGTTATTAGTTGGCAATTTGTAGCAATTTTATATTATAGGTAACATGTACTGCAAAGTGCTTGGTGGGAAAAGAGGCAAAGGGAGCATGGAAATAAATAATAGGTTGGAAGAGGGGAAGGGGGAGATAACACACATCTGTATGTGTGTGCACACACGCATTTAACGGCAGGATGCCGGAGAATCATAACACATGCATTTATTTTGAAGTAAATTTACAGAATGAATGATAGATCATGTTACCAACAGATTACATCCAATACTCAACACCAAAAACGATACAGCAAAGGAAGATAACTATGAAAATGACCATCTAATTGGAAGCACTATAAGCACATATTTAAAAGGAAGATTGGCCAAATAAGTAATGTTAGCAAATTAGTAAACAATAAAAAAAAGTAGTAAAAAATAAAAAAACCAAAACCATAAATGATTATGTAGAGTGAAAATAATACAAATTGAATCATATAAAAAATAGCATAAAAGGAAAGAAATCTGACAATGTCAGTAGCATAAAAGACAATGACAATAACTGTGAGAACAAAATGACAAAAAACTTGCAATATAGTAAGTATAATGGATGAGATAATCAAGCTTAAGGAAATATAGGAATTTGGATAATTTCTTCAGCCACTCATGCTGTGACAAGTCAAGAGAGAAGTGCAGCTGATATAGAGAATGAAGAAGCAGATGGAATACAATGATGAGGAAACCTAGATTACCCTTAGAAACCCCAATCACCATTAGCACGTAAGAAAATCCAGGTTTAAACTTGCCTGGAAATTAACCCATTTCCTTATGATGGGAAGTGAATGGCATGGCCACTACATCACTGTGGCATGACAACTAATGCAATGATTACAGCCAAGAAAAGTGAGAATCAAGGAGGCATCACATACATACAAGTAGTCACAGTAAAAACAATGCTAATTTGTGGGTCAAATATCTATAAAACTCTAAATATGATGTTAGTTCCCTAGGTAGGAGCATCAGTATCAACCGTCCCTACCGCAATGGAGAACCCCTATAACCCTGCATCTATTTTTGGAACTCCTGCACTGAGTACACATACCTAAATGTCTGAAAGACATCAAAATATTCCACCATGGTGTCAACCATTATTTTACACTTTAGCAATTGGGTGATTCCATGTGAAATCATCAAGGGGCTGATGCTGCACCATTTATGCTTTTGATAAAAATTTGTTCCTATGTTACCCTTTCCTCAAGGTGAAAGAAAAACATTAATTTAGATATTTACCTACAAGTAGATGATGCCATCCATTTTTTATACTAACTGCAAGCAAATGTCACAGATTTCAGAGGTTTACTCAACTAGCTTTAACTTTTTTAATGAGTTACCTATTGTGGAGTTTTTAGTGTTATTTAAAAAAGCTTACATAAAATACTATTACACTGTATGTTTAAACTATAAAATAAATTTTGTATTTTCAAGATGGCGGCCATCTGCTTTCAGCATTCAGATGACAGTTTTACACCCACTTTATATACCACCCTGCTTCACCAAAGTTGAATTTAGAGATATGATATTTTGTGTGCTGAGTGTCTACATATAGAACAGTGTGCAACATCAAAGTTATCTGGGTTGAAGACTTCCTTCCTGGAAAAAAAAAAAGTATCCAACGTGGGAAAAAAAATGATAATCTGCTGTTTTCGAAGACAAAATGTTATGTGGGGGACAAAACATAAATTTGCATTTTTTATTACAGATACTCTTGATGAATAGCTTTAAGGCACACATTGTCCATTCTGTTATTTTCACTCTTGTTGAGTACATGGACCTTTGAAAAAAAAAGTTGATTTTTAAATTTAATCTGTTGTACTTTAATCTCACTTCATTCTGAATGTCATTGACATTAGGGTGACAAGGGCTACTAAGGATAATTAAGAATTAATAAATGTTTACCTACTGTACTGTTAATTTGAAAACTATAAACAGTTTAACTAAATAAAAATCTAAGGCAAAATTTACAAGGAGATGTTATAAGTCACGTTATTACATGTAATGGCAACCACTCTGTAATGTCCTAATGTCTGATGATGAAGAAACTGTTTCATGAGATTACAAAATGTAGATAAGCACATGATTAGATGCATCCTATCTGGAGCGTCAGTCTTTTGTTGCCTGTCCTGGTGGCATGTTTTGTATTCAATTCAAGTGACAATGGAGTGTTCTGTTGGCTGTTTTGTTAAGAATGAGTGTAATAAAGTTGTTTGCTCTAGTTAATCAGAGTTAATAATTGAAAGTGACATAAGTGAAGAAATAAAAACCTTAATTAGACTTAAAACAGGTGTGGATGAAGTTGTAAATATTTGTACATACCATTACAAGAGTTATGATAAATTCTTTCATTTGTATGGTAATAAGAGTTGTGAACCATGTCATGCCAGAGGTACAGTAAATGTCTTGTGACAAAGGCTAGTTTACAAAGAACCATTAAAAACCACATTGTATTGTTTAGTAGTACTCCATCACCAAACCACAACAAGCTGATTTGCCACACCTAAATGATAATGTATGTTTTATTTATGATGGTGACTGGTGGATAGACGATGCTACAGGCAAAGAAACTGCGGCAGGAGAATAAGAGCACAAGGTCATATTTTTTCATCCCAAAGACCCGAGCTATCACTTCAAACTTACAAAGGAATTGGTATGGATGAAACAAGTGAATATTTTAAGAACATTCTCCCCACTTGCGGTAGCAACTTACAATGGAAGAACACACAACATAAGCAACAAACTGAGTGAAATGCTATGAGTGATTTTCATACAGAGAATGGCACATACTACACAGTAACATTGCTACACAAACATGGAGTTTGTAAATTCGTAAATACTAGTAAAAGTGTACAAACAGTAACTGTAAATTAGAGTGAAAATTGAATTGTGACTGTACAAAAAGATGACTAAAATGTAGACACAGCAGTAAAATTTAACTGACTGGTATCACAGCTAGGATGAATTAACTGGTGAGGGGGGAATTAGGTATTAGTTATGCGAAAAGCTGTTTTTGATGTTTTGAGGTTACTTACCAGCATGAAGAAAACATATTGACACACTCTTTAACCAAAGAAAAGGTAGTTACACACTTTAATTAATCACATTCAGAATGAAATGGGATTATATAATGCACAGTAAATTTAATTTAAAAATATACTTTTTTTAGTTTTTTCTAAAGGTCCGTATACTCAACAGGGGTGAAAATAACCAAATGGGACAACTCGTGTCCTATAGCTATTCATCAAGGGTATCATTCATAAAAAAAACTCAAATTTTATTTTGTCCACATAATTTTTTTGGCTTCGAAAACAGCAAATTTTCATTATGTTGGAGACTCATTTTTTTCTACAAAGGTAGTCTTCAATCTAGATAACTTTGATATTGCATACAGTTCTACATGTAGCAAATAAGAATACTGAAGATTGAATCTCTAAACGCAACTTTGGTGAAGCAGGGTGGGGTATAATGTGGGGTAAAACAGTATCTGAAAGCAGATGACAGCCATATTGAAAATACAAAATATATTTTATAATGTAAATATACAGTGTAATAGTATCTTACATAAGCTTTTAAATGACACAAAAAAAACTCCACAATAAGTGACTTATTATAAAAACGCCATGGCTAGTTGCTTAAACCTTTGAAATCTGAGAAATTCTCTTGTAGAATGTATGAGAAATGGCTGCCATCATCCACTTATTGTATGTAAAAATGTAAAGTAGTGTTTTTCTTTCACCTTGAGGATAGCGTATACTCTCTTCAATAAATATTGACTGTTCTCGATCTGACCTTGCTGCATCCTAAACCAAGGGCGTAGCAAGGCAGGTTTTGCATAAACCCTAGCAAAAATCATTCAGAACACAAGAATGGCAAAAGCCATGCAAAAACCATTTTTCTGTACAGTGTAAAGGGTAGTTAAATGTTTGCAACAATCTGTAAAAGAAACAAAGAAGCATCGTCATGTTAGTTTTTATTTTAAATATTTCTTTAAATTTTTTTTCATTAAGATTTCTTTTACAAATATTGCACATGGAATACTTTCTTGGATCTTACATTTCATATTGAAAGAGTAACATTATAATTTTCCTTTCCCATTATAACAAATTTATATTTAAAAACATTTACATAAAACCAAGGTTGCCCAAAATATTAATAAAATACAACCAAATTCAGGTACCAATACTTTCACTGATATTCAGCTAATACTTATACAAGTTATATTACTGGCCATATTAATCAGTTAATACAAACTGCAAAAGGCCATCACAAAATATATTGAGCAGGTGACTCCAATTTACCATAGTTACAATTGGCTGCTATATTTCTGTCGCACCTACAGTTATCATTGACATTATTACATCATGTTTAATTCCTACACTAGGAAAGACCCCTTTTTTGTAACACATTACTGGTCATCAAACAATAATTAAATTTTAATTTATTCGCAATCCCAAGAGGATGGGAGTAACTGCTAAGCAATGCTAGCCTTAACTCCATGAGTAAAGTGGATTTTTGGAACAAGCCCCAAACTTCGTAAAGTTTTTTCTCTTAAAAATCATAAAATCAAGGAGTTTCGCATAGCTCCACTTAATACAAGAGGTTGAGACCATAATCAATGATTATTGGCAAGTGTTTACAAATGTTCACAAAAGTTTACAATAGTTTACGGATGTTTGAAAAAGTTTAGAAGTAGTCGCAAAAGTTTACCCATGGCTCCAAGTGATTTCCACCACTTTGCGTCTTTGTGACGACAGAGCCACTAAAACTTGGTTACAAAAATAACAGTATTGGATTTTGGCTAAAAGGCCAACATTTCACAAAATAGTAGGAAATTTTTAATTATTTTACGGCCATCATGGCCCCTGCCTAATGTCAAAGTGGCCTGTTTGCTTTAGGAGCCTACATTGGTGATTCCAAATAAAGTAATACTTGTCTCATGGTAGAAGATTGCCCCCTCGAGGTTGCTGATGTGACCTATAGAGCAGCGTGGGCCAGCATTAAATACACTGTGCCAGCCACTTGTGCTACCAATCAATTTAATCCTCCCTTAAAAAATCCGTTTTTCTAAGAAATTGAGGGGTATTCAATTACTCCTTGGAGGGTACAAGCAATGCTCAGCAAATGGCTGTTGATTTTACCAATTATTACCATTTATGGTGAATGATGCAGCGAATACCAATTCCCCTTAGGGGGTCTGACACAATGAATTTTTAAAACACCCAATAAGATTATAGTGCATTCTTCACTCCCGTCCTCTTGACCAATATGCTGGAAGTAAGGTAACGAAAAAGTCACGTTTTTGTCGGCGCATGCATCATCAAGCTGTTTATCAAGGTGGTCACTGATTGTGCTGTGCTCGTACAATGAATCACTGAAACATTAATCTGGTGCACACTCCTTCACCAGGCCTCGATGTTGCTGCACGTGAAAATTAGGCATGGACATATTCAGTTATTTTCCGGTGCCTCAAGATATTTTTTAAGTGTTTTGTAGTGACATGGGGGCGACAAAAACACCACAGTTCATATTTATTAGTGTTTTAAACTACATCAAAAAGTTTTAAACCTCAAAACTACGTGTGTGACAGTTCGTGCGTAACAGGTCGTACACTGCATAATTCAACTGGTTGCCAAGCAGACACAGTAAGTATTTTTTTCCGAGGGAAATGGCAACGTGGTTCAACTCATTGATTTATTTTTAGAGTATTTTTACTTATTTGCAAGGTGTAAATTATTCACAGACATGCGGTGACTGGATTTCCGTCACATCGAAAAGAAATGCAGCCACGATGTATCCCTCCGCCTCAGCTGTTCTGTCGATGAAGAAAACTATCTTTGTAAACAAAACTATGAATCCAATGGCAAGCATTGAAATACTGACAACTTCTGTCCAGTACTTATGCTACTATAGTTGGTTGCCACTCCCAACTGTTTAATTTTTGTTATGATAGTGTAATATACTAGTTACAGTTCTGTTTTTCTATTTTATTTTATTGGTGGGGTGGGGAACTATAGTTTTACGTCTTTTGTGAGACATGATTTTTTTAGTGGTTCTTCTTATGAGAGAGTGGCGATTGGAACTTGCATTGTTTTGACGATGCAGTGAAAAATTTTGTTCGTACGGAAGTAGCATTCAATTTACTATAACCCAAAAGTTTTAACTTCATCGAAAGAACTAAATGCGATAAATGTGTCAACGTTCGTACCGATGCGAAAAATGCTCAACAGATAAATTTATTAAATACACTGCATTTTTATATAATGAACTATACTAAAAGGATGCTTATTTGGGCCACGTATATTTGAAAACCTCCAAATACGTCACTGTTAATAAAGCTGTGCTAAATACATATTATAAACATGCTAAGCAAATTTAACTTCTACGTAAACATCGTTAGAGTTTCAATAAAATAAAAGTGCAAATTATTCACAAAACACACAAACTTACTGTTCATTTCGCAATTCCTAAACACGTACCGAACTTTGGATGATTAATCACTTGTTGGCTACTGATAAAAATAATTTATTTGCTGACTTATGCAATTAAAAAAACACTTGAACTATTTCTTGAAACCAAAAAATTCACACTTCAAACTAAAATAATTTTTTGCTCGCGCTTCGCAATGGTCACAGACAATGGCAAACCACAGCATACAACAAACCATTATACAAAGCGGCAGACATGTGTCGATAATTCATTTCACTGTGGAGACTGTTCTAAAAAGGCACCTATGACGAACTACACTTAATGAAATATGTAAATACAAAATTAATTAACTGCATATATAATATTCCGACATCACAAGCAAGGAATTCTCGCATATTGATAAATTATGACGGAAGAGAGCACAAGGGCAACAACTGCTTTTCACCAGGTGGGTGGATACCATAGACAACAGAGACTCAATGGTGATTGGTGGAGACCTTTCACATAACCATGATGTTCGCATGATCTACCATAATATTTCGAAATATTTTTAAAGACCTTGCTCTAACTAATAAATATTGTGTAATAGTCTATGAGCGTAATTTTAACCATAAATGTTGTAATTATCATTAACTTTCAACATTATAATTTTTAATCCCGAGTACTATTTTCTTTTACAATCATCGCCAAGAGCGCCAACATAATAACACACATCCTGTAACAACCATAAGCTGGTACAGTGCTTTGCAAATGGGGGCGTTTACTGTTTACATGCTGTATACGTTGGTCACAATGTCAGTCAAATTTTATTGAAGTTATATGAAACAGAGTATAACATTAAAAGAAATTTTTATTAAAATCAAAAATGGTGCAGCTTCCATTTCTAAAGAAATTTGATGACTTCATATAATGGACCTTGAATGTTCAAAATTTGACTAGCATTCGGTGTCATATTATTTTCATTTTCAGAGGTTTTGAAAGTTTTAGGTCAGCTTCCACTTGGTGTCAGATTACAAAAAGTTATATACTGAATTTGGGATGTTATTTGCTTTATTTAAACAAATTTAGGTGGAATGATTTCTAATGTTTTATTTACAGTAATAATTTTTTCTAAAATTCCCATTTTTAGTGTGTTTATTAGCTTAACTTTATTTACAGATAATGTTCAGCTCTTACTATACTCAACATAATGTTGTTTTATAAGGTTAGATGTTGTATTTTATTGATTATGTCAGAAACATCATCTAATGAAATCCTGCATGTATGGGAATTTTTTGTCAGTCCCCTAAACAAATTACCAAATGCAATGAGCAGAATACCAACAGTAGGGCTAGCACACCAACAGAATATTACATTTAATAAAACAAATTATTACAAAATTAAAACAAATGAGGGTCTGTAACAGTATATATGTAGCGCTACCTGAGAGCCTATATCAAAATCCAGAGAAAGAAACTGAAATGAAGCAAACTATTGAGAAATATGTAAGCAACAACTGGCAGGATATCAACATTTTTTTTTACAGAAAATGGTGATAAAAAAACATATTAGCAAAGCCGTGATAAATTCAGAAAATAATTCCCTACAAACAATTGCAAAAATTGTCGCTGAGGTATTTCAAGTAACAATATAAATTATAGAGGAAAGCAATCAGAATAAAATTAGGTTCGCTAGTGTTAAAATATTAAATTATTTATAATTAACTCAAATGACATAACACAATATTTACGTGTCCACAAACACGAACATGGATTTTTAAAATGACGAAGAATTACTTATGTGCCCAGTATACAGCACAATACAAAAAACTCACAATTTTCAGGAGAATATTAGCACACATACAATAAGTAACAATCCCCTTAAAGGAACCCAGTACAGCAGAACCAAAATATATCAAGTTAGCTAGACACTATAGGATAGCGGCGAACTGAGAAATTTATTTAAAAATCCACACCCCGCCTGTGTGTGAAAAGAAACTCACGTTAGTACCAACATACTATACAAACAAAATTATAGCAGCCCACCATGACTCCTTACTGGGGGGGGGGGGGGGGGGGGGTAGTAATTTTGGGGTTTTTACAATGCTTCAGAAAATCAAACAGGCATATTATTGGGACCAAATTAATAAAGACCAGAAGAATTACATAAAAAATTGCCCCATTTGCCAGAAAATTAAACAGAGTAATCAGAAACCAATGGTTCAGATACAACCCACTGAACTACCTCCCTAACTAAAGGCATGGATATTAGAAGCTAAAGGACCGCTACAAAAATCACGAAGAGGTAACCGTTACAAATTAATGATGACAGAGTTTTTCAGTAGATTTGTTTTGCACAACCAGTTCAAGCAATTGATGCAGAAAGATGTGCAAATTTGATCAAAGATGTTATATTAAGTTATGGATGTCCGCAACAAATTCTAAAAGATAGACGTACATCCTTTAACAAGCATAAGGCACCTACTAAAGAAATTACTAAAGAAATTACTAATCAAAAAACTTCACACCACTGCATATAACCCGGCATGCAAATGACTAGTAGAGGTGGTGAATAAAGTTTAAGGACAACAGCTTATAGCATGTGCACATGAGGATTCACACAGTCATCACACAATTTGGTAAAAAAAAATACTCCCAAAGGGGACAGAACTGGTGTGATACACTATTAAAAGATAGAGAACAGACAAAACTAAACTTAATGCAAGTGCAACACAAGCAAAAAGAACAGTCTGAAAAATTACACTGACCAAATTCCATCAAAGTAGGAGATTGGAATTGGATGCGTAATAAATCACAACATAAGGCACTCACATTGAAATATAACAGGCCTTACCTAGTATCAAAAGTCATCTGCCCTCCACTGTGCAAATAAAGATAGGAAAAACCGGAAATTTCAAATACGATACAGTTATTAAACAAAACACAAAAATTGCTTACATCAGATAATTTAGAGATCTTAACAGTGTTTTTTTTTATTTCAGAAGGAAGGAGAAAGATGTTTTAGGACCTCAGAGATAAGAAGATGGTCCATCTGCAAAGGAAGTACATAATGTATGATGGTAAAATAAATTAATTGAACTCGTCCGAGTTATAGTGGCGAGAAGTAGAGGCTAAGAAACAGTAATTGTTTTCAAATTGAGAAATGTAATAATCAATTGAAAGAAACAATAACTGTATTCATTTCTATATACATATTAAATCAATCCAAATTTCTCTTTCACTATAAAAGGTAATAACAAATAATTAAAGAGGGAAAAGCCCTACTTCTCTCCAGTAAATAACTGTTTACAATTAATCCATGTGCCAGGATGCAGTGCAGAGCTAAGCAGCAAAATTCTACGCCGGCCGGCAAACTTCACGCTCTGAATTACAAAAGTGTACATATAAATTATACCACAACATTAACTTGAACCGGAAAGTACATACATTACAGCTAAAAATGCATACAAGTAATAAGGCAGGGCGACAATGCAGAGAGATAAACATTCCGCCAAACACATTCTATTAATCGCGGCACAGCACACAGGTCCAAGGATGCAACCACAGAAAGGACATTTCATGACGTCGCGACAAAACTGCACACTATGCCTTTTAGATGTAACTGGCTCACATTCACACGGGCGCCATGAGAGAGCACCTGTGACTGATACAATACAAAACTTCAATGTAAACAAGATTTAAAACAAGTTATAAACCTGTGGTAATAACAGTACAAAATATTAAAAGAAACGTAGTATAGTACATAAACTTTTGAGGGATTATACAATTAATAAGCAAAACAAGAATATAACTACTTTGAAACAATATTGTATATATTGCAGCAAAACAAATAGATATTGTAAAAATGTACTAAATAGCAGAGTAGCATAATATACGACTACAAAGTCAATGATATGATGAGTTTCTCAGAGTTGGGAATTATCAGTTTTTAAACGTAATTTTGCTGATGATTTATGTAATACTGTTTCGTTAATGGTGTTTCAAATGTTAGGTTATAATAACAAAATTATTAAATGTATCATTGTATAAATTGCTATCAAAATAAGGACAGAATATAAATAATGATAAAAATGAAAATGTACAAGGTTAACATTAACATAATAAGAAGGATTAAGGGTGTGCCAAAGGCAAAAGACCAGGAATAATCGTACAAAAACATTCACAGTATTTAATTATAGCAATTAAAGAATTACTTTAAATTGTTACATATTATTGAGTGTAATATGTACAAAAACATCAGAAAATAAGTATTCAGAAATATGAAACTATACTGTAATTTAGAGTATGAATAACAAACTACTAGGTGACAAGTGTTGTAAAAAGGAACTCAAATTGTGTGATAAAAATGTTAAAGTAAGAAGGGTACAATGTAACATAAAAATTAAAACTTGCTAAGCAGCATAAATAAGTAGATAAAATTTTATTAAACATAATGTAAAGGTTAGGGTAAATTCAAACAACCAACCTCAAAACAAAGTGTACAGAAACAGCTTCACTTCACACTCAAAAGGCATCCAAGTGAATAAGTGCAGGAAGACACTCAAAAAGACTCTTGGTTGCCACTGCACCATAAACCACGCGACAACTGTGGATGCGAGGAAGAAAGGGCTCTGCAGGCCATGCCATTGCGGGCAGCCCATTACCACGCTCTGCTGGCCATTCCTACACCAAGGTCAATAGCTCTAAATAACCTGTCTCTTCCCCCACCCCGTTCAACCCTCTCCATGACGGGTTAGGACAGCCGCTTCTTCAACGAGGGAGATAGTGTTATGAGGCGCTGCAATGGCCATAGGGAAGCAGCCGGGGTTGCAGTGTTTGGGAGACACGGGATAAACAGCAGAGCTGTCAAAGGTAAACTAGGCCAGCAGGGTGATATATAAGGCCGGAGACCTCAAGGTCGCCCCCCCCCCCCCCAATACATCACCGGATCATCGGAGCCAGCGATCCAGGTGTCTGCAAAAACGGCACTGACGCCTCGTACGTCAGTCGTGCTGCATAAAGGAATTTCAGAGGTGAGTAAAAGCCTAACTGGATGTGAGACGGGGCGTAGAAGTCAGTATTAGAACCAATTATGCTAATATCAATATTATCGAGTCTCAGTATAGTAATAAATCTCATATAGTGCTTTAATTGTAAAAACATTAACTTGTATTTTTTATAAAGACAAGATAGTTAAAGTGCCATATTAATTGAGTGTTGACTCTATATCTGAGTTAACGTCCCAGTCATTAAAGTAAAATACCAGTTTTTACAATAAGTTTTACCATCTTAAAATTCAGACATAAACCAAGGGAGGTAACAAATTAATATCAATGTGATATTTTATTTTAGCTTGTTTTTCTTATTAAATTTTTTTTGTTTGCATTTAGTAGTTGTGTACACTATTTTTTTAGTGAAGATGTCTATGTGTTAAAATATTATTTTATTAATGTAAAACCTTTCCAGTCCTCGTGGGAAATGTAAATACGGGCCATGTTGTAACTGTTGTTAGGCATATGTGTGGCAATGTGGTCTGCTTTTTCGTTAATTTTTTCGCTCTCAGTATTTTCTGCATAACTGGAGTACGATTTTGCTCAAAATTCATTGCCCTTTTGAATTAATTTATATCTCATCAATGAAAACAACAAAAAATGTCTTGTATCCTTGGGTAAATCTAAACATGGTCAGTATTGATGCTGTGGAGTCAGTCTTATGTGCAGCATTGTAGTCAGATTTTTTGTTAATTTTAAATCACTCAGAAGTCTTTTCTGCATAACTGGGGTATAATTTTACTCGGAATATATTACCCTAATACAGTAGACTCTCGATTATCCATGAGCGGATTATCCAATTTGCGGCTTAACCGCAGCATATTCAGAAAGATAAAAATAAATTTTGGAAATTACCTCAAACACTGCCAAAATGAAGTTATTCCATAAAACACCCATCTTAACTAATGAAATTCGTAACAGGAAATCTCTGAAAATAACTGTGGAATGAAATATGTTTGTTTATCGATGCAAATGCATGTCAAAACGTGTTCCCGATGGTGCGATGAGTTTAGTTACGTCGCAAGACAGCGAGCTGACAACACCGCACTACTCGCTAGCCTAGCTGCCGCCTGCCAGGTATAGCCGGAACCCAGCATAACCGCCACATTCCTCCTGCATATCGCATTCCCACGGTCAGTGTCAGTTTTATCTCGCCAGTAAGTAGTTACATTCGGTTTTGTTTTTGCTCATTTTCAGGCGAAAAACGTCTGTAAAACGTAAACGCGTGGTTTTAAATTTACAGCAGAAACTGGAAATTATTAATAAACTTGACAGAGGAAGTGTAATAAAACAGCTTTCATTTATGTATGGAGTGGGAGGAACAACAATTTGGGATATACGAAACAATACATCCAAAATTATTGAGTTTGCGAGCAGTGCGGACTCTACAAGTGGATTGGCAAATAGGAAAACGATGAAATTATCGACGAACGTGGAGCTAGATAAGGCTATGCTGGAGTGGTTTAACCAGAAACGTGCCGCGGGAACGCCAGTGTCGGGCTTAGTGTGTGTGAAACAAGCCCAGTATTTTTTGAAGAACTGGGAATAGAAGGCGAAAATGGTTTCCTACATTAAATACTGTTTTCCACACGCTGAAACAGCCGGCTGTATGCTGCACGCACTGGACAGTGTGGGAGGTGTGTGTGTGACACGGGCGACATGCAGTTCGTTTTGCACGACTTTGTTTCCCCTCTCCAGGGGGGGGAAGGTGGCATGTTGCCTAGCAAGTTGTTGGGCATCTTGTCATTTCTTTTTTCCATACAGGAAATTTTTATCACTTTCTGTTTTTTCTTTTAAAATGCTCATAAAACATACTGTGATTCTTAATCCAAGTTCATGTAATGTGACTGCTGTGGTATTTACCTGCACATTTGACATATTTCTTGACCATAGCATTTGCCAAATGATTGGCATTTAAAACATTGAAGTGTTTTCTTTTGTGTCCTGCATGATTAATTTATAATGGCTATACATGTTAAATACATTAGAACTTATATTATTTATAAGGATGTATGAGCATTAAAATTTTGTTGAGCCAAGCTAGAGCAGAACATTAAAAAAAGCTTCAATCTTCGAAGTCGGATTTGAGTGAGTTTGTACAAGAATTAATAAAACTGTCAGGCTAGGGTATTTCTACAAATGGACATGAAACAATTATAACATTTGCTTATATAGTGTATTTAACTATACATCACAGGTTTTTATTGGAATATTAAACCTTCAGTTGATGCATAGACTGAACCATATTTAAAGTACCCTCCAAATTATTACTGTACAATTTCTTTGTGAAATCTATATAATATTGTACAGTAACGCAATTAACTCTCACTATTTAATAAAGACATAAGAATGTTTCCTTAAATAATTAAACACTTCAGTACTTAGTAATAATAATTACTTTTATAAACCTATGGAAACATATAGTATTTTACTACAATAGTCTAGCAGGGAAAACATATCTCCAGACTTGGATGAAAATCAAAGTGATGTAATGTGACTTGTGTATTAAATTATTACACATTAACATAAACACATGTTATGTAATTAATTTATAAAACTCTTCCCTCAAATCAATGTCAACAACTGTAGTAATTTCATAGGAGTGTTTTCATTTTTTAACGCTTACATTCTCCTTACCGAGTGACTGCAAATATCTTAATTGGTGGTGATGATTTGGTTGATCCATGACAAATCTGCTAGGTTAAACATAATTTTTTGTGAACTATAGATACAGTCGACACTTGATCTATAGTTATTTAGGGGAATGCCAAAAATGTCCATACATGCAGGATTTCAGTAGATGAGATTTTTGACATGTAAATCAATAAAATACAACTTCTAGGCTTATAAAACTTTATGTTGAGTATAGTAAGAGCTTTACATTATATGTGAATAAAGTTTAGCTAATAAACAAAATAAAAATGGTATTTTAGAGAAAGTATTGTTGTAAATAATACATTTAAAAACATTTCACCTCAACTCATTTAAATAAAGAAAATAACATCTCAAAATACTGTATGTAACTGATTGTAATCCAACACCAAATGCAAGCTGATCTAACACTTTCAGAACCTCTGAAAATGAAAATATTACAACACCGAATGAAAATCAAATTTTGAATGTCCCACGCAAACTTGATCAGCTAAGAGCACACAGAGAAGTTATCGATCGGACAGTGCATTCATGGCGGCTGATAGAGAAGGGGGGTGGCAGGTGGAATACCTCTCCATGTTGCAGACATCTTGCGCGTGTGGCAAATGTCTATCTTTTAAAGTAATTAGAGTTATTATATTTTACTGCAAAGAAAATTTATTTTGAGACAATGAATAAATAAAGTTATTGCAATTGATTCCTCCCCTATGTTTAATAATTACTCATTCAAAACCACAACCTCAGATTTCCCCCGTCATGAGTTACACTGCACTCGGCTCGGTGCTTATAGACCCATTATTAAATGGCAAACTGTGTCGAATAGGCCTTACATTTTATCAATTCATTCAAAAGATGCGTTACGATTGAAATAAATTAATATAAATCTTCCTATTTCTCTGCAAGAAGTTACAGAAAATGAACTTTACACTTATAATACTAGTCACTCGATGTTCAAACAATTTTTGATGACAAGGGGAGGTCAGTATATGCTTCTGGGCATATAATTTTATTACGTTTGAAAATCATGTTGATTTTACGCTAGATACCATGATACACCAACCTTACGGGAAAAAACGACCTTGCATCACAAAAGACAACCTCTTTGCAAATAATAATTCCTCGTTAAAATGTTTTGCTTAACATTTTCAGGCAAAACCATTTGCTTTGAAATACAAGTGATGATAGATGCAACTATTTTGAGCAAGCAAAATATTGATAAAATTTTCTATGTTTGCAAGGCACACATTTGCTCTAGGCCGGTGTGTGAAGGCAAGCCCATAGAATAGCCTTTGCAGCTGAGAAATTTGTTTTTTTTTTTTTTCCTTTTGCTAGACACCAGCTTCTCTTGATGGTGTGTGCAGGGAGGGAGGGAGGGAGGGAGGGAGGGAGGGAGGGAGGGAGGGAGGGAGGGAGGGAGGTAGGGAGGGAGGGAGGGAGGGAGGGAGGTGCACAGCTGAGAGAGAGATGATGCTAGCTCACCAAGCTTGTTGCTACAGGTAACCACTTCCCCTCTCAGACACGTATAAGGGGAAGTAGCAAGCCAATCTCACATGCCGCACCATGCCGCAGTGTCGACAGACATGCTGAGAAGACAAGACACTAAGACCAAGTGCTGCACAGCAATTATAAATGGTGGCGCGCGTGAAGCATTTCACACCCAGTTACTAGACGTCTGCATAAACAACCAGCTTAAAAATTATAGGTGCGGGAAATATTAGCTAAAGGGACCCAAAATATACTTTGTCAATACACCATTGTGACACATTTACATTAATTTAAAAGTGATGAACAATGACATATTCCATAAAGTGTTAGATTCATGGATTTAAAAAAAGTTGTGTTTGTGTAAGCAGTTAAAATTTATTTGCATTTTGAAATAAGTGCCTACAAGAAAAAGTAACACAACAAGCTTAAAAAAAGAAGCACCGTTATAAATGATTTTAAAAATTGTGATCTTTCAACACATTAAATAATTTTTGCACCTAAATAATAAACATTTTTATTGAATTGAGCACAGATTAAAACATTTGAGCTATGGTTAATAAAAATTGCTTAGAGTATGCACAACAGGATAAAATTTTGAAAAAAATTGGAAATGTAAAACAAAGTGGTATTGAGCATCTGTATCAGCTGTAACATCAGGGTATCAGTACCAGTATCCAAAAACATGGTATAGGAACAACTACAATATGCTAAAAATAAAAACAATGCTTTGCTTGTTATATTGTGTGGGGAAAAATTGCAACATAACACATTGGTTTTTCAAAAAAACCGTGTTCAAGCTTGAGAAAATTATATAATCTCGAGGAGAGTATTTACAGAACTCGAGTTCGTAAAGAAAATTTTTGAGTAATCTTACATCTCTAATTATGCTTATGATTATTTTGCATGAGGTACTTAAATTACTTAAAATTATAAGTAGTGGCATGGTGACTTTTTTTGTCTTCTATATCAACTTTGGTCATTTGACTGATTTTTGTCATTTACATGCAATTTGTTCAGGGTTTGATTACAGAAGTGATGATATTTGGGGTTGTCTTAAAAGTGAATCACAGTACTGTGTGTTTCAGATTTGTAAGTGTAATTGTGGTTGTCAGTACTGCTTGCTGAGACATTCTCACTCACACCAACTTTAATTCATAGGATAATAAACACAGATGATATATGAAAGCACAAGTCAACACCAGGGGAGACTCATTTTCAGGGGGTCCTGGGTTCGATACTTGACTCGTTCTGTCAAATTTATTATTTTTTCAAATCACTGTTTGTGTATAAATTGTGTAAAGAGTTTTCATTAAGTTCATACAAGTTGTACCACAGATAGTCTTTAAAGTATTCAGTTGAGACTTTCAAAAACCAAAATGAGCACATTATTGTAATTTCTTAAATTTATTATCAATAAAAATAACTGGCACATGTTCTAAAACTATAACATAATGCATACCTGGAACTGTCTGCTGAGTGCTGGCTGTAGTATTGGTACTGTTGGTAGTGATGTTTCCTTCTGCAGAATTGTCGCTGCCTCCTAACCATGGACTTATGTGGTTCAAGGACACCTGCTCAATAAATGATGTACCATACTTGCGAAAATACCACCACTCAAATATCTGACAACATAAAATGATAGAAACAATGTTAGATATGTCAATTAAACATAATTTAAATGATGTAATTTATAGATGTCCACTATACACTAAATTATAGGACTTTACACAAAAATGTTACCTACAAAGATATTAAAAAAACTACTTTCTACTATGTGGTGTAATAACCTGTAATTCTGCAATTTATCTCTGCTGGAAGAGACATGCCTATGCAGAGATGTATTATATGTAGAGTATGTAGTCAATACTTTCCATTACTTATTGTCACTATTATAATTGTAGGTAAGAAACTTTGCAAATTATTGTGGATTTGTTTGCACAGACAAGTTTTAGATAACAGAACACACTTGCAATTTATCCGCTTACATAAAGAATGGTATATTACACATTATAAAAAACTTCATTTAAAAAAGTTAAATCTCACTGTAACAATGAAAAGCACTAAAACTAAATATTTACTTACTCTTACAGAGATGAATGTCACATATTACCACATGCAAATTTAAATAATAACAGCATTAATAACAAAACATTACATAATCATTATTAGTAAACATGTAAGCTATGACAGAGGCAGTAAATACAGTATGTATGCTATTAAAATTATGCAGGATGTTCGTAAACTCAGTGCCCAAACTCCAGACACAGTTTCTTTGGACCATTAGTAAGACAAAAGCCCTATTACACTTGTATCCCGAGAATTATTTTTATATCAAATAATTGTTTTATATTTTTATATCAAATACTGTGTTCAAAGTTGTGATGTACAATACCTGGAGAACAAGGTGGTATGCTTATTAGTGTAGCATAAGTTTAATAGGAAATAGGTGCATGACGCTCCACATGTCATAATTTTAGTGTCCCGTGTCTACAACCTATGCAATTTGTCCTACATGTATAGTTGCACCACCTTGTTCTGCAGGTGTTGTATGCTGCAACTTTAAACAATTAAATTATATAAAAATGTGTTTCCAGATATAAGTGCATAAAGTTTTTGTGTTACTATTGGTCCAAAGAAACTATGTTTGGAGCTTGAGCACCGAGTTTCCGAACAATCTGTATAACATTACAATAATAATAATACCCCAAATATGCATAAATTCATTTATACAATTACAACTAATGCTTTGCAGTCTTAAAAGCAAATTAACCAGCCATGTACGTTAATATACGTAATGTGGATCAAATGAAAAATTATTAAAAATATATTTTTGTATGAGGCTGTACAAATTTAAACTAATATTTTGTCAATAGATCATTAAAAAAGAAAAAATAAAATGTTATCTATGCATGGGAATCAAAAATTTTTAAAATTAAAATGATGCAAGACTTTCAGATAAACAACAATGGATGGAAATTAACTCTGACACCATTAAAAAAAGTACTTTTTGCTTATTATTATATAATTTCAGAAATAATCACACTGATTAAATTTTAAAAAAGTCTGCGTAATTTGCGTTAAATTATGAACTACAAAGTACATTCTTCTTATCAATTAAATGTTATATCTAACAGATATGGATGTTAAGCAACAGAGAATTTTTAGAGCTGATTGCACATTAAGGATGGCTGGGTACCATAATTTAAGAGCAACTTCCAATGTGAATTTGTAATAGGGGTTCGCTAAATTGGTCATAATGTTTCAGTAATACAAATAAAGTATAGATTTTCATATTTCACCACTTCAAGGTTGCACCTCTACTAAAACCATTTCAGTAAAACAGCAAACCTGTCACAGCAGTGTAGCCATCAAAATACTCTGGATGAGCATAATTGGCATCAGATATCAAGACTTGTATAAGTGACAGGCATACAATAATGCATCAAATAACAGATCTCAAAAATGGGGCATTAATGGACATAAACATGAGGACTGTGCAATGAATGTATCCTGCATGATATAAGCTTTAGGAGCAGTTGGCCAACCCAAATATAAATTGCAGAGATGGGGCAATTCAAACTTTTCAATGCCGATACCCCATTATAGATTATCTGTCGATTCTTGAATATCTTCCGATTCTCCATTCCTATGATTTCCTACTGATAGAACTTTTAACACACAAAATCACATTGCCATTCACAGTC
The DNA here is from genome assembly GCA_029891345.1 of Dryococelus australis. Taxonomy (NCBI): domain Eukaryota; kingdom Metazoa; phylum Arthropoda; class Insecta; order Phasmatodea; family Phasmatidae; genus Dryococelus; species Dryococelus australis. The sequence goes on along the minus strand of CM057009.1, from coordinate 305,264,345 downwards.
AAAATTATTCTATTTAAATTCACACAAATTTTATGTCTTGGTAAGTAAACAGCACTGGGGAAAAGTGCTCAAAAGTTGAAAAAAGTATGTTATTATACATGAAACGAACAGGTGAGGTGGGATTATCATGGTTAGATGTGGATGCAGATGACTGAGGCAATATAGATAAAGTAGTGCTACTACTGCTGCTGGAAAGTAAACAAGGTTCACAAGTGGCATGTGACAAAGGTAATGAAGACAATAAATAACAACTGCTGCTGTGAGAGGAACTTTATTAGATTTCACGCAGCGGTAAGTCAGTAATAGCTGGGTTAATTTTTCTTTTTTTTGCAGCATCTTGAATGTAAGCAGTGTTTTCCCAAGGCGTTATTTTTGTTTGATGTTTTAGTAGCACCTCCTCGCAAAATTTTCGCTTTATATATATGGCAAATGGGATAATTTTTGCTACTTTGATCAATAGAAAAGTGCTCCCGAACTTCACTCAACATGTTTGCAAATAAAAACGTACACACGTTGGTAAAGTATGCTGTTGTTTTCAGAAGCATTTTCAACAGCACAGCACATGCAATTCACTTTTTACTATGGTACGACAATAAGTACTATGACTTGTACAACAGTTCACACCGAAATCACTGGAATCTTAATATTATAAATTTTGTTTTCTCGTGTTACATTTTGCACATGATGCGCACCGCACAAATGGTATTGGACGTATTCTGGTCAATTTGTGACAGCTATCAATTACTGAACGCATCCTCTCTCTTTCTCTCTCTATTTAGTGGCAAACTAACAATTCTGTAATTGTAGTAGTGGCACTGAGCAGCAATATGTCATGATTGAGATTATCAGATGTTATGTTGCTAGCTAGTAATGCCAATTGTGAACCTGGTTTAAAGTATGAATGCCGGCAGTAGAGTTTATAGTTTCTGAACGATTCCAGTACTTATGGTGATTTAAGTATCACAGATTTTTAAAGGTATGTTGCACAATTGTATTACATTATGCTTTATAAGTGGCCTACATATTTTCGCTGCGGCGTGGATGCGACAATAACGATGTAGGCCTACCTATATTTCTATTAATACCAATAGTTACCATGGTACATAAAATATTGATTCACGTATGGTCCCATTGATTCAAAACATTGTGTAATTAAAATTATGTGTGAACTTCCGTTAAGCGGATGTAGATATTGTATTGTTTTCCTTGTTTATTTACGGATGGCCAAACTTACAACTGTCCAAGTTAGAATGTTCAAAATATACGAAAATTGATTCCATTACAATTTTATTTATTTATTTTCCATTGAGACCACTTTGCAGCCAAGCAACAGGGCTATGGAACAAGTCAAGCTTTATACAAAGATACATGTTTACAATTCACAAATACATAGAATAAAAAGCAAAAATTAAGAACAAAATGCAAGAAAAAAATAAAAAATAATAATTATCTCCAAAACATAGACGTTATTTAGTTGTTTTGTGTGTTCTGTATTACACGTCGTAAAATAAGTTTTATTGACACTATGTTACTAATCGGGATTGCAAAGAATCTACTTTATTTTTCGATTGTTGATTCTCCATTCGAATTGCTAACCTCGCAATACAGAGCTATGAACCTCATCTGAACTCAGAAATACAACCACTTGATATGTAACATTTGTAAATATGTAGCTTGGTCTGTTGAGACAAGATTTCAACTTATTCAGGCAGATAGAAAAGTCTGCATCTGGAGAAAATCAATTATACTAATCAATGGATCCCACATGTCAAAAAACTATTGCACCTGCTGGTGTGTGCAGCTGACCCTATTACGACCCCTCATACCTCCATATATATGTAACCACTTAATACTTTGTGCATATTATTTCAAATGTGTCCGAAAATGGTCCTATATTCATTCTGTCCGATTTGGTTTCTTCAAACATGAAAAAATGTACTACCCTCCACACAACCACAGGCACCAAATAATTTTTGGAGGAATTTACATGAGACGCTCTCTGGAGTCAGTGACTACGCCACAGTCAAGGTTGTTTTGGGTGCATTAGGTCAGTCACGCGGGCTTGTTTAACATTCAGTTTTACTCTTGGTGCACCAGATGCGTGGCCCTGCGTCTAGGTACAAAACCGGGGACGGTGGCTGCGATCCTACGAATAGGGGAGAAGACATACTCCTACAGGTTTACCTGGTTTGGTGAGGATTAATTTTTAATCTAACACCACCAGTACTCTTTTCCACAACAACAATAGGATTCAAATATTCGGAGCTTCGTCTCTCGATAATGTCAGTGTCAATTATACTCTGTATCTCCTTATCGACAGCTGGTCTTACAAGTGTAAGCTATTGGATATGGTCTCTGTAAAAAAAGTTTGTGTTCTCTGATTTCCAATTTACATTCATATTTATTGTAAAAACTTGGGAAAGTTGCAAATGCCTCGTGTTCATCTCGTAAAATTTCCAATGTTCTTTCTCTTTCTATAGGTGTTCCCCCTTGAAACTGTAATTTGGTGTATCTCATTTTTCATCTGAAATCCTTGCTCAATAAAATTACAGTACCTGTCTTCATTTACTATTTCCTCATCCTTGTACACAACATGCATCCTCTGAGAATTTTCTAATAAAAAACTATTGCCAAATGGAATTTTAATCCCTAGAATTTCTATACAATTTTCTACATAGTTAATAATAGCTTCATTTTCCTTCAGCCAATCGGCTCCTAACACAACATCAATGCTAAGTCCTTTCACTACTAGCAAAGCAATCCAAATGTTATGTTCAGCTATTGTCACTTCTACAATTATCTGTTTCTTAATGTTCTTACCAGTAGCTCCTACAATAGTGACATTTGATACAGGTAAAGTGGCAATAATGTTGATCTCATTCTTACTTCAAATATTTAGGAATTCTTCTGAAATTGCAGTTACTTCACTACCTGAGTCAACCAACATATTTAATTTCACTATTTGCAAGACAGCCCTGAATATAGGGACAAATTCCCCTCCTTCCCTGAACTAGAACGTCAGTTCAATTTTCTTCCAATAACATTTCACCTTCAGATTAAAGTTCTGAATTTTTCTTACATTTTGATCACTTAAATTCTGCTCCCAATTTGTCCTGATTACTCTACACTCATCATTATATATGATAGAGTGAGGGAGGTATCCTATGAATAATACCCCGTCCTTAAGCATTTTAATTGGGCCTCTGCTGTTGGCTTTGTTGCAGTTCCTGTCTCCTGCCCTTTAAAACTTCTTCCCTCTCCTACCTTCTATCGAGGGTCTCCAACAAGGCTACCACTTCCTCAATGGTTTTAGCCCTCATACCTAGCATACAATCTTGGATATGCCAGTTAAAATTACGTATGAGATGCCAAATGAACCTATCATCTGTCATTTTATCTTCTAGGTACTTGGACTGCAAGTACAAACCCTGCACATGCACATATGTGGCCATTGAATCATTCACATCTCAAGTTTCCTGTGAATAGATATTGTAGGAAGTCATCCTGCACATGGATGCCCCAGTATTTTAGTAGGAAAGCAGCTTTGGCATCTGCAAAATTTTTCCATTCCGACTCCTTCCACAATGCCCATTTGGCAGCCCCTGCATTTAATTTGTTTACAAACAGCTGTACCTGCTGTTCTTCTGACCCCCCTAATGACTTAAAAATTCTCTGACATTTACTGATAAATAGAATGGGATTAGGTCCCCTATTATCTCCAAAAAAACTTTGGTACAGCTTTTTCAAATGACGTGACTTCATCTAAGGTTAATACAAATTTCCCCCCTTTAAAAGCAGAGCCATCTCACCTCCTCAGCTGACTGATTCTATCCTCACACTGCTGCCTACATTCTTGCCCTATATTTAATACCTCTTCCCTAATGTTCTATAAATGTTGTCCTATGGCAGGACTTTCCTGGAAAATTTTCTCAACATTTTCCGCCAGTGTTTGTTCGGCCTGTTGTATATGCAGTAGGTTTTGTGAGACTTCTCGAGTCTGTTCATTTACTTTTACCCAGACTTTTTCCAGTTCCTTACGGTTTTCAACTGTTTTACCCCCCTGGACAGATACAAATACTTTGACTTTTTGTTGTGCTACTTTAACTGTATGTACGTCTGCTTCTTATTCCTTACAGTTTTCAACTACTTTTGCCACATTGTCTTGACATTGTATTATTGTCCATTTCATATAAGTGGTCTCAAATTCGACAGACAATGCGACCAACCTAAATACTATGTAAACAGTGAATTCTCTCGCTCCTACAGTATTGTATCAGCTGATGAACTGCTGTGAGATCCATGTTGTTAGTTTGGCTATTTTGATGATGCCTTTGGAAGAAAATAGTACTCAGAACTAAAAGTTGTAATTTAAAATCTTAGTTACACTTACAACATTTATGGTTTAAATTATGTTTCTAAAGCAGTATTAAATTTTCTTGGCTATTAGTAATGGGATTAAAAACATGTTCAGCATTTATGACAGAGTACATCGACACATACAAACAGTATACGTTTCCAGCAAATGGCTCACCATGTTTATGTATCCAGCCCAGTGAAGGCAGTTGTGCGTGCACTTTTTCTCATTGTGTTTATTATATGAATATCGTATTGGTGTTGTCGGAGTATTTACTCGATAGTTAATTTTTTTTTTTTTTCCAAACATAGTTGGTTGTAGGTACCATTGTAGTGCGTTTTGTTGAGTGAAATGCAATTATAATTGGTACATTGTTAAAACTGCTCATTCTGCCATTTTCCTTACCGCCTTCCACAATGAAATGACACAAATATAAGTTTACATTTGTTTGTATAAGGAAACATGCGCAATGTTGATTTTACTGAATGATTTCGCAAATAAATTATTTAATGCTAGTGACGAACAAACGTGATTTTAGTGAAGTAAACTCACAAGAATTGCCATAGAAAAACATGTGTTCAAGAGGTTACAACAGTAAGTTTGCGTTTTTTGTAAATGTATTTGTAAACAGTTAATATAATTATTGAAATGCACGTGTCCTGAAAAATGCAGCACTTTCCACACTTTTGTAATGAGTGAATAATATTTGTTTGTCTACATCATAAATTCTAGTGTAAGGTTAACTTCGGTCAAAGTGTGTGTGTGCATATATTATTGCATCTGTACGAATACAAATAGAGATGTATGTATCACGTTTTGTATTATCATTAAAGTTATAAATTTCGAAGTTAAATAATTTAAATGTTATTTCCATACGAGCAAAATTTTCTACTGCTCCATCAAAACAATATGCAACACAAAATGCCACACACTCATGCTAGAGCCACATAGCCCAGACCAACACAGCACGACACGACCAAAAACGCAACCACGACACATTTCAATGTGACTACTTGAATTTAAAGCACAACCGACACCACACTCTCTGCATTTAACCCAACTATTTAAAAGATGCTGATAGGCTATGTTAGTCTCAAAGGCGGTGAACAAGAGGGAAATTACTAATACATAATGGTGAGAAATTGGGATCGCTAATGCATACGGAAGTTAAATTATTATTTTTAAGAGTTAGATACAGTAATTTCCAATTTATTTTTCTTTGGACCTGCGTGTTTACCATTGTAGGGAAAGCTTGCAATACAATTTCATTTTGCAATGTTGTACATTCTGTGCAATGTGCCGCACTACACAACGAAGAATAGAAATCATTTCTAATCCAAAATTGCTAGTCAGACTACAGAATCTGTCTGGCTTACGACAATCTATCTTGTATTTCATTGGCTGTTGGCCGTCGTGTTGTGCGCATTGGGGCTATGTGATTCCGGCATCATAAGAACATCACAATAATCCAGTCTCACGAAAAACAATAAACTAAAGCCCCCCCATTTCACCTTTCTCTCTCTGCTCACTTTTTTCTTTTTCCCTCGAAATAAAATAAAGATGATACCCTAATTGGACCCACATTTCATTGCTATGAACATTTCTCTGTGTTATTATTGATTGAAACTCTAAAACGCTGGTTCTAGAGGGTTTCAAAATGTAAAGCTTACTGGCAATACAAACTTGTAAGTTGTATCACTAGTATTATTATTTTTGGAACATATATGAAATTTGTCAATTTGAAATATATGACATTTGTTATGGTAGGATACTTGTTAGCAAATAAATTTAAAGGATTTTCCTGTTTTAAAGGCTGTGTTTGAAAGTAACATAATGGCATGTAGGTTTCAATGTTGGAGTCTTTCATAAACATTTTGAGCATTTTTGTTTTGCAAATTAAAAGTGCTTACATGTTTTTAACATATGTTGTTAAGAATATTTTAAGAGTAACAGAAGAATAATTCACATAAACAGGATTTACATTAAAAAGACGTTTTGATATCAAGTAAATTACAACATGCTTGTCAACAAAATTCTTTCAATTTAAGCACCCAACAAAAGTGCTCCAACATCATAAAGAAGTGTGTCATGCATCAGCAGGAACTGACACATTCCAAAATTTATAGCTAAGGAAAATTAACTTTATGATGTCTTCAATCTTGGGTAGGTGGAGCATCTTTTTAGTGTGTAAGTAACATGTTCGTTTGATATACTGTTGCTGTAGGTCACATCTGCTTCTCTAGAGCGCTTTTTAACATCTCTGAACTGAAATACAGTTTTTCGTTAGGTACCCGAGAACAAGCCTATGGCTGTATTCACAATTTTGAGGAGGGAGGTTGTGCGACTGAACTTCAGTGTAAATATCAACACTGAGTAAGTCAGAAATAAGTTTTTATTCATAGCATGACAATCTGAACATGTAGGTATTTGAGAAAAGTTATTTAAGTATTTTGTATGTAGACGTGCAATATTTGAGTTGCTAAATGAGAATGAGAGTTATTAAAATGACTGAAATTAAGTAACATTTGCTTAAATATTATTTTGGCTACCTACATACTTTAACATCCTGATAATTATAACCACCATAAAAGTATCAGGCTGTACAGAGTTTGTTGTCATATCATACCACAAAGCTGAATTATGTACTTTTCATGCAATAGTAGGCATAGTCTGTGTGTAAAAAAGTATACGGTCTTTGAAAAGGTTTGAGCAGGGGGGGGGGGGGGGGGGATTTTTTAGAATTTGTGCATTCCTAGGGGGGGGGGGGGGGGTCTTGGTATTTAGTGTTCATGGAAACCATGCTAAATTCTTATGTTTACACAAACTTACTTCAGGTAAGTGTGACAAGATTAGTAGTTGTTAACATATTCAGTGTGTATACAAAAACAGTAAAATATCTTTTATTCATTGGACAGTCAAAATCAAACCTCAAACTACAACCACAATACAGCACAAGGCTGTATTCTTCCTAATGAGTTCCCTTCAAGAACTGTTATGTCACTTTCAACTGTCAATCACAAATGTGTGTATCATTCTTTATGTATCGTTAGGTGCAAGGTGATTGGCAGGTGTGTCTGTACTAGCAAGTATGTCTGTAATAGCAGGTATATCTGTATGAAGCATATGTAATTCTTACAACATATACGACCTGTAGCATATTATGAGAAATGAATCCTTACATCCCTAATAATTACCCATAGTAATTAGGTATCACATAATCATATAATGGCAAACAACAATGACAAAACATATCACAATTATGGCAAAAGACATTTACTATGGATTAAAATACAGTTCCGCATGACCAAGAATATGCATATCACCAGTAGTACCAACTAACTTCCGATACAACCAAATCTGATCACCGAGTTTTAACTTCATCTTCTTATGCGAGAACATGGACGCATTACCAAATATGCGAAAAACAGCAGTATTATCTGCCTTCATGAACAGGATAAGTCTTCAAACAAATTATATCCCATGGAAACTATGCTAAATTTTTATGTTAACAACAACTTTCCTCAGGTAAGTGTGAAAACATTAGTTGTCATTTATATATTTTGAGTATTGTATATTAAAAAACAGTAAAATATGTTATTCATTTGACAGTAAAAATATAATTTCATTTTTGTTCCTGGTTTCAAATTTCTTGCAAGGTAAAAAAATTTATAGACTTATTACATGGGCTGTTAGTCATTTTCATAAAATATTAATACACTAAAAAAAATGGGATGGTTGCCAACCTGCTACTGTTTGAACAGCCCTTCACAGCTTCTAAAAGTCTTTTGGGAGGAGGCACATGCAGTTTGTTTACAAAAACCGGCAGTCATATGTGTTTGTTTACAAATACTGGCAGTCACATGGTGTTTGTTTGCAAACAGAGTCACCTTCAATGACAGTTCAGCTATGTCGGAAGGATACATAGCCACCCAGATGCCATTAGCACTATTTTCCTAGAACTGTCAAATTTGAGAACACTTATATGAAATTGACAATACTACACTTTTGCTTAACGCAACGGCTTGTGAAATGTCATTTACCCTGTTTTCAATCTGATTCAATTTATTGGTGCAGTCTAACCTAACCTCATTTAATTTATAGTTAATTTTTACTTTAAATTCTGACAGACCCTTAGTGTTGCTTTCTACAGCACTTTGTACACTGTTTACTTCTGTTTTTGATTGTTCAAACTCCTTTATACATGAATCGAATTTCTCATCAAATTTCTGAAATCTACTATTAAATTCACTTTTCAATTCATCAACTTTGCTGGATATTTCAGTTTTTTGTTCAAATTTACTTACTAATTCCTGGGATTTAGTCTCCTGTCCATCCAATTTACATATATTTGTTGGAATTCCTGTTTCTGTTTGTCAAATTTATGTGAAAATTTAGTGTTCTGTTCACCAAATTTATTTGAAAATTTTGTGTCATGTTTAGCAAAAATTTTGTTCAATGTCGGTAACAGCCAATTTTTGTCTAATGAACTCTGTTTCTCCTGCTCTCCCGACCTAACCTCTACATTTGCTGAACTCTCTTCTGCATTTTAAAGATCAGTATTGGTTAAACGACCCTCTAGTGTTGCAACACACTGACCAGCTAAATTAGATTCTACAACAGAAACAGTTAAGTTAGTTAAATTATGTTCTACATTTACATTATCAAATCCGTGAAATTCCTCGCTGTCGCTTGGCAGGTTTACTCTCTCACCCTCGCCTTCTATGTTGTTCATGTACAATAAAAAATTTACAAATGGAAAAACCGGAACAAAAAATCACAAAATTTTAATTACAAATTAAACCTTTCTTGGTGGGAACGACGCGGTGGCTGTTGTAGCACGTATCTGTTGATGACGAAGAAAACTGACGACAACGACGATGATGCTGATTGTAGAAATTACTTACGTACTTAATTCTTGCATCTGGAACTGGAACTGCATTACCCACATGCACCTCGGTGCAGCTAACCCCCACTCTTTGGCAAAAAAAAAAAAAAAAAAAAAAAAATGGCCGGGCTAGCCTCCTATTGGCTGTTCATGACCGCACGCTACTGCATGGAAACTGCAAAAGTGCTGATGGCATGGGAATCAAGAAAAAAGTTAAATTTCAAAAGTTTCGTCACCTTGCTCTGACACTAGGAACCAAAAGTGCCATGCAATACAGACAACATTCTTACTACAGCCTCACATTAAAACTGATAAAGCCCTTTACTTCCAAACTGTGTCATGAAAGGAAAAATTTGGATAAAATACACTCAGTAACAAAATAAACAGTGAAATTTTACAAAAGAGAACCTGAAAAATAAATATAAAAACTATAAATGTATATAAATGCAATACTACAAGGGCTACTAAGTGCTAATACACTGTTTGGACAGTGCAATGTAAAAAGATTCAAACAGTCACAATTTTGCACCCACATTAAAAAACAAAAATAAATAAACTTTTACCTACTGTACTGAAATTTAAAAACTGTAGACAGTTTAACTTCCAAAAAATCAAAGGCAATATTCACAATACGTTTTAAGTCATGTTATTATATGTAATGGTAACCACTCTGTTATGTCCGAAAGTCTGAAGATGATGTAACTGTGTTACGAAATTGCATCATGCAGATAAGCACACGATTAAAGGAATCCTGTCTGGAGCTTCAGCTTTCATCGCATGTCCTTGTGGCATGTTTTGTATTCAATTTAAGTGAAAATGGAGTGTTCTGTTGGCTGTTTTGTTAAATACAAGTGCCATAAAGTTGTTTACTCTAGATAATCAGAGTTAATAATTGAAAGTGACATAAGTGATGTAAAAACATTAATTAGACTTACAACAGTTGTGGATGAAGTTGTAAATATCTGTGAATATAATTATTTTGAAATCCCAGAGGGAAATCGCTATGCAACTGTCTGCTAAACATGAACATCTCAAACTCATACCTAGTAAGGCTGTATGTGAACGCTGTTTTCAAAGTTGAATAAACCCATAGAATTAGAGTTTGATGGAGAAGAACACAACAACTATGGTAATTGTAGAATCGGTTAACCACGCATGTGCTGCTCTGGATGAATCTCTTATTAAATTACAAAGGTTTCCTCAGTGTAAAAGAAGACAAAGAATGGAGCAAAAAAGTGATAACCTATCATGTAAAATTAGAAGAAACAATGCCACAAACCGTGAAGAAATTACTCCAAATAACAATTTAAGTTACCTTGAATAATAAAATAGTTAAAGGAGAAATTCACACATGCTAGCACATTTGATGAGAAATACTAAAAAATTGTAAGTTTGGTGCCAAAATGCTGGAGCATTTCTAAAACCAAAGCTGCATAAGTGCAGTGAATATTTAGTACAAAATACGAGAACTTTAAAGGTAAAACATGATGTGCTTCCAAATCTTGATAACAAAAAAAGTGGCAATTGCCTAAGTAATGAAACCATAATAGATGTAAACAGATTTTTTACAAGAGTGATGATGTAAGCATAATCATGCCTGGTTTAATGGTACTGGACCTCAAAAAATCGATCTACACTAATATAATAAAGAGGTAAAGTTTGTTAATCGTAATCTCTGAAACTACTAAACAGATTTAAAACATTGTTTCACTGGTAAGTAGCCTGGACCTTCTGGATGAACATAAGCTATATATCATGACGTTATGACACTAGGGGAAATTTTAAATACAAAAAATTTAAATAAACATAAAACCATTAAATTACAATTTTATTATGTACATTCATATTCAAAACTATAGATTCACGAATGAAATGTTCAAATCAATTCATTTTAAATAATGTTGAAATTATTTTTTTATTTTAACTTATAATTACGGCTAAATAATTAAATGTACATAATTTTTTGTAGAGAATTTAATTAGCTACTAAATTATATTTTTGCCATACCTGTATTATGGTTTAGCAAGAATTGTTAATTTTTACACTTAATTTTAAAAGTTTATATTAAAAAAAAAATTTCTAAATAATAAATTCATGCCCAGCTAATGGTTTTGTTAATAATTTTGTGATTATTTAAAGTTTATTTTGTAAACAAGAGATCTTCTATTGTTTGAGCATTAGCTTAACAATTAATTGTTATTAAGACATACTAAATAATACTTTTGTTTTTGCTGGTGATTTTTGCCAAACACTTCCTGTCATAGCAAATGGAACAGATGCAGACATTGTAAAAGCATATCTAAAATCATCTCCGTTATGAGGTTCAGTTCAAACACTTAATTTGCATACTAACATGAGAGCCCACTTACGCGAAAACAATGATAAAGGTATTCCACATCAATTGCAAGTTTAGAGAAGAAAAATTCCCTTTTCTAAGCACAAATGGTGGTAGCGCTGAAATCAAACTTGATGCTGGATTGGATCGCAGTCCATAATTTAGTGCAACTTATAGAGGCAATATATTCTGATCTAAGAAATTTATTGCAAAGAGACTATCATTGGCTCTATTTAAGGGGGCAATAGTAGCTCCCAGGAACAATACAGTTAATGAAATAAATACAATGATATTACAAGAAGTTCCCGGCCAAGTTAAACATTACAAATACATTGATACCGTTACCGACATCGAGGACAGTGTGCACTACCCTCAAGGATGTTTAAATTCACTAAATCCTTCTGACCTGCTGCCACACAACCTAAAATTAAAGATTGGTATCTCAATAATGCTACTATAAAAGATTTACGGAACAGCATAATTGAAGCAATAATATTAACTGGGCCTGCCGCTGGACAGCTAGTGCATATTCTATGCATCCCTATGATCCCAACAGATCTGCCTATTCCTTTCAAGCGGTTGCAGTTTCCAGTGAAGGTATAATTTACTCTTACAATAAAAAAGTCCCAGGAACAGACTTTCAAATATGTGGAAATAGAATTGAGCAAGAGATGTTTTTCTCGTGGCCAATTATATGTCGGGTTATCTAAGAGCCAAAACTCCAGAAAACCAATATATTTTGCAACCAGAAAATAATAAAACAATAAACATAGTACATAGATAAGCTCTAACAAGTTAACGTAAATTTAATAAAAGCTACGAAAAAAACTCTGGAATAAGAGGTCTATATTTCTTATTTAGGAAAAAAAAAGTTAATTTGAGGATTATACTCCCCTGTACTGTTAATGTAAATTTAATAAAACCTATGAAAAATAATAATGAACTGAAGTGCAGGCACTTGCTATTTAAATTAATAAGTTAAAATTAATTTTCTTACTTTAAGTTGTGGTTATGGGAAAAAAAAATTAACTACTTTTAAAACATAAATTTGAAATTTTTTGATAAATATATATTGTAAAAAACCTATTAATGGTATTGTTAATTATGTACGTAGAATAATAAATAGATGCCTAGCAATGCGGGCAAGGGTAATCATAGTTATTTTATATGTATTTGTACCAAACATTGCTCAACTCGTATGCATTGTATGTGAAGACGTTTTTCTCAAATAAAAATTTTTACACTTTATATTTTTTGAATAATTTGATGTCAAATACAAAATTTTTCAGCTTTGTTGCAGCCATTACAACAAATACTAAATTGTGCAGATGAAAAAATTTACAGCATAAACTAATGTCATGGGCTACTGCTTGACATATGTGTAGTCACCAAATAACAGGTCATACATTAAAAAATACAAAAATATCTTTATATTAAAAATTCTTTTGTATATATACAGTGGAACCTAGTTGGTTAGTAAAAGTTTGGTTATTGTAAAGAACTTATTATAGCAAAGTGATTTTGTGGTCCCTTGAACATGTGGTATGCAATTTCCTAGTGTAAAAGCTGTTTTAAACAAAATATGGATAATACGTATAACAAAGTATTTTTTTATGTCTCACGTAATTATTAGCCTCAAACTCTGTATGTTTAATACAAATACATTAAAGCTACAGTAACCAACTTTGATTATCTTAACAGTTCAGTATAATTAACCTCCACATTTAACAATACATTTCTGATAGTGCCACTTCTTCAGTCTTCCAGGAAGCAATTTAACCACGTTAATGAGAAATTTTTTTCCAACAAAACAATATGCATTCTGGTACATGCACTTCAGACAGGATACTTTTTTTAGGAAATAAACTTTTGCTACAGTAACCACAGTTTTTCTTAATCTCTCAGATAGTTCAATACAATAGCTTGACAGTGTAAAAATGAATTTTAGTATTCATCATAGATACGGTGAAAGCACTGCACTGTGTTACACATTAGAAACTACTGCTGTGTGCGAGACTGTGATCACAACTGTATGTGCTCAGTTACAATGTGAACAACTTGTGAGCACTAATATTGATAGTGATTGGCTCTATTGTGACTGTACTCTTTGTGCATACATGGATGAAAATATCTGATGTATTTAACCTGTGGAAACATCCTGTATGTGTGCATAGTAAACATTCATGTGTTATGCAGACTTGAATTTTAAGTTTATTTAAAGTAATTATTCTTGCATTTATGTGTTGTTTTTACGCATTTGATCAATTGTATTCTGTTGTCAAGTTCTACTATAGTGCAAAAACAGTTTAAACTAAAATAGAAAATTTCTTAAACAAAAAACCTTAGTATGTAATGGACAACAGAAAATGTGTAAAAGTAAAAAATCTTTATGGGAATATTTTTTGTTTCTTTATGTAATGGAAGAGTTGATTTTATTGAAGAATTAATCAATATGATATTAAACAATTCTTAAAGTAAATTTTTTCCTGAGTAAAGTTAAAATGAGAGCGACTTCGTTTGTTATTAAAGCTAAATTTTGTATATAAATTCCTATTTTTAGGTTTTTGGGCTTGTACCAACATAAAAAAAATTTGCAGCTTTGAGCGAACAAACCTCGTTATTACAAAGTAGCCAGATTTTGGTTGCTTCAGATTTGTATTAATGAGGTTCTACTGTGTATGGTTTGTTAACTAGTGATTCACATATGTTTCACAACGTAGCCCATAGGATTAGTTTATTTTGTAAATTTTTTATCTGTACAACTTAGAAATTGTTATAATAGCTGCAACAAAACAGAGGAATTTGGTATTCGACATCAAATTATTCAAAAACTATAAAAAGTAATTTTTTTTATTTGAGGAAAATGTCATCACATACAATGTGTACGAGGTGAACAATATTTGATACAAATATAAAATGATTAATTTTTGGAGTGTTAACACCCCTGAAGGCTAATGTAACAGTCAGATCTCCAAGTGGAGCGAAGACGAACAAAAATATCTAGCACTCTTTAATCCAAATTAAGTTTACTTGAAATTCAAAGAAACTCATCCATGTATAAAGATAGGATTTTGAAAGTTTGCTTCATTAAGGCCCAGTTGTTGCATGCTAGCTGGTACCAGTGGCACACATTCTCTATATATGTGCCTACAGCACCAAAATGTGAAATTAATGTTGGCAGCTACAGTGAGTAAAATGTCATAAACAGATTTCATGAAAATTATTGATTATGATGATTCAAAAGAAAGTTATATGCTTTCACAATGTCATAAATGTCCTGGAGTTAATGTACTGGATGTATTAAAGATGAGCTACTGAGCAAAATTAAGTACAAACAATTGTCAACTGACTGCTGTGAGCTAACCACTTAGTGTTAAATATGGAAGAATTTTTGTTTGATCTAAAGGAAATGTTGATAAAATTAAAAACCCATCTCTTTATTGTAAACTGTCAAGTCTGAATTTGTAAATCTAATAAGGAAGACATAACTTTTACTGAGTGCATCATTTTGGGAGATTCCTCAGAAAACTATACTTTTGTGATGCAAGATGGAGTACAGATACTTCACTGGGTTAACTTACAAGTCACATTACACCCATGTGTTTTATGTTAGAAAGAAAGTGATTCCACAAAGTGTGAAACCTTTTTGTGTTGTCAGCGACTATTTGACACACAACATTGTAGCTGTTCGCACTTTCAGTTAGTTCTGCTTCAACATTTGAAAGACAGATTTCCCAACTGAACAAAAGTGTGTTACTTTAGCGATGGTTCAGCAGCTTAATAAAAAAAAACCTTTGTTAACCTTGCCAAACACAAAGATTTCGGTCTGTCTGCTGAATGGCATTTTTTTTGTCACATCACATGGAAAGTCAGTATGATGGTGCCGAAGTACAGTTAAACATCTTGTGACACAGACTTGTTTACAAAGAACCACTGAAAACCACAGTGTATTGCCTAAAGAAATGTTCTAATTTTGTTCAAGAAAAATTTCTGGAAAAAACATTTTTTTTGTGCTGTCAGATCATATTTTTTCTGAAGAAAAATTACTTAAAAGACAAGTCAAGAAGCTGAAACCATTCCCAATACAAGAGAGTATCATATTTTGTTCTAGTACATGGAGATAATCTTGCTGTCTACCAATACGCATCATCATAGAACTAATTAATGCTACCCATAACCAAACCACAACAAGCTGATTTGCCATAACTGAACGATTATGTGTGTTTTATTTATGATGGTGACTGGTGGATTGGAATTGATACAGGCAAAGAAACTGTATAGGGAGAAGAAGAGTACAGGGTCATAGTTTTTCATCCTAAAGGCCCAAGCACTTGCTTCAAACTTACAAAGGAATTGGTATCGGTGAAACAAGTGAATATTTTAAGAATGTTATCACCATTTGAGATAGTAACTTACAATGGAAGAACTCACAAAATAAGCAACAAACTGAGTGAAATGTTACGAGTGATTTTCATAGAGAGAATGGCAGATACTACACAGTAACATTGCTGCATAAACATGGAGTTTATAAATTTGTAAATACTAGTAAAAGTGTACAAACAGTGACTGTAAATTAGAATGAAGATTGACTAATGAATGTACAAAAGAAGACTAAAATGTAGACAGAGCAGCAAAATTTAATTGACTGGTACTACAGATAGGATGAATTTACTGGTGCAGTGATTAGGTATTTGTTATGCATTAAGCTGTTTTTGATATTTTGAGGTTACTTGCCAGCATGAAGAAAACATATTGATTGGCACTCTCTTCAACTAAAGCAAAGGTAATTCACATTTGCATTCCCTTGACACACTTTAATTAATTACATTCAAAATAAGTGGGATTATATAACGCACAATAGATTAAATTTAAAAATCACCTTTTTTTGTTTTTTCAAAGGTCCGTGTACTCAACAGGGATGAGAATAACAGAATCAGACAACTTGTGCCCTATAGCGATTCATCAAGAGCATATTTCATAAAAGACTCAAATTTTTATTTCATCCCCCCCCCCCCCCCCCCCCCCGGCCCATATAACTTTTTTTAAATTTGAAAACAACAAATTTTTATTTTTTCCCAAGTTGGAAACTATTTTTTTCTAGGAAGGAAGTCCTCAACCCAGATAAATTTGATGTTACACACTGCTCTACATGTAAACACAAAGCACACAAAAAGATTGTATCTCTAAATGTGACTTTTGTGAAGCACGATAGGATATAAAGTGGGGTAAAACAGTCATCTGAATGCTGAAAGAAGATGGCCACCATCTTGAAAATACAAGATGTATTTTATAATGTAAATATACAGTGGAATATTATCTTATGTAAGCTTTTAAATTACACTAAAAACTCCACAATAGTTGACTTATTAAAAAAGTTATGACTAGTTGCATAAAGCTCCAAAATCTGCAAAATTTGCTTGCAGAGTGTATGAAAAATGGCTGCCATCATCCACATATTATAAGTAAAAATCTAAATTAATGCTTTTCTTTCACCTTGAGGATAGCGTAATATATAGAGATTGGTCGAGCCAATTCTTCGATCCATCGATACCATCGATTCTTGCATAATACTCAATCAATTAATTGACGTTTCTGGTCATTGATTATCGATTCCTTGTGTCTACATGGTCTCTATAGCCTATGCTACTATAAAAGATACTTTAACTGCTGGAAAATATGACACTGCAAATTAATGTAACATTTGGAGGTGTCTAGAATATGAAAATGCTATTACAGTAAAACATGCTTTAAAGACGTTTTACAAAGGACTGGATGCTAAAAACTTTGCAGGAGGGAAAAGAGTTTCTAATAAAATTGCAGCATCTACAAAAAAATTGATACTCAAGTTAGTTATAATTTAATCATTTCACACACTGCACTATAACTATCGCCGTATACACAAAATAAATTTTTTAAGACGCCTAAATGCACTTATACCCGGAAAAAAACATGTGTTTCCTAACCCTATCTATTTTTACTAAAACAACTGCCAATATAAACAAGGGCATGCGCCAATGATTGATAGCGAGTGGCACGTCAGCCTACATCACATTTTCCCCACTGGTTCTAAACTTTTTCCAAATGCTTAAATGCATAGGTGCATAACAGTGAAAACTGTCCATCAAATAACTAATAGTAAAATAAGACACCAAACTCCCTTAACACTACAACATTTGTTAGCT
The DNA here is from genome assembly GCA_029891345.1 of Dryococelus australis. Classification (NCBI taxonomy): domain Eukaryota; kingdom Metazoa; phylum Arthropoda; class Insecta; order Phasmatodea; family Phasmatidae; genus Dryococelus; species Dryococelus australis. The sequence goes on along the minus strand of CM057009.1, from coordinate 305,246,589 downwards.
TTCTACAGATTTTGCACCTGAAAAAATGTGTGTTATTTGCACTAGCGCCGGCAAGTAAAGTGAACAGCCAAAGTAGTGGATCAGCTTGCAGCCTGCTGTTCAGGTTTCACAAGATGGCCCTTATAATATTGGGGCACTGGCATTTTGTTAGAACAGCGTCACTGGATCAATACGAACGCGAGCAGATGATTACTAATTTAAAGTTTCGAACTGGGATTATTGTACAAGTCATATAATAACTGCATTTGTCAAAATTGTCATTCAAATATTTTGTCTTGATTTTAGGTGAATGTACTTTTGTTTTAAATTTTGTAGCCATTTTACACAATACAAAACTTGATGGTTAAAACTGGGTTTCTTGCACAAAACAATTAATATTGGTATTGGTTAAGCCTACTATTCAAAATTTTTGTCTTAAATGTATATATGTATTTTCATTTGGATTATTTTACACTAGACATAATTTAATGTGCAGAACTGAATTTAATATAACACTTGTATTTTTTTTGTAATAGTAATAACTTTATATGAAAATTTCACATGGGATGTTTTTTTTTATTAAAAGTAAGATCTAGAAAATTTTTGTTGATTTACCCACATTGTAAAAAGTATGTTATAAAAAGATGTATCAGGAATTGAACCATCACTTCTTCCTTCAATATTACGGTATGCTTAAAAACAACATAAACAATACTGTAAAATACATTTTATACAAGATAATCTGAATCGAGATTGGAATTGAGTCGAAAAAATAATTGGTATCGGGATTGGAATTTAAAAAACTGGACCCTACCCATCTTAACTAATATAGTAACCAATTTTTATAAAAAATAAAAAATGGTGCAGCTTCCATTTCTTAAAAAATTTGAAGGTTTCATAAGGAATGACCAAATCTCAAATCATGTGGTTAGGCTTCCAGGAATGCCACAGTTTTAATAGCTCCAGCCAGGGGCGTAGCCAGGATTTAAGTTTTTGGGGGAGGGCAGGGCTTGTGAATAAGATAGGAACTCTAGCTTACACACTCACAGTGATGATTTGCAGCAGATTCAGAACAAAATGCCTCAACAATTGTCTTAAATTTCATTACTTTAACTTAAAATGCTCACAAAAATCTACCATCATCATCAGTTATAAAACAAACACATAAAAAACTTGCAATATGCCACTCATGTAGTATTAGTTGAGATTATTTTTAAGGCTGTTTATGGTAAAGTGAGCACTTTTGAAATCAAAATTTTAAACATGTCATTACCCTTACCTGCATATATTTTGAAGGGCACATTGGCTGTCAGGTGCCCAGTAAAGTTGGAATGACGGAGGAAAAGTAGTTCCATGTCTCTACATTAAATTAAAAGTGTTAAGTTAACATTTGTGAAAGCTGAAATATTTTCTTTTACTTTCTGTTTTAATGTATAACTAAAAGAATACGAAAATGTATAAAATATTTACTTTTCTAATAATTCCATAGTTACCCTTGACCAGCATATGAATAAAGTGATCAGGCTCAAGGCAATGTTAATTTTACATATGGTGGAAGAATACACAATGTCGATACAAGTAGATCTTAAGCAGGGCTTTCAAAAGTGCTCAGTTTAACTCGAACAGCCTATATTTAGGCTGCAAACCATGGCTTTGCCCATGGCTTCAGCAAAAATTCAAAAATCCTTATATAGAATTTGTTCTAGTCACATATAACTGTGTTTGAAAAAAAAAAAAAAAAAATGTACAAGGCTGAAAAACCAAAAAATAACTTTATAGCACAATCTGGACAATGGCACTGCAAAACAGGGCCATGATTATTGATGATGTAGTAAAACTAATTTGTACAGGATGATAATGTAATAGGGCTGAAATGATTGCACGCACGCACGCATGCACGCACACACACACACACTCTCTCTCTCACACTCACTCTTTTTGTACAGGTGTGAACCATAGGTTTAATTTTGTCCCTCTTCCCATCCAACCGATCAGACAGCAATAAAATAAGTAGGTAAGTAAATAATGGAAGAAGGGCACATATGAAGTGACCAATTACATTATTTGAATCTAAAACTACAGCTCTCTACCTAGGTTACTGATCAATCACCAGTGTATTAAAAAATTAAAATAATTATGAACAAGAAATTGAAATAATTTGAGAGTCATTGAGATGCAACATGTTTACAGCAATTGTACAAATTATTCATTATTATGTCAAAATCATCAGTCTCACTTCCAGTTTAAGCTCTTTCTTTAGTATTTATTTTAGCCTTATTTAATAAAATATTTATCTCTTACAAGATAAACTACTGACCAACCATCAAAAATCAATTTCAGCAGCAGATATGCTTTATCAACCACTAAATAATATGGCTGACTTCATAAAATGCACATTACATACAGTGCAAGAAGCACTTGTTAAAAAAATATCAATCTTCCCATTAAAAAATATAGTCAATCTAACACCTACTAACCAAAATAAGTCCAGATATGAGTGAAGAGGTGCCTGTGAGAGCAACGTAGAACTTTGGCGTCAAAGTGCTGAAGAACATTTCTGTTGAAAGAACAATAAAACAATTAACAAATTTCCAAAAATTTTGTTTTCAAATATAGTAGTTTTTCTTGCTAGTTATTTAACACATACACTTGTGTTCTAATAGAAACTTGATGACAAAAAGCTTAAACTTCTCAACTATATAGAGCTAACATAAGTTCAAACAATTTTTGCAATATGCGATATCATTCTCAAATTCAATTTTTGTAACAATACACACTAAGGTATACACTATACTGCAATTAATCACCAGACAACCCTAATAATGTGAAAACAAGTATATGGTATAGTGTCATTATTATGTAAGTTTGCTTTTTATTGCAGTCACCACCTCTTAAGAAGACTTTCCAGCAATTTGTAATATGTTTCTACATGACTTGGGTTCCATTTATCCTTCAATACGATCAAAAGCTCCACAGTGTTGTGAGGATGGTTTGTTTTAGCTATCAGTAAACACTCCAAATCATTTCAAATATGTTCAGTGAGGTTGAGGTGGTGACTATGCTGGCCATTCACGTTCATCTTCCATTTCCTCAAACCATTCAGTTACTTACAGTCTTTGATTCATGCACTGGCGCAGTCATGCTGCAAATGAAATGGTTCTATTTAAAAACCTTGCAACAATATATATAGCAATGAATTGTTTGACACAAGACTCAGAGGCCTTGGTATTCTAGGTTCTAAGACATTAAAACCAGTAAACCAAGACCATAATGTGATTTCACCATATCTAATCTTCACAGTGGGAAAAATACAGTCCTACACATAACACTCACCAGGCATTTTCCACACCCACATGTCCATCAGAGAGCCACAAAATATAGCATAATTCATTATTCCACAGGATGCTTTTCCCGAAAGCTCATCTGTGGAACCCAAGTGCAACCATCTCCCGGTAGATGGTACAATCACTCACAGCACTTCATAATGACAATCACGAGTCTTTGGCCACCATGTACAAATTCACCTTATATCCAAAATTTCAACAGCCCTGATTTGACAATGTTTTTCATTTAACCGGTCTAGGATGTCATTCTATAATTTATTATTGAACCTATTTCACTACATCACCTACTGTTGTACAGAATACTTAGTGAAACCTGCTTGAAATTAAATAATGGAATGAGCTAACCTTTAGGCAAAAATCATCAATTAGCTTGCAGCATGTATTCATACTGGCAAGCTGTTACATATTTCAATGTTCAAGACAATTAATAAGGGTACGACATGTATGGATTACACTTTTACTTGTCATGGAGTTTCTGGTGATTAATGGCCACATAACCTGTAGTAAAACTGATAAACATAATACTTATTAGAATCTGCTCAGACACATAATTGATATTACGCAGAGAACTTTGGAAAGGGAGAGATTTTTGTGCAAATAACATGTTGAAAACACTAAGATATGAATTTTTCTACCTGTATAGTTAGCATATGGTGAGCCATAGTGGGCAGAATATTTTTGGGGGGATTTTTATGTAAATAACATGGTGAAAACACCTAGATGCACAAATTTTCTCAAGGTAATCTCGGCTCCTTTCTGTATTCATTCTGCCACAATTCTTAACTTTTCTTCTTCTCATCTCACATATTTTCTTCAATATGGATAGGAATACGGTACTAAGTCTTTATCCCCATCTCAACAACAGACTCCTCTCATCTCAGACATGTATGGCCATGCTTTAAGGGATCTGCCTACCAAGCCTGCAACCATGAGGTTTAAACTGAGTATCAATGTTAAATCAATTCTTTTCAATTAATCAGTTTTAACTATTTCCAACAAAAATTATTAAAGTAACGTTCTCAGAGAATACTGCCATGTTAAGAAATATTATAAAAAAATTTATTTGTTCATATTTTTGCAATATGAATATAATGTAAAATGTTAGAAAAATAAATTTTAAAAATTGGCGAGCTTTCTTAATGTGCCAGTATTCCTTGAGAAATGTCACGTAGAATACGTTTTATTTGAAACTGTCATCTTTAAAATGGATGCATTGAGAAGGAATTTCTTTAACATTGGTTCTTCATTTAAACTGCAGGATTGGTAGGCAATGCCCTTAATTTTAGTTTATGGATTTACCAAATTTGTCATTTTGTTCCCCCTCAGAGATTATAAAGCTAGTAATATGTGTAAAATCTTGGTAGATACAGTGTGCAAATTGTTTGGTTGTCCTGAGATAATCATTTCAGATAATGCCAGCTACTTTAGGTCATGAAATTTAAAAGATATGTGTTTTGCCTAGGGCAAAGTCCATATTACCCCTGTCCGAACTTGGTGGAACACTGCAATAAAAATGTTAAGGTCACTCTTAGCATTTTTCACTCTCAAGAACAGCATAAATAGGATGAATTGCTTGTTGTGTTAAATTTGGCTTTGAATTCTGCTGAACATTCTGCCTCTGGTTTTTCACCTTGTAAATATGTGGGGAATCCCTGTGGATACCTTTGATGCTTCCAATCAGAGAGAAATTCAGAATATTTGTGAAAAGGCCATTGAGCATCTAAAAGTGGCCATGTCGAAGTTGGTCAAAAGGTATTATGTGGGGAGGCAGCAGAACAAATATGCAGTAGGTGAATTGGTTCTTTGGAGAAAAGCGACTTCTATACATAATAGAAAACAAAGACGCCCGGCCGCATGTGTGTGGATAAGGCTTCTAAACTATTTGATGGATTTTGATGTGATTTTCACCATAATTTAGAGAATTTCTTGATGAAGGTTTGGGTATATAACACATTAATATTTAATGTAAGGATAGTTGAGAAATATTAATGTTTTCTAGTTAAGTTGGAAAAAGCCACTTTTCGGGCACTTACATTGCTTACATAGCACTGACTAAATAATAAGAGATACATCAAATTAATGTACTAGAGAATTGTAGATCTCAAAAAGGTCTACAAAAAATTTGGTGACATCATACGTTTATCTTTTAAGGATGACCCACAGTAACCATTTTTGTCTTTTAAAATGTGATTGAAAAAAGGGGTTCACTTACAAAGACTTTTTAAACAACACAGTATTATTATTATTATTATTATTATTATTATTATTATTATTGAGCAGCTATATCAATCCCTTTTTCAGGATGCAGCCTCTTTAAGCCCGATGAGCTACACTTTACAATTTAGCATCACATAGGCTGTTTCTAATTCCTTCCAGGCTAATCAATCTTGTGCAATGTTCTTCCAGTTCACACCTACTACTCTTCGAATGTCTCTGTCCCAGCGATCTGGAGGTCTTCCTCTGGATCTTTTCAAGTCTCTTGGTATCCACTCCATCACAGCTGTTGTCCATCTGTCATCACATCTTCGAGCAATATGTCATGCCCACTGCCAATTTAGAGTCTTCACTCTTTCTAGTATTACTCCTTATAAAATTTAATATGTTAATTACACCATGTCATTTTAGGAGCTGTCACAGATTGATTAATTACGTGCAACATTATAATTACAGAGGTCGAGCAATTGCGGTGCCGTGGCCAGCTCTACATAAAGCACGCTGCGAGCCGCACTTCACCCTATAGCATTCAGTGATTCGTAGTGAATGCACGCACATCGGAGTTCTCCATATATCAACAGATAATTTTATAAAACAGAATTTTGTGTATCAATAATGCCACGAAGCAATCACAGTTCGAGCAATAAGAACGTGTTTGGTATACAATTTTGAAAACAAAGAAAAATGGAAAATCTGGCTATCAAATAACAGAATAAGAACTTCTTTGCAAGGAGATAGAGAATCGTCAGTTGAATGCAGGGTTCGCCTTAGTCTTGACCGGGATGGACATATAACACAGAGAGCTAGAGAATTGTTTATTAAAATTAACAATTTAATTACTTGCTAATAAGAATAGACAATTACCAGCAGACATGTAATGCAAGTTGAATCTACAGGCAATTCAAATTTGTCGTCAGATGAAATGTATTCTGCCATGAATTGAGATTCTTCCACAGATTATAAAAATTACCCTGCAGATTCAATAAGTAAAATTTATGTTGCCTGTCAACAATGCTCTACTCTGAAATGGAAAGACGAATCAAAAAGTATGTGTTGCTTACAGGGAAAATTTAAATTAGAGGAAATTCTTTCTCCACCCGAACCATTAAACTCTCTTCTTACAGGTGATCATCCTAAGACTAAAGAATTTAAGCACAATATACACTGATACAACAACGTGTTTCAAATGACATAATTTAGGAGTACGCAGGTCGTCTAATTTATCTCTGATCCTGAAACACAAGCATCAACACAATGTAACATGTTCCCGAAATCAGTAGATAGTGCCTTGGTAAGACCATTACAAGATATGTTACATTCGCACAACAACTGCATACAGTTTTTCAAAACTGCTATCAAGAGTGTTCCACCAGGCACACCCAACTTCAACATCCAAAGTGTTCACCAGCGGGCACTTTATTTGCATGAATAACACCATATTTGTAAATTGCACCAGAGTGAAGCCGGGCCGGGTTGCTAGTTAAGTAATAAAATTAAGTTTATCAGTTCCAAACTGACCTATTATGGTCCATTTAAAATTCTGGAATATTTTGAGCCTGTCACTGCTCTCCTCATCAACCCTGACGACAATACTGTTGTGACACACTTGGATCAGTCAAAGACTTTCCAGCGGTAACGGATGTCACAGTAAAATTTGAGCCATTTTGTTCTGGCACCATCAATAGTTGATGTACATTATTTTTGCTCTACCTTTGGGTTTAATTTGTTAAGAGTTTCTTATCTTGTCTTAAGTGTTTTTCTTCTTGATCTTACTTGAACCTATTTAAATGTTTTGCTTAATGCTGCGAGTGTTTAACGGGGGGTTGTTGGTTTTCATTTTTTGATGGTAATAGAACAATCTGTCCAAATTTTGCTGTTTTGCAAATGCTTTGTTCCTACCCTGATGGTACAGTTTAGGGGGGGAGGTTGTGACGTGTTGTCACATTTGTGTGGTGATGAGTGGTACTTCTTTGTTTTTCAGTTACTCAATTGCATATATGTATGCTGCGCCCTAGTGAACAGAATAACGAGCTGAAGCTCTTTGGAATTGTAAATACCAAATGTAGAATGTTATTGTGTATTAGGAATGAATTTACCAAATTATATTAAGTACTATTTATGTAATTTATATATATATACACACACACACACACACACACACACACATACAATTTTATAAATATTGTTATGTATGTACTATTTACATGTTAAGTTGGTTTGGATTCGCGGGCACTTGGGGTGCTGTACAGAGTTGGGAGTTGTGCGCCTGTGTGTATAGCGGGGGACTTGCTTGCGAGCTAGGGAGTTGGACGATATGCACGGAGCGGGATTGATGTGTTGTTACAGCTCTGTTAAACAATGGCACAAAATAGCTGGTCTGGTCAAAGCAGTCATAACAAATTGACTTTGGATACAGGATGGGGAGTGGGCAAGTTGATGTGATCCTGCAAATCATGGTCACTTGTAGGAAGGGATATAGAAAAGGGAGTCTTTGGCTTGTTGAATTTTTTCGCAGCAGCTTCCTGACGAGATTTGCTAACAACAGAAAGTTTTGACAGTTTCTTTTCAGCTGGCCTACACTGTGTACCAACAGTTGTAGTCCGGGTTGTTCGGACTCCCTATGGCTTCTCGGCGCACTCCCAGACATTTCAGTCTAGGTAGTCACATTAACTGACTATGTACACACATACATAACTGCTGGTCAAGCATTGGCAAAAACACTAAGGAACAGAAGGCTTCGGATCCTGTAGAGCATGGAAATGTTTCAGTGCCTCAACAAAAGAAAACCTTGTCAGTGGCCAGGATCTGTTAAATAGCTTGCTCCTACTAATACACAGGGCACTCTTTCCACCAACCGAATGTCCTTTGCTGCAGTTCACACACTTCAGCGGCTTGCTGTACTGAGGAGTATCTAGATGCGTTGGGTCAGCACACTTAGGACAAGCTGGTGGAGTCCAATATTTTGCAGAGGAATGACCAAACTGTTGACAGTTGTAGCAACAAAGAGGAGCAAGAATGAACAGCTTAACATGAACATTCAAGTACCCTACTAACGTGGCTTGGCTGCTAGCGAGGGGCAGAGTATGCCTGATTTAAGAGAAACACTTATTCATGGCTAGAAATCTAGAAAAGATATTAAAGTTTTCCCATGGGCGCCAGCTTATCTATTACATGGATGAGCACGTGGAGACTTGTTCTCAGGGCAGTAGTAGGTCAACAGCCACGTGGCGGTCCCCTCGCATCACAAGTTAACGAAAGCAATTAAGAGAAAGAGTTCAGTTAGCACATTTACACAGTTCATAAATTGAGCACGGGGGTTTCTGGAGTGGGCCACATCTCTAAGGTACAAAATGTACAGTAAAGCAACACAGAGACTAGGGTCACGAATGGCTGTATTGAGCTGAGAACAGATACATTACATATTCACAATCAGCTACCCTAGCCTGAAGCAGGCATGGCAATTGGGACTGCCACAGGCCGACGCGGCAGAAAAGCACTGTTAAGCGCGTGTACAAATTACTGTGTTAAATTTCTGGAGCCACGAGTCTGACGGAGATAAGAGTGCAAGTGCACAGGGAGCAATAGTTAATAAAAGGTTCTGGAATGAATAAAACTTCATATTGCAACTAAATGTCCACACAAAGAAGTTGATGGCCCCGCGACACCCTGCTGGTCAAGACTGAAGATGGTGGCTCAGATATCATATTACCTGGCTGAGATCTCCCGTCAACACCGAAAGAAGAAATTAGTTATACAGACAATTTGCAACAAGTACACTAAAGAAACCCTCAGAACACACACAAAGCACTGAAAAAAATTAGCAGAGTAATTCCGACTTGTTTTGTTACTTACTTAACGTCCACAGTTCATATTTCCCTTTATGTCTGAAAATTACTAATTACGTAGAAATACGGAATGAGCCAGCAAAGCATAAATAAATTTACTAGAAAATAATACAAGACATTTAACACATAGGCACTCAAAAGGTCAATATTAAATTAAGACAATAATTTAATATTACATTAAGAGAATCTAAACTTTGGCCACGTGGAATGGTGGGCGCCAGAACTGCTGAGCTCATTTACTTTACACATTAACAAAATCTGAAATAAAGAAATATGCCCTTTTCAAACAAAACAAAAATGACAAAAACACTACAAAAATACGCTATTAATTACAAGTGTCTCAAGTCTGCAATTAGTAAACATACGTAACCCATGTGGCTTTACACTCTTAGGCTATTTACGTCTCACATAAGGGGAGCAAATGGGAGATAACACTTTCCCGCATATAAGCTAGAATCTGCTTTCAGGGGCACGTATCAAAACACCACAATAAACACATAAGGGTGAGTTTACTCTTAGTACGACGCACACAAGAAAAAAAACACACATTTAGCCGGACAAAAATAGTCACGTGTAAATAACTGTCCCATTGCATGTTATTTGGTGAAGCACACATATCCCATACATACCTATGTAAATAAAAAGATATTTATATGTAAATATATAGAAATATTTGAAATGTGGGTGTCCAAGTACGGCACCATATAGGTATGTTAGTGTGATAGAAAACAATAGATATGTCATTGTTACATATATTTAACATTGGTAAACTGTTTTGCAAAGTTCACACATGGTATAAGTATATATTTACAATGCACGGTCGTCACCAGTATTAACCGCTTCGTTTACATGATCAAAAACAACATTTTCTGCCTGATCCGTTGTTGTTTGTCCATGCAACCAATTTGGAAGGTCTAACGTAGAAGTAATTTCTATACGAAATAGCTTCCATTGTCTGTGGCTTACTTTTTGTTTTCCGGACACCACAAGATCTGAAGACATGAGCATCCAATGTAGAATATCATTATTTGTGTTTATACGGGATGTTTTTCTAGCATGAAATAAACGTACGTTTTTATATAACTTATGGACTTAATTATTGTACTGCCATGTATTAATAGTTTGCATACTGTGGGACTCCTTTCGTACCAGTCATAAATGTAGACTAGCAGTTTTGCTGTATCCAAACAGTAATCTTGAAACTTCTGTGCCTTCACATAGTGACCACTAGACAGTGTGCACAATGTAAGCGAAAATCTTTGTATTATCCTACTGTCCAATCCAGTTATGTCAGCGACTTTACCTGGGTTGTCAAAGAACGTTCTTGCAGTATTTCCATAACTGTTACCTCCCCCTTCCTTGGGCTGATCAAATACAAGATCAATCTCTTCGTAGAATTAGTTGGTTATACTATCTTTCCTTGCTTTTGTGGAGGCCTTCGCTTCTTTTCCCCTTGCCTACCACTTCATTATATCTAGCTTATATGAAATATGTAGAAGAAACTTGGAAGATCACAGGTACGCATGAAAAACTGAAATCCCGTGTTGAGAGGCATCTACGTTACAGGGTCATTTAACGACATTATCCAGGTTATGGATGTCTTTTGTTGTGACTTTGCAGAAGTTACCAGCTTGCGTTGATTTTGTTTCCGTCAAAACGTTCACAGTTTTGCCATCAAGCATAGTACATAAAAGTACATGTGTAAAGTGCAGTTGCTTCGTATCAGATGTCCGAGAAATGTTGGTTGGGTGAAGTTCACATATCTGTGCCTCAACACTTGCAAATTCCGGCTTCCTATTCTCTTCAGTGTCTTTTTTCAGTCTGAAGCTTTTGAGCTGACAATATTTTGTACTGGACATACTGGGACTGAGTAATTAAATTAATTTTTCCACCTCGTTCCATAAATTACATTTCCAAAGAAACCACTGTATACAGTGTAATCTTTAAATCACCATATTTGTCGTTGTTGCAGGGATGTTGCTTGTATATACTATGCCCACTACTTCCATCCAAACTCCATTTATAATACATGTTGATTGTGTCTATAATTTGGGTAGGCACTGCTCCAGAATGTTAGACTGCACTTGGTTGACCATGTGATGAAGCAATTCTTGTAATGGGCAGTAGGCTTCATTTCCATTGGTAACTACATTTTCTGTATAGCATTGTCTCTTTGCCTTTGAAATAACATTGTATGGTGTACATATGTTTGCACCTATGATCTTGGCACCACTCTGAATATTTAAATAATCTTCCTTCCCAAGATCTGGAGTGTAAGATGTGATCGCTGGGAACGGCTTGTATGCTTCCTTCATTTTCTTCAAACTCCATGGGGATGATTGTATTGAAAGCCTGATGACATCAGCAGACATCCGTTTACCACTCTCGATTAGGCTCCTGTGTGGGGCAAGGGCCAACTTTCCATGTTCTATTCCAGACACGAGAAAGCTGACACGGGCTACAATAATATTGTTACGAAGCTAATTTTTGGAACAGGAACTTTTAGTTAGTTTTTTTTTGTAAAGATCGGTGTTAGGTCATGATGTGTTTTATTTTTGTCTTTATTTTCAGGGTTTTTCTGTTTTTTATTCGGATGTCGGCCATTACTTGTTTTTGAAATTCATTAGTAATTTTTGGTGATTTATTTTTTAATTGTTTGGTTTTGGTTAGTGTAGTTTGATTTAGGACCCTTTTAGGCTGTTAATTGTTAGTTGCAATTTGTTGATTTCGAAGTAAATGTAGCTTTATTTCAAATTTTTTAGTTGCTCACCCACCTTATAGCCAGATGGCTAGGATAGGGACATAAGGATAATCGGCGCTTTTGCAGTCACACATCGTAAACCATGAGTTGGTGCTGACCTGGGCTTTCGTGTGGGCAGCCTGGTCGACAGATGTATGCACATGGGCCATGATTGACCAGATGCGAGCACAGCAAAAGCTAACGGAGGTGCGGTGGCATGGTGTGTGTATTCGCAGAGGGTGCATGGTGCAAAAATGGCTGTGCGTGCCTCTCTATAGCGTGCTCGAGACGAAAGGAAGAGGTAGGCTGGAGCACCGCGGGATGAGGCGGAGGCGTCGATAGCAGAGTTTTCCGCTGACGCCTGCCTAGCGACAGCAATGTAGCAGCATGGGGGCAGCGAGGACGCGGTCGCGAGGGGTCATTCTTGGTCTACGAAGTGAGAAGGACTTGTGCGAGGCCTACAGCTGAAGAAGCCTGGAGATATGCCGAAAGAGCATGGAGGGGTTCTGCAGCATGTAGCCAAGTAAAGTTAAGTGAAGTGAACCTTGCTTTTGTAGTCATACTTGTTAGTAGTTGGTTACAGAGCTCCAGTATGATTAATCAGAATGAGTTAGCAGTAGTTACATTTTATTAGTTGCTAAATTTTGAGACGTTTAGAAATTTAGAGCCATGACAGGGATGAAACCAATGTTTTAAAGTTATTGATGATGAAAATTGGGTTCTTTTAGGCCTAATTTAAATGATCGTTGAGATGATTTAAAAGATGTAAGACTTTTTTCCCCTTGTTGGCAATTTGCAAACAAAGTCATGATACTTATTTAGCTGTGAAGTATGTTAAGTTATTTCAGTTAAAAAGTTGTGAGTAATGAACGGATGTTGTGTGTTTTTGGTAAAACAAGCCCAGTAAACGACGGCCTCATTAGAAATGGATTTTGTATTGTAATTCTTAATTATTGATGGAATATTTTTGGTGCAGTTTGTAACCAACACAAATACCCACAAATCTGTTTCAGAAACATTTTTTTTGTTAGTTCCTTGTTGACAAATATAAATTATTTGAGATATTTTTACTCTATGTAATACTCATTTGCACAGTTACATAGTACTAAATTGATTACTGTATATATATATATATATATATATATATATATATATATAGACACACACTATATAACTTGTGACACTTTAAGTAAAAAGTTGTACACTATCCAAAAAGTAATTGGGCACCCGTGAAGATAGGCAATTCAGTACGTCAGTTGACTTGTATTTCACGGCCTTTGGTGTAGGACCCCTGATGTTTGTTCATGGTAGCATGAACACAGAGGCCTATTGTAACATTCTGGAATTCTGGATAATGAAATGCTCCCAACATTGTGGCGTTTTTATGTAATGGACCTGTGTTACTTCCAGGATGACAATGTCAGGTGCCATGTTTCATGGGCTACTATACAGTGATACGCCGACAAAAATGTTCAACGATTGTACTGGCCCGCCCAAAGCCCCAACCTCAACCCTATAGAATATCTTTTGGACAAATTGGATACATGGGCGAGGGCTCGTCAGGTGTGGCCAAAACCCATTGCTCAACTCATGGAATGGTTGCACGAAGAATGGCGACGAATCCCCATAGATGTCCTGCCAGACAGGATGGCTGCTGTTATAGCTGCAAGAGGTGGCCCTATGAGATTCTAATGGGGTAACAACCACCGAGCAAACATTGTGGACAGGAGCCCAATTACTTTTTGGTAGATAGTGTAATTTTGGTATTAAATTTAACCTGAGGACATAAGACGAGCAGTTAATCAATGAGAAATTTTGTATTTGGAAGTCAAGTGATGTCAAGAAAGATTGTTTGTTTGTCGTTAAACCAATAAGAAGTCTTTAGAAATTTGTGGCCCATTAGTGAAAGTTGTTTAAACAGCTCCAAAGAGAGGATGAAGAATTTATATTTTTTTATTTATAGGCATTTGGTTGCAAGGTCTTGGAACAGCATAAAAAGTTTGAATTATAGTCGTGAGGGGCAAGTGAAGATCCACAAACCGCAACCCCTCCTTTGGATACTGTTTACCTGAACTGTGGTGAAATAAAAGAGACAAATAGAAGTTTATTTTATGCTATAAATGAAAGTTTTGAGTCTTCATTGGGATAGTTGAGAGCTGTCGTATGTGTGTTTGTGTTTCTGATGCAAATAATGTTTGATGCAAACTCTCGTTATAGTCATTCCTTAGAGATTGCTTGATTGGTCTCTAAGAAGAAGAAGAAACAGCGGCCCAATAATGTATAGCAGCCAATTTAACTTGAAAAATCATTAAAAGGGTTTCAGAGATGTTAAGATGTACTACCAGAGATATATTTGTGTAATGTTAGTATTAAGCTTAGACAATTCCAATAAGATGCCAGGTGATTTCTGTGAAGACCCACTACTTAAAGTTCTTGAAGTAACAAAACGTTTAATGGAGGTGATGAGATACTGTACTGCGTATCATAGCTGTAATATAAGGATTATTTTAGACCTACAGGTTAAGTATTATGTTTTACTGATTTGGATTAAAGTTTTGTTTTAGTTAGTTGAGTTGGTTAAGAGCGGGCAGTCCTTTCCCTCCTTCCCCTACCCACCCTTAGATGCTGAAGAGATTCATCGTCGGTGCCCTCGTGTAGGACGTTAGTGATGGTGGAGATTGTGGACTCTCATGGCGAGCGAAAGTTGCATTTGTTGGAACGCACTACAGTTTTGTTAGAACTGGATGCCGAAGCTATGGGTTAGCCGGTGTCCCGACGATGGAGGAAAGGCTCTTGGCTACTTCAGGGGAGAATGTCAAGGGTTTCCTCCCCTTGAATTCAACACCCACAGCCAGTCGAGCCTTTGGCTTCAAAGAGGACGACCCAGCAGTGGAGTCCCCCACCTAAAGGTCGAGACAGAAGATGAAGCACTGCATGAACTTCCTGTCCCCCATTGGCTGCTTTCAGAATGGAGGTATACAGGAAGACCAAGAAGACTATTGAAGAGGCACACTGAGGAGAGTGATGAACTGCGTTTCGAGAATCTTGTGCCCAGCTCAACTTCGTCGTGAACTAAGTAGGACGTAGGGCTGATTTTCTCCAAAACTATGTGTGGTCCGGACAATTTAGGGGCGAACATGGCGCAAAAGTTTTGCAGTGGACAGATGATGTGTGTGGACATATACTAAATCACCTGGTCGTAAGGGCTTGGGTTATTTCTTTATCCCTGGTAGCCATTTTTGCACGTACTGCTTTTGATTCATTAGGGCTTCAAGATGCAGCCTTCGCTCTCTTTCCCCCGCCCGAATACACAGCTTCTGCGTTTGAGTCCGGCGGGTGGCAGGCAAATTCTCCCGGCCTGGATAGGCCTGCTCCATATTAACATCTCTGCGGGTGATTTCCCGGTTGCTTCGATAGCGTGATTGTGCAGGCAAAAAGCTATTTCGGGTATGTGTTTAGCCCAGATAGTGTGGTCCTATCCTACCCTGAGGCACAGCCATGCCTTAATCTCCTAGTTCCTTTGCTCGGTCGGATTTGCACAGGCGTGATAGATGTCCGTCGTGTGATGTGAAACGTGCCACTTTGTTAATAAAATCCTCCAGCATGGCCCAGAAAATTGTGTGGCGTTATCACTAAGAATGGTCCTTGGATATCCCCAGTGGGGGAAAAACTCATTTTCTAGTGCGGCAGCAATGTGATGTAAGTGCGAGCTTTGTAAGGCATACAGTTCACACCACCGTGTAAACAAGTTCGTGACTACTAACACAAATCATTTGCCATTTGCTGTACATGGATAAAGGCCCACAAATTGAGGGCGATGGACTCAAATGGTTGTTGTGGCAACCTTGGCTGCTGCTGTGCCGTGTCGTCTGACCGGCGTGTTTTGTACATGTTGCATTGTTTACATTGGCGCACGTATTCCTTCACTTCCTTCGTGAGATCTGGCCCTAAGTATGAGGCAGTGATATTCTTAATGGTTTGTTTCACTCTGGGGTATCCCGACAAGCTGTTACTATGTGCTACGTATAGACACCACCAGCCTCCCCTGCGGCTGTTGTTCTGCGTTTCAAGTCAGTTTTCTATCACGTGTCATCCTTCTACTCTTTCTTGTGCGCACTGTTCTTTTATCTCGCGGACCTCCACTGACATTTGTTGTTGGTTGAGGATGTATACATACACGTCGTAAGTGCAAGTTTCAGCTTGAGTGGTTTGTTTACCTTTGCAGGCCTTGATATGTTGCAGCAACACGGATGGAGTTGTGCCGTTATTTTCCGGGGGTAGTACAGTTTCCCACATCCTCATCTCTGGCATCTGGCAGCTGGTAGTCCTCCCCCAGCACATGTTCGACAACAAAATCAAAGCTCTGTAGGAGCATTGACCATCTCATTAACTTCCTTCTGACTTCCCGCATTTTATGCAACCCCGACAAACACCAGTTGTCTGTCATGAGAGTGAATCTCCTATACTCTAGGTGAACATGGTACCTTTTAATGGACCAGATGATCACCAAGCATTCCCTTTGGTTCACGTCATACCTTTTTGGTGTTGCCAAGTTTGGCGCTAGCGTAGGAGATGATACAACACTCTTGGTTATCCCCATATTGGAAAAGTATTGGAAAAGTATGGCACCGATGCCTTACTGGCTAGCATCTGTCTGGAGGTACAAGTGCTGGGTAGTATGGATACGTGCTAGGGCATGACACTGTGAAAAGCAATATTTTACATCATCAAAGGCGTCTTGCATCATTGCATCCCATTTAAACTTCTTGGCAGGTGAGAGCACCTCAGTGATCGGGGCTATGATTACTGCAAAATCACGCACATACTGCCTGAGCCAGTTTAAGAGACCAAAGAATTTACGTAATCTTTTCCGCGTGGTTGGTATGGGGTGGTCCGGAATAATTTTAACTGGTCTGGTTTGGGGCGGTTTCCTTACCCGTCGACAAGGTAGCCGAGGTACCAGATGCTGGTTTTCCTTATGCTGTATTTTTTATTTGTGCAGGTCAGGCGATTTATCGCAAGTCACTCCAAAATGATAGCTAGGTAGCGTTGGTGGTCTTCCCATGTCTCCTATCACACTACAACATCCTCAAGATAGGCCATGGCGAACTCGCCTATGATCCCGTCAAGGACTTTGACAATCATGTTTTGGAAGGTGGAGGGGGTACACTTTAGCCCAAAGTGCATGGTACAGAATTGGTATCGAAGGCCGTCTAGTGCTGTAAAGTCCATTTTGTGTCAGTCCTCCTGCTTCACTGGTATTTGCCAAAAGTGCTTTTCAAGTAAAATGTTGACAAAATCTTTACTTTCCCGAAGACGTTCAAAGCTGTGTTTACGTTAATGAAAGGGGATGGGGTGCTTTCAGTGATCTGATTTATCAGCCTGAAATCAATACAGAACTGCCAGCCTCTGTCTTTCTTAGGCGCGAGCGTGATAGCTTAATTATAGCAACTTTCACATGACTCTATTACACCGTCGCGAATCATTTTGGCCATTTGTTTGTTAATAACATTGAGATGGTGCACGTCGTAATTGATAGATGTCCAGAGTGATGCATCATTGGTGAGTTTGATCTCATGTTAGGCGACTGTGGTATGCTTTAGCGGGTCTGTCGGTGCAAAAACATGTCTCCTCTCGTTCAAAATGTTTTCAAAGGCACTGCAGTACTCAGCTGGGGCACAGTGGTCGAAATCATTAAGTGTCACCGGTTGCATATTTACTTCTACGCATCTGCCTAAATTGTACACTGTAAACCTGACTTGTTTACCAAAGTGGATGCTGTCCCTGGGAATATCTACAATTACGTCTTGCTCTATTAGCCAAGGCACTCCAAAAATCAGATCTTCGCGGATTCCCCTTGAAACTAATGCGGGTACACATATTTCAACATCTCTAATCTTTACATTAAACTCGGTAATGCCAATGATGTGACTGTGCCGGTTAAGGTGGCAAACTCGACAGTTAAGTTTGTAGGCTGTATGTCGGCAGGTTTGACAAGTTCTTCGTGAAAAAAGTTATTTGAAGCTGCTGTGTCAATCAAGCAACAGTTCAAACACTTGAAATACATACAGGTACCCTTAATAATTGGTCAATGGCAGTTCTCACTTGTCCCAGATAGGTGTTGGTCAAGTTGTTTACCTCTGGTTGGGGCGCTGGTGTTGACACGTCGGTGGAGTAGGGGAACTCCTGTGGTGGTCCTACCCTATAGGTGCGTTTCCTGTTGCCGCTAAAGCTCGATTTGGACACTGCCTGTGCCAATGATACTGCTCGTCCACGCAGATGCGGCACCGTGGTGGCAGGCGTAGGGTATAGTTGTTGACATAGTGGGGCGGCTTCGCAGGTGTGACTCTCGTGTAGCTGTTAGCCGTAGCACTCACAGTGTTGTTCAGTGATGTGCTCCCAGTCATGTGTGCGGGCGAACTGCAGGGGCAGCTCTAACCCTGGTGCAACATGTTTACCCAATTCGCGGAAATGTCACTGGTCCTCCCGGCACTTTTTGAGTCCTGTGAGTCCAAAAAATATCTGCGCCTTGGCTCAGAGTCACGCCCGATACTCACAGTAGCCCTAGTAAACGTTGGAAACCACTGTATACCATGGGGCGCAGGGCCGGGAGATACACTGGAAGCACGGTTTCAACTATTGATTCCAACACGTCTTCTCAGCTGGAAATGTTGTTAATGTTGGTTGGTGAGGCTGATTTTCTTGCTCACAAATGTCTCCAGATTCTCACCTTATTTCTGCTCCTCCCCGTGAACAGCGACAGTTGTCTCAGCATGTTGTACGGGCTGGCGTTAACGGGCCATGAATTTCGTGACGAACTGCATCCAAGACATATTGTACTCTGTTACCAAGCGCCACCAGCCTCTGGCATCACCCATTAGCTGGGCTCCAATAGCGCATATCATTCTTCCACGCTGACCCCATATCTTTGCAGCCTGCTGGTGCAATCCACTAAGAAAGCCTTGGAATCATCCGTTACTTTTCCGGCAAAGGTTAGAAGCGTTTGGAAGCGTGATGGCGTAGCAGTTGTGTGCAGCTCTTGGCATCTGATGGGTGTGTGGTCTCGGTTACGTGGTATGCATTCTTCACAGCGAAAACTGTTCCAATTGCCATCTGACAACACGCATTTAGGATGATACTGATTGTTACAAAGGTTACACATGACAATGGTATGGCCCTTTCCTCTGCACTCTAGCTTGACGTTCTACAGTTGGTAGGAATGTGTTGGGTGCAATCAGCTGAGCGGGTCCAGGTTGGTTGTCATCATTTGGTGCGTCCCCAAAAGGTGTACAGTCTTGGCATTGGAAGACATCGCGAAGGACTGTAGGCCATTCCTCAGCAGACAAGTAGGTGAAATGCATTCCCACTTGACAAACTTCACAGTAGATAGTGTCATTGCCAGGATCGTTACAGCCAGGGCATGAACAGCATACTACCCTGTTCATGGATGCTATAGTGGCTGCGAAACAAAACATTCCTCCCCTCTGGTCAGCAGTGGCAGATGTTCACCTGCAGGTCATATTTGGCGTATGGATTCAGTGAAATGACTTTCCCACACGATGCACATACCTCACCCACGTCCCACATGTTGGCTAGAGAAACCATGGTCACAAACCCACACGCGCAAAGGATTTCTTAGGGGGTTATCCCTGTACACCTGCCCTGGTGGGGTGCGAAGGTCAGCGCGCGGCTGGTCCATACCACGTATGCCAGGTTTCAGGCATGCAGTGACATTGAAGGAAAGTCCAATACGCGGTGATGACACTGAAATCTCGGACCTACGAGGTACAAGGGGGTTCAATACGTGCACAATATGACGGCCAAGCTTACTGTCCCACGTGTTTCCGGGAGGAACGGCTGACTTCTGGTATGTGGAAATTTCCACCACGTGCACAATTTTTCAAGACGTATGTCTTCTGGCCACTAAGTTGCGGTGCCATATGATGTGCTTGGCTGCTTGTGTGTGTGTGGGGAGGAGGGGGGGGAGTAAACGTGCCTCAATAAAATACAGATCTCTTTGAATACTAATGGATGCGGGTACAGTAGTTGTTCCCAGGTCGCCAGCTTCTCTACGTCTCGGAAAAGCACGAGGATCTCTGTCTCTCAGGGTTGTTACAGGTCGTCAGCCTGTGGCGGAATCCTCCCGCAGCACACATCTACTTATGTAGTGATAAAGTCACTGTACACAAATTACACTGTCCTGTATGTGGTGGCCTAAACATGTGGTACACTTACTGGATAGGGCCAGTTCACGTGGTGGAAATCAAATAAATAATTAAGAAACAAGACACGGATTCAAAAGACACGAGTTGTATTACCAGAAAGGTAGTACACAGATAACACGTATAAGTCCCCGTGTCTGAAGCGATCCTGGCACACGAGGCCTGCCAGGGGCCGATGTGAATGAAATGTGCAGAACACACAGTGAAGTTAATTAAGCGTAAAACTCTTCAGGGTTGCAAGTCGGCGGAGAGGAGGGTCGGCACATGGGAGGAGCAAAAGAAAAAGGTTCCAGTATAATAATATTAAACTATTGAACACTACATGCTTGGTACAAAAGGTGAAGTTCCTGTGGTACGCGACGTGCGTCTACACTCGATGACCAACTGTTGCAGACTAAAGATGGTGGCATGGAGATACCGTTAGCAATGGACATCTTCCTGCCAGCATTTCTAGAGAAATGTTCACAACATACAAATATGAAATAAGATACATATGAAAACGATTGTAGGTAGAAAAACAATCAGGCTAATTAATTACGTATTTCTATGATGTCAAAATTCTTCTGGAAAGTCTTAGATCACTGTTGCTAAGTGGCTCTCGTAAATCAGAATATTAAGTAAATGGTGGGACAGGCATGCACAACACATAAATAGTATTTAAAATAAAATACAAATACAAATTACACAAAAGCCCTTTTAAAACAGTAATAGTACATTAGCTCCAATTTAATAAGTGAACTGTTTAAATTTTACGTGGCTAGATTGGCAAGAGGCTGCCAGAACTGAAAGCGTTTTTGACTGCACATTTAAATAAAAAGGATAATTGTGAGTTGTGCCTTTAGAACAAAATGACACATGACACAACATTGCAAAAATTGAATAAAGAATTATAAGCACAAGTTTGTTACTACATGAACACACGTGAACCACGTGGGCAAACACTTAGTAATAAATTACACATTATTGCTGGGATGCAAAGAGAAGATAACACTTCCTCACGCATACATTAAGCTCTGCTTTTGGGGGATCACAATCACATAAGTAAACACGTAACATGCTGTTTACTCGTGGGCGGCGTGTATTTATAACACTGAATGGTTCCCCTTACCCGTTCGTGCATGAACGGCTCACTACACTCAAACGCACTGGTGCACGTAATGCGGTTGGTGCAGCGGCTAGCATCATCGGTCTTGCTCCTGAACGGGACAGAGAGCGGAAGGAGACGTCAGTATGATACTAGGAATTTCATCTATACCTGTTGAGTTTGAATTTTTCAATGGCTGTGTGTGTGTATGTAATATATATATATATAAACTTAATGGTATGAGGAAACAGCATAATTGAGGGTACTCTTTTACTTGGGGTCTGTAGTAGGCCCTATGTTGGTCTGTTTTGAGTGTTTGATAGAGTTTGAGATATGGTTGAAAAATAGCTGTTTATATAATTATCTATGAGCTTGGAATGGGTGTAGTTATACCATTTGAATTGTGTACACTTATTACATTCCTGTTTACATGTTTTTTGGCTTCTGTTTAGATTGCTTTCCACATCGTTTTGCATTTGTTATTTGATGTGAGAATTAAGCTGTCATTGTAATTTTGTTTGGCAAGTTTTAAAACCTTTTATAAGTTTTTTTATATGAAATGTAGTATTGCATAAAATGAGATGGCATATGTTAAACTTATATTATATACAGTAACTTTAGTTTACGATTCAATATATGTATTCTAGTAACTATCAATTTTTTTAGAAAATGAAGAGTTTACTTTATATTTTAACCTTAAGCTCTTTCTTTGGGAAGCATTCTTCAAATAACAAGTTTACAAGTTTAATATGTTCATAAAACATCTAAAGTACTCATTGATAGTGCTGCTAATTTTAATGTCCTCACATATTTGTTCTTGTGTACTATAACTAAAATTCTAAAGATTTTTGCATGAAATTTACGCTTTAAAACATTTGTTTCATTCTGTTTAATTTTAAAATTTGTTATTTCTAAAATTTGTGCATGACGGTCTGAAAGACCAATTTTACACTGACCTTTGGCATTTTTAACATCATTATTTATAAACACGTGGTCAAATTTAGTTTTTGTTGTATTAGTTTCTCTGGTGGGAGACAATATAACAGCTTTCAAACCAACACTAGCAAGTAAATTTACATATGATTCCTTTAAATGGCCACTGCTTAAGTAAATATTTGAGTCCCCACAAAAAAAAAGTGAATCTTCTCTTTATACAGTTTAAATAATAATAATTCCCATTTTTTTAATTTAAAAAAATCTCTATTTGGAGATATATAAATACACATCCTGTTCTGAGCTTATTGCTTGAATCAAAAACATACATTAATACACTCGCAATTAGGCTACCGCCCGGTGGCGAGCTCTCTCACCGCTCCTTCACCCAACCAACTTTTCAACTCCCTTCCTGAATTTACCAACTCCTCTCACAGATACCAATTCCTCCCTCAACACATTCCACTCCCTCACAGACCTCACAAGCATGGACTGCCTACCCCGCTACGTTCTCCTCCACACCCTCTGAAGCTTCTCACTGTTGTTTCCTCTTCCTCTAAATACCCCCTTACTTAGCTTGCAGTGTAGCCCTCCCCATCCTCCCTCTTCATTCACCATCCTGTACATCCTGACTAACCGTTCAACTTTCCTACTGTCCTTCAATGAGCTCCACCTCATTTCTTTCATCACTGATGGCCTATAGTTCCCTTCTTCCTCATCATCCTGCCCCTGCCTTCTCCACCTACCCTTCACCCATCTTGCTGCCCTTCTCTGGACCTTTTCCAGTTCTCGCACCTCCACCTCTACATACGGGTCCCATACTGCTGCAGCATATTCTAACATTGGCCGTACCATTTTTATGCGAAGATCAAGTGTTTGAGTGCAGTTATGTGGAAGTATTAACTGACAAATTAAAAAAAGTGGGGGTCCTTACTATATATAGAGCCCCTTCTGCCAACTTTAGTAACTTCTTAAAATTTCTTGAAGCAAATCTTAAAGCCATTTACAGAGTTAATCTAGAAATTATTCTGTGTGGAGACCTAACACTGATTATTTAAAAGAAAGCAACCAAAGAACTGAACTCGATAGTCTACTCAGTACCTTCAACCTTAAATCCGCAGTAAACTTTACTACCAGAATAGAAGGAACCTGTCAGACAGCAATTGATAACATTTTCATTGATAGTAACATAGTCGCAGAGTGCCACTATCTCCCAATAATAAATGGCTTATCAGATCATGATGCACAAATATTACTTATGTCTTCCCTAAAAATGCCCTCCAAAAACATATCTTATAAGAAAATACGAAATTTTTCGCTGGAAAATGTCTTACAATTCAAAAGTGAACTCAGCAAGGAGCAATGGTCAACATTGTATACTTGTACCGAAGCAAATGAAAAATTTAATTCTTTTCTTAACCAAGTTCTCCATTGTGTTGAAAAATGTTTCCCATCCTCACTGACCCATAGTAATACAAATCCAAAGAAAACTGTATGGATCACCAAAGGAATAAAAAATTCCTGCAAAAACAAAAGAAAACTATACAAGGCCTCCAGAATCAGCAGCAACCCTGACACAATGAATCACTACAGGAAATACTGCAAAATTTCGAGTAAGGTCATAAAATCTACAAAAAAGGATTTTTTCTGTAACCTCATTAAGAATTCTCAAAACAGAATAAAAACTACATGAAATATTGTAAAAAAAAAGAACAGGAAGAACCACAGAGCACTGTCCAGTTGTAAACCTAAAAGTAAATGGCTGCATATCCTCAGACCCTAAATTAGTTGCAGATACAGTTAATTCATACTACTTAAATGTAGTAGAAAACATTATTAAAAAACCATTAAACGAGATATAAACCATATTCCTACACTACAGGGTACACAATACAATGCTATATCTTTTACAAACACAACTCCAAAAGAAATGGGGATAACAATCTATTCTTTGCAACCAAAATTATCTAGCGTCTATGATGGCATTAGCTGCAGATTATTAAAGTAATGCGCTTTTGAATTCAGTGTTCCATTACGCCATATTTGTAATGATATCTTCCATACAAGAATGTTTCCAGACAGAATCAAATGGGCTATGGTAACACAATTGTACAAGAAAGGAGGAGTAAACAATTATAGACCCATCTCACTTCTTACATCCTTTTCAAAAGTATGTGAAAAACTAATTTACAGGAAGTTGCTGCAACATTTTGAGATTCACACAATATTATCAAATTTCCAGTTTGGCTGTAGGAAAAACACTTCAACAAATGATGCAATTTTATAACTAAAAAATAGCATTCATAATGCATTTGATAAAAATATATCATCTAATGGAATATTTTGCGACCTCACTAAAGCATCTGACTGTGTAAATCACAACACACTTGCACAAAAATCAAATTTTTATGGAGTCTCGGGTACACCAAATAAATTAATAACCTCATAACTTTCAAACAGCTAAGAACGCACTTCTTGTTTCCTTTGATCAAAGGAAAAACTACTTCATTCTACTCTGTAGCAGGAATAATCAAGTATAGGGCCCCTCAAGGATCAATATTAGGCCCCCTACTCTTCCTAGTTTATATAAATTACCTTCAATGTGCCTTAACCCAAGAAACTACTCCAATTTCATTTGCAGATGATACTAGCATCTTATTTTCTGGAGACTCTGTAAATGATCTTACACAAAAAAATGGATACAACATTTACAGAGCTAAATGCATGGTTTACTACAAATAAATAAAATCTCAATCTTGAATAAAAAAATCTTATGAATTATTTCACAAAGAACAGAAAAGAACATTAATTCATATGTTAGCAGAACAGAGACAAAATTAATAAAACTGCAGTGATTAAGTTTCTTTGCTTAAAAGTAGACAATTTACTGAACTGGAAACATCACATAGCATATATTTTACCTAAATTAAGTTCAGCCTATCTCGCTCTGTGGGGTATTGCAGAGGCTTGAACAAAAATACAGCAAAAATGTTATATTTTCATTCCATCATGTGTTATGGTTAATTTTTTTTGGGGTAATTCCACTGACAGCACAAAAGTGTTTCACGTGCAAAAGAGAGATGTAAGAATAATCAATGGCAAAAGGAAATCAGACTCGTGTAGAACTCTTTTCAAACTCTCAGAGATTTTAACATTTGCATGTGAGTACATGTTTTCAGTACTTATATTCATGTCCAAAAACAGTAATTTATTTCAGAAAAATTAGTCATTTCATAAACATGACACTAGAATAAAAAGTCACTTACACGTGGCTTCAGTTAACTTAAAAATAGTCCAGAAAGAGCCATCCTACCTTGTAGCCAACTTTTCAATGAGTTACCACAACAGCATAAAGAAATATGCTTCTCTAACCTAAAACTCTTTAAAAACAACTGAAAGAATTTTTTTCTAAACTAACATTTTATAGTGTAGATGAATATCTAAACTGCAAAAATTAAGAAATTATTGCATAAAATTTCTTTGTACGCATTTCATGTTCCGGTTTTTCTTCTGTTTCAGCAAAATGACAACGCCCCACAGCATGTTGGAGGAGGATTGGTCAAATTATGAGGGGAAAATGTGATACGTGTAGTCTGACTATATATATGCAGAAAATTACATGCCAAGTGGAGAAATGAAGGAATGATAAGATCTAAGGAAATGATTAACCAAATGGGTAGGGAGTTTGAAAGAAAGATCAAACAGGTGAAGAATGTATTTCTGGGGAACATGGTGGAAGAAGGAAAAGGCAAGAAATGGGGGAAATTGTTTAGGTATGTTAGGAGGTTAAGGGGAGGAGAGGAAGGGATCCCTCTGCTAACAGGAAGGGATGGTAGGCATGCGACAAATGACCAAGAAAAATCGGAGGTGCTGCAAGGACAGTACTTGTCAGTGTTTGAGGCAAAGGAGGATTGGAATAGGGAGGAAAATAGGGTTTGTGGGGTGTTTAGTAAGTTTAATATGAAGTGGGAGATAGAAAAGGTAATTAGGGGTTTGAAGAGCAGTAACGCAGGGGGTCCAGATGGGATAGGAAACACAGCACTAAAGTTTGGTGGCAGGGAGTTGGTGAAATATTTGCAGGTGCTGTTTAAGAAGTCCTTAGGAGAGGGTAAGTTACCACAAGATTGGAAGGATGCTATGGTGGTACCTATACACAAGCAGGAGGGAGAGGATAGGGGGAGGCCTGGCAGCTACAGACCGGTGAGTCTCACATCAAGTACAGTAAAAGTAATGGAGAGGCAAGTACAGTAAAAGTAATGGAGAGGCCGGTGGTGCAGTATGTGGTTAGTGTTATGAACAATAGGAATTGGTTGGAGGAGTCCCAGCATGGTTTCAGGAGGGGATACTCATGTGAGACTCAGCTGGCTGGGTTATTAGAGGATCTGGTGCAGGTAGTTGATGAGGGGAAGCAAGTGGATGCCTGCTTCATAGATTTTGAGAAGTCATTTGATAAGGTTCCCCATGGGACATTGATGAGGAAAGTGGAGGCACTGATACCAACCAGGAGGGTAGTGGAATGGATAGGGGACTTTCTCAGAGGGTGAAGGCAGAGGGTGAAAGTGGGGGAGGCAATATCAGAGGAAGAGGAGGTTACGTCAGGGGTACCACAGGGAAGCATGCTGGGTCCTTTGTTATTTACCATAATGGTAAATGACATTTGTGTTGTGTATGCTGAAGTGACAAGGGGGGGAGGTGGAAATTCGCAGGCGGACATTGACAAGACATGGTTGTGGATCAGAAAATATAAAATGAAGATAAATGTAAGAAAAATTAAGGTAGTGAGGTTCACAAGGAAGAAGTTAATAAGCAGGGACATGTACAGATGGGAGGGGCAAGAGATAGAAGAAGCAGTAGAATATAAGTATCTAGGGATTGTAATGTAGGGAGACCTCCGATGGAATAAACAGGTAGAGAGGGTGGTTGCAAAAGGAAGAAGGACTCTGGGTATGCTGGGAAGGGTGCTGAATGGAGTCAGCTATGAGGTGAAGGAGAAGACGTATGGCACAATGGTACGGCCAATGTTAGAATATACTGCAGCAGTATGGGATCCGTATGTGGAGGTGGAGTTGCGAGAACGGGAAAAGGTGCAGAGAAAGGCAGCAAGATGGGTGAAGGGTAGGTGGAGAAGGCAGGGGCAAGATGGTGAGGAAGAAGGGAACTACAGGCCATCAGTGATGATGAAAGAAATGGGGTGGAGCTCATTGAAGGACAGGAGGAAAGTTGAACGGTTAGTCAGGATGTACAGGGTGGTAAATGAAGATGGGGTATGGGGAGGGCTACACTGCAAGCTAAGTAAGGGGGTGTTTAGAGGAAGAGGAAACAACAGTGAGAAGCTTCAGAGGGTGTGGAGGAGAACGTAGCGGGGTAGGCAGTCCACGATTGTGAGGTCTGTGAGGGAGTGGAATGTGTGTTGAGGGAGGAACTGGTATCTGTGAGAGGGGTTGGTAAGTTCAGGAATGGAGTGGAGGAGTTGGTTCGGCGAAGGAGAGGTGAGAGAGCTCACCACCGGGCGGTAGCCTAATTGTGGGTGTATGTATATATTATAGTGTGTTTACTATGTCCAGTGTATAAACTTTGTATACTGTAATTTGAGTTGTCCAATATCTTTGTACACCTATGTATTGAAAAAAGATCTTATGGATGCAACAAAACAAAAACAAAGCATCATGTACTCCAAATTTGCCTTCTGTCAATTACCTTCGAATCTAGTATGTTATATAGGCGCGTTGTTAATGGTGCCGTAAAATTCTAAACTTTAAGTAACATGTCGCACTGAAAATTCAAGCATTCACACAGAACAAATATTTGTCGCATCGTTCTTGTTGGAGCTACACGATTCCCGCATTAATACATACATTTCTCTAGTGTATAACTACTAATAGCATCAACTTTTTAATGGGGCGTTTAAACATTTTATAAAGCTCCAAAATTTTGAACATTCAAAATTTTAAACAGCTAAAAAAATCTTGATCGGCCACGCATATATTAAAGATATAATCTCGTTACCGCAACCGATAATTGCATTTTACTATAAAGTATGTTTTCATGTAGCGTGATACAAAAAATGTACAATATACACTAGTGGGGCATTCTTTCCAAATGGTATCCAATTTCAATGAAACCTAGAAATTCAACCCTTAAGGATTAAATCTGACACTACAACAAAAGCACAAGCACACGTGCAATATATATTCACCTAAAATCTTTCACATAACATCCTGTTACAAAACAACTCGCCGCCGCGTTTCTTCAAATTTTTATGACAACAACCTGCTGTGCCAGTCGAATTTTGTTCGATTCGGCTGCTCTTTTTGACCTCTCGCCTCTAATATGTTTCATTCTCTGGGAGCAGTACCGAAGAGTTCACCATTTCAAAAACATAATCAAGAAACCATTCAGCTTTAAATACGAACTAATCACAACGATAAAAATAAAATTGGATACTAAAAACATGTACAGAATTTTAAAAATCATGCTAAATCTCCAAACAAATACCGAACACGTCTATTGTTGTTTCCTCCTTGTTACACAATTATTTCCATGCAAATTGTTCGAGTTTGCAGGCATACTGTATGATGTGTAATAAAAAGCATTGCTCAAATGAATAAGAAACAATTTTTAACGTTTATTTAGGGCATTTATCAGATAATGCAGTGTAATAAACAACTGAAATAATAACTTTACATAATTAACATACGTCAATATAGAACAATTACGACTTTTTCTACAATAAAAAAATATATTAAGAAAATTGTATAAATTAACATTACAGATCACATGCCTCACTAATTTACTAGGGGCAGCATAAATTCGCAGTACATATTACCAAATGAGATAATGAGAAGTGCTATGATAATCGATAAAAATTTAGGAATACAACACTTAAAATATAGGTAAATAACTTGTGAATTGCATTCATTGGGGCTTGTATTACCACCATCTAATATAAGTGTTAAATAACTATCAGCTGACAAGGCTATCAGGAGTGTGTTGTCAGCTCTTATGTATTACGACTACCTGATAGCACGCGAATAGCTAACAGATGGCCGCCACCTGAGACCGACTGTCGGATCGCTTCTGCATAAGATTTGGTTTATTTTTATAAAACTTATTTCATTTTATTTTATTTTGTTCGTTGAGATTTTTTTATAACCCCTTGAATTTTAGATAATTTACTCGTGCTTTAATTATAAATTTGAAACGAATAAAACAACTCGGTTTGTTGCTGGCTTGTAGGCCTACAGACACAGGCCATGGGCAGTTTTTTCCTCTTGGCTTGTGCAAGAAAACTAAGATTTAACCTATAACGAAATTATACATAAAGAAACCTTTCAAGTTTTGATTGACCTTTCTAATATTTAGCGGAGAACAATGTATTTGTGATTGCTTTATTTACATTTTGTCTACATTTGTTCATATAGTTTGTTTATATAACTACTTTTAACTACATACTAATTTATTCTTATAACTAATTTAAAAAAAAAATTACCTGGCAATGGCTTCTGGAAATATTTTTCACATCATCAGGAACAGACATGATTTGAACACACAAGAAGATATTGAAACAGAGCAGATGAATTTGCAGCAATTTGTTTAGAAATAAATGGATGTAAACATTATGGGTTAGTTGTTGAAGAAGTTATCACTTGTGATCACTCTAACAAATGGTTGCACTATCCTTGTGCCAGAGTTAATGCCAATGTTGTTCCTGAGGGTGAATGGAAGTGTTTTCATTGTCATGTTGAGGGAAAGCTGGACAGAACAAACCAGCTTGCTGTTATGCTTCAGGAACAAGTGGAACTGTAAGTGAGGGAGATCTAGAAAGAATGAAAGATGAAATTGTACACTGGAAATCAGAGCACTCAATAACTGTCTGCCAGCTGACAGCAATAACAAGGGAGAATAGAGAGTTACTCTGAGACATCTGTTCATCCTCTGAATTGCCAGTCTCCCAAAAGGCCAGGAATAATTACAGAGTTTTTACAAGTAAGTGTAGGAAAAACAAAAAAAAAACAGTGATCCATTCCCACCACTTGTCAGTTCACAGGTACATGAGACAAAGACTTGTAACAACATCTTTGCTGTCCTCGCAGACCTGCAGGAAGAAGAAGTTGAAGCCACCCCCCTCCCAGCACCCAACAACCCAGCAAAGCCCAAGAGGAAAGAACTTATCCCTGGAAGCAGTCACGTAAGAGGCCTAGGAAAGCGCATCAAAGACAAACTGAGTGAGGGTTATGACATATCATGTTTTGTAAACCTAATGCAGGCCTTGGCAGTGTAGCAGAAGATGTGAGTAGCTTAAGTAAAGACTTTTTCAAGTCATATTAGGTTGTTTTTGTTGGGAGAATAGGCAACAACATTGATCGGGAAAAAAACTATTCAGTTGGAGGAGACATCCGCAATATTGCCAAGGCCACAAGTCACACCAAGGTTTTGGTCTGTGAGGCACTGCAATGGCATGAATAGCCATTCTTACAAAGGAAGGCGCAGACAGTGAACACTGCCCTGCAGCGCTGTGCATGGTATGGCATACTGAGTCATGTTGGTGTGATTGGTCTAGAGGAAATAACTAGAGTTGACCACACAAGATAAGGTCTACATCTGAGTCGTGCTGTCAAGTGGACACTTGCTGACCTCATAGCTAGCAGGATTCTTACCGACCATAGTTCTATTAAAGAAAACCCACGTCAATGTTGGAAAACTTGGAAAATTTTAGGGTAAAAAAACCGATGCCCGTAAGGCCTGAATTCATGTAACAAATTATGTTTTACTTTCACATTCAATACAATAAACAGTTAATAATGGTGCAAATATTAAAAAAACCTATGCTAATTAATGAAAATAGGTTGTATTTATTCCATCAGAATATTAGAGGTTTAGTAAGCAAATTTGATGAGTTTTCTGTGTGCTTGGACAAATTATCCACACAACACAATTTGGATCTACATATATTATGTCTAACAGAAACATATTTAACTGAATCCTCTGCTAAGCAAATTAAAATTCCTGGTTATTTCCTCTGTTTCACTTATTGTAGAAATAGCATAGCTAAGGGTGGTACCTGTATTTTCATTAAAATAATTTATTGTTTAAAAATTACACACATTTGTTATGCGAAGATAAAGTGTTTGAGTGCAGTTATGTGGACAATTTTTAAAAAAAGTGGGGGTCCTCACTATATACAGAGCCCCTTCTGTCAACTTTAATAACTTCTTTAAAATTTTTTGAAATAAATTTTAAAGCAGTTTACAGAGCCAATGTAGAAATTATTCTCTGTGATGACTTTAACATAGATTATTTAAAAGAAATCAACCACATAACTGGACTCGATAGTCTACTCAGTACCTTCAACTTTAAATCTGAAGTAAACTTTGCTACCACAATAGAAGGAACCAGTCAGAGAGCAATTTGATGGGCCGGCAAGGGCGTCATTTGGAATGCCACACTTAGGCAAGCCACTTGACTTCTCTCGATGTATAAGCGTGACCATCAAGGAGGAAAATAGGTCATATGGAAAGGATTCAAAAGATAATATAATTTTATCTGGGGGCGCCAGTGTCCCAGCAGAGAGCACGAGTTCAGTTTGGGCATGTGGTCGACCTCCTGAATAGGAGTCTCCTTGATGTCCGACGTCTTAATCTAATAGTTGCAGAAGTTGTAAAAGTTATTCCAGTATCCATATCCAATGCCTGGTCTAGTGGGGATTATCAGTGCTACTCCCATGCGCCTATGCTCACGCCCGGGCTGTTATACTCCCCCTTACCCTTGTGAAAATATTACGTACGAGTTATGCGGTCAAGAAGTGACCGAAAAAAAACAGTGAGGAACTAATGTGACATGAACATTTATTCCTTTAAACCTTCATTCAGAAGCACTCACAATATTGCCTTGTTAAAGTGGGGTATACACTGATACTGGAAAAGGGTGCCAAAATGCCCACATGAGATTTGCATTTATCACATCCCGGCCATATACAAATGGACTGAGCTGTGGGGACAGTGCACTCTCAGGGATAAACAAAATAAAGGTTCCAGTTACTTATATGAAAACTATTGAAATATACATTATTAGTATCGAAGCAGTGAGTGCCGAGGGAGGGCACGCAGCATGACCTTCCCACATGGTAACTAAGAGGCTACTGACTAACATGGTGGCAGGCTCCCGCCTTCCCGGAACAAACTCCCACCTCAGTGACACATGATCAAAAATTACATGAAAACACATAAACAAGTGAGATGGAGCGAATGAACGTGGCCCTGAATGAATACGAAGCAATTAAAACCTTACATGATAAGTAACACTTGACTAATAAAAGGAAACAAAAATGTATGTAAACATAAACTTAACCGTAACACGCAAGGCACCCTAACCTCACTTCAGAGCCTTACGTTATCCCAGTGCACGGCACTGCACGTGCCGGGATTTCTCTACATTCACTTGCACCATAATATTTTTATTCACAAAACATATTAACACAACACTTCAAATGGAATTTAAATTAAAAAGGATACTTGTATTTATTTGGCTGCATTTTGGCACGCGGGTGGTACGTTACCATGTTCATGGCTTGGAGTCGATGTACAACAGAACAAAACTGGTTTTATCAAGTATTTGTACTAGTTAGTGCTGTTCCATTTTAGAAAATAATTCATAACAAGGAAATAAAACAAGCACAAACAATAAATGACACTGAAAAACATTCAAAATATTCCACGTGGGTGGAGTCTTACTACATGGTTGCATGGTTTGTTTATGTTCTGGTGCGTTGCGCATGTCAATAAGTTTCACTCAAATAAAAAAACTAGATACCAAAAAACCACTACAAAACCCTTTGGAATAAATATTAACACATAAGTACTGTATCGCACGAGCGATACACACAATAAGAAAATGCATCACGTCACGCATTCATCGCACTGGTGCACACTGTGTCACGTGTTACGGACAATGTGGTCATATGACAGCAAGTAATATTAAATATGAAATGGCCTATAAAGTTACATTAACACATTTTGAGCACTCATTAGCACTGAAAAGAACAAAACAATTAAAATTAACACTGAAGCAAATAAATGGTATTCTTAATACACTTGATAAAAATATGTCATCTAATGGACTATTTTGCGACCTCACTTAAACTTTTGACCTTGTAAATGACAACATACTTATAAAAAATTACATTTATATGGAGTTTCAGGTACACCAAATAAACTAATATGCTAATACCTTTCAAATAGAAAACAAGTGTGGATCAAAGGAAAAACTACTTCATTCTACTCTGTAGCAGGAATAATCAAGTATAGGGTCCCTCAAGGATCAATATTAGGCCCCCTACTCTTCCTAGTTTATATAAATTACCTTCAATGTGCCTTAACCCAAGAAACTACTCCAATTTCATTTGCAGATGATACTAGCATCTTAGTCTCTGGAGACTCTGTAAATGATCTTACACAAAAAAAATGGATACAACATTTACAGAGCTAAATACATGGTTTACTACAAATAAATAAAATCTCAATCATGATAAAAAAATATCTTATGAATTATCTCACAAAGAACAGAAAAGAACATTAATTCATATGTTAGCAGATCACAGACAAAATTAATAAAACTGCAGTGATTAAGTTTCTTTGCTTAAAAGTAGAC
Source organism: Dryococelus australis (assembly GCA_029891345.1). Lineage (NCBI taxonomy): Eukaryota > Metazoa > Arthropoda > Insecta > Phasmatodea > Phasmatidae > Dryococelus > Dryococelus australis. The sequence goes on along the minus strand of CM057009.1, from coordinate 305,212,582 downwards.
AATTTACTGAATTGGAAACATCACATAGCATATATTTAACCTAAACTAAGTTCAGCCTATCTCGCTCTGTGGGGTATTGCAGAGGCTTGAACAAAAATACAGCAAAAATGTTATATTTTCATTCCATCATGTGTTATGGTTTTTTTTTGGGGGGAATTCCACTGTCAGCACAAAAGTGTTTCACGTGCAAAAGAGAGATGTAAGAATAATCAATGGCAAAAGGAAATCAGACTCGTGTAGAACTCTTTTCAAACTCTCAGAGATTTTAACATTTGCATGTGAGTACATGTTTTCAGTACTTATATTCATGTCCAAAAACAGTAATTTATTTCAGAAAAATTAGTCATTTCATAAACATGACACTAGAATAAAAAGTCACTTACATGTGGCTTCACTTAACTTAAAAATAGTCCAGAAAGAGCCATCCTACCTTGTAGCCAACTTTTCAATGAGTTACCACAACAGCATAAAGAAATATGCTTCTTTAACCTAAAACTCTTTAAACACAACTGAAAGAATTTTTTTCTAAACTAACATTTTATAGTGTAGATGAATAACTAAAATACAAAAATTAAGAAATTATTGCATAAAATTTCTTTGTACGCATTTCAAGTTCCGGTTTTTCTAGTTTCTTTTTTCTTCTGTTTCAGCAAAATGACAACGTCCCACAGCATGTTGGAGGAGGATTGGTCAAATTATGAGGGAAAATGTGATGCGTGTATGTGTAGCTGACATATATGAGTGTGTTTACTATGTCAATTGTATAAATTTTTGTATACTGTAATTTGACTTGTCCAATATCTTTGTACGACTGTGTATTGATAAAGATCTTACTAATGCAATAAAACGAGAAAAAAAACAAAAACAAAGCAAGTTATCAGGTAGTTCGGACGATACCTTGATGTGGGCGTGATCTCAAGGATGATGGTGATGCTCGACCTGCATCTTACCTAGGGCAGGGGCGAGTTGGTGTGCCCGGCGCCAGCTCATTTGGTAAGCAATGTGTGGTCGTAGGCCGACGACCAATGCGGAAGCCCTCTAGTTACTGTCATGTTGGATGCAGTCGAGTTAGGTGTCGTGCACTTACAGACACTGAATGTAGTCTGATAGTTTGTGCTATCAGTCAAGGTAAAGGGGTAAACCTCCTTTTACGACATTATGCAAAACACTGCATTTACTCTGTCTAGGGGACAAGACTTGTAATGCAAAACACATACACTGCTATGCTACTGCGGCCTTCAGGACACAGTGCCCAGATCATGCCTGAAAGGAAAGTGCAATAAAAAATTGGGCTTATACTCATACCATTTTATTGCGGTAGAAAGTGTACAACAGTTACATTGTACAAACTATTTTAAGCGGACTCGACACTTAGGCCTCTTGATAGGCGACGCTGCTTTACAAACTGCAATTCACGCCATGGACTTACAGAAAAGTTATACGATCTGCAAACCGATGATCTATCCCTTTGTGCAATATGCAAAAAGGTTCCTGTTATTGAATGTTATTAATATATTAGATGAATAAGTGAAAAAATTGGTTGTACTGAAAGAAATGCGCTCCACATTCCCATGCAGCTTCTTCGGTGGATGTAAAGGCAAGACATCGAATGACGCTCAGTTTCGTGTGGGCGAAATAAGTTGAGGGTGCATTCGGAAAAATGCTCAGCTTTTTATGCACTTGCGAACTTTTTATATTTATTGCTTTGACTCCATCTGCTCTCCCCAAGTCCGTTTGCCTGCCGTTAACAGCATTTGCTGCAGTGAGGAGCACTCTACTGGGTGCTCATGCACGCCGGTCCAGTAGTGCACCGTATCGGCTACACCGAAACAACCTAATTCACGATTGCTGATAGGGGTGCCTATTAACAGCACTGATTTCGAAAGCAATCGCATTGCAAATTAGTGCAAGGTGCAGAATAAACATATGCGCCTGCATGAACGTGTTAGCGAAAGGAGATATTGATATTGGTGGATGTGCATACCGATGGGGTCCACAACTACACTTCCCTTCACCTCTCTGCCACCCATACCAATCACACCCTATGTTCCGCCAATGCAGACTTACTACCCCACACCAATGTACACCTCGCACTTTCCCGCAGTATTACACAGTATGCAAATCAATTCCCGACATCCACACAATTTCCCAATGTACAACAAGCTGTCAACAGGGCTGCAGAAACAGCTCCCAGTGGAAGACACAGAACAGAACCGCATTTTCGACTGGTGTCAAACCCCTTTCAAACTCTGCCAATATTCTCTGGGTAGTTTAATGAGGATCAATCTGCCTTCACTCAGGACTGTACCATGCACCTATACTGATACGGAGACTCAGAGGATGGGTGGCCCGGATGTGTAGGAAAACAGCTAGACGGAAAGGCGATGCAGTGGTGGAATTCTATTTACCACTATGGACTAACCTGGAGATAATTTCTACATGCATTTCAGTGTCGGTTTGGAGGAACCTTTACGCCAATACAGTTCCAAAGCAAGTTGAACCTGCAAGATCAATAGGAAGGGGAGACACTGAGAGCATTCATAAATCGCAAGACCTACCAGGTGCGGAGGTTTTGCCCGGGACTGACAGAACGTGAGGTACTGGAGCTTATCGCCAAAACCGACCACCCGAATACCGGTCTGATCTCATCCTGCTAGTGAACAGCAGACTGGCAGAATTAATGCGTGCTGCAATTATTCTGGAATGCAGTATGTGTGTACCGTAACAAGAAATGGGAGTGCATGGGTGCGCCAAGGACCTCGTGACTTCGGGAACAACCAAGGCGAAAATCACCGAGTGAATCGACAGGACTAGCAGCACAGGATGCAGGAACAGCCACTCATGACACTGTAAACAGTTTCCAAAACCACGCACAGCATGGCTGTAACGTGTCAAATGTGAGTGCATATCGGAATGCGTAGAGGTCCGTCCGGTTGGATCTGTCGCAACCACCTCCGATGCTTTGTCGGTACTGCCTGGGACAGCTCTTCCACTGGCATAATGACTGCCTGCAGAACCCACATTAGAAAAACAACAACAACCAATGGTGGCCTGCCAGCAGCGTAGATGGGCACGGGAACAGGTTGTAGGGGTAAAGTCCCCTGCCATTAACTTTACCCCTTCTCATGTCATCAGCCCAAATGTAACACCTCAGCAGGCATTAATAAGTAAGGTCAGTAGCCAGAGTACTAAATTTATAAGAGTTCTTTTAAATGTGAATGGTATACTATGTCATGACTTAATCGATACAGCCGTATACCATAGTGTGTGTCAACCTTGATTTTTAAACAATAGTGACATAATATCAACCGGTCATGTGATCCAGCTAGCAAATGGTAAATGTACAAAGTCAATAGTAGGACAGGCTACAGTAACAATAAAAATCAGAGATCTTGAAACAATCACAACCGCAATAGTAACAGATGAAATAACAGCGGATGCCATTTTGAGAGTGCCTTGGTTGACAGAGCAGAATACGATCTCGAAGACAGCCAAGCGAATTATTAATTTCGGGGCTAAAGAAAGACATGCAGTTTATAATGCAGACAGTCGTATAATTGAACAAGTACCAGAAGTAAAACTGTCAGAATTAGAGCACGAAATTCCCATATAGCACCTAGCTGCCTTTCAATGCCTGTTAACAGAGAGAAAAATGGTTTTTGCCGAGCATTATGCCTTATGTAGGACTACAGTTGCAGAGCATGCCATACCTTTAACGAAAGAAGAACCGTTTTTCAGCAGCCACCATGGTTATCTACCTCACCAAGTCCGGATCATAAAACACTAAATCACAGAAATGCTTTCAGATGGGTTATTGAACCAACCAGGAGCCGATATATCTCTGCTTGTTAACAACAATAAATAATGGGGCCTGGAGGTTTTGCGTAGATGTAAGGCCCATAAATCAGGTCACATGTAGTGCGATACCACCTTATATCAGCATCAAGGATGCACTAAGTCCTTTAGGGAGGGCCAGAATAATGTAGTCACTCGACCTGCGTAGTGGCTACTGGCAGATACCAGTATGCCAGGAAGACTGGAATAAGATGGCTTTTACAGCCCCGGACAGTCGACGAAATCAAATTCTGTGCCATGCCTTTTGGTCTAAAATACCAACCGGCAACATTTCAAAGCACGGTGGTGAGAGTACTGGACGGTTTGGTAGGTGAATTTACACTCGCCTACTTGGACGATGTGGTATTTTGGTCCGAGACATGGGAGGAACACCTACATCACCTTTCATTAGTACTAGAGAGGCTTTAAATTAATGGGCTGATGTGTGCCATTAATAAGTGAAATTTGGGAAAGACCGACCTCAAATTCCTGGGTCATGTGGATAGCGAGGCAGGCAATAGGCCAAACCCCGAATAGATGGGGCTGATTTATTGTCAACAAGTGCCACAAACATGTTAACAAATGAGGAAATTCTTTCGCCTAGTAAACTGGTTGTGGGAACACACAGAATATTTTGCCACTATCACTGCATCACCCACATACATGCTATCCCTATAGAAACAGCATGTGTGGGGTAGCATGCAGGTAGAGGCATTCTAGAAAATCAAGGAAAAGGTCCGATAGTGCCTCGCACTAGCAACGTATGATCCAATATGCCACTTATAGCTTTATACTGACGCCAGCCAGGATGGGCTGGATGCAGTCCTTTACCAGCACTGTGATGTGGGAGAAAAGTGAGTAATAGATTTTGCGAGTGAAGGACTAGGCAGCACCTAGCGGCGAAATGATGTGATAGATCGAGAGTGCCTCACGGTAATAACAGCTGGGCTGATCCCCTACCTGCCTCAATATTCACGCTCCGCAGCAGAGTGAACACAGCCATGGGAAAATCCCCCGCGCAGGTACTATTGGAAAAGAACATAACCCTGCCCAGCGAGAGAAACTACCAATGTGCAAAAGATAGCAGTACAACAGAGACCAGTGGTTCACAGGAGGGTGCCAGCACAGGTACCACGAACAAAGGGAACAGAAAGTGTGGTATGCAGCCTGTTTGCTGCCAGAAAGTAACAGACCATCGAAAGTGCTCGTACCAGGCCAGGTAGTGTATACAAAAGCGCACCCGCAGTCGGCCGCAAGAAAGAATTTTCGCATGGGACTTGCATCGACGTTGATGTGGCCACAGCACGTGATAATGTCTACGGAACAGCCATGATGGCCCTGTTCATGACGACCAACAGCAGGTAGACAGGGAGGAGGAAAGTGGTCCCTGACTTACAGCCGAGGTCAGACTACCTTGTACGAGCGAGATGACGACGCCGAACACCACGTGATTTACCAGGGGTTTGCATCAAACCAGCACCGCACGGGATAAGGTCGCGACATCCGCCACAGACGGCGACATAGGTGGAGGAGAGGGAGAATGAACTCCCAATTTAAATACTCGCAGCAAGGAACTGGAACAGCCGGTAAGACACACGGATGACTAGGTGCCCTACGAAGGCGGAGGTGTTGACGAGCCCTCTTGTGAAGTCCCAGCAAGGGAAAGTGGTGCGACATTTCAGGAAGCAGTATCAGTAGGAGATGCATTGAGTCTGGCATCAGCCGATGCACAAGCGTTGGTAGAGGTACTACCTCCGGAGGACATGGAGGGTGAGGAGATACCCCTCACCATGAAAAAGGCCACACACGCAAGGCATCAGGAATCTGAAGGTCAGGGAGCAAGATCGGCCTATCAAGATGGTGCTACTGGGTTGTTACTGGTATCAGCATGTATGCAGCAGTGAGGAGATTGAAGGAGTGAACAGCGAAGGGGACATCAAGTGTAGCAGGTAAGTCGGCTCGCTACTACTTGGCTGATCGAAACAATGGAAACATCCACCACGGACTGTACCGCTTGTTTACCGTGATAAAGAACTTGAAGACGAAACTAAACACAAAAATCCTTGTTTGTTTTTTCGAGCTCGGTATAGAAAACGTGGGTATCTACATGGATGTTGACGAATGGAAATCACAGGTTAGTGAAGCCGAACATTCAGAGGCAGAGAGCGATGATGTGAGGTTCCTGAAATTAAAAACGGTCTTTACCAGTCTCCTGCAACTCACCGAATATGGTTATGCAATCAACGCCAATAAATACATTCCGACCGTACACTGTCGTCGATTCCGAATGATTTCCAAATACGATTCCGAAATGAGATTTAGCCTTCCCTTGAGCATGGACTGGGTGCCAGTGCTTTTGTCATTTAATAATTCCGAGGTCTTTGTCCAGATGTAAATGTACTGTGGCGAGGTCCATTCGTCCAAGCCACTGGAATATGTCAATAGCCCACACTTTAAGAGAAAGGTGTCTACAAATTCGTACAAAATATCACTAGCCATATACGATAATGTCATTCTATCCCCCTTGTATGAAAATCTAACTTTTTCGATGCTAATCTAGAGACCTGGCATCGATTCTACGATGGTTCAAAATTGAGCAATACATCATCATAAAAGGTATATCCATGAAAGATGATCATATCGATTGCATGACTTCGATCTACTCGGTTATCGGTCGGGTCACCGTAATGCAGTTGAAAGGAATGAGTATCAATCGAGAAAAAAAAATCCCAACAAATATATTTTGCAGCAAATCGTCGACGGGCGGTGTTGGAAAACATTGCATCTTGTTGTAAGATCATCGACTTTATGAAATTCGACAATTTGTCGGTAAACAACATGCATATGAATGGGTGTAATGCGGCCATTTATAATATTCTCCAAGGAGCCTATTCGCCAACAGAACGGTACAAGTGTTTACCGACAGCAAATAAACAGATACTTCAACTGTTTCTGATGTTGAAAAAGGATGTGGAATTTGCCACCACAAAAGATGCTTCTGGTAATGAAAAGTTTGATTTAAGTATAGTATGAAGATCTTACTTCTGCCAACATGTAATAATTGGACAAGTTCATTTCATTTTCATAATTGTAATTTAAAAAATATTTTATATGATATTTTTTTTTTAAAGAAAATAACAAAAGTATTGGGATGTATTCGGAACAATGGTTGGTTTTTCTTTTGATGATTGGAATTTTTAGACCATCCACCTGCATGTAGTACAAATGCAAAACGTCAATGTTTTGTTGGAGTGGTTTGGAATTGATGTTGGCCTGGATGTCTTTTGGATACCGATATTCCAACTCGACATTTTCCATGTTGCCCTGTTGCCCAAATTGTACCTGAGTTCAATCCAGTACCGTAGATCAAGTTTGAGTTGAAAATTTCTATGATTACCATGTACCCGAGTGCATTGATGCTGATATTGTCTGAGGGTGGTAACTTAGGATTGTTAAGATGCCGAATATGATAAACTGTGCCAAGGGAACTACATATTGTATCATTTTTTACTATTTTCTATAGCGACTTCTGTCCTCGATAAACTGTTCGTTTTTTCATAGATCCATTAATTTTGTTTGACCGTTTCCATCTCTATATATTCTTGGTAGAAAAACAAATTCGCACTGGCCTTCACGATACACGCAAGGTCAAAAACAGAGGCCTATGTTAGTCCGTGATCGATCACATGTTTGGTAAAAAGTTTGAAATTATCAGTACTAGCCAGGTTTTCGGGATATGTGGAACACTCGAATATAGTGGCCAATTTCGACTAATCGATAAATTTACAATTGTTGTTGGAGAACAGATTCATGAAGGTTTTCGTTGAAGTATTCAGTGGTTGTCCGACAAGGATGGAATACAAGAAACATTGATCGACTGAAATGCTCAAGACGAAATAAATTATAATCTGTGTTGCAGGAATCTGACGTGCGAGTCTCGCACAATCCACCAATCAGAAACTGTTCGCTAGCGGGTGAGTTTACACGACATTGTACACGTTATTCAAGAAAAAAATAGGTGTCAATTCCATGTCGATGGAACTATTACAAACGTTACTGAGGTTACGTTTTTATAAACATAAATGAGTGGATAGTATCGATTATTTTCAGTTGAATGTTTGAGATTAATGGTATGATTTGATGACTGCACACTGAGATTCGAAAACACGTTCGAACTGCCCTGAACCTGACTTTGATCCTGTGCTTGCATTTTGTTATTTACTTATATATACATACATATGTGTGTCTGTCTATATATATATATATATATATATATATATATATATATATATATATATATATATATATATATATATATACACACACACACAAAATATGTTCATATTCACTGGACCAACAAACTTGGATTATTAAAATGCTTTGAGAAACGTTTTCGAAAAACAAAAAATATTAACTTCTAATGGATATTTACTGCGAGTGATGAAAATATTTTCTTTTGAATGTGTGGAAATTTGTCAAGATTTAGAGTTACAAAATGCAAATTTAGATTTTTTCGATTATTCGTATCAGGTTCATATTAAAGGTGGAAAACGATTCTGCGATGCTTCTCAATGCAATCTGCATTATCCACGAGGAAAAACATGTACACCTCGAGATAGGCCTGAAATATTCAAGAGTGGTAATTCAGACATGATTGCATGCCAAGGAGCATGTTTTCCAACCAAAGATCTATGAATCGAAATATTACGGATCAAATAACTATTGACGAGACTAATGCGATGTGTGAATGATAGTCCATCAAGAAGCTTACATGTTAGGAATAGAGAATTTTATTGGCGCGCAAAAGAAGGCACAATTGTTCTGCACGTAAACAAAATAGGAACTGGTTTCGATGTCAATCCTTCACCGTATGTGGCAGAGACGGGTGATGAAACAATTCACTTTCGTCTAAACTCGTATTATTGCAACAATTTTATCATGAGTCTAGCAAGTAACGAATGCACAGACGATTTAGACATTAAAATTATAGGTTTTTCCATCGGGAATTACTTGAACAAGATTATCGAATACAGCTTCGTGGAATTGGTTCATGGAATATATCAGTACAATGTGAAAGATCTGCAACTACCACCTACAGGACAAAAACTCGATTATGTCGTGGAATGGAATAACCTCGTCAATCGCGAGGCGCTCTGTATGAATCCAGACATCAAACTCAGCGACAAGGGCATAACAAAATCTAAACCGAGACATTTATTTTTGACCCTTGATTCTGACCTGCGATGTAAAATCCATAGTTTTTATAAAGATACTCGGGTTAGAATCGGACTGCATGATGATTCGGTGCCACGCCCCTTGAAATATATAGATAGCCGTAAATGTACAATCTACGAATATGAAATGCTCGGTTTAATGGGTGTTTTCCGACAAAATAACCCGATAATTTATTCAATACAAAAGATATTTTCAACATAATCGCCGATATTATAGTCTCTTGCATACAAGGACTGGGTAATTACGATTTTCTACTGCAATTATTCGGTGAAATCGGCCTGAATATGAATCTGAAGACCCTAGTCAAACACATTGGACCCGCAATGATCAACGGGTGCAAAGATCTTAAATCGTCAGTTGGATATTTATTTATTCAGAGCCGTAACGATAGACTTTGTTTCGAGGGCAGTAATGTCGACGGCTTTGAAAATGGTGGGGGTCGCCATTAGATCATAAGCTGCACTTTCTGTTTCTTGGCTGCCTATAATTAATGTCGTATTGATCATGACTGCAGTCTCCGATGTGGTGTTGATCATACATGATCCACTCAACATGAAAAACCTACAAGGTCAAAATTACGTAGACGATATATCAAAGCTGGAATTGTAATTGAAATGAAAGATTTGGGGTTTTCGAATGATGGAATATACACCGATCATGTTCGTGATGATGTTGAAGAACACACACGAACGAGTTGTCGATTTAACAAACAATGTTTCCCCTATTAATGACGATGCTGACAAAAACACCGGTAAATTAGTGGTCTTTCCAAAAAAAAATATGTCATATTTAACCCATCACCCACCATGGGTATTCGTCCTACTTAAGTAGTAAAAGATGACGATTTTAAAACATTATTGGAATTTGCTTACAGTACCTACTGGCCCTCAAAGTCAACTCAAGCGAATCTCGTATCAATTGGAACAATGCTAATGGCAATAATAATGATACAATGTTGCCAATCAAATTAAAACTTATAGTGCACAAAATAAACGTGATCGATAGAGGATTGTATTTTCTCGCGGTTTCGATCTATTTTCGGGAACAACTGTATTTTTCAACAATAAATCAATACCTTTATTTTATGGATCAGTTTTTTTTATGTAATTGCGACTTTATACAATTTATATCTTTTATCAAAATGCATAATTGTTAAATTGGGAGACTTTCTTATTGGCTGCTGTTCTTCTCCTGTTTTGGTAGAAGTATGAAGTCATAGAGTTCATCGGAGGAGTACTTTGTGTGATGTAATTGTCGATCCTTGAAAATATCAAACACTGTGTTTACACATACCATTACAGATTTTTCCATACCTTTCTTGATAAAGGTAAAGAAATATCCATCTCCTTTACACAGTAAAACATTTTTCGTCTGCCTTTCGGCGAAAAGGGCAGTTGATTCATACTCATCCTTATTTACGACTTCATATTTGACGTTATAAGTCATTTCGATCGACTCTGCGATAATGTTGACATTAATTTTCGTAGACACCTGGGGTGCATTGGAATGTTTCTTTACTTACACCAACTACATATTTGCTACAACAATCTTAATACCATGCTATATATACCAAGAGAGAGAGAGAGAAGAGAGAGAGAGAGAGAGAGAGAGAGAGAGAGAGAGAGAGAGAGAGAGAAAATAAAGGTAGAGGGATAAAACCTAAAAGATTATTTATTTTTATTTATTTTTTCAATAATGAATTATGTAAATGAATGAAATGTGTGCTCAAAATATCAATATGATTATGATTTTTATAATTGTCGGTATCTGTGTTATTTGTATAAACACAAAGCCACGAGAGTCTGTGTAATCATATATTAGAAAAAAATTGCCAATTGAAGATGTTGTTTTGTAAATGTTCGTTTCTCAATTCCAGCTTCTATTTACATTCATCTTCTTTAGTGTTTGAAGTAGCAGCAGCATTTGTCGTAGTACTTTTAATTTTCAAAACATTTGCATTTTCAATCAAATAGTTGAAAAAAGTATAAGTCTATTCAGCAGCTACTAATATCTTGGCAGCAGCCATGTCTTACTGTTATTGAGGGCCCTCGAGCGCAACAAATCTTACCACCTTATCAAAAAGTTCAAAACTAAATACTTCCTTTTACCCAAAAATTTTTGCACTATGAAACGTGTTTTTGCATTACGTAAAATATCTTTTAAATCTTCTTTGTCGCCATACATTTATAATTTGATGAGCAGCAGCTGGTCCTGGTTCTCTTAAGTTATGAAGGTCGCCAAAAGTGTAATGTTTGTTATACATCCCTTCCTGTTCCTGTTGATAGGGAAAGAAAGAAGATGAGGAAAAGATTTTGTGTGCTATTATTGCAGATAAAAGGTTGTCAATATTGCTGTTTAAGTCTAGTATGTTCTATTTAAATAGAAGGAAGATCAAGAAAATTAAGAATACATTAAACCATAACTTAGGAGAGAGTATTTATTGCTTTAGCTGTGTTCAAATGCAACAGGTTATGGGCCCAGAGCACGAGGTACAAGCACACGGTGAAAGTTTTGAAGAAAAGCTGTACGAGTGAAATATCAATGCACGGAATGGCCAAGGTACATGTGAAGATAGTTGATGGCAAGATGTAAGAGTTAGTATTTTTTGTGCTAAGTGGCTATTCAGAGATAAAAGAAAATGGCCACGCAACATAAAGTTGATTATATGGTAGAGTCACTAAATGACTCGAATTACTACAATTGGAAGTTCAGAATGCTTATGTTACTTCCGGGAAATGATGTTGCTGAGTGAGTTGACAAAGAATATGTTGTAATTGAACATGGAAAACCGACATGTGATTCAGACCCGAAAAAAGAAAATCGGGTTAGAAACTTTATTGTTCAATGTGTTGATAATCCTGAATTAGAAAATTTGTGGGATAAGGTAAGTGCATAACAAATGTGAAAATGCCTAGCAAATCTGCATGAGAATAAGGATTGCCTGGGCAATTGTATTTAAAGAATAAGTTACAGTCTATGAAGCTAAATGAAGGTGAAAGAGTAAAGAGTTTCCTCAGGCAGTTAGATGAAGTGGCAAGGCAGTTAAAATCTACTGGTGCAGAATTAAAGGATAATGACGCTATATGCAATTTATTGTTGAGTTTACCCAAGTCATTTGATGTAGTGGTTACAGTCATTGAAAATATGCTAACAGAAACATTAATGCTTTAATTTTTGAAGAGTAAGCTGCGAACAGAATAAGAAAAATGTAAGTGCAAATCTACTAAGACTGAAGTACAAAATGCAGTGGTGCCATCAGCAACTGAAAGTGTATGTTATGAGTGCGGCAAGAAGGGACATATTCGTCGAAACTATAAGCAGCTACACAGGAACAGCTTAAGAGGTGCAACTCAGCATGGTTACCAAGAGGGGTTTCATGGACATTATCGATCTGGAAGGTAATATGGAAATGTTCACCAGAGCGGACATTTCCAAGCAGTTGGTTGAAGGAAAATTAATCTCAGCATTACTCAACAATGGGTGAGCCAAAAAGCAATTATGTTGAAATGGATACCCCGGGTAAATGTCAAACTAGTCACCCTAATTTCAGGTTTTTTGTGTAAGGTAAATGGAAATGTGTATCCTGGGTGACAAGGAAACAAAGTTGTATTGCCATAATTAAGAATCCAGAAAATATTCGAAGGGTAAATCACATTGGCTTGAAGTATCGTTTTGTATGTGATAAGGTTAAGAAAGGTGAGATTGATGTACAATTTGTTGAAGACATTAAAACATTAATTAGGAGTAAGTATTTATTTCTTTCGCTGTGTTCAAAAGCAACACTAGGTAGATGTATAGAAATTTTGAAAGAAATATTTTTTCCTTTATCTACATACTCTATACTGGATTCTGGAATACCCACTTTACCCGAACGTACCAAACAGAAAACAGGGTACGTCCCATTGTTCCTTTATTTGAGTTTCCTCTTCTTTTATTCGTATTGGATTGTTTTCTTTCAAATTAAAATATATGTTTGGGCGAATGTTTTTATTGGTGAATTTATATTTAGAAAAAACACACACCGTAGGACTTTCGTATTTTGTGCAAATATTTACCCAAACGATTTCTAAAGGTGGAGCATATTCCGTAGACTACCAACGCATAACCACAATAGATGGTTTATCTTTTATGAGATTTTTAAAAAAACGAAGGGATGGAAGGAATCGTAACACACGCCTGGCTCGGCTCCACATACAAATTAATTTTATCATTTTGATCATATATACATGTGATGTAAATGCTATCTGAACGATCTCCTCTAGTAATAAATTTCATTATACTCGAACTAGATATGCATAAATAATTCAACATTCCATCATAATGATGAATTTTATCGTATTACACATTACGACCTTAATATAGAAAGCAGTTGGATACCTTTTCATAAATCGCAATGGTATTGAAGAAAGCCAATGAAATTCCAAGTATAAAATAAATCATAATTGTTTGTTTCTCATTGTCCAAATTTGTATTCAGCTGTAAATTAAACCAGTTCAAATTTTCCTGATCACCACAATATAAATATTGTACCATCTCCCCTTCCCTACTCCTATTCTTGCTACTTGACCACTCTCTCTCTCTCTCTCTGTTCACTAATGTCAAGACTGGTGAAGGGGTGACGTACTTAATAGGGTGATGTAGCTCTATCAGTTTAATAATAACACCAGAGAAATCTTAAACACAATAACTTTTATTAAACATTAAACATATTAGGATTGAATACAATATGATACAAGACATATTAACAGTTATTTAGTACTCCTGATGACACAATACCGATTATGATGTGATATGCTTGATTCGCCTAACCTTGCCAGTAATTATCACTTAATGCTTAAGGAGGCAACGGAGTATCATAGTAGAGTGTTACTCCTAACTGTCAGCACGATAGTTACGGTCACCATAAAACCTCTGTAGCTCGAACCAGAACTCCTCCAGGCCTCGGCATCGTGATGTCTCCCTTCCTTCTCATTACCAGCTCCGGTAACAAATTTGGCGGTACTTCAATCGTCGTTGTGACACTGGGGGGTGGGGAAGGTCTCCATGGCCGTTTTATATGGTTCGCCCAGTAGGTCAGCAGCATTTATTACAAAACAGTCTCGACCTATAGTCCGTTGTACTTTAAGTAGTATAATTTCATCTGGCCATCGTAGCTTAAGTTGTATTTTCATGAACGGCCCTTCCTGGCCGCTACACTACCGCCAGGTCAAAAGAGCAGCCGACCCGGCTGTGGCAATAGCATAATAAAATGCACACAGTGTGGAGCCAGCTAGGGTAGTTGCAAAGAGTAGGAACAGGCCGAGGAGCTCAGGCCTCGGACGAACGTCGATGTTTGGTGGCATTCGTGGAAATAATTAATGGCAGTATCGCAGGGCATGGCTAAACTTGAGACCTCGTTTAACAAGTAAGTAAAAGTTAAGTTGTATTAAAAATTCAAGTAAGGGGAAGCAAATGGCAAGGTAGGGAAACTGAAAATTTATAGTCCTTGAATCATCAACAAAATACAAAACATACATGATTAAGGTGGCCAAAAACTTAAATGGATCCTATCGGAACACGTGTTGCGTGGCCACAGGACAGAAGGAAGAATGTCCAACGCCTCATTTAATTTTATGTTAAATTTCTCCCCAAAACCTAGATGCTGGACACCGGCGAGAGGAAGTTTTCAAAATTGTGTACGCGTGGCCGAGTGCAGTACAACGTGACAGAACATGAACTCTTAAGGAAAATATAAGGTTGTTAAATAAACGTGCCATCTGGCTGAAAAAATAAGAAGCTTGATAAATATAACAGGGTGCTTAAGCCCTTAAGATTGAAAGTGAAAATGTATACAAAGGATTACTTAATACAATTGGGAAGTTACTACCTGCGTGAAATGTAGGAGCACGCCTGAGGTTGGCAATGCTGGATGGTCGCGCTGTCTTTTGTCTAACTTTCGAGAGCAAGAACACTTAATTAGAAAATTGTAGCCGGTGAGTGGTGTGCTTTGTTTTCGCACAGGGAAAATACTTTAATAAAAAATTCCCACACACTCATTTGTTTGTAACCTACAGCTAAGTACACATTTTTTAATGACATATTATCTAATAACACTTTTTGTAATCCATAAGTGTGACGTGTGGCGAGCTGGATATGGGGGGAATGAGGTATGGTGGATAGGAAATTCTACTTGCCAGGGTTAAGGGCGCCAGCCTGCAGCGCAAGCACAAAGTTATACTTGCTAGAGACTCCTCCTCTCGGGTCGTGTTGGCCAACGACCGTTGACCTGCCCCCATGTCCACACCTTGATGGATGTTATCAGTTGGAAGTACCTTTCGTCAGCCGTAAAGTAAACTCCAAATCGCCTCATCTAGTAAGGGATTTTGGCCTCCTGATACTCCCGAAGGGTTATTTTGCTACCCAATGCTATTATTAAAAACACATGGTCAATGTAAAGTTATGAGAAAAGGTAAAGTACCAATAAGCGGTTAATCTTAGAAAAACATTGGTATCTCACAAGTACGTATTTATTACAAGATCTTCCCATGGGACACTGAAGTTTATACCGCCATTTTAGCCAGGTGGGCTCTTATACAGACGAAATGGCAGTAGGGCCTATAAGTTTAAGTTGCATAGTATGCCTCGGCCGTGTAAAAGACGAGCCGAGGGTGAGAGACCATGTACTCTGGGCCAGTAATAAACAGGATTTTCCAGTAGACTAATGTTAACTAAGCAGAATTACTTTATAGTTATCAAACAAAGATGAAGTGCCCAGAGCACCACGGATTGGTGGTACTCTCACAAGAGCTAAGATGGTACTATTGTCTGTTTGGCGTGGATGCTACACACTGGCCGACGTTCCCGCCCAAACATCAAGTGACATAATTTTACATAAAGTGAAGTAAAATGAATGAAACGAAATGAGCTCTACAATGCTGATGATATGTACATATCAATAAACTCTTAACAACACAACGTAAAAGCACATATTAAAAAAATATATAAATTAATACACAACTTCGACCAGACCGCATTGCTGTGGCAACCTAACCTCAACATTGAGACGTACAAATAAAAAATAATATCTTTATAGGGTCTGTCCCCAGTCAAAGTTATTATGTCTATATGATTTTTGTTCGTGGCAAAACATGTGAGTTCATAATAATTTGCATAAAAACACTACAAAAATACTTTTAAGATTTTACAGTGGCTATTTGCCACATGGCATGTGCACCGGCCAACTTTGATGCGTCGTTTTGGAGTGTGGTAGGGAAGTCCAGTATTTCAATACTACCAGTAATGGTGGAACTCACTTTAAAATATAAAATATTATAGAGATGTGATGCATTACGTCTCTAGAAGTGATGGTGGTGTGTTCCTGTCCTGCCTGAGAGCAGGTGGGGAACAGGAACTGATGATGTGCCCAGTGCCACTTTCGGTATAGAGGACGATTGTTGATGGGGGTCGTACGGCCGACAGACTATGGCGACTCTGGCTATGCGGTCAATACGAATGAGAGCTGAGTGAATTTGTCCATTATACTATGTAAAGGTAAAATATTACATGTGGGCAAAGCTGTCTGTCACTTTGCATGCTTATATTAACACTGAAGTTAACCTGTATAAGGGAGGCAGGCCCTGTCAATGAAAAACACACTGAAATACACTTGTAAATTTGAAGGCTGCTATTATGGTGTAGTAACCGATAAACTCAGGAGAGTTAAAACACGTCTAATTATGGTATGACTGTTTTATTACTGTAAAGGTACAACTGAATGTTACTGCATTTGTTAATGTGTACCTTAGTTAAGTGGACCTGGCACTCTGGGGCTGCCGGTGGTCGTTACTGCTGGAAAATAAGGCTTGGGCCTTTGATTGTAATTAAAAGAAATGCGTCCCGCACGTGAAGTCCTGGTATGTTACAACAAGATGCAGGGAGAACTATCCTCGGCTAAATAAAAGTACTAAAATGTTCTTGACTTACGTTAACTATGGATATGAAGAAAAATGCAGCCTATATTGAATTGCCGAGGGGGGTACACAGAGCTTACTTCTGCCCTGCTGATTGTCCAGATTGCTGAAGTCTGACTAATGACATGGCGTCGGTTTCGCCGCATGTCCGGCGAATACGGCACAAAAATTATAACACAAAAGAAAATGGAACTTAATAAATAACATGATAAGTGAGATTGATGTTGTACATAATTAAGATTGCTAAACTAAATCACATTGTTGACATACTTGTGAATGCCAAAGCCCCAGATATGGCTAAGAATGTGACATCATGAGAAGGTCACCACACTTGAAGGGTGATATTAAATTAAATGATGCCTCAGGTGGCTGATTCTTGATAGATGATTACATGTACACTCTTATAATTAACATTTTAGAAGCGGTGTGTTTCGTTGGGTATTTCATTTCAGGAATGTGTATGGATGTGACGACACACAGATTTCGTAACTAAGGTCGAAGGTACACCCTGTTTTCTATGTAATGTTATCGACTCTCTATGCTGAAATGGGCGGTTTCCCTAATCAGTTATGGTGTAATCACCGTGAATTATGCTTTAAAATGCTCCTATTAATTAATGCTGCTGGGGAACCTCTCGCAACTTCACACTTCCTGCAGGAATTTGATTCCAGAATCGGCCACGGGGCCCATCGACATCGTGCACATCGGAAAGTCGTGGGAATAAGCAGCGCCACTTACCCCAGTGTTCCCTCCTATGGACACACTCGTTTAGGTCACGTATCCATTCATCACTAGAGTCACCTCTCGTGGTGAATGATAAATTTTATGACCCGTGGCCACAAGTTACAGGGTGGAAAGAAAAGTGTAATGCCATTATTTTCGACCTACACTGATCGAGACCGCGACCTAATGTCGATCGGTCATGTGTTGCTGTGTGGCTGATGCGTTTGCGATGAAACAATCAGGCACAAGGGATAAGTGGACGTCAGGATCATGTAAGATGTCTGCGTGTCACATTAGCCTCGTCTGTGGTCGTTCAAAAGAGTGCACAAAATGGTGTCTCTAGCACACGAGCTGTCAACAACATAATAATTACATAAACAGAGGATTACAATCAAATACACTAAAACAATCATAAAAAATAACAAGATACCATTTGCTCGTACTTACATGACATGGGTAACATTGGAAAATAAAACACTGACATAACATATGGCACTACATACTCATTGACCCTCAAAATGTAAATACTAAAAGTAAACAAAATCATGTGGCACTCGGCCTGACATATGGACACTGACATTCGTACAAGTACATACCTGGTTCGATGCTAACCTAACTTCGCATTTTTGTTCTCACTGATGCACGATACAGAGTACTGACACTTACATATCATGAGAACAATTGACACTTATACACTAACACTTGTGGCATTGTAGGATGATGATGCACACATAAAAAACAAACACACACTGAACACACCTTTAACATCTGACATAACCCTAATTACACCTTATACACACCATTGCACTTGACACTTAACACACACATGGCACTGGTTCGTCGACTCAGGTACTCCACTGTGATGTTGTGTTGCATTCTTGACGTCTCTGCGGGCACGACATGGTGAATGGCCTGAGGCCTAGATGCTGTCGATGTCAAATGCCCTCCCCTTCGGAGGCCATTCACTCACAATTTACTCTTCACACTCCGTCGCAGTATCTCGCCGGCGGCTGAAGCTTCTCTCGTGGTCGCAGCTGATACTCTCGTTGCTCTTGTTGTTGACATTGAGCTCTGGGCTCACCTGGTAGAGAACAGTCAACACACTCCTCCTCGTGTTGTTGTTTTCTTACACACACACTTGGTCGCAGATTGTAAACATTGGAGTGTGGTTCTGCCGATCCATGTGGTCGTGAAATGTCAACCCTTCCTTCCTGTTGTTGTGACGTTTGGGGCTGCTGCTCTGGTACAGGCGCACATGGTGGCAGAATGTCAACATCGGCCTATTGTTGGTGTTTCTGCAGGACCACATGGCCGTAGTTCCCGCACTGTCTGCAGTGCTTTGTGGGCTGCAGTTGTCCCAAGTGCTTGGCTGCAGGCTATGCACATGGCATACTGTAGCTTTCTCGGACATTACATGCGGCATGGAGGGGAGGACAGTTCCCCTGATCTGGACTCGTCGCTGCTGCTGTCCTCTGCATTTTGCAGGTGGCGTCTGCTTTAAGGAGGGTATCCTCACCATGTGCTCCTGACATCGGCTTACTTCCCGTCTCCATTGCCCTTTTCGCCTGCAGGTGGGTTGCTGATGTCTCAGGGGTGTGTTTACCTCTTGTGAACCCTGACTGTCTATTCTTGTCATGCCGTGTTGCGTGTCCCTGGACGGCATCATGGCGACATGAGCAGCTGTTTCCCCTGTGAACGGAATCTCGTCGGGAATGGCAGCTGTCTGTGGAGGTGCATCATTGACTTGCGTACTTGTTAGCCTGAGGGCATCATGGTGAAATACTGCCTTTCTCCTCGTGCTCAAACACACCTCATAACACATATCACCCAGTTACTTTGTGATGACGTGTGGGCCGCTCCACTTTTCTGCGAACCCTGCGCAGAATTCCTTCTGCCCTGCAGATTGGTGATGCACCTTGACATATGCATACTGACCCAGTTGGAATTTTGGTGGGGGTCGGGAAGAGCCCGGTTTCCATTGAGTCATGTAGTGCTTTTGGCTTTCCCTTGCTTCTCTCACTGTGCATGCATCCCTCTCCTCTCTTGCTTCATTCCCTGGGCAGATGGCGCGATCTCTTGCTCTGCCTGTGAACTCGCCTGGGATTGTCAGGTCACGGCCCTGTAACAGCTGGGCATAATCCCCGTGGCATGATTTACCCGCATTCTGAGGGTGAATAGGGCAGCAGGGAGTAATTCGACCCACGTGCAGATGTAGCTGGGTCTTCAAATCCTGAATGTGCATTGCATTCGGGTTTGCACGTAGATGATAAACAGCTGTTGTTATGTGGTGCACAATGCATCTCTCGCACATATTTATCCACGTAAGACCGGTTAATTGAGTGTCGTTGTCACTCAATACCATATGTGGGTATCCGCAATGTGCGAAAACTCATTCTCTATCACTTTCCCCATGGTGCGTGCGTGGGCATTGGACATAGGATATGCCTCAACCCACCTGGAAAACAAGTCTGTTGCCACGACAATGAACCCTTTGCCCATCGAGGTGGGAGGATACGGACCCATTAAATCAAATGCCACCGTCTCGAACGACTCTATCGGAGTATGGGTTTGCTGTTGCTAGGCACTGTATGTGCGTCGGCTCTTGAATCTGTTGCAGGCTGTACATTCGTGTACAAAGTTGCGGATGTCAACTGAAACTCCTGGCCAGTGAAAGTGCTTCAAAAATTTCTGTGGGTTTGTTCAGTGCCAGGATGTCCTGCAAGATTTTTGGAATGTGCGTATTGTAACACGATGCTGTGGGCAGCAAGCGGCACATATGTTTTCCAGATGTCAGTGTAGTTATTGGTACATGACTCCAGGGTACCATTCAACACGCGCCACTGGTCATTGAATCGTTGCTCGCATTCCAAAGTCCACTTACGTGCGACGGGACACTCAACTTGTTTGTTTACCACATGTGTTTTCACTGTGCTAAAGGAGGGTGCTTGATGTAGCACAGTGGTCTTCGTGCATTGCACGCATGATGTGAAGCGTGTTCGTGTGTCGACGGGTGGAGCAGGTAAGACATTCACCCACGCTTCCTTGTCTGTGCAATCTCTTCTCCTGGCGTTCGAGACAGGTGGTCGACGAGTTGGTTTTCTATGCCTGCCACATATTGCACTTCGAAATCGTATGCTTGCATCAAAAGAGCCCAGCATGTCAGTTTAATTCGACTCTCCTTCATACTGTGTATCCACAGTAGGCAGCGATTGTCGGTCATGGTTAATACATCCTTACATTCATTCAGAAGTTGTCGTACAGCCTCGCAATACTCCAGGGGAACTGCATGGTCGAGGTCATCCAGGGCGACAGTGGGTGTGGCGTCTGCATCTCGAGGTTCCAATTTGTAAACAGTCCGATGTTCTCTACTGCCCAAATGCATCCATCTAGTGGCAGGTTCAACTACTGATTTTTGTTCCCCTAACCATGAAATACCCAGAATGACATCTTCCCTGATGCCATTGGTTACAAAGGCTGTTGTTGTAATGCCCTGTAATTTGACCATCACTTTCACTTCGCCAATAACCTCGCATGTGTTTTGACGTGTGGCCAATTAGATTGCTTTATTTTTCTTGATTTCTGTCAGATCGATGTAACTAGAATGAACATAATTATGAGAGGCTACTGTCTCTACTAACTCTATGCAAGGAATATCATCAACGTGGATTGGGATTCGTATGAAAGTGTCAGTTTCACTCGTAATCTGGCCAAATGTGATGTGGGTTCCATTCTGTTGTTGTTGTAGCGGCCTGGAGTGGGTGGTGTCAGGCTGCCCTACTCCCGCAGTCCATTTTCCATTGGTGGTCTGTGTTGTGTTGTTGATCCACATGGAAAATCTGCCCATGTGGGACACTCATTGTCCCAGTGAGGTCCATTACACCACCTACAAGGGCGCAGAGTCAGTCGGTAGCTGATTGAGAATCTCGGGGCAGTTGTGTTGTGTCGATTTGACTCGTTCACTTTAGGCTGACAAGTTGTTTTGGTTGGGGCTGCTGCAGTTTCAGGAACTCTTGTTACCGTTTCTCCTGCAAGCAGGTTTTTCTGTTTGTTTAAGTTTATGTCTCGTCGTGGCTGTGGTTTATCGTGGTTGTTACCCGGTCTTGCAGTACTGTTTCCAACCAGTAGAAGTACTGTTTGAACAAATTCTTGCTCTGTTTTGTGGATAGTGGAAGCTAATGCCAGGAGATGGTCCTTCCTAGCCGAACTTGTTGCTACCTCGAACATGTCTCATAGCGAAATTCAGGATGATATGTACACATTAAATTGATTTTGTTGGTGGTGAAGTCTTAGAGTGATTCGTCAGTTTGTTCCCGCATAATACTCTGGCTCTGTGCATGTAGTGATGTGAATGTCATGGCAAATCTGCATTTAAAATTCCTCTGGAATTCTTCCTACTTTAACCCATAGCGGGTTATACCACGCCACCAGGTCGTCGAATCTCCTCAAAATCTTTCGCCTATACAGAGTGGCCAATCTTCTGGATCAGTCTGATATCTAATCAAGCACAGTTCGCAGTCCTGAATGAATGCTCCGGTGTCTGCAATTACTGTAGCTGTGTAGGTTGGCAGTGACTGGAACTGGACTGGTGTCACTGGATATGGTTGGCAATATTGGTGCTTGTTTACATATTCCATCACGAGTGGTGGGGTTGTTTAATGGGCTGCTGTTGCTGCTGTTTGCAAGTATGATGTCAAATGCTGTAGCAGATGAGGCAATATCAACTGTGGTGTGTGGAGCGGGTAATCGTTCACAATATTGCGCGGTACTTCATGTCGATTTTCTTGACGGTACTGTGTCTGTGTCAGATATGTCTGGCCGGTGTTCTCTTCAGCACGCAGATGTGTTGGCGGGGCTGGTTGTGGACACTGTTGTTCAAGTACACAGCGGGCGCAATACACCTCATGCGGATTCCTCCTTGTCGTCCATTCCCTCAGCATGATACAACCTTCATGGTAGACGTGTTTGCAACTAATTCATGCCAGTGTGGCGGTTCCATTTTCGTCACACCAGTTGTAGTGGGCACACTTCCTCAGAATTTTCCTCAGATGCGATCCCGCTGGTTCCGTGTCGATGGGCAGTAGTGGGTACACAACGATGGAGGGCACACCAAATAGACAAAACACTTGGCTCATTGTGGCTTCAACCAATGGTTACACATATCAGTTTTCCCTGTGCTGATGTTGGCTAGCGTGCTTTTGCAAAGTTCTTGATTCGCCTACTCGATTCCTTGTCGCATGCGCTGCATGGAGGCGGGATCTTGACAGATGCAGAAATTATTTTTCTCCCATCCAAACGAGAACATATCTTGTAATACAGTCGTTTGTAAACACTGGGTGCATGGGGAAGCTGGTTTCTCATTAGTGCTCCATAGATTAATGTTTCCTTGGTCGGGCATGTAACATGGTTCACATGGTGACAGAATCTTGGTTCTTCTGTCGGACCGTGTCCACGGCCCGCAGCTGAAACCCGCATGTGCTGCACCGCAGATGCTGTTCCTGCCAGACAACATGGCATGGATGGAGGGGTGGAAGGCAGGTTGTTGCTTCCTCTTGTTGATGCAGTGTCCCAAAATGGCTGACCTATGTCACCAAGCTGGTTGCACAGTAACGAGGTGGGTTTCAAAATGGCAGACAACAATGCTCGATTTGGCACACTTTTCCATTTGGCTTACCTGGCTTCTTCTCATAAATTTTCCACATTCCGTTGAACTCGTCTTCTTGTTGCATGAAAGGAAACTCCGCCAGCAATGATAATGGTGAGCAAAATCTCAAAGGAAAATGAGATACACTTGCCAATGTGGTCGCACATGGTGTAAAGGATGGTGATTTAGGATGCAGGTTACCGGGAGTGGTATAAAAGTTTGATAAATGGATAAAATTAAAGTAGGTGGGTGTTGGAATTGTTGGCAGGAGAGGTTAAGCCCCACGTTGAGTGCCACTTGACGTGCATCGAGATGGACCGTGGGGGGAATAAGGTATGGTAGATAGGAAATGCTATTTGCCAGGTTTAAGGGCGCCAGCCCACGGTGCGAGCATTAAGTTATACCAGCTAGAGACTCCTCATCAATGGTTGTGATGGCTGACGACCGTTGGCCTGCCCCCATGTCCATGTCTTGATGGATGTTATTTGTTAAAAGTACCTTTCCGCCACCTGTAAACTAAACTCCAAATCGCCTAGTCAAGTTGGGGATGTCGACTCCCTGATACGCCAGCTCACTCCCAATGGGTTATTTTGGCTTGCCAACACCATTATTGAAAACGCCTGATCAATGTAAAGTTGTGAGAAAAGGTTAAGCAACCGATAAGCGGTTAATCCTAATAAAATGTTGGTATCTCACCAGTACGTATTTAATACAAGTTCTGCGCCATCGGGGCACTGAAGATTACATACCACTATTTTAGCCAGGTGGGCTCTTATACAGACGAAATAGCCGTAGAGCCTATGAGTTTAAGTTGCATAGTATGCCTCAGCTCTGTAAAAGACGAGCTGAGGGTGAGAAACCGCGTACTACGGGCGCGCAATAAACAAGAGGTTCCTGTAGACTACCATTAATTAAGCAGAATTATATTATGGTTTTCAAAGAAAGATGAAGTGCCCGGAGCACTGTGACATGGTGGTATTCTCAACGGATCTAAGATGTTACTACTGTTTGTTTAGCATGGAGGCCGCTCACTGGCCGACAGTCCCATCCAAACATCACATGACATAATTTAAATAAAGTGAAATAAAATGAATGAAACAAAATGGACTCTACAATGCCAATGAGATGTAAATGCCAATAAACTCTTAACAACAAAATGTAAAAGCAGATATTAAAAATGTTTAAATTAATACACACGTTCTACCAGACCGTATTGCCAAGGCAACCTAACCTCAACATTGACACATACAAATAAAAAATAATATATTTATATGGTCTGTCCTCAGTCAAGGTTACTATGTCTATTTGATTTGTGTTCGTGGCAAAACATGCAATTTCATATTAATTTGCGTAAAAATACTTCAAAAATAATTTTCAAATTTACAGTGGCTATTTGCCATGTGGCCATGTGCACTGGTCCACTTTGATGCGTCGTTTTGGAACATGGTAGGAAAGTATAGTATTTCAATACTGCCAGCACTGGTCGAACACACTTAAAAATATAAAATTTAAAAAATGACTTGCAATGCAATAAAAGTTACGTTAATAATTATCATAAATATTATAGAGACATCTATGTGTCACAATAACCTCGTCTATTGCCGTTCAAATGAGTGCACAGAATGGTACATCCAGCACACGAGCTGTCCTCAACATAATAATTACTTAAGGTAATTGTTCTGTATTGCATATCATAATGGGAAAACGATACAAATGTTCAGTGTGTAGTACAAAGTATCCATCCTAATTGTTTTCTTTGCAGTCTAATGTCGTTTTGCATATCTGGCAAAGTTCCGTTTAGTGTATCCAAATTCGGCAACCATTATTCTGTATCGCGTATCCAAGCAATTTTTTTGCAAATTTTCTCTCGCAAGATAGTGTGGATGGGATGTATAATCACAATGTTGAACATCAGGCCAATTATTCATTCCTCATCAGACATAAACACGTTTCTCATCGAGCACGACGATACAGTGCGAAAAATGCAGGGAAGGCGAAGGGAAATTGGTGGAAAAAATGGGCTTGTTTTGCTGATGCCGACGGCTAATGGAGGACGGTACTAAATGCAATTTTAAAGTGTCGACGAGACAGGGCAGTTTCATGGGAGATTCAAACTTGTCCACGGGCAAGATAGTGGAGTTGTGTTTACTCTGGTGCCTGATCAAATACCCTTGAAAGAAGACTATAGTGAACGAAATTTTGTGGTCGGGAAAGATGGTCGTCGCCTGGTCGAGTGTCTGCAACCACATGTGCATAGACTGGGTGTTGATGTACAGAAAATGCATCGGCAGGCCGGGCAAAGTGGTCGAGGTCGATGAGTCGAAATTGGGCAAACACAAGCACTGCAAAAGATGTAAAGTTCACGGCCAGTGGGTTTTCGGGGGAATGCAGCGGGACAATCCGACGAAATTCTTCGAAATTCTTCCTGGTGCCAGTGGAAAAGAGGAATGCGGCGACCCTGACCAAAATCATTCTCGAGTGGATCACTCCTGGCATGGCGATAAATCCAGAATGATGGCGCGGTTATGGCAAATTGTAAATTCACTGCTACCTTCATGTGCAGGTGAATCACAGGAGGGAATATATGCACAACAAAAAGAGCGGAATGGTAAACACTCGAAATACGCTAACGACGAAGAGGGGCGAGACGTTGAGGGTGCACACTCTAAACATGAGTGAATTTGGTGTTCTGTGTTATACAGCATTCCCTCCTTTGGCAGACGGAAAAAATCTTGGGTATGCTACCTGGTGGAATACGTCTGAAAAAAGGATCATCGGTACGGAGAACGACTGCATGCTTTATTGATTCTTGCCTCCGACATGCAGCATCGTAATCGGCGCAGAGAAGATGGCGGCGAATTTATCCTAATTTCGACAGGTATCTGTTTGTTATGGTTGTTTTAATTTGCAGGAACGAGCGCAACTGAGTTGCTGTTGCAGTTGTAGTTTAAAATAGTTTGTAGGGCTTGTTATGTGTTTTAATTTACAGTGGCGTGTGAGACTGTGTAGCTGTTTGATTTAAATTATATGTGTGAATGTGAATGACATACTGTTTGATGAAAGTTTAAATTAATGTTTAATTGAGTTGCTGTTTGATTCAAGTTAAAAATAATGTTTGATTGAGTGGCTGTTTAATTTGGTTAAAAAAAAGTTTGAATGGCTTGCTGTTTGTTTCAGTTAAAAAAATAATGTTTGATTGACATGTCGTTCGTGTAAACATTCATTCGCGATCTGGAAAAAAGCCTAAAATAGTCAATTAGGTCTTTATGGGTACGCCCAGCGACGACGGATGTACTTGCATCTGCTGCATCCGCAAAACTTGGATCTGCCAGTTTCAATTTTTCAGGTAAATTGATTTTTTAAAAATTACATTCATTCGCGATCCCGAAAAGGCATAGCGCGGTCGTGTCTGTCATGACCGTTTCGGGTGGTGGTAGATGCAATTGCATATGCTGTTGCTTTCGCGGACTTTGGACCTGCCAGTTTCGAGTGATGGTGTAATTTATAAAAAAAAGATATTGCGTATATACAACACTTAAAAATCTATAAGGTTAAATTTATAAAAAGTTGAATTTTTAACTGTGCATTGTACTCTTTGGTGATGGTGTACATATAAAAAAAAATTTGGGTTAAATTAATCGATTTATTTTAAAAAATGAATTTTTTAAGGTATATGATTTTGGTGTTACCTGTTTAGTGATTGTGTACATGTTAATATTTAAATAATAAATGGCAAAAAAGGGTAAAAAATGTTAATAATGATTAAATATTCTCTTTAAAATAAATAGAGAAATTATGCATCGAGAAACGCGTTTATTTAAACAAGGACAAGCAATGGGAAACTTTTAGCAATAGTTACTTTTGGCACCTGGATACACAACGGGAAACAAATGGGGTCTTTTACCCTATATTCCGTTTTCGGTTTATATTCGCTATAGGAAATAATTAGGTGTAGGTCGAAATTGCCCCCCCCCCCCCCCCCGGGCCCCTACCAATCACCTTTCACCACTTACGACTTGGCTGGATACGCAATTCGAAACAAGTGGGGTGTGTCACCAATTTCCTCCCTTCCCACTTGGATACGTAATGTCGTCCTTTTCGATCCTGTATGTTTTGTCACCTGGATACGCATAGTGAAACATTGGGTAAACACTAGCAGCTCTTTCAAGGTGTGCTGGATATGCAGGAGGAAACTTTGTATTTTATTTGGCCTTTTTCCTGGTCATTGTTGGATACCTAATAGGCAGTTTTTGTCTCGACTTTTTATACCAAAATATATGTAATACAATGGTTTTTGAGCGATTTAGATATGCAATATAGAACAATCACCGGTATTTTGGATTTTTTACCCACAGATCCCTGGTGCACCTCTCAAGTTCCAGCCAATTGGAGGAGGAAACAGACACGGAGGATGTGGAGGAAATGGACGAGACGCTATTGGCTACAGATAATGAGTCATCAACATCTTCTTTCCCTGGCCCATAAAATTCTTCAACCCCAAGACAATCAACCCCCAATTCCCTGGACCAACTTCTTCGCACAAATCTATGTAATTATCATTGACATTTATTATAATAATTTTTCTAATGTGATTGTAATTATTATATTTGAGAATAATACTTTTTTTGCCAACAGTACTGTTCGAAGATCACAAAGGCTCAGAACTATAGTCGTTTACCATCAGCCGAGACCTCAGACAACTTCTGATGTCCATCTACAGAGAGGCAAAAAGTGCAAATTAGCACCCGACATCACTCATGCGAAACAAAAACAAGCACCGAGTAAGCATTTGAGACAAATACCAACAACAGACGTCTCCCAACATCGAAGAAAGTATCCTAAACCAACCAAGATGACTGATATTTCTCGCCGTGAATTACAGCGAGAAACAACCCGAAAGACTTGTTATAACTTTAGAAAAACAAATAAAAGAAAGTATCAGAAATATGGTTTTGATTTTGTATTATAATTAACCTGTATATGTTGTTTATTTACAAAAAAATTAAACAGAATTTCGTATTTTTATAGTTTTATTTTATAATTATATATATATATTATTTTTATTTTTTTTATACTTTTGTTAACATTTGACAATTTTCATTCAAAAAATATATGCATAGATACCTACTGGCAAACCCATAAATAACACATTGGCTTCATTTAGTCTTGTTTAGGGTTTTGCCCCCAAGGTCAATTAAAATTTCACAAATTTCATTCGTAGTAACCCACATAATTGCAGTTCCACCGTTCAAATCCTCAGCATTTAGGAAATCTTCGATTTTTTCCTTGTCGTTATTATTGCCTTTTTTATATTGTCCCAAGCACACAAAATTGTCGATTAATTTTTACAACATTCAGTTTCGTGAAATACTGTAATGTTATTATGTCCCATAAGTAAACCATTTTGTCCCTTTTCTAGCAGATAACCACTTCCACGATGCCGTCTTGGGCCGCGAAATGTAGTAACAAATTTTTTTCTAAGAAAATCAGTTCATCCAAACTTTTTTCTAGGTAACACACAATGTTTTCACGATCTGCATTAGCCAATTTCACCAACAATTACCAGTCATTGTGAATGCTTTTCATTACCGCATCTATTGTTTGCACCAAATAAATAAGCACGGGGTAGTGATCAAAATAATAATTGGCATACCCCAATAGAGTCTACCCGATGAATCTTTGGCCAAAACGTTGACACCTTCTTCTATAAGGAATTTTACAATTTCCAAATTCCCCGCCGCTGCTGCTCCCTGAATTGGAAATTTACTAACAAAATCCTTTTCTTTAAAATTCAATTTCATCTTGTTCATGTGTACAAGTAAATCTTGCCAACCACATTAAGCATCTAAACTCAACAGCGACAGTTCCTTTTCGTCATACATGTCTTGTTTGTCACAGCTGGCTCTCATGGTGTCTTCACTGGCTCTCGTGCCCTGTGGGAATATTCATAGTGTATCTCTTTGCTGTTTTAAAACGAATCATGCTCGCCTCTCCCAGCTTGATGATTGATTACCATATAGATGATTTTTTTTCGTCGGTTAAACTAGATTCGTTGGTATTTGTAAAATCATCGGTTTCTGAGGTAAATTCATTTTCCAGAGAAGCAGTCGTGGTGGTGATGTAGTTTTCTTTCCACACCACCACCCTACTTGTCCAATTCTATTACAGAGGTGTCAAATTTTTGGTATTTTTTCCAGATATATATACCGAGTGGAATTACAATAATTAAACTAACTATGAGTAGTCTCATTCCAATGTAGAGTTGTTTATTTCCTTTATTCATAGTTCTTATCTATATATTAGCAAATTATAGTAAAAAGATCAAAATTACATACAGCATCTATCGTTTGTATAGCTGTCCATCGGGTGCCATGACGACCGAGCTCGGATCGCAAATTATTGTGGGCAAACCATAAAATACATGCCACACCGATGTTTGAATGGCGTTTTTATCGTATTTTACCGACAGGTAAGTGGGTAATACAGACATTATTTCAAAAATTTGAGAATAACTCAAAGTTTCGATAAGACGTGCCATAGATTTACGTATTTTTTGGGGATCATTTGTCTTTGGAAAGCCCTCCCATAATGTCTCTACATCAGCCAATACGTCTTCGTGGTAATTTGAAAAGAAATTAATTTTTTCACGTGATTGAATATCTTTTCGTACTGGTGTCGTACAGAAGGCAACTTTATTCTTAAACTCCTCAATTTGAAATGATTGGGAATTATCTGTGTATTGTAATTTTGTCAACTATTTAATATTTCCATGTTCTACATGTTGTTCGTCTCTCCAAAAGGTTTTATTAATTTTTGCGAGTGATGAGCATCCCCAAACAAAATTGTTGGATAGTATACCACTTAAGATATAGAAAATTTAAACAATGCGTTAATTGCGAAATTTCAAAAATTCGCAGTAATGGAATTTAGTCAACCGAACTAGGAAACTTGATAACATCAAACCATTTGCAAGTTTCATCTGTCGACAAATATTTTTCGCAATAGAATGTGTTGCAGGGTCGTGTAAAAAACTCTGTTTTTGTTTCTCGAGAAAAATATGCAATAACGTAGATTTCCCACTGCCGGGAGGACCATTTAACGTTATGTATTTAAGTGTAGAAAGCTCACCATCATTCTCGTCGAGCCATGTAAATAAAGTGGTTTTAAGAAGTTCTTGTCCCATTGAAAGAGTTAACTTTGCCGACGTAAAATTTGTCGTTGTTTCCACAGCTTTCGGTTCGGAATTCGATGAATATACAAAGTAATTAACTTTTCCTGGAGATTTTCACGCAGAATTTGTTGCCCCAATAAACACATTTCATTACTACTCAACACATCTCTAAAACAAAAACTCCAGTTTCGTTCAGCCGGAAGGCCATACTGCACTCGTAATTTATACTTGACGATTTTTCCAAAGGTAATCATCTGTGAAATGGGGTTTCTATGTTTGCTGAGGAGATTTTCGAGGAACAGCCAAAAAATTAAAGGGACTATTGTGGTATTTTAAACCATTCGCCATTTATGTTGCCGGTATAATAAACAAAGTTACTTACAAATTGAACCTTTTATAGTATTTTTTGTCCATAAGCAAAATACAAACAAATATTTTGTTAGTTCGATATAGTGTAAATAAAGAAGGTTATGAGTTGTAAAAAAAAAGGTAATGTATTTTATCGGTATATAAGACTCAAAATTAAAATATGGGAAGTTTGCAGAGTTTTCAAAACAATAACAATTAAGGTAGTGCCAATATAAAAAGGGGACCTTTTACAATTCCAGATGGTCTAACAAATGAATATACGAAACATTTTTTCTTACTAACACGATAAAATTAACCGAATATAAAAACTTTATTTACAATTTACAAAATTTATCATCATTGAATGAATTTTAAGGAATAACTTCCCGATATTTTATATTAAGAATAGGCGGGGAAAGGGAGATATTAGATTAAACATATTAAACAAGCATTTTTAATTATATCACAATGTTTACACTCTTTGGAAACAAATTATGCGACTTTTAAAGGTTCGCACATTGGTCTATTGGCACATGACCCATACCGCATTATTTGTGCATTAAACCAAAATTGTGCTGAACCGTTTGATTTTTTTATATAATGTGGATACAGTTTCTTTCGAGAATATTATCGACTTGGCGGGAATCGAATCAGAAAATAAACAAATATTTCTAAATCTACCCGAATTTAAGTCACTTAGAAGTTTCTCAACCTCGTTTCAGATTTAATAATTCCGATATATTAGATATATACTATATTGCATAGTGGTTGTCGAATCGATTTCGTTTAAAGACCTTGCCAAAATAATTAATAGTTTTGACAAAGTACTCGGTAGTAAAATTGGATTCGTGATATTTATGAAAAACGTACAACCTCACGAGACTGTATATTTAACTAGGTTGATGCAGGATGTTGGCTCTAAATCGGGTAAATGTGTAAAACACGCCTTTGAAGGCTATATAGTTTTCGTAATGAACTGCACAGACGTAAATAATTCGCTTATTAAACTTAAAAACGTGGTCACTTTACAATTATTGATGTCCACCATCAGCCAAATCGGTAGTGATTTTACCTATGGGTTGGATGCTCAAACTATGGCGGTGGTCAAGTCGTTTATCAAGGGTCAAATTCGAACACCAAATATCATAAAATTTACTAACGAAGCGATCGTGGCGAAAATATATGAGTACATGGAAAAATATATTCATTTACAACCCAATACTGAATTGGGAAAATTGTAATCTTCTGTTCTCGATGAAGACAATGAATGGCTGGGGGCACAAATCATTAATAATTGACAACACCTATCAAACAAGCACTTGTTGTTTTTCAAATGCACGTCTCAGTTTTATAAATCCGATACAAATTTAAAAATCCTTCCCGTCGAGTATTTCGAGTCACAAAACAATTTCATTTTCGTTGTGACGAATAACTTAAAAATAGTGTAGCTGTGACACCGAATAATGATTTGGTCAAAGTAGTGATTGATAGGTCTACATCGCTAGCACAAAGCACAGCTCAGATTCTCGTTATCGATAAGTTAAAAGATGAACACGTAATTGTTTATGTTCGATCCGGTAACAATTTGTACATTCATCCCTTACGTAGTTATACTATAATTTCTTCTTTGAAATTCCAAAATTACAATCGAATATAAAATACAAAAACCATCATGGTGAATGACGAAATTGAATATATGATTTTAATACTAATAAATACCAGTATTTTGCACTCATTCGATCCACTTCAGAGCTTTTAATAGGAGAAGCGATGGAATTGATCAACAAGTAATGCATTACCTTTATGTTTCAAGTCGAAAGCATTCAGTATCTCTGATGGACAATCCCAGGATATATAAGTACATTTCAAGTACACAATATCAGGACGAAATATTTCTTCTTTTAAACACACATTATTTTATATACCATCCAAATAAAATGCCTGTTACTATGCGACGAACGACGATCAAAGTTTCCAGTTTTCCTACCCATCCTCATCGTCCTTCCCCTCTTCCTCTTTCTCTACTACTTCCACTGATACATTCGTGAATGGTTTTTCCAAATTAATTATAATCAAGGCAAAAATTTTGGATTTGGATGTAAGTACGGCTAAATTTATCTCTTCGTTTGAACCAAATATCTACGAGCAAAATAGTAAAGAGGAAGTGTTTAAATCCTCGGGGGAAGCTGTTAATTCACCAGTAGATTTGAATTGGCACATAGAAAACAACCACGTATTCAGGTTGGTGGACCGTAGGAATGCTCATGTAATAGCTATCAGTAAAATGCAAAATTCGTTTAACTTGAATGACAAGTTAATCAATTTATTTGCGACAGTTAAGCATTCTCTAATTATCATCTTTTTTAGTAATTTTTCCGAACAATTTGTTCGCATTTTGGTGACGAATTTGACCACGATTAAAAGCCAATGGACCAAATACACGCCTATTTTTATTATGATGGCTAGGTTAAACGATAAATTCAGGAAAACCAACTAAATACACAACTTACTGGTGTTTCGTATAAAATGTGCACCACATCCAATAGTTCCATGTATCAATACATTTGTATAGGAGATCTACACACATCCCTACACTATGAGAGAAACAAAAACAAAGTGATTGTCCAAACGACCAGGTCGAATAAAACACTACGATCTGTCATTAATTGAAACCTTAAAAATTATGTGTATGCCAACAACAATGATGATTTTAAGGTCACGGCATCTTTATACAAACCTTCGGTGAACGAACAATTTCAATCAAATGCCGAATATATGTATAGTGCGATTGATGGTTGACATTATGTCGTAAACCTCTCACCCTTTGTTGGTATTCAAGGGATTTCTGCCATTTCCGAGAATAAATATCCGGGAATAATAACCATTAACAACACGTGTGACAATGATGTGCATTATTTTTATCGAATAGTACTATTCAAAGCAATTTTATCTGATTTGTATTATTTGTGTAAGTACTTGGAAGCCATAACCGATGGAAAAAACACACTAGTGGTGAAAATTATCAATACATTCATGGGAGATAGCGGTATGGTTTTCAAAAAAGATATAGCCAATTCATTTAACGAAAATAATGGTTTCCAAGTCGTTGGAAATATTCAAAGGAACCCCATTATCATTTCAATTGCTTCCCCTGAAGTTCTAAACGAGTGTTTGCAATTCGAGGATGGTGAAAGACAAAAAAAAATTATTCCACACAAACTCTAGCACGTCCGAAGAAGACAAAATGTTCTAGATACCGAAAACTTGAAATTTATTGCTAAATAGTATGTAAATAATTTAGAATTATCAAAGAGAATTGAGATTTTTTCAAGTTCAATTTCTCAAATACCCATATCAATAACCGTGGGGATGTGGCATATGTATTTTTTGGTGATCAACAAAGTTCGAACAAGTTTAATTTACAGCTGAATACAGATTTGGACAATGAGGTACTAACGATTATGATTTACTTTATGCATGCAATTTCGATACCTGCTTTCAATATCATATTGCGTTTTATGAAAAGTTATCCAACTGCTTTCTATAACAATGTTGTAATTGAAAGCAATAACCGATCTGAAGAAATATAAATTAAACGCTTATTACGACGAAATCCATCATTATGATAAAATGTTGAATTATTTATGCGTGTCTAGTTCGAGTAAAATAATTAAATATAGTGAGAGAGGAAATAGTTCAGATAGCATTTACATTAAAAATCTTAATGGAATCCCATACTGCCTACTTGTGAAAATGTTATTCCTATTTTACATACAAGATTTTACGGTTCAGATATGTTCGCATGTTTAAAAGGATACACTATTTTAACCACGCAATATAAAATCAAATATCCTTCATATTTATATGCAACTAGTAATCTAGACCCATCCAACCAAGAGTGGATTAGGGTGGTGAAAACGAGTCAGAAGTATATTTGTTACAATTCCTTCAATCCCTTTCCAATTTTAATATCGTAGATGATAGACCATCTATTGTGGTTAAATGTTGGGAGTCTGAGGACTATGAACCATCTTTAGAAATTCTTTGGGAAATTATTTGTGCAAAATATAACAATTCTACAGTATGTGTGTTTTCTGAATCGAAATACAGCAATAAAAATATTCGTCCGAAAGTATATTTTAAATTGAAGGAAATAAATACAATAAGAATAATATAAGAGGAAACTCATATAAATAAACTTAAAAAAACATACCCCTCTATATATTTGGCACATTCGTGTAAAAAGGGTATTTTAGCATCCCCTACAGAGTATGTAGGTAATGAAAATATATATTACTAGAAAATGTTTATCCATCAACCTGGGAGAAAAATACTTTACGACCACCCACTACACATCAAATTATACGTGTATGAAAACGACAAAGATTAAAAAGATATTCTACATATTACAAATAAGATCTTTCATTTTAAAAACAATTTTCGGGTAAATGAAAACCATAATTTTGACCTTTTTGATAAGGTGGTAAGATGTGTTGTGCTCGAATCTCAATAACAGTAAGACTTAGCGGCTGTCCAGATATTAGTAGCTGTTGAAAAAGTTAGACATTTTTCAACAATTTGATTGAAAATGCAAATGTTTCGAAAACTGAAACTACTACTGCTACTTTAAACACTAAAGATGAACACAAAGAGAAGCTGGAAATGGGAAACTGAAATTTTCAAATCAACTCCTTTGATTGGCAAAATTTTGTCATTTTTAAAATTACACCGACCCTCATGACTATCATATTTATGCAAATAATGCAGGTTAATACAATTATAAAAATCATAATCACACTGATATTTTTTAGCACATATCACATTAATTTATGTAAGTCATTGTTGAAAATAATAAAAAATGAAAATAAAATAATCTTTTAATTTTTTTTCCATTTTTCCCCCCTCTCTCTTGGTATATATAGGGTAGTATTCAGAGTATTGTAGTAAACTTATAGACGGTGTAAGTAAAGAAACACTTCAAAGCACTCATATGGCTACGAAAATAATCATCATCATTATCGCGGAGTCGAGCGAAATGACTTACAACAAAGTCGGAAATAAGGATGACGATGAATCAATTGCCCTTTTCATTGATAGTCTGACGTAATATGGTTTATCGTTCAAAGAAGATGGATATTTCTTTACCTTAATCAAGAAAGGTATGAAAAAACTAAAAAGGTAACACAGATTGCGAGATTTGCAAACTAGCCAAGGATCGACAATTACATCACATAGAATACTCACCTGATGAACTCTATGACTTGGTACTTCTAACCACATGTGACAAAGAACAATGGCCGAATAAGGAAGTCTCTCAATTTAGATATTATAAATTTTGATAAAAGCTATACATTTGTATAAAAGTCGCCATTACAATAAAATAACTGATACAATAAATAAATATATTGTTTGATTGGTGAAAAATGCAGTTATTCCAGAGATTAGTATCAAAAACCCCAGCAAATACCATCCTCTATCGATCATGTTTATTCGAGAGTTCATTTTAGATGCGTAGATTGTAAAGTCCAAGACTTGATCTGAATTTTGTGCACTAAAAGTTTTCATTTGATTTGACAACATCGTATCATCAACATTTCCGCCCATATTGCTTCAATCGATACGAGATCCATTCTAGTTGACTTTGAGAACCAGTAGGTATTGTAAATGAAATTGCAATTATGTTTAAAATCGTCATCGTTTACTACTTTAGTAGGATGAATAGCTGTAATAGGTTGGTTAAATATGGTATCTTTTTTTGAAAAGGCCGCTAATTTACCAGTGTCGGCATAATTATCGATAGAAGATGGTTTGATGGAAACATGATTCGCTAAATCGACAACTCCTTCGTGCACGTTCTTCTACATCATCACGAATTTGATAGGTGTATATTCAATCGTTCGAAAATCCCAAATCTTTTGTTTTAATTCTAATTCCAGCTTTGATATATCATCTATGTAATCTTGACCTTGTAGGTTTTGCAAGTTGAATGGATCGAATATGGTCAAAAACACGTCAGTGACTGCAGTCATGATCAATACAACATCAAGTATGGGCACCCAAGAAAGAGAAACTGCAGCAAATGCTCTAATGGCAAATCCCACCATTTTCAAAGCAATCGATATCATAGCTCTCGTAACAAATTCTATCGTCAAGGCTCTGAATAAATAAATTCACAACTGACGATTCAAGATCTTAACACCCGTTTCGATCATTGTGGGTCCGATGTGCTTGACTAGGGTTTTGAGAACCATATTCAGACTGACCTCACCGTATAATTGCAATAGGCACTTGTTACTACCCAATCTTTGGATGCAATAGATTATAATATCGGCAATTAAATCAGAAATATAATTTGCATTGGATTTATCATCGGGACATTTGGTCCAAAAACCACCCATTAGACCAAATATTTGATATTCATTGACTTGACATTTACCATTATCTGTATATTTCAAGTAGCATGGCACCGAATCGGCTTGTGGTCCGATTCGAACCCGAGTATCTTTATCGGAAACTATGGATTTGACATCGTGGGTCAGTATGAGAGGCTCCACAAGCCTACCCCCTCCTCCATACTCTGTGGACCGAAATAAATGTCTCGGTGTTTTTTCAGTTTTGCCAACGTCACTGAGTTTAATGGATGTAATTATGCAGAACGCCTCGTGATTCAGAAAGTTATTCCATTCCGCGATGTAATCGGGCATTTGTCCTGTTCGTGTTACTTACAGGCTCTTTACATCGTACTGATCGATTCCATGAGCCAATTCCACGAAGCTGTATTCGATAAACTTGTATAAGTAATTTCCGATGAAAAAGTCTAATTATTATCTAATTATTATCTAAATGGTCTGTGCATTCGTCACCCTCCAGAGAGATAGTAAAATTATCGTAATAATACAAGTTTAGACGAAAGTGTATTGTTTCATCATCCATCTCAGTCACATATGGCGAAGAATCGGCTACGAAACCAGTTCCAATCATGTTTACGTGCGGAAAAACCAACATACATGCATCGCAGCTGTCGCTCCAATAGTTATTTGATCAGTGATATTTCGATTCGGGATCTTTGGTTGTAAAACATGCTCCTTGGCACGAAATAACATCTGAATTACCACTCTTGAATATTTTAGGGATATCTCGAGGCATGCACGTTTTTCCTTGTGATTTATGCAGATTGGATTGAGATGCATAGCAGAATCGTTTTCCACCTTTAAGCAAACCTGATAGCAATAATAAAAAAAAATCCAAGTTTGCCTTTTGTAGCTCTACATCTTGACGAATTCCTATATATACATGAGAAATAATAAGTTAATATTTTTAGTCCTTCAAAAACATTTATCAAAGCATTTGAATAATCCAAGTTTGTTGATCTGGTGAACATAGACATCTTATATATTCTTTTTAGATATATGTATATATTTTTTGTTAGTTACTTATATATATAAGTAAATAACAAAAATTCAATTACAGAGTCAACCTCAAGCTCAGGGTAGTTCAAATATATTTTCGAATCTCAGCACGCATTCATCAAATCATACGATTAATCGCAATCAATCAAAAAAAATTAATCGATATTATCCAGTGATTTATGTTCATCAAAATCTTAAACTCAGTAGTGGTTGTAACAGTTCTGTCGACATGGAATTGACGCCTATTTGTTTCTTGAATAAAGAACGATGTGGTGCAAACACACCTGCTAGCAAACAGTTGTTTAACGGTGGATTGTGCGAGACTCACAAGTCAGATTCCTGCAACGTCGATTATAATTTATTTCGAAAATACAACAAAGCGATATTAAGCCCCGTCTCAAAGACGAGCATTTCGGTCGACCGATGTCCCTTGTATCCCATCCTTGTTCAACAACCAGTGAAAAGCAAGGGTTAATCGTTCATGAATCTATTCTCCAACAACAATCAAAATTTCTCGTTACGTCTAAATTGGCCACTTTATTCGAGTACTGTACATATCCCGAAAACATCGCTAGTACTGATAAATTAAAAGTTTTTACCAAACATGTGATTGATCACTGACTAACGTGGGCTTCTGTTTGGCTTAGTGTGTATCGAGAAAGTAAAAGTGAATATTTTTTTTCTTCAAGGAATATTTAGATATGGACATGGTCAAACAAAATGAATGGATCCACGCTATGGAGGATGGCAAAGAAAATGAAACAATATGTGGTTCCTTTGGCACAGTTTCCCATATTTGACATTTAAACAATCCTAAGCTACCTCCCCTCACGCGAAATCAACGTCAATGTGCTCGGATATGTGACAAACATCGAAATTTTCAACTCAAACTTGGTTTATGGTATGGGATTTGGAGTCAGGCACGATTTGGGTAACATGGAAAATGTCTAGTTGAACAATAGGTATCCAAAAGACATCCAGACCATCATCAATTCCAAACCACTCCATCAAAACAATGATGTTTTCATTTGAACTACATGGGGGTGGAGAGGCTAGAAATACGAATCGTCAAAAGAAAAATTAACCAATGTTCAGAATACATCCCAACTTGTAATTTTGTAAAAGAAAATTTAAAAAATCCACACACAAAATTTTTTTAATATTACAATATTGAAAATGTGAATGAACTCGTCCAATGTTCTCATGTTAGCACAAGTCAAATCTTTATCACAAAAATCCATCTTGATATTACCAGAAATGTATTTTGTAGTGGTAAATTAAACATTCTTTTCAACATGGGAAACAGTTGAAGTAGTTGCTTGTTTGCTGTCGGCAAACACTTGTACATGTTTGTTGACGAATAGACTCTCTGGAGAATATTGTAAATGGCAGCATTACACCCATTCATCTGCAAGTTGTTTATCGACAAATTGTCGAATTTCGTAAAAACCGATGCCCTTACAATCAGATGCAATATTTTTCAACACTGCCGTCGACGATATGCCACAAAATATATTTGTTAGGATTTTTATTCTGGATTAATACTCATTTCTTTCAACTGCATCTGTGGCGATGGACCAATAAGCAAGTAAATCGAAGCCATGCAGTCGATATAACCATCTTTCATGGGCATAAGCATGGCTATTCCCTTTTCTGATTATACATTGCTCAATTTTAAATCATAGTAGAATCGATGCCAGGACTCTATAACAACCTCGAAAATGAGCCAATTATTATGCACGACATACACGTTCGTCTTTACTTGTTCAATTTTCGTACATGGAGATAGAATGTCGTTATCGTCAACTGCCGACGATATTCTGTACATGTTTGTCAACATGCTTACGTTAAAGTGTGGGTTTATTGAAATATTCCAATGGCTCAGTCGAATGAACCTCGCCACAGTACAAGTGCATTTGGACAACGATAGTCTCGGATTTATTAAATGGTAGAAATACGGGCGCCGAGTCCTTGCTCAAGCGAATGCGAAATCTGGTTTTGGAATCGTGGTTGAAAATCATCAGGAAACGATGACAGTGTACGGTCGGAATGTATTTATTTTTGTTGATCGCATACCCGTCTTTGGTGAGTTGCGGATTACTGGTAAATACCGTTTTTAACTCCAGGAATCTTGCATCGTCACCCTCTACCTCTAAATGTTCGCCTTCGCAGTCCCGTGATTTCCGTTCTGCAATGTCCAGGTAATTACCCACGTTTTCTATACCGAGCCGAAAATTGAACAAGTGCTTTTGTGTATAGTTTCGTCTTCAAGTAGTTTATCGTGAGGAACATCTTGGCCAATCTCCCATAGTGGAATGTGGATTGTATTTGCTCTGTGATATGCGGTCCAAAACAATTGTCCAGAGTCAAAACACGCTCTAAATCGCTGTCCATGATCAATTAGAATGCAGAGTTGGTGCATATTCTTACCACCAACTCGTCCACAAATGTCTTGAACTGCATACCTTGGAAATGATTCAAGTTGAATATACCTTCAAACACAAGCACCTAGATGAAACCAAACCAGCGTCGAATATTTGAGCATATTTTATTCACTTTCACTTTAGCATTCAACTTGTAATTTAAGGGAAATATCGAGTTGAACATGCTCAAATGACCGGTAAAAGTATTGTTTTTCATATCGTAATATCGCTTTCATCCAGCGGCAACCAGTACCCATTAGCAATCACTTTGAAAATCAGTTTGTCGAACATACATGAATCGGTGCTCGTGGCAGGTTCACATCCAGGACTAGGGAGTAAACATATGTGAACGAATCGATGGCGAAATTTTTTTTCGAAAAGACACAAAAATCCCAAATAGTCTGTGGGTATCGTGGATGTGTCAATGTTCTTCAGTACAGGTCTGACGATGCGCCCCAAAAAAATCTCGAGCGCCGATTTGAGGAGTCAATGGTGTATGGTTCAAGTTTGAAATATTTGTTATTTATTTCGTTTTGTTTGTATTCATCATGGAAATGAGCTTACATCAATTGCTAGTAGCAACAATCTTTTTTGCCTATTCGTCATTATTGTCGAATGCATACAAGACCAGACGAATAAACAACATTGTAGGAAGAAAATTAGTCTGCTGGAGAAACTATCAAAGAGCCCTAGATATGGCCGACAAATCGTTGCAATATGTACCGGAAAAGTTGATGATCGTAGACAATGTATTTATCATTCACTTCAAAATAGTTCACTGTACACAAATCAAGATCATTTTCAAAGTTTACGCCTTCAGGATTACGGTGACCAAACATATACGGTTCTATACCCATGGGCAAAAGCAGTTCCAAACAATGTCCTTTATTTTTTTGGGTGTAGCTGTATTGGTTTACACAAACGCAATGACTGTGTGTTCAACTCACTCGAATGTGTGGTAATTCGCGATTATTCGTCAACATGTAGGGAACCCAACACAAACGACTGTTTTCGACGAAATAACCTTGAATTTGGGAATCTTTCTTCGAATAAACTTCCATGTTTAATCTCCTCTTTTTAGAATCTTTCACCATACAGTATTCCATCACATATTCACACAACAATGGCGGTGATGAAGATGATAATGAGGGTGATGATGCCATCCCGATGCCATTGCAATAACTGCGAAAATGACGGAGTATTCTCAAATACAAACCAGATCCCAGCATCAGGGGGAATATATTGCAGATATGACGATCCTCCATGGTTATACAAGTCGTATAGTTCAAGTTGTGATGATGGCACAAGTCCAAATAAACATGATTGAAAGGAGAGAAC
The DNA here is from genome assembly GCA_029891345.1 of Dryococelus australis. Classification (NCBI taxonomy): domain Eukaryota; kingdom Metazoa; phylum Arthropoda; class Insecta; order Phasmatodea; family Phasmatidae; genus Dryococelus; species Dryococelus australis. The sequence continues at coordinate 305,170,511 of CM057009.1, read as the reverse complement.
ACGATGGAATACAGCAGAGTCAAATCAGTTTGCATTTGAGAATTGTATTTTTGAGACACGGCTGAAAAGTCACATTATGTTTACAAGCCATGTACTCTACACATTCGTTGAACTGATTCAAGTAACTGCAAAAGAAGAATTCCCTGTGCGTGGTCATAGAAGAACTGAAATATTTTTAAACGGAGGTGGTGTATTTAAAGAGAGAGAGAGAGAGAAAGAGATATATATATATATATATATATATATATATATATTATTTCATGTTTTTTCAAGAGTAAAAAAAGAAATCTTTTGCCTGTAAAGTTTCTCTTTTTTTTTCAAGAGTAAAATATAAAAAAACTAATGTATATATACCTACTGTTGATTGTGTATCATTTGGTACCAACAACGATGGGTATCAACAGCACACTCTTAGTGGGTTCTGAGGCAGTGGATTCCTACAAATCCCAGTCTGCATATATTCGAACTTACCTTAGGAACCAGAGTAATTTTCCCAAACTTACTTTTGAATTAAAGGCCGATAACGTTTATGGCAATGATCACTTGATGATTTACATACTGATGAAGGGCATACCAAGAAATAACTGTGTTCACAACAAAGTAAATGGATATGTGGATGAAGATGTTAATGTCTGTCGGTTTTATGTCTTCGATGGTAGTGGAAACAGGATGAATGAACAGCGTGGAAATTGCACCCTGGATCTCGAATCTATTGTGAAAAAAAAAATTGCAAAGCCATGAAACTCCTTGTATTTGTTTGCAAAACAAATTGGTGTTATCCCGTTTCGAAAAATGATGTCCCATTTATACCAGAAGAAGAAAAGGAAGACATTTAACACTTTTATATATTCGAATCTCATTACGATTTAGTCCAGGATATAATTACCTGGACAATATTTGAAAAAAAAATCCACATGTACTGAAGATTATAACATTCATCCCATCATGATGTGCTTTTGCTCTCGCATATTTGGAATTTCCTTTTTGAATATTATGTAAAAAATATGATAGAAATAAAAATAATTTTAAAAAGTTTGTATTTTTTATCTACTATATTCGCAAATTAACTAGTGCTGAAATTAGAGGATTCAACCAGGATTGGTAATTATCGTACAAAACCAAGAGCAGTTCGTGTTTGTCTTCCGATTTTAAGTATTGGCCAATCAGCATACCTATTTTAATTTGGAAATAAGACAGTGTCGATGCGACTATCACATTGTGTAGTTTTGTGAGAAATAAAACTTGTATTTTAACGACTTTGATATTTAATATTTTATTCAAATATTGTTTTACATTGCAATGATTTTTCAACAACATTATGGGCGAGCTAATAGAATGTTCGAGAGCATTTTCCATGTCATTTTCTATATCATCGTGATGGTAAAACAATAAATTCACATATGCAAACATGAAACCCACTTTTGGATCAAATAAAGTTTTTTATTAACATGTAGTATTCTTTTGTCACCACAATCACCCTCACCATCCCCATCGCTGTTTTATTTCTTAGCACTTTGACTCGAATTAAAAACGATGGAGTAAACAAATCTTCTAAATTGGTTGTTGAAAGGTTCTGCCCGAAACACAATACCTGCATCGGTGTTACAAACATCACCAATGATCCATTTTCTCATGGTTTGTCACCTATTTTTACATTAACAAAACACCTTCAGAAAGGAAATATATCGGGAAGATATCCTTATGTCATCACCGATTATTCGACTTCCGACAAGTGAATGTCGGCAAAAGGACATTGAATGAGTAGAAACTAAGTATGGCATTTACTCAAGAGGTACAATAGCGAGAAAAGCATATGATAAACAAAGTTTTCAATTTTTTCATTTCTTTCAAATAAACCAATGAATTTTTAATCAGTGCGATATTCGATCTATAAGTCGCAAATCAACCTCGGGTATCGATCTCTCTTGACTGTGACATTAATGTCTCTTGTTTTATGCTTCGGTATGCAAAATACTGCCAAAATGATTCATAATTAATCAAATTGGATAGAAACTCTTTGGCGGAGGGTGATAGTTTGCAATCGTCATCTTTTATGTTTTCAATTTCGACCAGAAACAATCTTTGCAAATCAGACTCTACTTTGGTAGGATTCCTTTTCTCTACAAAGGAACGAAAATAAATATCTTCTAAAAAATTAAAAAGCAATCATTTATCACATATGCAAACTGATTAAATTAAAATGTTTGCTTTAACCTCCAGTATGTTTCCGCACCGAGTTCTCGAACGCAAGGCATTAGAAAATCCAAACCACTTCGAGTATACATAATTATTGCAAATAGTCTATATTTGTAATTGTCTTCTAGTTTATTTTTCCTTCCAATATGTCTCAACGAATTTATCAAGGGATTCAAGGTGTATGCTTGGTTTATGTAAGGGTAGTTTTGAGATGCTGACAGCATGATTGTTCTATTGATATAGTTTTTTGATTATACAGTCATGATATTTGCGGAAATTGATGCGAATGGTTTTTTTTTTTTTTTTTTTTTTTTTTTCAATTTTTAAATACAATATGATTTTGTAAAAGTTTTTGTTCTTTCAGGAGTTGCTGGATTTTTAGAGTATGTTTGGGTAAAACATAGTCCCAGTTGTCGTTTTTTAAAGTAACCAAAGGTATCAATGGTGTATTTTTTTTTTTTTTGCAAATTTAAAATACATACCAGAGCGAATTTTCAATGTTCATTACTAGAATGGTTGGGTTATGAAAAACGAAAATTCGTGTGGTACTTGACTTTGTTGTGGGATACGATTTCATAATGATTGAATTGAGATTTTTCAGTCAAAGCCGATAAATAACATCGTCAATTGATATCCTGGAAAATTTCTTCATCGAGATCTACTATATCATCGTCGACAACGTCACAATTGAGATATATGCCGGGAGTGTATCGAAACTGAAATGTTTTGAGAGAGTATTGAGGAACTAATCCATCATACATGTTAACGAGATTCTCATTCAAAGATATCGGGTAGGCGATATTTTTAGCCAGGTCGGATTGAGCATTTGTGATGTTAAATGATTGTTTCCATCGAGACATGTCAACATTGGGAGTATGCAATATGTTTTAAAATCACATTTGTTGAGATGTTTTTGTCAACTTGTTCAATGCGATTTTTGTTTTATATTGAGAAAAATTTTCCGAATATAGGAAATCGAGATCTTGAGAATTTAATGTGTAAATAATTTCACAACATGTAGGATTTTTTTGGTTCTAAATGGCCTGATGCCACAAAATGCAAAACGGAATCTTTTAATATTGGGTACAGCAGTTTGACTAATTAATCGAAGTCGTAGCTCACGGTATAGGACTTACATCCACAATTCCAGGCGATATGGGTTAATAATTGGGGTCTTCTGTACGAGCATGGTAGAAAAATACCAAATTTGTAAATGTCAAGATAAACCCACTTATAAATATGACAATAGATGCAATGATGCTTCAGTACGAAACTGCTCATTTACCTAGACAACTTCGACAAGTTGTACTCAGCACGAACCAACTTCAAAATTTCTACGCGATACGTAAATTGGCCTTTATCGCAAAGAACCTTTACCTCGCCAACGAAATAGACAATGCATACGTTATGTATGATACAATGATAATAAGGTGGCTTAAATTTCACTGAAAACCATTAAAGCATCTACTTTATTGACCACTATGAGTACATTCTTAATCAAAACATTTGGTTACAATTTAAAGTACAAAGAAAAAACCTATTATGTCGATTATTTGAATGAAAGTTTCCTTTTTTCACTCGAACAAATAATAAAATCATTTCAAGCACGTTTCATTTGCCAGTCTCTTGTACTTTTCAATACTTGAATTCTTGTAAAGTTTATAGATTTCCTTTACCCATCACTTTTACGATGCATCAGTTGAACAATAATGATAACAATTAATTATGGATTACGAAGGTGAAAATGGCAATGTGTGATTTACTACAGTAATCCCGTACATAATATATATAAGAAGATGAATAATAAAAACCAAATATATACGGGGACTGGTATTGGCACTATTTTAATATTAGAGGTTCTGGTCTTGGTGATTTGGAAATTTAAAGATAAACTCAAAACATCCATGACAATGCATTTTGGTACTAGTGGCACATCATTGAATACCCCTGCGGAAACTGCTAAGACACCACAGAGTTAAATCGGCGAAAAATTTGTAAAATAAGATTCAGTATGGGGCTCTTGTCATTTTGGGGTGATGCTGACTACAATAACCATATATCACGGTTTTTTATTTCAATATTCGTATTCGAATATATAATCAACATGTTGTATATGATGTGTATTATTATCGACTACACATGAATTGTGAAAACAAAAAAATATAAATAAATACGAAAACTAAGAAAAAATGTGTAATAATCTTTCTGATTTATTGTTAGCTGTGACGATATTCACATACATATCTTTTGTAAACCACATGCTTATGGTACAAGAGGATATGGAATACCTTAGGAGAGCAATAAATAATGTGCATACATTTATACCTCGACCAAAATTTTCTTCGCCAAAACATTTACCAACATCTCTACCATGAGAAACCATGCTCAAAACAGACGAATATATGTGTAATTTGGATTTTTAAAAGTCCAGTGTGTTGATTGATAATGTGGAAATACGGATGCTGGAAAAAACAACCCAACTAGAATAAATTTACTAATATTTTCTTTTACCAAATTGAGATTTATGCTATTAAACAATAGCTATTATATATATATATATATATATATATATATATATATATAAATTTAAAAAAAAGTGGGTATATAAGAATATTTTTTTTTTGTAAATTATCAATAATGTTTTCTTTAAATTATTTGTTAAACCCGAAATTTAATAGTAGTATACAGCTAATAATATAAACATCAGTAGTAATACTAATCATCAACATACTCTTGTTTATAGCAAGTATTTAAACTTGCATGGAACCAATCACCGGGTTGTTGATTATTTTTAATTGTATATTGGCAGTCTATCTTACCATTGTCGACGTCAAACTTCCCAAATCTCTAACTTATGAGTTTGAGGACTCTCATTCAATTCGCCAGTAATGTCGACAAGGCAGTTGAACGTGCATTGATTCGACAATCACTTGTCCCGAATTTAACAAAAGATTCAGTTTTCAAAAATATTTTTAACAATCAATCTTTTTATGGCTTGAAAATGATTGCAAATTGTAAAAAACATTACGAATTGGCAACACTACGATTGGTGAATTTATGAGCAAAATAAAAAAAGGCCAGTTTGATGCTGCTTTCGGTCAAATCGATTCGAGCACCCATATAAATGACAATATGCGTAAAGTTTTATCGTACGAAATTAAAAATTTACCAGGTTATGCACTGCATAAAATTCAGCTCGGATCCAAAAAAACTAAACTTGTTGAATCCAGCATTGAATACAGCCAGTAATTCTAAAGATGTTGTAAAACTAATCATGAATGATCCCAAGATCACAAAGCAAAAAATATTTTTTATCTCAGAGAACAAAACTTGTCGGTTACACCTTTCTTTCTGCTGTCGGTGTTTTGGGTCTGGCAGCCTATATCCTTAGGTACATGAAGGCGACAAGCAGATGCATTCGCTACGAAAACGACAATGGAAAACTCAAAGTGTGTAAAATCAATCATCTCAGTTGTCGGATGTTTTCCAACCATAAATACTTGAATTTATGCGACGATAAAGTTTTATGCAACGAGGTAAAAAAAACCCGGTGTTTGGGGGCGAATGGTGACATTGCATGCATTCATTGTGATAGTGCTCGAAACGATCCTCCCATGACCAACATCAACATGGAATATCGTTGTGTCGATGCCTCGTGGACCGATGCAATAGCCGATATTTCGTGTAAAGACGTGGAGAAAGTTGTGGCTTTTGGCGGTGATGTATTCCACTATACGAAAAACATATTTCGATATTTGTACTACGGATTATTTTTTATCAGTGGGGTCATTATTTTGGGTTTTGCCACCAACCTAATAAATTTTTTTCGGTTGAGTTTATAGGGTAAAGGAAAGATAAGTGGAAATGACGTGCGCAGACAATTTAACTGATCGGCATTTAAAATTACTTGCAAATATTGTGGCAACCTATTGTATAATTGATAGCCCATTAAATTCCCTTATCGACCTTTCATTAACTGACTATTTAACCATCAATTTTGCAAATCACTTTCCATGCGATTTGAAAAACAAAGAATTATTTATAATCGATTCACAAAATCAATCTCGAGCGGTTGCGGCTCTTATGAACAAAAACATTAATAATTCCACATTAAACAAACATTTGGATCTCATCTCACAAATGTATAGCTGGCACCGTAATTTTTTGCTAAATCTTGTGCACCCCATATATTCTGAGTTGGATTCTCTGCTCGGAGGAATCGATGATTTCAATGAGCGGTTGGCATGCAAAATGCCAAATAGCAAACCGATACTTTCGCTCTTTGCCAAGGTGGATCACAGAATATTAAATCCCATTAATGTAAATTTATTGACCAATCTCGAATTGAACACACCAGACTTTCAAAACATTGTTGATATCTCACACTCAATTCTTGTTGACTAGTTTGCATATTACTGTGTTTTTGTCCGTGACTTCGTCCCTAAGTTGTTTCATTAACATTTCCACAAATTAAAAAAACTTGTGCAGTTTATTGCCAAAGTAATCGTTACAAAGCTCGTCGAATCTCTGATGGTAAACACAAATTAAATTAAATTTTAATTATGTTCAAAAATCCACAATGTTGAAGTAATTGACATATGTATGAGATGTGTCGAATATCTGCTTACTTCGAATAAAGTTGCCTGTTCCAAAGCACAATTCATCAAGTCGTGATTTGTCATCCACACAAGTTTTCGGAAGTTCAGCGCATTTTGACTTTATCCTATTCAAGTACTCTTCTTCGAAATTTATCGAAAAGATATTGCCAATGTTGTAATATTAGTTCTTATTAATAAGGAGTATGACTGATCTACTCAAGTTTAGCATTCATAATCTGTATTCTATAGCCCGCATTTATTACGAGTATGAAGATGTGCATAGAAGAATTCTAGACTATTTTATTCGAAAGAAGCAGACTTACGATGAGACCCGATTGGACCATTTCCTTGACAATTACTAAAGGGAATTGTTAGTCTATTTGAAAAATGTCGACCAGACGTCTGATAGATACAATACAGTCTTGAAATAAGTCAACAAGTTGTACACTTTTAATTTAGAATCAAAGTTACTCTCATTTTATAAACAGCTCGAAATTTACGAAAGTGTTCAAAGACCAATTTCTTTGGCATTACTATTGAACGATGTGTGGTGTTCGCTGCAAATGAAGATTGTGGAAACTTTTAAACATTCTTTTGTAAACGAGGAAAAGGATATTCTTTACACCTCGATGCATTGAAATTTTTTTTAATTACTAAAAAAAGTGTATATAAAGATACGAGAGTGTCTATTTGTTTGCATTAGTTGTTTTCCTTTCGTAAGAGAATAACAATGTTGGGGCATACAGAACTGGGAGATGTGTACGATTTGGTATCTCTAGAGGACAACACTCGCAAGTATTTGGTGAGCAATGATCCACACGAAATCTTTATCACTGCTTCGACGTGTGATTCCAACACGTTTCCAAAATTTCAGTCAAAGAAAATGGCCTCATACATCGTGAATTCGCCCAAGTTTTCCATCAGGCCATATGCTGATTTACGAAACTATGACAATCCTGTAGCCACCATAGAGGAAAAATTGAAAAAAATCAATCGAGAAACTATTGATTTGGGAGTTCAACTACATACAAATATCGAAAATTACTACAAATCGAACAAAAAAAACTACCCGATGCGATAGACGATAACTTTACACAATTTTTAGATTTCGACCGCGATGTTAGAAAAGCCAATGGCTCGACACCTTATTCATCGGAGCTCAGAGTACGAGATGTTGATTTCGCTCTTTGTGGAACCATCGACATGCTTTTCAAAATCAAGCTGAGTGATTTGATAATGGTCGATTGGAAACATTCACCAAAGAATTTCGAAGAATCTCGCTGCGATTATGGGCTGGGAACTCTATGTAACGTATTAGCATTACAACTTAACAAGTACTCGTTGCAGCAAAACATTTATCGTTATATGTTCAACAAGGAACCAAATTTATATTCGACCATGTGCGGACGGAAACCCACCGAAATGTATCTACTGTAAATGTATGCAAACCTGTCGAATTACAAGTTACTGTCGGTAGTTGATTTTGAAGGAAATTTGATTGAGAAATGTTTAATTTACACAATCGATAATCAATAAAAATTGTTTGGTTTTTACTTCTTGTCATCTTGAAATTTGTTGTACTCTTCTTCATTCATTGTTCTTGTATTAGCAATTGATTTATTGAAATGATCTTAGTTTAGTCTGAAGAAAATTCGGTCGTTTTTCAGGATGATGTTCGACACAGTTTGTAGATGGTTGCGAGACGCAAAGTCAACACTGTCGATTCGTTAACATTTTCGAGTACTTTTAGCGCTGCTTCATACGAAATGTGTTGACTCGCATAATTTTCCATTGGTATCTGTACGAGTAGAGATTGATTGACGATCGAGAACGAGAATGGATTGTCTTCAAAGTTTTCCACTCTCCTCATATCATGTATGGCCATGAAGTTTCGTAAATGAGGTATTGTGGTAGAGAAAGATTATCAATCACCCAGCATTGGTATACTTCATCCGAGTCCTTAAGATAGTGATTCTTAAACAATTGCAATAGACCAACTAATGCGCCGTGTCATTCCTCCACTAAGAGCACGTTGATAAAGTAAAAGGCATGAGTTCAGTCGAGGATTGTTGCTTATTATTTTTTGTAATTGGCTGCAGCTACAATTAAAACTAAAATTTTTCATTTCAACACTTCCTTCAAGACCAGTTTGTAGGGTAATTGCTACACTTCGCAAATGAGGTGGAATTGCCAAGTTTTGCGAACCTATCTCGTCGATTTCATCCAGAAATGTCACGAATCACTGGTTCTAGTTCTCGATGGTCATCTTGAACATATTGGCTAATTTGCATTCTGTATCACCGATGGTGGGCGAGGATAACTTCCCGATGTTGAGTTGGTATATTTTGGCTTTCCATTCGGACACGATTGTGTGGGCCAATGTACTCTTACCCGTACTCGGAGGATGGAAAAACATTATAAATTTTAATTGTGGGTTAAATACCTGCATATAAATTAAAATTTTGAGTTCTACTTTCAACTGGTCGCGGCCACGTACATCCTTCAAACAAAATTTGGGTTCTATTCGCCATGGGTCCAGCTCTGATGTAATCTCCGAATTTGATTCTCCTCCAAATAAATCGCTCGCATTCTTGGTATTCCTAAAGTAACCCAGAAATAATTGTCCAAACTGGGCAATTAAATATTCGAGATTATTTTTCGATAGCAGAGTGCATCTGAAAGTTGCCAATTTTTGTACCAAGTACACACACGATTTGTAAATAGTGTATTTATTTTCAGCCACCATAGATTCCTGCTCCGTTAAAATTTTTTTAAATTCTTCACCTAAACCAAATAGGCATAGTCTCTAAATCATTTAGAAATTTGTCACCTTTCTGCGAAGTGATTTGTATTTTTCTAGCGAATATGACAAAAATTCCTCACGTTTGTGTGTTCGCCACATATGATTTTCGGGGCACATGTAAACTTAATCAGACCGGCTTCTACAATGGTGCGAATGTTTTCATTTATTGTTTTTTTTTAATCTGGGTTTTCTGCAGTACTTATAAGATTCTTTTTATCATCATGCATCATTAACAATAGCAACAGAAAAAACCTTGTTTCCATCATTGCAACTTCAACCAATCAGACCACAGAGCACCGACTCTGACATTCTCATAATGAGCCAACTATAATCGTCTCACCTGCTAAATTATTTTCCTTTCCCTCGACAACAACATCCACCTATGACGGAAATGTCCATTCCTCGCATCGGCATGTGAATAGAGCCAGATGATGGTCACAAAAAACTTAAAAATTACATATCTCGATTCGTGTAAATTTTTAAGGAATCCATACGGCCATCACACAAACCAAAAAGGCAGTAGGTGTATCTTCTTGTGTGTTAAATACCTCGGTGTCTATGAAACGTGTGGCTATAAATTTCGCCGAGCTCGGCCGACTTTGAAATACGAAGACGTGTCGGAAAATATAACATGGTTCTGTCGAATTCTCGAACAAAAATCTCCTAACTGCATACACTCTCGTTCAAATGTGGCTGAATGGATCCATCGAAGCACAGCCTGTACTTGTACTCAACACCCACTCGTTCATCAAACACATTTAATTGGTTCCTCCTTTGCAATGTCCATTCGATGCATTTATGAATGCAGCTTTGGAAAAATGCAACACCAGAAAAAAATCGACTACGAACTTCATCGTATAATATCGGACAATTTAGAAAAGAACAAAATGTATGTCGTCAGCGAACTCAGACTCAAATTTCTACAACTGAGTGAATCAACATTCAAGAATGCATCTTTCAACACTTTCAAGGAATAATACGATGGATTTTATATAAAGTCTTTGTTTTTTCTCGAACTGATGAATAAAAACATTTGTAATGTATCTAATGTATATGCAAACATTAAAGTTTCATAAAAAATTTATTATTAAAAAATATATTTTTACAAGTTTATTTTTATTTATATATTTTGTATAGGTATCTAACCTATGAGTTTGAGATATGTGCTCTTGTAATCAGATGTATTTTCCGATTCATATTTGTTACACTCGACACGTTCAAATGCTTCCTGTTGGGAAAAAAAATGTTCAAAATTATAAACTACCATAATAACTAATATAAGAGCGAAAATCATGTCTGGCGAATTCGTCGGTGAAAGTATTCTTATTTATAATGACCACATCCATATTTACATCTTTGATGTTGGTTTAGCGATTCGCAACATCCTTAAAACGTTCGATTTAGGCCTTTCAGATATAAAGAATAATTTGATCGTAAATTTAAATAAAGCCGATATTGATAATGTGCATTATTTGTTTAAGAAAATTTCACCAGTGTTGGATCAATCAGTCAGCTATTACGACTACACCTTGGTTGATGCTCGTCGAAAGAAATTGGTGAAGCGAACACACGATATCGACCAATACGAACATCTTTAATTCACGGGCAATGAGAATTTCGCATTCGACTTTCACAATAATGCCAACAATGTGTGTGAAGTAAAACGTCTAAAGACTCCACCACAAAATGAATGAACTCCGATAATGAACCAGGTTCAGACATCGCCCGTGTATTTAAATAAATTATTGGCAATCGACACACCTCCCATTTTCGACGTGGACATGATGTTTCATTCAGAAGTTTCAAACTACTATTCATTTGAGAAACTCGTACAAGAACGACAGCAATTACAAGAGCAAAAAGAATACACATCAAATTTTGTACCTAATAATTATATACCCAACAAACAACTAGAATTACCAAAGCAAGAACAACAAACTATTAATTGTATACTTGACGAGCAACAACAACAATTACTAGAGCAAAACCAAATTACCCCGAATTTCATATCCGATAATTACATACCTGACAAACAAAATATTTGAGAAAAAGTACAATAGTGGTACACTCGAAAACCAGGCCACCCACATGACAAAACTTCGACAAGAGTCGATGAGGGGATGCTTTTGTTTGAAACACCAATATGTCCGATCAAGCTATGATTGGATTGTATAATGGTGGTTGTCAACTACGAGCTTTCATCGAACAGGCACTAAATTCGGAAACTTTCAAAAGTGATGTTGCTGAATACATAGTTCTAAAAGAACAATTTCCAACACTGGATTTTAAACTTGACGAGGTTAAACATAAATACAACAAAAGTTTTTAACGCCTATACATATTAAGATTATTTGATAAAATGACTGATGAAATCGTCGGGGAAAACGTTTTACTATCCAATACCAAATTCAAGTTTTCAGTTTCGATCCCCAGGCAGCAATTCGAAACATTATTAAATCATTCGATATGGGTTTGACGGTGTTACAAAATGTCTAGGTGTTTAATTTTTACATATTGGATAGCCACAAGGTTCAAGATTTATTCAAGGTGAAAGTTCCAGTGATTGACAATTACCAATTTGAAAATTGCGGGCATGTGCAAGAAGCGGGCATCAGACACAAATTCGTGCATAAACAATCGCATGGGCACAATAACAAATTGAGTAACTTTGATACAATAAATCCTCTTTTATCAACGGGCTACGAGAATTTCACATTTGATATTCCAAATGGTAAAGTACACCAGCCAACCAAACGAATAAAAGTCATGGATTCGATCAGTGCGAATACACCACGTCATTTTAAATCGCAGCCAATAGAACAGTCCAGTTTCAATTCGACTCATATTCCGCATTTGCAAGATGCCTCCTCGACCGATCTAAACACGATGCAAGTAAAACTCAAATAATTCAATCTACTTTAACAAGAGCAGTGACAGATAATCCCCAATTACAACAACAAGAATTAACTACATCCCCAATTCTCCCATTTTCTATTCAAAACATTTCGCCCGATTACAACCTATTAGATTTTGCAACCTTCCAGACTCCTAAAAACTCATCTGTGTGTTGTAATCAACAAACATCACTTGATGATTTAATGTTCAACACCTTACGATCGTACAATCTAATCCCTTCGAATGAAGATGTGATGGGCGGAGGAAGCATTAACAGAAACGATCCAACTCAGATCAATGGGGTAACAAACTGGTCGAATTCGACGAGACGACTCAAATTCAAATAAACGTTCTTCCCGAGCAGGATTTAACCCTTTTTCCCCGGTCGCTACATTACCCAATGAATTGCAATTTGCCATCGAAGAAACAAACGGCCCCGTTCTCTGACGAATTCATCATCAATTTGGCAAAGGAGTGGAGCAAAAAAATTGCAAAACCATTAACCCCAAAGAATTACTTTATAGTATTCACTTTTGCAAATAATTCATGGAATGAACTTACAACAACAATGAAGTAAAAGCGGCCCATTCTCTCGTTGGAATGTATTTGCTTAACTTGGCTGCTGAAAAGAAAAATATCAGTGAAGTATGCGACAATCTAGGAATCTTGATCGAATCTTATCAAAAATCCAATGCATACCTTTCATAATTTACCCTTCCGGGAAAAAAGTGGGAAGTTTAATAATTTTGTAAAAGTGGATAATTGTAAATAAATTTTTTGTCTGGGTATTCTCATCGCCTCGAGCCAACTGGGAAAAAATCTAAAAGACTTTGAAAATTGTTGGTACGATTTAAAAACTTGTAGCGTATTTCTCACAACAATGAAGGCAATTAAATAGCCATATTCCACCTTCTCGGCCAAATTTGCAACATATTTATATTTCCGGGTATATTATTGGTATCAATTTTTTTGTATTTTATAAAGCCTTTGTATAAAATAGAAGAAAATTTCTTCTTGGCATCGTTGATTTCTGTAAAATCCATTAAGAAAACACCCGCGAAAAATGTCGCAAAATACAACTTTGATTATACAGTATATTCCCTATATTGTACTTTTAGAGTAAGTTTTATGGAAATTATACTTTCTTCAAAAGGAACTTTACCGAAACAAATTCTTTTTTTTCCGTGAATCAACATTCTTACACTTCGATGCTCTATTTTGCTGTTTTTAAGAAAAATTTTTGATTTTCAATGGCCGATTATAGTTGTTTATTCCTCTTGCATTGCATGGATAAAATCAATTCGTTTGTATCCAGCACTATTTTAAACCTTAACTGCAGTAATGGGTATTCGGGAAAATTACAGGGGACGGGAAGGTCATCGAGGGTGGGATTTTCACAACTGCCGGTATCTACATTGAAAAGTTTATCAATGCAGGGATAAGTCAGTCGACATCTATCACAGTCTTAATACAAATATTTTAGTTTTTGATCACATTCTTTAAAGTGTTCGACTTCTTCATTTCGGCAAAAATAGGCATTGATCTTTTACGGATGCACAATATAACCATTTTCGTTTTTTGAACATTCGGGCTGTAGACAATTTATTCAGCTTTTAGAAAGTCTGTGCTTACATTTAACGATTTATGGTATTCCGTAATTACACACGATGTAGGCATCGTTCACATAAGGCAATCTGATTTTGTTCAATTTGTCGACACAACTGTTGCCAATATCCCATTCCATCCTAATCGCATCATTATTCGTAAGGCACACAGTGGCATTAAAAAATCATATCCTTTAGGCATACTTCCTAAATCCATTTACGATCGCGCCCGCATCTCATATACATATCCTCGAGTTTTTGCTTTTGTTAGCGAATTCGGAACCATCGATGTTCATCAACTTGCAATATTGTTCGCATGTTATTTAATCGACCTGGTTCAGATTACTACACTCACCGTACATCAACTGCAGGCCTTTGGAAATGCTCAGTTTCTGGGAGTTTGACGGAAACATTAGGGTTTTTAAATCACAGTGTAACTGGCTTTTATAATCCATCCCGACTTTGACGAGTTTCAGTGAAAGTGTTTGTGTGTGACTACCTTTGAACCATTTTTCTTTCTCGAAATTCCATCTCTGTTCATGAGATGTTTTGTCCTTTCGCCGATAAAATTCTTCTCAATTTTCGAGCTTTCTACATTCTCTATGCCCATTGCAAAAACGTCGTACTCGCATTACGTATTCATTTTACACAAAGGGATTAATTTAAGTTTTTCATTTTTGACTCGGTTCAACCTTACAAATCTTTACCCAATTTCATGGGATAATGTTTTGGAGTTTTCGCATATAGTAAAAACCATTACACCTACAATATTACTACCGATAATACAGCTTGAACAATTATGCTAATCGAGTAGGAATCCATCAATGCATTTCTTTCTCTCACACACACACACACTTTCTTAGGAAATAATATTATATTCAAAGGATTACTTTCGAAGCCAATGTATTTGAAATATACCAGCCAATATCGGTTGCTTCAACACAAATAAAATAGTCAAAATAACCACCCATGCAATAAGTTAGAAATAATCAAAGATATTTTTAAAAGTATTTACCAAAATGATTTTGTAGTTCCGATTCGATGGCTTCTAGTTCCGATGGTAATTGGACCATTTTGAAAAATTCTTCCACATAAATGAGCCACGACGAATCGATGGAAAGGAGCAGATCGACTAGTCTAGATAAATTTTAATTTATAAATGAGATATGTATGAAACCTTTTCAAAATAATCAATTCCCATACGATTTCATTCATTCTTTATCCAGCATGTATAAAACTCGGACATCGGATGTGTAAGTTTGAATCTAAGGTGCTGTACTGTTTAACACATAATTCAAATGCTCGATATTGAGCGAAGATTTTTTTTACCGAGCATCTTATAATTTTTTTCTAGTTATCGGTCAAAGTCATCAGAGAATCGAACCACATCCACCCTCGAAGAAGGTGCATGATCTCCATAAAACCAGATGTTTTTGCGTAAACTGAGTGCGCTGCCCCACGAGTTCCGTGAAACGTTGGACGATCGCAAGTTGACGATCGTAGGGGATCTGGCAATGGCATTCGAGGTATAGTATGCTGCTGCCAAAAATATTTTTTGCAATATATTGAAGTTGGTCGAAGGCAAGTGTTTCGCGCCAGTTAAATTACAACTGCTTGTACCTGCATAGTTTGAATACTGGTGGTTATATCTTACCGGTCGACTTTAAAAATTACTATTATGTACCAATCACGAAAAATGAAAAAAAAAAAAAAAGTAAATTTATCAGCCTTTACTGAATGATTTATACGATCTGGTAGAAGCTTGGCATGAATCTAACAGTTAACTCGCTCGCCCATCAATGTCGCATTTTTTTAATAATCGTGCAACAGATTAACTAAAAATGCTTCTTGGAGAGTTGTTATATGTGATGGCAGTGTCCAAGTATGCAATAACTTTGAAATCAACCCCATGTATACGTCCATTTTTCTATTCGAGTTGCTTCTACACTACCAGTTCTTGTAGTGAGAAAAAGCAATTTTTTTAAAATTGAGAATGTCCATTCTGTTATGCTCCCTAGGAGGGAATAGACTATATATATACACACATATATGGTTTCACACCAAATATATTATTTTAATTTTATATGTTGTACCGTACATTTAACGTACCGGGCATGACAATAATTTCAGACTGTTGGTGCAGTTACAGCAACTTGGACATTCACGGCTACCATCACATGCAGGTACATCACAAGAGGTAATTCGTATGCAGCGAAAAAAGCAGAATGGCAAACACTCGAAACATGTTGAAGATGAGGAGGGGCGAGATGTTGAGGGTACACACGCAAAACATCGAGCGGAGTTGATGTTTGGTGAGATACAGCATCCCCTGCTTCGGCCGATGGAAAAAACTAGGGTTGGCTACCTGGAAGAGTGTATCTGGAAAAAGAATAATCGGTACAGCGAACGACTGCACTCATTACTGATTCACGCCGCTGACATGCCCCATCGGTATCGGCGCAAAGGAAATGTCGGCGATGGTTATTCTACTTTCGACAGGTATCAGTATTTGTCATTATTGTTATTTCAATTTACATGCACGAGCGAGATCGAGTTGCTGTTGCTGTTGTTGCTGCAGTTTATGAAAGGTTGAATTATATGTTATTTATTTCAGTTTAGAATTAAATTTTTAATGACTTGTGGTTTATTTCAATTTTAAATTAAGGTTTAATTGACATGCTGTTTGTTTCAGTTTACAATTAAAGTTTGATTGAGCTGCTGTTTGTTTCAGTTAAAAATTAAAGTGTTTATCTCAGTTTAAATTTAAAGTGTAATTGAAATGCTGAGTGCTTCAGTTTTGAGGGTCATTGATTGGATGAGAGATGGGTAGGTTGAGGTTACAAGGATGGTGAACAATTTTTGGAAAGGGGGTTTTGGTAATTTACCTGGTAGGCGCCAGACGTCGCCGTGGCGACATCAAGGATGATGGCACGGTACAGCTGAGATCTCCATGATGTCCTCAGGGTACTGCATGCTGTTCATCCAGACCAACATTCTTGCAAAGTTCCTTGGAGTTCACCTTGTTAGGGTCTTCGTTTGTTTGCTTAACAAGGGGGTTTTTCAGGAGGTCTAATCGCTGCATGGGATTGCAATTTGATTAAAGATGCAATCTGATTACCTACTTGTGGATTGTGAGGGCCAACTGTACACCCAAAAATGTTATACACGAATACTTTGAAATATGTTGCGGCACACGTGAGATAAAATAATTACCCTTTTAAATAGATATAACACAATCATAGAAAACGAGGGGTTGAAGGGCCCATGACCTCGAATGCTTCGCTGTAGCCGAAATAAAATGCACTGTTCAGTTCATGCTATATATTCGGCGAAATTACAGTTCTCTCCAGGAGAACAAATGACATACATTTGCACACTTTTGCCTGCGGCGAAGGCTACACTGATTAAAAACGCTGAAGCGACATGTAAATTACATGTGCTGTTAAAATTATAAACCCCCCAGGCAATGCAATTCCTGAGGAGGCAGGGGAAGTGTCTCAGATGGTAGAAAACAAGAGGTTCCAAATTAGTTACACTATAGATGACTTATTACCGGTAATAAAAATGCTGATTGCCGTCCATGCGGGAAAATACGACCACGGTCTCACACTCAACCTTCCCCTCTAGGTGCGACTTGCTGACTGACTTCGCGCCGTGGCACGAGGGCTGGCGAGAGTGGGCCCATGTGCCACAGAGGGATCTACTTGCACATCCTGAAGAATTTCACTTGTCACACTATGTCAAAAGATACAGAAGACATTGCAGAAATAAATGAAACATACATAGATACATGTAGATCTAGCTTGCTAACATGATGGGATGATTTGGGCAACACACTGATGGGTATGAAAATAAGTATTTATCAACACACAACACTTGCAAAAACAATAACTGGGGACGTGATGTATTTGGTGCACACTCCCTTTATTTAGTGATCACATATTCTTATTAAGTGTTCATAAATTGCCTCAGAAACGCTCAAACCATTTTTATGCATAGTCACATGTTATGTATCCTTCTGCCCCTGTCTCAAGGTTCTGGGTGGATACGGCGCTACACCACTAGCTCTACATTAAACTTTCTTACACCACTTCTGCACTGCACATCACTTCTTGCCACCCACCGTCGATCACACATCGAGTGCAAGTGCGGTGCTGCGCTGGGGAAATGGTCGGCGAGGCAAATAGCCTAAGGTGGGGAGAGACACACGTCAGTTCAAATTTAAAGTGTGAATGGCATGTTGTTTGTGTCAGTTTAAAATTAAACTGTAATTAGCATGTTGTTTGTTTCAGATTAAAATTTAAATTTAAATTGCATGTTACTTGTCTCGGTTAAAATTAAAGTTTTAATGGGTTGTTGTTTGTTTCAGTTTAAATTTAAAGTTTAAATAGCATGTTGGTTGTTTCAGTTTAAAATTAAAGTTTGAATGGCACGCTGTGTGTTTCAGTTTACAGGTGCGAGTGAAACTGGTTAGCTTTTTATTGCAGTTTAAAAAAAAAGTGTCAGTGTGGGTTATTATTTGTTTTAATTTACAGCTGCGAGTGAGACAGAGTATATGTTTGTTTCAATATGCGTGAATTGTTTGTTATGTTTAAAAAAAAACGTTCATTTACAATACAGAGAGGGCATAATGCATTTGTGTCGGCAATGAAAGGTCCAGCCGGCGGCTGTGACGGATGCAATAGCATCCGCTGCTGCTTTCATGGCCTTTGAGCTGCCAGTTGAGTGTTGAGGTAAATTTAAAAACAGCAATGGCACACATACTTTACATATTTAATTGTTAAATTTATAAAAAATTTAATTTTTAAAGGTTCACTGTTTTGGTCACACCTTTAGTGATGGCTTGTTTTAAAAACATTGTATATTTTAATGTTAAAATGATTAAAAAAATTGAAATTTTAAAGGTCGATAGTTTTGGCGTACCCTTTTAGTGATTGCATATATAAAAAACATTGAATTCTAAATTTTTGAATAAATAAAAAAATTGAGTTTTTAATGGTATATTGTTGTGGATTTACCTTTAGTGGTGGTGTACATACGAAATATTGAAAAATAATAATTAAATATATTTAAAAAGTTGAATTTTTAAAATTTCGCAGTTTTGGGTACAGCCTTTAATGAAGGCGTATATACATAACATTAAATTGTTAAAAATAAATAAAAAATGTATAAATAATTAATAAATATTCTCTTTATAATTAAAAATAATGCATTGCGAATCACATGTATTCGAACGGGGACGAGAAAGGTACGTAAAAATTAAATATTTGTGTACCAATTAGAGAATTTTTATTAATAGTTAATGTTGGCACTTGGATAAGCAACAGGATACAAATGGGGTCTTTTGCTGTGTATTCCATTTTCTGTTTGGATATGCCATAGGAAATAATTGGGTTTAGGTCAAAATTCGCCCCATCTCTCGGTTAGATATGCCAGTCGGAACAAATGGGGTGTGGCACAAATTTGCCTCCTTCTAGCTTGGATACATGATGGCAACCTTTTCGGTCCTGTGTGTTTTTTCATCTGGATACACAAAGGGAAACTTTTGGTAAAACTCAGCTTTTTCAAGGTATTCTGGCGACGCATGGGGAAACTTTGTATTTTATTTAAGCCTTTTACAGGTCATGGTTGTTTATGTAATTTGTGGTTTTTTGGGTGGTCTTTTTAGTATCACTAAATATGTAATACAGTGGTTTTTGAGTTATTTAGATTCACAATACGCAACAAGTACCCTTTTATATTTTATTTTAATATAAATGTGTATTCAATTTGATTCGAATTAATACTGTGCAATTGCTGTTTAATTTAAAGTGTAATAATGTCTTCACACTCTTCAAAAGCGCACATAATATTACATGGCTTTAGTAATATTATTTCAGAAATTTAATAAGACATAATTTTTACAGTTTTATTTTTTATTTTTGTATGCAAGAGCTAGGCTTAAGGTGTTAATTGGTATGTATATCATTCAATTTTTGTGTTACATATTAATCATTTCTGTATTTTCTGTAAGGGATTTTTGTACTGGAGCGGTGTTGGTTACAAGGGTAATTGACGATACACCTCCATCTTTAGTCTTGGTTCAACGGACATCAGGGTAGGTCGCGACGATGCTGCTCGGAGGTGAAACAACTATATAACTAATCATGTAACAGCAATAGCTTAATAATCTGGAATATTTCCAACCTATTTCGTGCACCTCTCGAATAAACCGCTCTCTGGAGCAGACTCTCTGTCCCTACAGTTTATTTTCGCTTTAATATTTTCGAATGCTTTTGGCATTTTGCAGCTTCAGGCAGTGTGGGGCTTCGTGCCGCATGCCCGCTTAACTGTTACTTCAATTATGTATCATCTCACTTGAACTTTGAATAATCAGTGAATTCTTAAACTTAAAACGACTCTTCATACCTTATTCTTGCTTGCAAGACCAGTATTAATTTTCTGCCAGCATTATTTTGAAGTTATTACCACATGTTTTAGACTACATGCTCAAAGTATTCTCATGTATGTCCACGACGTCAAGTGTTCTTCTGTATTGGTACGGCATGCCGAGTAGCCTATAAAACCCAGCGTGTGTGCAAGCCACATAAAATGAAAGCTTTCAGTATGTGTAAAAACGGTGTGCTGGGGAGCCAGAATATACCAGACGAAGAGTAACACATATGTATTTAATTGTTTTAATCGCTTACAACTACTATCGAAAGTAGATGCTATGGATCACAGTGTCATTAGGCTAGGCTTTTCAACCATGGCCCATAAGGGGGGTAATATTCCATTCCAACATGTGTCATGCATTATTACATTTATAACATATACACAATTAAAACACTAGATTGAAGGGCCTGTTGTCAAATAGCAATTGTTTCGAAAAAAAATTACCAAAAATGCACATTAAACCTTTACTCTAACACATTAAAATAAACTTAAGACTTAGTAAAAAAACTGAAATATTAGTCAAAACAAAACTAGTGAGCTTTAAAACAATACGACAAAAATAATATTTAATGTGCATTATGTTAACCCAAGAGGATTCCCATCAGAGGTTAGCTGGTGCCCATAAAATATTACTGATCGTACTCGAGGCCCTGTATCGAACCCGTTAATGTTCGTGCACACCCATACTTAGGTTTCATGCATACCCATACTTAGGTTTCATGCACACCTATAACTGTTAGGTGACATGAGCCATTTGCCCTCACCCCTAAAACTGTTAGTCCGGCCGTGAACAGCACCGCCACTGCAGCAGGGCTGTGCACTCTACCGATGGGCAGAGCGTCTGCCAGGTCGCCGGTGAGCGATCGGGATCGATGCAGCACAGAGTAGTGCAAGGGCATTCTGGTGCATTGCAGCTGGTGGTTTCCATGGTTACATAGAGACTCTGCAAGGCAGAAGAATATAAAAATAGACTTGGCTATAATTGAACTTGGGAGGCCGGATATATACCAGAAACTGTTGTTATGTTTTTATTAAAGATTTTATTGCTTGCTGTGTTTGTGTGTTTCTTTTCTGCATTGTTAACGTATTTTCATTTGTCTCATCATGCATCCAGTATTATGTCCATGTCATTCGCCAGTGTTTATGTTGCAGAGTTATTTATGTAATTTTTAATATGGGTTTCATTTGATAGCATGATGCAAGGTAGAGTATGGTAGGTTGTAACAGAAAGTAGTGCCTCTCTGGCATGTGGGTCAGTCGAGGCCTACCCGCGCATCAGGCTGGAACACTAGTCAGCAAGTATCATCAGACAAGGGTGGTGCATGTCATTGTAAGCTCCGGCTTTTCCTGTGTGCATCAGGCGGAATTCATCATTTTGGTATAGACACTTCATTGCAATAGACTTTAATTCATTCTGGAACTTTTTCACAATTATGCGCCCAGTACACCACCCTCTCTTCCTGTGGAAGTAGCATTGCCTGAGGAAGTTTAATTCTGTCATAACTTAGTTGTGTCGCAAGACTTTTATCAGTGTAACCGCAGTGGCCGGTCTGATTTGCCACCTTTCATTGTGTAAGTACTCTCTTAGGGGAGACTTAATTTCATTGAATACATACGTCTGTGAACTGAACAGTATGTGATTTATTTCAGTCACTATATGCAAATCAGGGGATGGGCCCTAACAATATCCTTTCACACCATGTCTTACGTCATTAGTTTTTGCAAGTGTCAGTTTTAATTAATGTTCAATGTCTTATGGGTGTGTGGTTGGCCCTAACAATCCACATAAGGGAGTGTTAATGGCTAGTCAATTTTCCCACCACGAGAAGTATTATGGTACATAGTCGTCCCACCGGCTACTGTTTAGCAAACATCTACAAATATCATCCATCTGGAATAACAATCAATGAGACAGAGGTCACCAGCATCATCGGCGAGGAGATTTAGTCTGGGTGGACGACCCACAACCCCGAGATCAGCAGAGTCAACAATCATCTTGACGTTGCCACTACAGTATGGTGCCTATCTGGGTAAATTACATCCTAGACCCCACCTTCACTGCCCTGAAAATCATATCCTACACCTTTCCGACACCTTTAACAGTGTCAAAATGGCGGGCCCAAGTGGAGCTATTGTTAATTGTGCCACATTTAACCATGTCATAGGCATCAATGTGGTGACATCATCGATGATGGTGCGAGAAGGGTGAAAATGATGATTTGCAGCACCATGGCGGTGAATGTGACACTTTTTTTAAAGTAGCAATAGTATAGCAGCAAAGGACCTGTATATATTTATTTAGTAGTAAATTCAGTGGTAAATGAACTCTAGTACAACAGACTGTACAGCACGGCCTTAGAGCTTATTGTTTATAATATAAGTGCGGTGACATCCTTCACATATGTATCTTTGAGCAACCAAAGTAACACTTGGCTACTCGCGGGTTTTTTACCGACATGTTTATTTAAACCAGTGTATAACATGTAGCATCTTTGTCTCGGCACACAGAGAAAGCAGCAGCATGGGAGGTCAGCTCTGTGATCACCCCTGGTAACAGCTTGTAGGCTTTTAATAATTTCATTCTGTAAAGTGGTAAGTAACTGGAATCTTTTAAGTATTTGTACCGGATGTCGGACAGATGATTTTCCCATCAAACGGAGTTTAATATGCCATTAAATAGTTAAGAGCTTTGCCCACTTTAACAGCTTTGGGTTATCTGCCGACCTTTAAGTGCAGAGGCCATTTCACATTCATCATTCTTATCTATGCATGATAGTATATAGTTTGAATGTAAATGAAATATATTCAATGTAATTTGTGTTTTATTGACTTTACCCTGAAGGTAACTCTGGACATGGCACCCTTAGGCCGTAAGTATTATGGAAGTGTTTACAGTGCATACAGTATGGGCCCTATCTCCTAGACAGAGTAGAAGCAATGTAACTAAATTGCGTGTGGAAGACCTACATCCCATGCCTTTGTGGCAGTAAAAACTACCACCTTAAAATCAGTGTATATAATTTAAAAACTTCATAAATTATTCTACAATTTAACAACAATAAATTTCACTTTGATGGCCTTATTTTGTCTTCAAATTTTATTGTCAAATATAGTTGAAGGCGGAAATTTGACAGTGAGACAGGGGCTTAAGTGGCGAAGGAGGCGATCACATGTAGCTCAATTTTAGGTATATCGGCAGGAGATGAAAATTCGGTCTACCTCAACTTTACTCTATGAAATTAATGAAGGAACGAATGAATCTATGCTCTAGGTCATAATTTGCCAGTTATATACAAGGTACGCAATTACATAAAAGTAAACAAAGAATTTTGTCAGTCATTGGAATTCCATCTAATGTTCTTCAACAAGTTTATTTTTAGTTGGATACCAGTTGTATAGCGCTGTATTCGCTTTATTTACTCGTTCAAAAAATTATTAGGGAAGCGATCTACAACTATGTATTGTCTATGTATTGAGATATAGTTATTTGTTGATTGCCTGCTGATATTCTGTTTACTTCAGTCCTTTGGTTAGTTAGGTTAGGGAAATGGGTGTTAAAGTTTTTGAATGTCTTCCCGTTTTGGAGTCGTTCCATTTAGCTGAAGGTGATCACCTTAACAAGGTTTGTTTAGTATTCAATTTTTTATATTTTGTCTGTGCGCTGTTTGAATGTAGAGACATATTTTGGGATTGATTTAAGAAAATCCAGTACTCATTTTCCCAACAAAATTATATTATGCCCTTTTTCAATTGAGCACATGCAATGAACGCTGGCCAAATTTTTTAAATATTATTTCCACCACATGATGATAAAATAATTTATCATCGGTATTGGATATTCTGTGGTGAACATTATAATTGTCTTCATCATGATTTCTCTGAATAATAGTAGCATTCAGCAGACGAAGTGATGCTGCTGTCAACCAGTTTTCTAAAATATGTTAAATGCAAAAGGACATAACCAAACTTCGCCATATATGAACCACAGTGTCGATAGGATAAAGAACAATGGTGAATAACAGGAGTAAATGGCTGTAATTAAATTGTAATTTGACTTTGTCAAATGCATGACGACTTTAACCGAACTTCAAGATGGGCAAATCAAAGGGGGTAGGTGTGGCAACGTGCTATTGTGTGTTGTAAAAAGTAGAATGACTAACAGAAATAAACTGCAATAATTAAATCATGTCTGAAGACTATTTAAGTCCCTGCTACAATGAAACTGGTGGATTGCATTGACGCTGTTGCAATGAAATGTCAGTGCTTTGCTGGTGAAGCGTAGTCCGTTCGACTTGCAACAGTGTGTGCCACGTTCGCCATGTTTTTATTGGTAGTTTTTACATTTGTGTATTGCACACTATTGCAAATTTGTACTAGAGAGTATTCCTTTGGATACAAAATGATCATCGCTTTACTATTAGGAAGTGCAAAAGTTCATTAACTCTAATAGTCTGTTTTCCAAATCAATATTTGACATTATTACTCATTCCAAGTTATTTATTTTCGACTGTATTTACACTAACTAAATTTTCCCGCAATGCCGAATTTCTGAATATTTGTACACTTTTTTCAATCAAAAAAAAAAAACACTTTCATATTGTTTTGACAGTTGTTAATTGTGTACGCGATAATAACAAACTTTTCATAATGAATTGTCTTGGAAATTGACAGTAGGTATCTTCTGTTACAAATATATTTATTTTATTTTGTCAGCAAAGTTCTGAATTTAATTGTGCCTCCACAATAACATTGATTTCATTGGTGCACAATCGTCGTGGCGCGAATAATGGCCAATCACATGCACAGTGCTGGTAAGTTGCTGGTGAAAGATAAAAGTTGGCCAACTCTGCTGCACCAGCACCGGACCGGCACCAGCATTGATGTCAGCAGAGTAAGCCAATCAGCATTTAGAATGGCATCGACTGGGACTGGAACTGGACCAGCACCGTATCAGCAATCAACCGGTTCATTGTAGCAGGGCCTTCAATAGTAAGCGTCCTTATTCTCCTTATTCCTATGCAATAGGATGTCTGCAAACCCACCTGCTGTGATTCACCTATTGACATGACTAGGCACCAGCATTACGCAAGCCCTTCAATTTCCACACTAGCATGCAATACTAGACAGTAGAAATCAGCATATTGAATAAAATTTTCACTTAAAGTTCTAGAATAGGGGCTTTTTTTGGGTAAGAAAAATTCTTGGAATGTCTTATAATTCCACTTTACTAATTAGCCTACACAGAACAGGAATTTACTAGGGCATCACTATATTGCCAATAGAAACGCCAAAACTGATAGTGGGGAGGGCTATGAAGATCATGGAAAATTTTGCTCAAAACGAATGAAAAATATGTAGGCCTACAGAATCGTAAAATTTATTCACGAAAATACATGAAATCACATAAAAATACATTAAATTGCAAAACTACCTGACCCAACAATACCTAAATTCACAATATTACCAATATACACAGACTCTCACACACAATTTTCCAGTGTGAATGGGCTGCACTTGAAATGCATTTCTGGGGAAACTACAAGCTTTGCTGATGTGCGACACTTTGTATCATTACGTAAAGAAGAAAGCCAGCGTGCCTTGAATCACTGTTTGGGGAATTTACTCTCCTGCTGGTGCTGGGACTCTGGCTTGGTGCATAATGTTTGGCTACGCTTGTACAGTATTTTTAAATGTGAAGGGGCTATGCTTGATAATCATTTCTGGGGTGACTCCAAGCTTCGCCGATGTGTAACACTTCGCAACACTACCTAAAGAAGAAAGCCGGCGAGGTTGAATCACAGTTTTGGGAATTTACTCCCCGCCTGATGCTGGGATTCTGGCTCTGTTCATAATATATGGCTACGCTTGAACAATATTTATCATTGCAAGGGGGCTATTCTTGAATATCAGACATTACCATAGTATCATTTGGTGTGTGTGTATTGATATTATTATGAATTTAGGTATTGTTTGGTTAGGTCGTTTTGCACTTTAACATATTTTCGTGATAATTGTGATATAACACGTAATAATTTATCACAAAAACACACATAATTGCGAAAATGTCTTGTTCCGCTATGTATTTTTGCAATTTATTGTATTTTTGTAATTAAATATTATTACGTAATATTACTGCAATTTCCCTGATCTTCGTAGCGTTCCCCACTATTGTAAAGTTACATTTAAATTGGTTACTACTCACCATATCTATCGCCATTCATACAGCATGTATAATAAAGCAAGACACATCAATCCATTTGACAACACTATGCAGACACACTAATCACCGTACATATATTATAATTTACCTTTTCCCTTGCTATAATACCATAGTAACACTCGTAATTTCACACAATTATTAGATTTAACACTTAAAACAAACATGAATTGTAATAAAAAACACTTTTAATCACCACCCTTTCATTTCAGCACTTCTCCATACTCACCATAATCACCCTCATCAGCTCTCCAGACCTCGTTAAGAGCCACCTAATTCTCTTCACTCATTTGATTAATGAAGGATAAAATCTTTATAAAGTATTAGCACATTTGATAATTGACAATGGGTGCTGCCATTATACAAACTAAAGTTATGGGTTTCATAGTTTTGTAGATATAACACACTAAGCTAAGATGGTTTTAAAGCCACCATTCTGAAAATAATTGCCTGGTAGACTTAAAACATGTAAATAAATATGGCCCACAACTTCTTGGCCAAATTTTGTAAGAATTGGTTGATTCTGTGGAGATATTACATAAAAATTTTACATTTTAAAGTGGGACTATCTGACTGAAAAATTACACTTTATAGACAAATTTGATAGAGAGAGAGATATATATATATATATATATATATATATATATATATATATATATATATATATATATATATATATATATATATATATATATAGCCATCATAAAAAGATAGGTCCTAAATTTAAATTTCTTTCTTAGTTTTGTTGATATAAAAAACTGAGTTAAATATTTAAGTGGCAACCATTTTGAAAGTAAACGTCTGACCCACTGAAAACATAACATTACATGGCCTGCTGTATTGCTACTTGTTTGCCAAATTTTGTGGGAATTTTTTTTTCTCCCGATATGATATAAACATTTTAGTATGTAATGGGAAGATATCTCGCCAGATGGCGGTCTAAAGAGACTTTGTATGTACAAATTCAATAATTGTAATATGCAATGCCAGCATACAAAAGTAAGTTCAAATGACTTCAACAATATAGCTTACTAAATTAAAATGGCAATATGGCAACCATTTTTTAAATAAGTGCCTGACGTACTTAAAACATACCAGTTTACATCAACTCCCGCAGTACTAAGTTTGCCAACTTTGGTAGGAATTGGTCAGTTGTTCCCCAAGATATGACATAAAAATTTAATTTAATCACATGGTGATATATATATATATATATATATATATATATATATATATATTATACACACACACACACACACACACACACACACTTTGCCTGCATGTCGTATCTCAAGAACCACAGAACCTATTCCAGCCAGATTTGGCATACAGTTAAAACCATGTTAATTCACCCTTAGCATACACAATTTGAGCAATTCAAACATTTTATTTCCGAATGGCAGTAATATAATATTTTTGGTTAGAATGCTACAGCTACGAAACCATTTGACTAATCTCAACCAAACTTTATAGGTGTGCAAATTCTATTATGAACTTTTAAATATGCTATTTCAATGCATCATTTGTCTGTCATTTTGTAAGAGAGTATTTCCTGAATAAAAAACTCTCTTCATATCTTGGGAACAATTTAAACTGATTTCCACCAAACTTGGCATAAAAATTTAGGTATAGTAATCCACCGTAAACATACATAATTTTTGTGTACCAAAGACTTATTTGGAAAATGGTTGTCACATTAATAATGTTATGTTTGAATGCCATATCTACCAAAGCATTTACCAACATATCTTGTTGGTAGGCTGATACTGCTTATTGTGGCCATTTTGAAGTGCTTGATCACAACTCCTTTTGTCTGCCACTTAGTGAGATAGTGCCACTATAATTAATTAAGTTCTTGGATTCTATCTACAAAACTCTTAAACTGATTGCTGACAAATGGTACTGTGGTAGACCACTCTAACCATATAATTTCTGTAGATGAGGCACTTTTTTCAAAATAATAGTTGTTCAAGGAAAGTTTATCAGACCTCTGGGTCTAATTGAGTCAGTAGAGAGGATTGGCATCCGCCAGGTACAGTCGCTGTAGCAAGGTCTTTGGTCTATTCTAATTCTGACAGTTTTTCCAGTTAGAATGATAAATTGATCCAATAGTGCCATTCGTCTTGAGGAAGGGGCCATGATAAGTGTTTGCAAGCATGTCACACAGGTACTTCCAAAAGTTCCAGAAGATTGTAAAGTAAAACAAATAGAATGTCATTTATCAGAAGTACTGGGGGAACTTCTAGTAAGAACAAAATAAAATCTAACTGGTGACAGGAGAAGGCTGTCTCTGAATTGCTGCAGAGAAATATGGATGCTGTATCGTGTGGACCAAATGACCTTGGAAGAACTGATGTGACCTGCCACCACATAGATACAGGAGATGCCAGGCTCATAAAGCAGCCACCAAGACAACTGCCACCAGTTTCACTTGAGGCAGTTGAGAGGATTCTGGAGGAAATGAAGAATCCAGATGTAATAGAACCATCAGTTAGTCCATGGTCATCATCCATAGTCTTGTTAAAAAGAAATATGTCTCTCTGAGGTTTTGTCCAGCCTAGCAGGTCGCAGTAGTTTTATACTTTGGATATGAAGAGGGGGTACTGGCAGTGTAAGGTAACCCCAGGTGACCAAGAGAAGATTGCATTTTGTGTCCAAGGGAAATGAACCTGGCAGTTCAAAGTAATGTCTTTTGGACTGTAATCCCCCTGCCACCTTTGAACGTCCATTGGAAAAAGTATTCCCTGTCAGGTTTACTTAGATGACATTGTTGTAACAGGGAGGACATTTGAAGAGACTGTGTTATGCTTAGACTGTATTCCAGAAAGTGGTCGCAGCCATCTTAAAACTTGTTCTTTAAAAGTGCCATGTGTTTAAAAAGAAAATGAATTTTTTGGAACATATAGTGTTAGCCCATGGAATCGAAACATACCCAGAGAAGACCAATGCAATAAGATATTGGCAGACACCAAATGACAAAACTGAAGTGTGGAAATTTATGGGATTATGTGCCTATTACCTTCGATTTGTACCTGGGTTCACAATGATTGCCAAGCCACTACATGAACTGACTGAGGTGAAAAGGGGATTTCACTGGACCATTGAGTGTGAAAATGCTTTTAGTAAACTAAAGAAAATTGTGATATCTTCACCAGTCCTGGGTTTCCCGAAAAGTAGGGTGTATTCATTTTGGACACTGAAGCAAGTGATGTAGTCATTGGAGCTATGTTATCTCAGGTTCAAGATGAGAAGGAAAGACCTCTTGAATACTTCAGTAAGGTATTGCATAAGTCTGAGAGAAATTACTCTGTTAAATACAGGGAGCTTCTGGCCATGGTGAAGGCAATTTCACACTTCCACTCCTACCTTTATGGCATACATTTTATTCTAAGAACTGACCGTGTTTCATTATGCTGACTACTAAATTTCAAGAACTCCGAAGGTCAAATAGGCGGGTGGATGCAGCATCATCAGGAATATTACTTTGAAATACAGAACAGATCTGGATGCCTTTACAGCAATGCATATGCACCGTCTCGGAAGCCATGTGAGCCATTTTGTCATCATTGCAAATGCCAGGAAGAAAAGAGTGGGAATTGCTGAATGCTCAGAGGACAATAATTCAGAGATCTCTATCTTGTGATGGTTTGCCTACCTGGAGTGATGAGAGTATTAGGAAAGATCAGCTGAATGATCGCACTTGGATATATTTAGCCTGAGCGCAGCAGTCAAAGTATACTGGGCACTATGTAATTCCTTCATACTGAATAATGGCGTACTTTACAGAAACTGGGAAATTAATTATGGAAAACACACATGATTACATTTGGTTCTTCCAGAATGTAGGATTCCCGAAGTTTTAAAAGAACTGCATAATGCGGCATCCAGTTGGCACTTTGGTGTTAATAAGACCCTTAACAGAGTTAGACTGGCATTCTACTGGTTTCATTGTTGGGAGGATGTTGAGAAGGTGTGGGGTCTCACACAAGTCATTACACCAATTTCAGAACAATAATTGATTGTGGCTCCAAGCATCTTATCAACTCTCTCATTTAACATTTAAAACTGCTGCAAAACAATGAAATTGTCATTAGAAAAAACTAGATTGCTAGCTGACAACAATTCAAGATATAATATATTTAAAATTCGCAATGTCAATGCAGGCACTCAAATAAACCTAGAAAAAGCCCCATGGAATAAAATCAAAATATTTTTAAAAATTAATTAAAACTTATCAAAGCTGTCCATAGAAAACCCTTACTTTCTTTATTACTTCAAAGTCTTTAACATGCATGATATAGTTCAACCCCTTAACAGATCACACATTATTTTCAGCCAAAATCCTTTAAAACACTTTCGTAAAAAACCTTACCTTAGCAAGGGCACCCGAGATGGGCCACCAAAGCCTAGTGTAATAAAATACAGAAATCACAAACAATTTAAAATATACAATTAAAATAATCTGGCCAACACAAGGCTCTGAGCATATACCAATAATTTATACAGGTGGGTTATCTCAACAAACGTTAAACAAGTGTGCGAGCCGGTGCAGTCCCATATTACTGTACTGTCAACATTCCAGGTAGCTTGCAGAGACACACAATGGCTGAAACATTTTAAAGCTACCCAAATTTAATACTGCAAGAGATACACAAAACACTATAGGGATCCACGCAAGTTACTGAGCAAGTTAATCCAAACCACAATTTATACTATGTGGCCGAAACAAATTTTGTATGCTACAGAAACTGTGCTACCCTAAACTACCATTGACTAATCCAACATCTTAGCAAACCTTAAACACATTAAACTCTCAGAAGGCTAACCCACCATAGTTTTGCCCATAGACCCATTGAGTAAATTTAAGTTTAAGTTTCAAGCACAGCTACTGAGTAGAGGGACATAGATATAACCTAAGTTGAATGAAGCCCCATCACGGGCCAGGGGCAGAAATTAAAATAAGGTGGTTCACAAGCAGGATGAAGTTGAAGTGACAGAGGAGAGAGTTCAGCAGAAGGCCAAGCACTCGCAAAATTACTATAACCAATCAGATTCTAACTGGCAGCCATGCATGCGTGGTGGGAAGGGGAACCCAAAGAGAAGGAAAGGATAAAGGAGTAACAGGGTAACTCAGGCGGGAAAATAAACCAAAAGAAAAACACAAAAAATTAGGAAACAGAAGGGAGGGAAAGCATAATCGCGGTGACAGGAGTGCTTTCAAATAACAATTACCTAAGCTTTACAAGAAAATATTACATCAAAATTATCAACAACCATTTACCAAATTACAAAAATTTAACTATGGCATGGGCAGATACTTTTTCAGGTGATCCACGTGAGCTTTCCTAAACTCACGTTAAGTCTCTGGCAAACATAACATTATGAACCCCTAAATATTTAGAAATATAATAAGCCCCTATGAATTTCGGGATAAATATAGATCCGATATCCTTCACACTGTCTGCTAAAACAAATTTTTTGCACAAAACTAAATTGCCAACGGCATAGCCCTTATGTAGGCACGCTTCACAGCTTCCAGGCGACAAGCCATGTCATCAAGGAAGTGATCACGGGAGGCAACATCCAGAGAGGAAGGGATGGGGTTATTCCATATATCTAAACGTGAATGAGGTATGTTCTGATCCAGAAATGGCAAGGAAGGAGCTGATCTCAAAGTGTGTGGTCCTGATTACAGAAAATCGTAAGACAAACATTAATGTTCTTGTAACACACAACTTTATTTTCTTTCAGAAAATAGGGGTTTGAGGTGTAATATTTAATAGCCCACCGAAAACACATGTTTTCAAAACAAAGTGACTGTAAATATTGGGCATTGGCCATCACTATCTCCACTGGAGCACCAAAGATTTTCCAAACCTGATCTTGAAGAGCTTTAACAATAGTAGGTGCTTTCATATTCCTTAAGGGCAAAAGGATTATAAATTTAGAAAAGGTGTCTAAAACCGTCAATAGAAAAACATTGCCCTTCTTTGACCTGACCAACAGTCCAAAAATGTCTAAGTGCACAATATGCCACGGGCAATTCGGAACCTGGATTTTATCTTGCCCAAAATTGGTCTGCAACGTTTGTTTACAATGCTGACTACGATCACAAGTATGTGCATACTGGAATATATCAGACTTCAAAATGGGCCACACAAAATGCACCAAAATTTTTAGAAAAGTTTTATTTACCCCCAAATGACCACCATAAAGAGAATCGTGAAAATATTTAAAAATCGTAGACCTTAATGCTTCCCGTACAACTAACTTCCTAGCGCACCCAGTTTTACCAGTGAAGTTAAGAAGTCTATCCTTTTCTAAATATAGACATTGATTCCCTGCAGCTAACTCTTTCTTAATTTGTTGACATCATGCATCGGCAGCCTGTGCGTTACTGAGCTGAATAAGGCATTACAGCAAATCCTGTATCATCCTCAATAAAGCTGGTTGGTCAGCAGACTCTACCTCAAAATCACTAGTGACAAAGCATCTGCTACAGGGTTATCTAGACCTCAGACATGAAACATCTTTAACCTAAAGCTGGATAAATACAACACCCACCTTCCCAGTTTACCTAATTGGTTTCAAGGGTTCAGCACCCAACTGAAGGCCTGGTTGCCAGTAAACAGATTGGACTCGTCATGTTCAATATATGAGGCGAATTTCTCAAGGCCAAACAAATAAGCAAAGTTTCTTTTTAATATATTCCTAAAGCGCGTTCAGCATCCATTGAAGTTCTCGCAAAAGCTACCAGAGCAATATGACCATCTATCCACTGGCCTAACACTGCACCCAAGGCCACTGAAGAGGCATTGATGTGGACCAAAAAACAGCGGTCAAAATCTAGCAAAACAAGAACCGGAGGAGGACTAAGTACCTGCTTTAAAGTATGAAATGCTATTTCCTGTTCCTGACCCCGTTAAATTGAATTCCTTTATTTTTCAAATGATTCAGAGGAGCCACTATTTCCAAGTACTGTTCAATAAACCTAGAATAATACCATGTGAGGCCCAAAAACTCTTGTACCCCTTTCAAGGTATGAGGACAGGGAAAGTTGACAATAGGGACATGTTCAGGGATCAAGTATAAAAGTTTTCCTTCACTAATAACATATCCTAGAAATTTAACTCTGTTAGCTATTAGGGTAACTTTCTCAGGATTAACAGTTAACCCTACCTCTCTAAATCATTTTAAAACCTAACATAAGTGATCCAGGTGCGATTTCATGTTTTCACTGTAAATTATCACATAGTTAGAAACAAACCGATTCAATCCTTGTAAACTTATATTTGTTCCAAGGAATGCTAAATGCTGTGTATTTTTGACAAGTATGGTCCAACAAACACTGGTGAAAACTATTGTTTAAGTCTAGAACTGAATAAATTTTAGCATGTCCCAAGTGCTGAAGGGCGCAATCCACTGTAGGAAGTTGGAAGGGATCCTTATGTATTTTTCTATTCACTGGGACAAGGTTTGTCACTGTTCTCTGTATTTTTCTATTCACGAGGGTATGGTTTGTCACTGTCCTCTTTTATGAGAACTGTACAGTTAAAATAATCTGGGCAATATAAGACTGTAAGTGTATACTAATAATTTATACAGGTGGGTTACCTGGACAAAGGTTAAACAAGTATGCGAGCTGCTGCAGTCCCATATTACTGTAACATCAACTTTCCAGGCAGCTCGCAGACACAAACAACAAAAACATTTTAAAGTTATGCAAATTTAATTCTGCAAGAGGCACATAAAACACTATAGCAGTGGCTTTTCACAAAGGAATGTTTATAAATTATGCCAGGTATGCCTATGAGGGCAAGTGCTACTCCTGACCTTGGTTTCCGATCTTTGAGACATCTGTAGAATGCTCTGGATTTCTGACCTCGTTTTTCTCAGTGTGGCTCGGGGTGCGTTGAACCTTCCAAATGGTCAGGCGCATGATATAAAAGCACGTCAGGCCCCTGAGCAGTTGATGAGTGGTGTGGAGTTTATGGGAGTTGGGCGTCTGGCGATTGAGTGATGAGCTAGAAGAGCAATGAGTAGCACCGGAAGTTACCAGTGGGTGGGAGGAAAATCTGTGATTGTGTACATCAGAAAAGTGAAGAGTGTGACTGGCAGGCTAGACTGTTGGACTAGGTGCGTGAATGAAAGACATTATAAATGATGGCAACACACAGACTGAACATGCGTTAATGATGAGTATGAGTTAATTGACTATGACCAAACTGAGACATTAAGCACAATGTTAATTAGAGTTGAAATTGATATTAATTATTGCACTCACTGAGAAATAAAAATAGTATGTAGTAGTGGAGATAGATAATTTAATTCTGTAAATTATAGTTTTGTAAATAAATAAAAAATCATATTTACTTCTTTTATTTTTATTAAGATCTCCATCCCTCACGAACTCAGATATGCCCCTCAGGTGCCTTGTAGCAATACAAGCACATTATCTGCTAACTTACATTTTATATAGATGAGCAGCGTATCTACCTTCTTGTTGCTGGATACATTTCCATTTCGATAACTCTCACCTTGCAGTGTAATGTATTTGACTGCATTCAGATGACTCATTGAATAATCACATTTTGTATGTTCCTTTGTTTCCTCTAGGCACAACCTTTATGGAATGAGGTACGCAACTCTGGGTACCTGCACTGTTTACATCACCTCTATATCACATGCATGGCATCAATGTCATACTGTACTGTACCATGCAGTGCAATCATGCCGCAAGGCATCACATAATGGGTCTTCATGAACTCTTATGAGTCCCAATGTCTGTGGCAGTTTTTACTGATCTGTTTATTAGAATTGTATGTTGTAAATTTTTTAATAGGTCTTGATGAGCTCCAATGAACTTTTGACGAATAGATACAAGGTGCAATTTAAAAAATGGATATTAGTACTTGTATCTCACTAAGAAATAATGCTAGAAGGCTGTCTCCCTAGCAGTATTATTTCCCCTTCCAGTTACACAACTTTTGTGTGAAACACTTTTTCATTTGGAGCCTCGGTACAGAGTTATTGTTGGTGGTCAAGATAAATAGGACAAGTTGTGTGTGTGTGTGTATATATCTCAGAAACTAATGATACGAAACACAAAATTTCCAAAAATGCTATTAAAAGGAGCAAAAGAAATGAACTGTTTTAAAATGGTTAAATTATTTATTTTCAAATTGACTCTCTCGCCACAATTTATGTTGTGTGTGATAATGGTGGCACAATGAAAGTAAGCTAAGCCCAAATTGGCATTATGGCTGTTATTTGTATGTATTAAATATGGGAATTGGCAACTTCTTTTGTATGTCATGCTTTAATTTTTGTAGTGACTGTGTGATTAATTTTGTGTTATATGCCACATATCTTGTGCAGTCAAATCCAATATAACCAAATTGTGGCATACTGAATTACCACTTTGTGCACTAGATCCACAAAACAGTCCAACATTTTGGAAGGTACTACCACCAACAGTTTTTTGTTATAGCTTACAGTGTATCAGGAATTACTCAACTGAAAAAATCTGTTTGCTTCATTGGATAATGCAATTTTAAAGAGTAAATATATCTTGTGCTTATTTTGTTTTTATGTCATAATTTAACACTAGTGTAATCAGTCTGTTTCTTATTTTTCAGGTAGAATGCATAGAATGCTGTGGTCAGGAGCTCTACATTGGAACAAACGATGGGTTAGATTTTTACAGTTTTTATTTACACATTTCCTTTGCACATATCTTATATCTAATATAAAATGAATTTCTGGGATTCATTTTGTTGTAATTTCACTCGTAAGTGCCCTGTGTGTCCATGTGGACACATTTATAATACATTATTGTAATGTTTAAGGAACTATTACTGAGTCATAATATTTATTAACAAATTATTGGTATGAACTGCATATGGTCAAGATAATAGAATGTAGAACTTCAAGAATAATTTGGAATGTGAAAATAGTTTTTGTTACAGATCAAATACAAGATTCTAGACTAAAATTATGATTTTAACAATTTTTCTACAGAAACAACATCCTCACCATCTTCTCTGTTGTAAACTACAATATATTTTCTTGTATTTTTCACTTTCATCATGTTATTCAAATATTGATGTATATAAATGGACATGTTTTGCATTAGAGCATTTTTTTAATTATTAAATCAGAGTAGTAATTTTAAAGACTGTGCATTAACAATTATGTTATCAATATGGTACATATATAAGGTAAAGTATGAAATTTACATATTTATACAGTAAGATGGTGTAATGTAAGAATAATAGTAACTCAAGCACATGAACTATGAGTATTTACCCAACAGCATAGATGTAACTGGCACAACTGGCACAATAAAAAAAAATAGAAACAGAAACTCACTTCAACAAAAAAAGTCCTAAATTGCACCCAAACCCGATCCTAACAAAAATACAAATACCTTAACTTAAAAATTATGTATACCAAAAAAGAAAAAGCTTCATAACAATATTTACCTGGTACACATGCCCAAACAAGTCGTGCTGCATATATGTGCATTGACTGTTGAGGCAATCTCATAATTAATCTTTTGGCCGGTTTTGCCTTTTCATTCTATTTGTATTATTTTCTTCTCTTTGTCCATAATTTTTTCATACCAGTATATAAAGTAATGTTTTGTTACTGTTTGATGTTTTTGAAGGTATGTACAAAATTATATAATTATTTGCAAACTACATCATTAATGAAAGTCATTATTGTTACTACAATAATTATATTTAAATTTTATGTCCAGAAGCATGCAGTCTTTTAGTTGGCTTAAAGTGAGCTGCATTTGGTGGTACAATAAATAAATTTACTGTTGGTATGGGTTAATTTTATTTCCTGAAAATTAATTAAAGGTATTTTTCTAATCATGCAATCATGGTTGGTAAGTTGTTGCTTATATTCTCAAAATAGTAAGATGTTTAATTTCTACCTGTTATTTTTTCAGGACCATAATTTTATTCCTGATAATGGAGGAACACCAAGTGAATGGAAAAACTATATACAATACCAGAATAGTGAAACAAAAACTCATAGAACAGGTTAGTTTGACTTGCCAGAACATAGTGTGTTTTGCTGATTTAATAGTATGTCCATGGCTTCTTAAGCACTATTAAAATCAATTAATACAATATACCTGATTATAACTTTGCATATGTAGAAATATACTTTCTTAGTTAAAGTAGTTCCGCTTATCAACTTTATTATAAAGTGGAATGTATTGTTATGAATTAATTTTTAGCTAAGCATATATAAAGGAGGCTATATTGGCATTGTAAATTAAAACTCAGAGCAAGGTGGAGCATAACAATATAAGATGGGGGTTTATTGAACATTTAAGATTGTACAATAACTATTTAACTACAAACATTACTGATTCTTTGTGGAGGGAGCTATAAAAGAAATAGCATAATGATAATTAATTAATAATTTAAGATATTACCATTATATTCCCTACTAAAGCCTAATTGGAGAGTCCCTAATATGTTCATGTTGCAGTAGGCTGATTCAGGTGGTGGTAAGCGACTGCTCAATCGAGTGGTGCAGCAGGTGCACCAATGGCGACACCAATAAGTGGTATGTAAGTGGAGGTCAGGGAACCACTGAGTGAATGTGGCATTGTGTTTTCCCACCATTCATGTGCATTGAAAGAGCGAGTGAGCATGCCGTGTTGAACACACGACCATATAAACAGTTTTCACCTTTCACAGCAATAGAACTGAGGCGTATCTCAATTGTGGATTATCCTACAGTGAAGTGGGTTGTTTTACTGGAAGAAATGCAACTGCATGTAGTAGATATAAGATCAGTGGGTTAAGTAGGGATGGGCCAAGCAACATGCAGGAAGAAATATGTACCACACAACATCAAACACTCTTACTCAGGACTTCAGGCATGTGGAAAATCAGTCTTTGTAAGTGTGCACAGTACATCGCTTTCTGCAGCATCAGGGCACCACGTCCAGGCACTCATTACTGTGGTTGCCACTGACTGCTCATTACAAGTGTCTACAGTTGCAATTGTGCATGGAACATCAGGCCAGGAGGGATAAATGGCATGCCATTGTCTTCTTGGACAAATTCTGCTTCTTCTTGCAACACCAAGATGGTCACATCAATGTCTGGTGGCACCATGGTACATGCCTGACCAAGGTATGCGTTATGCACTGTCATATCGGCCCAGCACCTGTAGTTATGGTTTTGGGTGCCATCTGATTCCAGTTCTGCTCTGGCCTAGTCCTTTTCACCAATACGCTGATAAGCAACCGCTACATTGCTGATATGTTGGAACCTGTTGTTTTTCCCTATCTTCAGGGCCAGCCTGGGCACTGTACCAACAGTACAATGTGCAACCGCATGTGGTACACGTTCGACAGTTCTTAAATGACCAAGGCATACTGCATCCTTGGTCTGCACTTTCATCTGATCTCTCGCCCATTGAAAACATGTAGTTCATGGTCAGATGACAACTGGCCATCCAGAGGACACCTGCAACCACAATTGATTAACTTTGCAGGCACATCTAAGCAGCATGAGTAGAGATAACCAAGACGGACATCCATAAACATCTTACTCTCACTGCCACGTTTCGCAACATGGTTATTGCTACCCGTGGTGGGGCCACACAGTACTGATTTCCCCGTGGACTGTAAATTATACTGAGCTGCAAGAGTAATAATGTCACCTGTGTATGATGGGTATTATGTCCAATAAGCTTAGTTGCGATATCTCGTGTCCTTGTTTTAATAGCCAGCAGTGTGTTTATCACTGGATGCAAGTTTCATGAAAATTAATCCAGACACAGTTTTTACAGCACATAACACACATCTTTTGCAACTAACTTTTTTCTATTATTTTTAGATGTAACTTTTTGGTCACAAAATTTCACTATGATACTAGGAATGCAGTATCTAGCAGATGGAAATGTTTTATTTCATGAAACTGCATTCACACATTTAGTGCAGAATCTGAGCCGTATTTTATTACGGGTTATAGCGAATCCGTACCCCAAAATGCCTTTTGGGCGGTGCTCGGAAATTAAATGCACATAGTCTGAAAAATTGCCTTGTATTTATGTGTGCTGACCACTCTGCTGGATGATGACTATGGCGGGCACGTGTAGTCATGGCTTTGCAGCAAGCTGCGCGCTGGGACTATTTACGTGCTACATGAATGGAGCTACATGCTCTTGCAAAAACACATTTGAGAAAATATAACAAACTTTATGAACATATACACTTTGTTGGGACCACAAGTGGTATACAAATTGAATAGCAATGCAATGTGCACACTCGCCAATCCAGGCCACGTGCGCCAGCCACATTAGCAGACATTAATAAAAACTGAAAATACTGTGGGGGTATCTCTCACGTTTTGTACATGTCCCTGCATGTCTTTGAAAACAAAATTAATTGCCTTTTATTTGCCCTGCAACATGGTTGGAAAAACCCTTCTGTTGCGCCCCCTTTCTCTGAACAAATTTGGGGGGGGGGGGGGTGAGATTATTACACTGCCTTGCCTACACTTGCACTATTCACACACTGATCATACACAACATCATGCACTCATCCACACCGTGCATGCTGATGCAATGACATG
Source organism: Dryococelus australis (assembly GCA_029891345.1). Taxonomy (NCBI): domain Eukaryota; kingdom Metazoa; phylum Arthropoda; class Insecta; order Phasmatodea; family Phasmatidae; genus Dryococelus; species Dryococelus australis. The sequence goes on along the minus strand of CM057009.1, from coordinate 305,130,153 downwards.
GGGCGCACATCATGACAGACTGTCTAGAGGGCAGGACGCCATCCTGGTCAAAGTCAAACAGTTCAGTCAGATATTGTGACACTTTGTTAACCACTAAATAATAAAGAAATGTTTCACAATCAGTGTAAACATTTTTGTGGCATAAACACTTCAAAACACATACACAGTGAAATGTTGATTCACAAAATGGCTTTTGGGCAATCATTCAAATAATGCACACATTTATTGAAGCTGTTAGAATTGCTAAACATATCACAGATATAACAAAATATACTTATCATGTAGTTTTTTCAAGTTTTTTCTGGTTTTCAAATTATAGCTTAAGTTGTATGTGAACATATTTTCTAAGTTGGCATATTATGTAATATGTCAAGAATTTCCAGGACAAGAAACTATTACAAAATACAACAGCAAGCAATAACAGACACTACCCCTTCACTCGGAAAAGATACAAAATTCTTTATTTGTTACATTAACAAATACTTTATTTTAGGAGTTACAAACTGCCACTTAAAATCATGTAGGTGGTGACACTGTTGTGTTGACATGGAAGCACAAACAGTAAAAAGAAAACAAAATAATCGACCAGGTAACAAACATTTTGTCAGTAATGTGATACTGTAAAATAGTAAGATCTTTTCATGGATTTATGCAAAGCGGCTGACATCTGGTGAAAAAATTTGGTAGTAGCAAAGATGGCATAAACCTTGGTTTGGCCATTGTTATTTTAAGTGTTGATGCATTTGGGATGTCTTATAAAACTTTTGTGAAATTGAGATGTGAGGTATGCGGCGCACTCCTTGTCAAGACATTTTTGTGGTCACCACTCCATTCACATGTGAACATTTTCACGTCGCATGTTCCTTGACCTTATTCTCTTTTATGTTCTCCTCCCTCCATGCATGCATGCATGCATGCTCTGGTAGTGTCACCTAAATGCAAACAGAATAATGCTGATTTTAAGCTGGACCAATATCACTTTGTACAGTTATCTTGCTTAAGTCCACTGTGTTGGCTTGTGTGGCACCATTTTCAGGTTGGTCGTGGTTTAACAATTTTTAACACCATTTTTAGCATTTTGGTGATATTTAAGAAGGAATATCAGACACCATAATTGCTCATAATTTGCATGCAGAGCTATCTATCTGAAGCGAGTGCAGACAAGCGAAATTGCATGCATGCAGTTCATGAGTTTCCCGCTAGATAACACTATCATTGCCTAAATGGGACAGAAGTTGCAAAACGTAATTAAAAACAAGGTGTAGCATGGAGCTAGCTATACACTGTTGCCAGTCTTCTTACAAACACACTCTCGACCGGTCGGTGATAGTTCCTCGGCTCTTGCCATACAGGATGAAATAAATTTATCGCGCTGGCCATTTATGTCTGAAAACTTTCATACCCCATGAAAACCTGTACAAAATACAAACATGACCACTTTCACAGTTATAAATATGTTTCATTGTAATTAAATAATAATTCTTATACACCTATAGTACCTTTTACACAAAATAACATATACGGAGGTAGTTAATAATTAATCCAATATCAAAATACATAAATAGCATTTTAACATACCTGTTCTATGCACAAATGTGTCTATATATATTTGCAACTCTTAAACTACAACAAAGTAATGTAATGATTATTGTAAAGTGTGTAGCATTGCAGCTCTATATATATATATATATATATATATATTCGGGAAGTATTTCAATAGTCTATATTTGAAAGGTCGTGGCAATGACAACTTGTTTGTATTTCATTGATTTTCGTTTTTCCAAATTTGTTATTTTCCTTTCCTCATTTCACCAGTAGTAACAGATGTCAACAACAGACGTCATAGGACAATAGCGCATCTTTTCCCTTTCACTGCGTTAGTAAACTAAAAACTATGCCACCGCAAGGCCGAACATGGTGAAACGAGGAAAATAAGAGGTCACCTTTAGGTGACGTGACCGACTGCTTGAAAACAATATGTTTTCAATGAGGAAACTTTCTACCAATATATAAGGAAGCACAACCTTTCTCTGGTATCACAACAGTTCCTTGTAGCACAATCGTTTGTCAGCTGTCAGTCGGACAGCCTGCAACGAGTGATCATGTTACTCGCACCGACCATCACCCGCGACTTTAACCTTCTCTTGTATTTTGGACATTTCAGTTTAAATATCTATTAAATTTATTTTCCGTCGGTGTGAGGAGTCAATAGGGCACCAGGAGAGAAAAGTATCTATTCTCTCTCGTCTTTGTAACTCTCGAAGTGAGTAGTTTTGTTTTATGAAGGCTGCAATTCTGTCTTTTTTTTTTTTTTTTTTTTTCATCAGCTGTGAGTGTCAATAGTTTGATTGATTTTGCCGAGACGACAATAAATGTCCAGAAAACATTTAACTTGTTCTTTTAATTATTGGGAATCCTGGTATCAACAAACTTTCATTATTACTTAGTCAAAGTCTCCAACTCACACTGAGCTAGTTCGTTGGTGTTTACTGAGAACTACGAGAGAACAGGACAGTAACCTGTTACAAGTGATATTGCAACTTGAGATGTCTGGTTCAAATATAGCTTCTATATTTACATTAACGTACATTGTTATACAGTTTTTTACTACGTAGAAATGTTGGATATGCATTATAGGATACAACTTGTGTACAAACAAGTCTTATATTTTTTACATTTCTGAAAGAAATAATTTAATTTTTCATTAAAAGGACAATAAATAATTTAATTTCCTTTGATGATTTATATAAACTAACTTGGTTTGTTTGCAGGTAACTTCTAAACCCATCTTTTCTTCTTTTGGACCACTGTGTGCCCTTCAATCACATTTGAAAGTAAACACATTCTTGGACATACTACTGAACAGTACTCTTGTATGACGTAGCCTATGTGACACCGAGACATTAAACTGTGATATATTTATGTATGAGTTTATATGTACAAAACAAAATGAAACCGGTCTGAGTTGCCGCCAGTTAGAACAGTGCACTTTTATTTGGGCATTAAAATCTCCCATAATTTACTGTCTTGCAGTCAATACTTCTGTATGCATGCCAGGGGGTATTTATGCGAGTGTGCATTTTGGGGCAGTGATTTCTTTTTAAACATTAAATTTTAGCAATGCTCGGTTAACTGCAAACTAGCTACAATTAAGAGTTTCATCTACATCAGCACAGCAGTTTTCAGCATCTCAAAACAAAACATTATTGGATTAACGTGCCTTATTAATTATCAAAGCTTGAATAAATTAAAAAACACGAGGAGTGTGACCTGTGGCACGTGTATAACTGTATGTAGTCAAGTTCAAGTGACCACTACATTTAAATACTACCATGTGCAAATATTTATTCACTTGTCAAGTTTTCGTACAGTATTATCTATACAGTTGGTAATGTGAAGAGATCTACTATGCAGCTGGTCTTTGATGTCCGTCTACAGCCAACAGAAGTACCGTAGTTGTACGATGTTTCCTAAATGCTAACTGGGATTCAGTTAACAGATTATATTTGCTTGCTTGTTAGTAGATTTATCAATAGGAAGTTTTGACCACCATTCACATTTGTGGAAAAATATTGGAAAGTTCAATTTATTTTTAGGGGTGTGGGGGTAATTACTAAAGCTGGAGATGTAGAAAGTATTGAAATAAAAACTTTTGTACAGTGAGAATTTTTTAAAATAAAAAGTGTTTAGGGGTTTATAAATGGGCTGTACCAGAAAATTATTTTTACTGTGCATCTGATACTGATTGCGAAGGTAACATAGCATTGTCCCAACCACACCACCAGCTCTCATTTTCATATCCTGTGCATGGGCTTGTATGTATGTGTGTGTGTCTGTATGTATATGTAAGTGTGTTAATGTATGCATATGTAGGCCTATGTATGTATGCATAAATGCATACATGTATCGGGTTAAGCCCATTCTTCCATTAAAAATTGTGTGACTTTAGCAATTGAATATAGTGTATGCAAAGACTTCTGCTTCTACATGTTACAAGCAAAGATGATGTATTATACTTCTTCCAACATGTCTGTGATCCTTCAAAATTAAACTTGAAAACTTATGGTACCTGCTAGTATAGCTATTTTCAGCCTACTTTTCGAAGGAAGGAAAGGCTTATGAAATCACTTTCCTGACTCTGTGTGTCTACGTGTGAGCCCTCCTTTTCAATTTTTTAACACTTTTATCAAATTTAACCAATCTCGGGTTATATGTAGTACATACTTAGTAAAGACACCTGCAAATCAAGATAATTTTTGCGACGAGCTGGCATCTCCACAAATTAGTGAATACAGCTATTAGGCCTATTAAATATTTCTGAAACAATATACTGTGCATACATACAATGAAATATGTGATATTAGTATTACTTTCACGCTTTGTTACAGTTGATTATCTGTAAATATTTGTTATAATGTTTCACCACATTACATAAAGAATATATCTGCCTAAAGAGTTATTTGCAAATATGATTATCAACAATGTGGTATGAACACTATAAAAAAATTGAGATAAAATTCCCTTACATGTTGACACAGTCGGGTGAGACATGAAACAAACGACACAAATACTTACTAGTAATTTGGGTGCCAACGGTGCTTCCCAATCACCACATTATTGCGACTCATGGTTCTCAGGGATGCTTTGGGTTCTGTTTGTCTAACACGTGCGTACTTATAAACATGTAGGCAATACTAAACATATTAATCTCTTGATAAACACGCTATGACACTGTCACTACAAATGAAAGAGGTAAGTTCACTGTGAGACGTGTTTTATTGATACTGTGTGTACAAATCAATGTGCCATGAAATTAATGATATACTCGGTCATGTCTAGCTAACTCTGCTTGGGTGCTTCCCAGCTCGCAATTAATCTCTAGCGCACGTCTAGATGGATGATCTCACCACGGTGTATGAAAACACAATCTTCACAAGGGAAGAGAGTCGACAGCCGCTAGGGTGGACTGATAATTTTTCCCTGAAGGTAGGACATGGTGAATTACAAAATAAAACCCTGATGATGCATGAACACATGTGATTACTCTGCATCATTAACGCAAACTTGACTGGGCGTGCCCTCCAGCACGTGGGTAGTGTGGTGATGGCTTATACACAGAGCCGGCTAGGACGGGAATAATTGCACCGTACGCAAATTACATGAACCCTCAAAGATACGTGAAACAAGATAGGACACGAGATGAGTATTCAAAATAAACACACATGTATGAAAACAAGTTTAAATGGTAGACCATGTGGTGCAGGTGGAATTGCAATTTTTCTTCGTGGAAACGGCAAATTAAATTCAGACAAAATATTATTCTTGTTGAGAAAATTATTAATTTTACGATTTACGTGATTACAGGCTAGTGACATGCCTGATGGCAGTAAAATGAAATGTGAACATGACCGCGTGGTCAAGTACAAAAGCATCAATTTACGTGAAATTACACGGAACCCTGAGAAAAATTTGACATAGAATTCTGAATATAATATTGCACATATAATGTTAAATAAATAAACTCTCAAAATGCAATGATGGTGTATATAAATACTCAGCGTCTGTCGGCCACGTGGTTATACGTGATGTTGCCGTAAAATATTCAAACGTGAAAAATACCCTCAAATACATACGTACATTGCAATAATGCAGAAATTAAAATGAAATGCCATTAACATAGGTGGATGGCACCTGATTCAAGTTGTGCGGGTCACGTGACCTCTCTGACATCTTTCTAGTCCTTCTCGATTAAGTTGAAAATGACATAAGGGTGAAATGAATTATTAAAGCAGAAGCATAATGCTTGGGAAATGTCTGGCAAAACATACGCAAGCAACGGTTGACCGCTAAACTAAATCGACTATTGAAATCTACATCAGTGAAAAAAAGGTTGTAGTGCGTACGTGACAGTGTCTCACCTCGTCAGCTCTCCTTGACAGACTGTCCAGAGACAAGCATCACACGACCTACCATGGCTGCCTACGGGGTTCAAATAAGCGGAAGTGATATGCACACCAAGTAAAATATTTTATTATAGAAGGAAAATGGCACAAATTAAATTAATTACTGTTTTATATTTTTATAATTTTCTTATGAATTTTCATATTATTTCAGTGTCTCTTTTTGTCTGCGTTCATGCCGGAATATTAGTGTTCTTAATCTTGGTGCCGTGGGTTCTTTGAATTTCATAACGAAACAATTTTAAAATAGCAACAAATACTTAAAAACATTTTAACACATATTAAACTCTGCAAGTACAAACATAAAACACATTTTACACTGAAAACAACATTTATGTGAAAGTTCAAAATGATTGGCCTCTTTGTGCATGTGCAGGACACGTGACACATGTGTGGTAAGCACCGTCATGGGTTCTAGCGCCGCTGTTAGCCGGCATCAATGTAATGGAATCAGATTACCTCTACATGTAAGGTAAAATTACTTGTTAAATGTAGAGAAAATTTACATAACAAGTAAAGTACTATTCCCTAATCATTCAGAAAAGTACCAAAACTGTTCTGGATTCTAAAACTAATGGGCTTATTTTTACACTTTGCAATTGGTTAAAACCTTATAGTTTGTTAAAACTTGGTTAGCTTCCTTCTTGCATTTTGTGGCAATGTATTTAGTACTGTCTGATATTGTTCCATGTGTTATGTTTTAGACTGACATGTGTGAAATGTTAGGTACTTAGGATGCTCAAAAAAAATTGTAAAGTAAAATAATATTGCATGCATAGTGTAGTTGGAAAATGTAATGCAACTGCATACAGCTACAAACGATTTACAGGAAATCGGGATATTTATGATAGTTCCTTGTAATCTTAGAATTCACAACAGTTCTTGAATTTTTATAATACCAAATATAAAATTCTTGTTTACAGGACAAAGCAGTGAAGTGCATAAAAGCAGCATCAGCACTAAACAGACTGTTGGTTCTGTGCAATCAGACTGTATCCTTTCTTGCAATGACAGAGTTACAACCAGTTGGAAGTAGTACAAAACTTCGTTCAGTTTCTGCCATTTGTGTAAATGAGTTTGCTGTTTTGGATGATCCTTTCAGTATTCAGGTATGAATTTAGTACATTTTTTTATGGTTAACCATGCTTGATGAATGTAAAAAAAAGGACTGTTAAATTTTTCGTGGGAGGGGTAGGTCAATAACTGAAAAATAACTGCAAAAGGCAGGTTTTAACAAAAGTTATGAGTTTAAGTGACATTGAAAACCAGAGGTGAAAAAATATCGGGAAGCATATGCAAATCTTTTGTGTTGTATAATTACACTTATGTGCCAGAATATTTTGGATACCATCAAATACCAAGGATCATACAGCTGCACAAACATTACAGAAAGGGATGCTGTGAGCCTTCTGCTGAAGTAGTCTGTAGATTATAAACACAATGTCTCCACAAGAATTGTCCTCAACAGTGCATTAGAAGATATGCTAGGTAATGTTTAGATCTGGTGAGAGAGTTCATGATTCTCTAATGAGTGTTTCTCTCATCTCCTTTCCTTTTGGAACAGGCCAAAGTTATCAGGATTAACTCATGGCATATATAAGTGTAACATGCTTGAAAGGCTGTGCACATAATGTTCACTGGCAACATATAATCTTATGAGTTGTCCTGTTGTGTACTAGCTGATTGCATCCTATAACATTGTGGAGATACCATCAGACAGTTCAGTCTAGTAGACACGTGGGATTTGTAGATTCATAGAGTTTTCTCTTCCTGTGGATTTTTCCATATACCCGAATCAAGTGAAAACACAACTCATCAGACCAGGCTTTGCATTTCTATTTATCAGGAGGCCAGTGGTGATGGTCCCAAGCCCAGAGAAAATGCATAGCTCTGTATCATGTTGGACATCAGCTCAAGCTCATATCATACAGGATATGTTGTACAGTCCTTGTGCTGATGTTCTTAGAAGCCAATCATTCAATCATCACTTGAAATGATTCTTGACAACTAGTATCTTTTATTTCTATCCAGATTCTTTCAACACCCACTCTTGTGTCATACATTCAATGTTTTATCAGACCTTTTAATTTTCAAAATACACCCTTGAAAGTGGAACATGAAAATACTTTCTCAGTATCATTAAAATGTCTGACCAATTTCATGAGTTCCACATTGCAAGTCAGTTAAATCGTGATAACCTGCCAACCACATTGTACAAGGAGCTTTATGAGCTGGCACTTGGTATATGTAGCCAGCATATATCACTTGATAAACAAGAGAACTTTATGTAGTTAACGGGGGCTTCTTTATCTGATTTTAAGGCACATTACTGTTCTACATCAAATGGGATTTGTAGCGATATTTGTGACAAAATTTTTTCCATGGTATTCCAATTAGTGATTTGAATTACTTTTACTGTTTTCAGTTATTGCTCTTTTGGTCAGTGCATTATTTATGGTAGATAACACATTGTAATGGAAATGTTTTATTGTGTGTCATCAATTTTACAATGCATGAAAATCTTTACCATGGCTTTGTACTTTTGGTTATTGTATTTAAGTACTGTTCAAAATTATCCTTTAACTGATACTTAAGTATAAAATAATGTTAATATTAAGTGTAATTATTAAGAGTCACAGCTGTTTGAAAGCTACAAAAATGGTATGTTTGGTTTTTACAAGGCTATCCTTGTTGAAATTCAGTTGTAAGTTGTAATATGTCACATGAAAATGGTACAAAAATAGATCTTGTACAAGGCGTTCAGAGCTTTTGTTTACATTTAATGCAGTGTTGTATTATGCTGTAGTGTCATTGACAAAAGATAGAAACTCATGCATTAGCTATCACTTTTAGCCAGACTGCTATTAACAAATTGTGAGCACAAACTACAGGTTAGTGTAGCCATGTAAATATGTTTTATTGTTAGTTTAGAAGCTTATTTTGTGGCCTGTGGTTCATGCAACTTATATTTATGGTTATTTTTTATTTTCACAGTGTGAAGTGTTATATATGAATAGTGTGCAGAATTACGAGTTTTTCCGGAGTACGTAAGTGTTATGTTGAAGGTGAATGAGTCCTAATTTGGTTTTATCACCTATATATGACGAAGTTGTATTCACTACTTATGTAGGTTGGTAACATCAGTTATTTTAGGTTACCGAGTTCAGTAGGCTGTACTAAATTTGGTGACTTTCAGTTAATCGGTTTATGGGGTTATATTGTGTAGTATTGCATTTTAGCAAGTAAATTGGAATACTCGCATACCGCTGGTGCATAACCAAGGTAAACGCAAGAACACCTAACCTAACTTAATAATAATTGAACTAGAGGAATTGGTTGTGTGGCATCAAATACTATTGGCACACCCACCCGCTATGATTCACTTATCGTCGGGTTAGGTTACGTTAGGCTAGGTTTTCTTGCATTCACCATGGTCTACATATATGAGAGTACCAATAGTTGGTTAGGTTATAAAGTGTTGTATTGCAGCTTTGCGTATAAATTGTATCTAGTTTTGTGGGTTATACTGTGTAACATTATATACTAGCATTGATATTGGAATTATTGTGTTCTGTTGGTGCTTAGCCGTGGTAATTGCATAATCTAATCTTACTTACTCAGACTTCATGATGCATGAATCACAGGGAATCACAGGGGTTGGATTTATTGAAAAATTATTTCTGGCACACCCACCCCGTATGATTTACATATCGTAAAGTTTGTACCCTATCATGACCTTGGGCTTCTCTACCACATTCATGGACTTTTCTACCACTTTACCAAACTTTTCTACCACTTTACCAAACTTTTCTACCACCTTACCCAACTTTTCTACACCAAGATCCCAAACTTTTCTGCTGTCACCTATCATTAAGTTAGGTTAGGTCTTATTGTATTTACCTTGGCAAAGCGACCCAATTGTAGTTCAATTGTTCATTTTTTTGGTTTAACCACACAATTCCCCTGATTTTCATAACCCTCCCCACTATCACATTGTATAGTATGTACTGTGAATATTGTAATGGCCTCTTGAATTTTCTATTCAGCATGATTAGAACTGCAGATACACGCTATTTTCTGGACCTCTCACTGTTTCCATAAATAAGGTTATTATGCCAGGTTGGATGTTATAGATATTTTGGGGGGATTTTGGACCGATTTGGACCCCCCCCCCAACCCCTATACATCATAATTCACATTTTTTTTGTGTGGCGTATGTGTTCACTCGTCTCTAGCACGAAAATTACAGGTTTTTAAGAATTAAATATAAATTAATATTAATAGGCAGACATATTCTGAAAAAAAAATTATACCCTAGAGCCTTATACTTAGCCTCTCCTTGTCTCCCAACGTGTTCAAATCTTATGAATAAAATACCACAGAAAGGTATCTGTGACCTCCTTTTTCGCTGATCAATTACTAAAATTATGCCATAGAAGCGTATCTGGGACCTTCCTTGTAACCAATTACTAAATAGTAGTATTAGACTATGTGTAATTTTTTTCACTATACTTATAGACAAAACTGAAGATTCATTGTTTGTACTGCATACCAATACTACTTTCCAAACCCAGGTTACAGAAACTCTGGTTTTGACCAATGGTATAAACATACTGAATGTCACATTTATCTGTTGTGTCTGATGAACCCCAAGGGATGAACCCAGTAAAAGGGTGGACAATGAAGGGGAGCGGGGCATAAGGCTGGAAGTGAGGAAACAAGAATGTAGCTCCACAATGGGATGTCCAAAAAACTAAGCATAATAAGTCATCAATAAACAGTTTTCGAAACCCAAGAGAAATCCAAGTCATAATAATGCAAGAAAAGTGAGAAGGCAAGGGAGTGAGAGTACTGCAGCAGGATGAACACAAAAGAATAGTCGCATAATGCGTGAAAACGTTAGGCTGCCTGAGTGGTGGAGGGTGGGTGGAGTTAATTAGTATTGGCTATGGCTGGCAGCCTAGTGATAGGGGTATCTATTTTTATATATGAGCTGTCCCAGGCCCATGCAGCTCTCACCAAGAGAAACAATATATAACAACAAAAAAAGTGCAACAAATTTGTTTTTCGGCTGATTTACCTCAAATTTATTACTTTTTATCTAACTTCACGTAAGCAAAGCTAGGGTTATGTTTTTGGTGTCTATCTATATAAGTATATATGATTATGGGATTTGTTATTTGTTCCCTCGTAGCGTTCAAATGGCTGGATGGATTTTAATAAATGCAGTGTTGTTAGATTTGTCTTGAGTCCTAGGAGTGACATAGGATATATGAATTACCAGGAAAACAAATACGGCCACAGTCAGCTGCCATATTTGTTGTATGTGTGATTTTTTTTCCAAACACATTGACATGGGTATCAAAAGAAAGGTCTTCATGAGACAATTGCAAATACACACACACAGGATGTTCCGGACATAGACGTTGAAACTGAGGCAGATGATAGAAGGGCCCAAGACCGACAAAAATGACCAATATATATGTGGTCCGATTCTGGACAGTTTAAAAGTTACAAATTTTTTCCCAATTTTTTGGACATACTCTTCACTACACCAAGAAGTTAATGATTGTGATGAAAGTACATGTCCCCATGAAGTGATTTTTGTAGAAATGATAGCCGAAAAGTGTAGTCCCATAATGAAACTTCATTCATGCTATTGTCATTACAGCGATCTGAAAAATATCATCTTTGCAAAATGTATGTATTGTCAAGATATTTATCATGAGTGTATGTGTGTTAAAAAAATACTAATGTCGGTATTACATAAACAAATGCCTGCCACTGGAAAAACTACCTACATGTATGCCTTGTTAGAAGTAAAATAATAATTGGTCATAAGCAAAAGTCGATGTCGTAAAGTTGAAAACAGAGTTACGTTCCATGCAAATAATAACAAACTGGCCATAGAACAACAATACTTGCATGGAAATAGTTTGTCTCAGGAAACGTAAGAGCGTACCATGTAAGAAAGAAACAGATCTTGTGTTCGTGTTCTCATACCTACATACCAGTAAATAGTCTTCCAATAAGGGAGTAGCGAAAACGTTCCCACAGCACCGTGCCTGTATGTCGTCTGCTGTAATTACATGCTCCCAGTATCGCGGTGAAACTTCAGCTATTGTGTATAAGAGATTTGAACAGCAGTGCTATATGAATGGTGGCAAGAAGACGTTTCGTAGTTATTGTATTAGATTGTGTGCTAATCGATGTGGATACGTGATATTCCATAAACAAACTACCATGCTGTATTTGCGTCGCAAATATGCTGAGATGCACTATTTTTACAGTGTCGCTCAAAGCAACGGACATCATGCTGCTGCCCTTAATGAAGAACATCTACTGAAAAGAGGAGGCCGGCAACCTGAAAGATATCCTGATCTCCGGATGTTTATCAACACACACAACACGTTCATGGAAGGCAGTATGCCTGGATCAAGACCTGAAGGCATTCCAGGGGCTGATCTGGACCACGTCGACCAAGTGTTGGAAGAGGCGTCAATGAACTGTCTACCAGTATTAGGAAGATAAGCAGTTGTACATTTGTCCCAACAAGTAGTGTACATCGTATACTGCGAGCCAGCAATTACCACCCATATCACATACAGTGGGCGCAGGCTCTACCCCCTGCGGATTATGAAAAAAAAGGGTGAACTTTTGGCACTCAAATGCTGCGTTGGTGTAGGGATGACACAAATTTTTTGATCATGTTTTGTAGACGGACAGGTCACATTTCTAAAGGTGGAATATTCAACCTTCACTCATGGTCTATTGAAAATTCTCACATAATAAGAGACTCTTATTTCCAACACCAGTTTTGACGTGAACATGTGGATGGGCATAGTAGGCTGCTAATTGATTGGGCCATTGAACAACCGGCAAGACTGAACAGTGAGACATACAGCTATTTTCTCCAGCACAATCTTCTGTGACTTCTAGAAGATATGAACCTGGCTATGTGTAGAAACATGTGGGTTCAGAATGCTGGTCCTCCATACCATTATGCAGTGCAAGTGAGGCAGCATTTAAACACTACAGTCCCTGATAAATGGATTGGATGTAGTGGAACAATAGTGTGGCCCCCACGATCACCAGATTTGAATACGATTTATTTATTTTTCATGTGGGGGTACCTACTTCAAAGAAACTGTTTAATTAAATGAGTGTTACGAAATAAGGCAACTGAGGCACAAACTGTCAGAAGCTGAAAATACAACAAAAGTAAACATTTGTGCATTCCAATAATTGCGAAGTAATTTTCATGAAGGTGTAGGTGTTGTGTACGGATACAGGGCAGACAATTTGAACATCTGTTATGAATATTCAAATTAATGACTTCAGGCCCATTATTTTCATTTTGTTGCTCTCCCTTCACTTCATAATCTTTCAAAACGAGTGAACCAATGCAAAAAAAGAATGCTGCTCTGTCACTTTCATTCTGTTGTGTTTAATTTTAAGGGCACATGTCATTTATGACGTTTTCCACATAAGTATCATTGCCCTACAGTCAGTTTGTTACTTTTCCAACTTCTAGGTCGTAACTCGGTTTTCAACTTTCCAACATCGACATTTGCTCATGACCGCTTATTATTTGTACTTCTAACAAGTGGCAATCATTTGTTTATGTGGTACATCAGTATTTTTTAACGCACATAAACTCGTGATAAATATCTGGACAATACATAAATATTGCAAATCTCTTATTATTTTCCAGGTCGCTGTAATGACAATAGCATGAATGGTGTTTGGTTATGTGACTACACTTGTATGCTACAATTTCTACAAAAATCACTTCACTGGGACACGTACTTTCGTCACAATCATTAAATTCTGATTGTAGTGTAGAGTAGGTCCAAACAGTCTGAAAAAATTCATAACTTTTAAACGGTCCAGAGTCGGACCAAATATATACTGGTAATTTTCGTCAGTCTTGGGCCCCTCTATCATCTACCTCTGTTTGGACGTCTATAGTCCATTCCCCATTGGAAGCAACTTTCTCGGAACCCTGCTAAATATATATTTGCAGGCCCGTTTCGTATCCTTTCGCCAAATGAAAACAAACATTGCCATGTGATTGCCATGTAGCATATGTCAAAATCAATGTTTACATTCCATTGTGTGTGTACATATGCTCCTATTCTTTCACTACACCTAAAAATAAACATTGAAATGTGACTTCTACTTTTATACCTGTCAAATGTGTTGTTTACTGTTTACAGCATTTCAAAGAATTCTGTCATATTCCAAAAACCATTCTATATGAATATTCACAGTTTAGGCCTCTAACATTATTTAGGTCAGCTTTATGACGTTTTAAAAATGTCTGAATTGAAGACAGTTCTTAAGGTTATTTTACATTAAGATATTTGTTTTCCACAACGTAACTCAATACATGTAATGCACGCAAGTATTTTGCCGCGACTGTGTTTAACACTGTTACAACTGTGAGGTAAAGGGCTGTACTAATTGTAATTATCCTTTTGTCATTGATATGTGTTGGGTCATTTCTCTAAAAGGACCGCCTCAGTTGGAATAAATATTAAAACGAAGGAACAACGAGTGAAAAAGGTACATTAAATTCAAGCATGCAACTCATGTTGCTCATTTTTGTCATACAAACTTAAAAAGATAGTGGTGAACATGCACACAAATAAGCCTACAATGACTTTTATTCCGCTCATGTTTCTATGTATTGTTACTTACTGTTTATTAGGTTTATTGAAATTTATCTGGCTGGGCTTAGTATTTTTCTTCTGGGATTGTAGAAAATTACGTTACATGACTGTGTTTCAAACCCCTTAGGGCAAAGGTACAACGTTGTGATAAATAAACAGATGTGGATGTAAATAAATAACTGCCGTCATAAAAACAGTTCACATTTAAAACTTATAAATAGTGCTAATCAAATATTTGAAATCACGCACACATAAGGCCAGCGTATTGACCACAATACACAAAGGCACGCCATTTCACAGACGCAATGATTAACAAAACACAAGTCACAGTATATTTATTACTGCTGTGGAAACACAGATGATTTATCATTATCACAACATGGTAACTTGCCTAGGTAAGTTTAAAAAACACATCTACAAACATGATGTATTAATTTGAAGTATTTTTCGGAGTAAGAATAATTTTCGTTTCGTTTGACAAACAGTAACACGCCATGTCATGGCTCGCCACGTCTGCCAACTTCACTAGGGAATTGCCCTGCCATCATATCTAAATATATTAAAATAAGTATTCAAATATTAAAATCTCTTTTCAGTTGTAAATTACAAATTCAAAAAGAACTATTGTCAATTCAGGCATTTTTAAAACGTCGTAAAGCTGACCTAAATAATGTTATAGGCCTAAACTGTGAATATTTGTACAAAATGGTTTTTGAAATATACCTACGACAGAATTCTTTGAAAAGCTGTAAACACTAAACAACACATTTGACAGGTATAAAAGTAGAAGTCACATTTCAAAGTTTATGTTTAGGTGTAGCGAAAGTATACGAACACATGTACACACACAATGGCATGTAAACATTTATTTTAACAGATGCTACATAGTAGCCACATGGCAATGTTTGTTTACATTTGGTGGAAGGATATGAAATGGGCCTGCAAGTAGATATTTAGCAGGGCTCCGAGAAAGTTGCTTCCAATGGGGAATGGACTATACATACATATACACATTTAAGTGTATATTGTAAATGTATCCTATAAAATCAACAAAAAGTACAATACGTAAACTATGAAATTAGGTAGGTACGGTAGACTTACAAAAACCTTGTTCACTTTCAGATTAAAGAGTTTACGTTAATGTTGATAGGTACTTTTTACATTCAAACAGTAATGTTAGACCTTCGTAAAAAATTATCTTTGATGTAAACAGAATTAGGATATAATTATATTTATAGTGCTATGGTAATAAAGGTCAAAGTAATCTACCTATAACCTCATGATTGATTTGACGTCACAATCTGCATCTCACAGGGTACATAATTTGACAAAGTTCTAAATGTAGTTAAGGTTTTAGCAGCGGGCCACGATCGTACCAAAGGACACATATTCAAGTGGAGTAGTGCGCATGTTGCAGGGGGAACAGAACATATAGTGAGGGACCCGAACGCGGGCAGACTCTTGAGAACAGACATTGTTGGTGGTTGTCTTTTATAGTGAGAATATATTCAACTTGATTAGGAGAAATTTGTGCTCTTTACTTCCTGCAAATTTTTTTCTATCTTTTAAAAGAAATAACCGTAGCTGTCCTAGTATCTATTAAAAGTTGTGTACGCTGCTTTCCTATCTTAATATTCATCTATGTTTGCGACAATTGTACCAAAATTAATAGTATTTTGGTTGAATTAATATTCTACACTTTGGAGATTTGATGCAGTTGCCTTCTGTGTCTAAAGTAGCAGGGGGATCTTGCTGTTTTTGCCAGCCTCAAAACATGCCCGGTGAAATACATCTATGGCAGTTGTTTAATTTTAGTGAGTTTCCTTAGAACATGAGGCAAGCTGGCAACACTAGGTTTTGTAGATATTTTGAACAGCATTCGTGTTGGAGAATTAACCTTGCAATAGTTATCTGTCATAGATGGCCGCAGAGTACCACTGACAGGACTATTCGGCGATGGAGAACTAGTCAGAATTTTCCCAAAAGGCTAGACAAGCAGAAGCTTATTACAACACTATATAAGCGGAATTTGGAAAATCTACAGAAGTCTATAGTATTAATACAATAGACATTTCATTGGAAGCCAAAACATATGGCCAACATCCATGAAGCAAATACGTACGTAATGATCCTAATAAAACAGGTGTTACACCAAATATGCTCAAAATTGGTATAGGGTTACGAGTGATGTTAAGATGCAACATGAATGTTAATCATGGATGTGTCAACGGTACAGTGGAAGTGATTCATAAAATTGAATGACCTGCCTTACGCAGATAACAGTTGGGGGTAGGGGAACTGCCTCAGTCAGTATTAGTGGAATTGACGACTCGAAGTATAACAGGCAACCAACCCAGCATCTGTGTCCGCATCAAACTTTCCACGGCCGAGTTTGGTGCTGTACGTAGTCAAGGCAAGATCGAGCGGTGTATGCTCCCTTTAATTTTATGTTGTGCGGTAATGGTTCATAATTTACAAGGAACAACTTTAGACCAGGCCGTCATCAATTTATGCAGCCACCATTTTTCTTAAGGTTAGTCATATGTGGCTCTTAACAGAGTCAGGTCTCCCTCAGGTGTAGGTGTAGCAAACGGTTCTCTCGACCTTTTACTAGGTTGTTAAATCAACCGCATTATCAACATTCCCTAGAGGAATTAAACCACCTATGAAACTTAACAATGCTATACTTATTTACATTAAGATGATGTTGATACAAATTAAAATATATAAAGTACACACTAAATAGATGTAAATAAAAAAGTAAATTTAAAAACAAAAAAACCTGACTCCATCAATAGCGAACTGAAAATATGGAAACAAGTACCTATAAATTTCAGATAGAAAATCATTTAGCACCGGCTTGAAATTGTTATGCTCTTCAGTCTTTTGGGAGTGACTGCTAGGGGATAGATAATAATGCGGGCTCTCTAAAATTCATACTATCAAATGATAACATGCATTCTGAAGTTTTAATGGGTTACATGTATTCACAGGTTGAGCAGAAATGTCTGAAGCTATCAAATTATAGCATGCAGTCGGAGTCTTAAATGGGTTATATGTATTCACAGGATGAACAGGAATGCCTGAAGCCTTTGACAGCATGTTATCTTTTGATAATATGAATTTTAGATAGCCCACGTCATTTTATTTCTCTAGCAGTCACTCCCTAAAGACTGAGAATCGTGACCATTTCAGGCCGATGGTAAATGTTTTTTAATTTGAAATTTGTAGATACTTGTTTCCTTCTTTTCAGTTCACTTTCGAAGCAGTCAGGTGTTTTGGATTTTTAAATTCTTTTTTTAAACCAATTTTTTTTTTTTGATCTCTCAAAAATGACTTGTAAACAGTTGGAGTGGAGTGGCTGAAAAGAGTTTCTATTGTACTTCTAATTAGTAATTTTGGAACGTTATTTGCACTTCAGGTAAAAATGTTCTATGGTAAATTATTATATTGAAAACTTTCCACAGCAATTTCTGAAATGTGCTATAGTGTGTAAAAATTTAATCCTTTGTGATTGTGCATTTAAATAAGTAATCTATTATATGCAACCATAGTAGAATCCAAGTCATCTCAAGCACTGGTTTTGAATACAGTACGTAAATACTGGAAAAATCATAAGTCCAATGTTACAGTTTTTATCTTTCTTCATATGTAACACTTGATTAATATGCCAGCAACATCAGGGTTGCACCAGCCATCAAATCAGGATGGAACGTGACCAGTGAGAGGGGAGGGGAGGGTGCTGTGAGGAAAAGTGAAATGTTTGCTAAGGGTGCCACCCAGCTGTAATGCAGTTAGGGCAGGAGAGCATGAGTTCTTGGAGTCTCTGTTTGGCATGGCTGTTCTCCTCCCTTGGCAACTTTTGGAATTTGTGCATAGTGGGGCTTACATGGCGACTGAGGACCTATTCGCTACCTAGCTCTGCTGTTACTGAGGCCGTGGAACACACCAGACTGGTGGCGCACCAACCAACTGCGCCACGGGAGGCCGGCTACTGACACTGGTAGTAGCGGCTTTTCCATCTAGCATATGACTGTTTCAGCCAGGATGCAATTCCCTTATCAATGTAGAAAATTAATAAATCGTCAGTTTGGCAAAGGATTTGATTTTGTATGTTATGTGTCGTATAAAACTTATTTTTGGCCAGTCAGGATAGCAAGGTTAACGTAATATAGTTATTTTCAACTGTCCAAATTTTAGCTTGTGTTTTCTCAGAGTATTCCTATGCCAAGGTATTTTAACATGTTTTAATTTATATTTGTGATTTTCGGGTGTAGAGGTTATATGTAATTACAGTGCGAGTTTGTTTTGACTGTTGATGGACGCATGTAGCTCCTTCTCGCTGGCAGCCATTCAGTTCATTCTCAGATTGTAGCTGGGTGATGTTGAGATGCATATGGGAGGCTCTTTTACCTTTAACTGACTAGAGTCTGCAATAGCATAAGTCTTCTGGAACCATGTTTGTTTCCACCTTGCATGCCACAAATTTTTGCATATTTAGAAAACACTTTGCTTGACTCACTGTGGCCACTGTAACACTGTGAACTAGGCA
Source organism: Dryococelus australis (assembly GCA_029891345.1). Lineage (NCBI taxonomy): Eukaryota > Metazoa > Arthropoda > Insecta > Phasmatodea > Phasmatidae > Dryococelus > Dryococelus australis. The sequence goes on along the minus strand of CM057009.1, from coordinate 305,110,966 downwards.
ACAGTGCACAGCAATGATAGGCTACTGAAACCAGCTAATGCGAGGATTGCGGCAGATCCACTGACCTGGAGCGACCAAAAAGTTCTGTTCCGGGTATAAAACAGTGTTATAATATGCAAATATAAATACAGTGAAATTAGGTTTTTGTAAGAATTCTTTTTCTCTTTTAAATATATGGAATGTTGCCTCACAAAATTGGAACTAAAATTTTTAAATATAAGTGTTTCATTCCCAATAATATTTTTAAGTACTAGTTGATATTAATTTTATGTTTTCAGATATGTGTTGGACGAAAACGACAACTACAGTTGTATAATGTAACAGCAGAAAAAGTGAGCTGTGTCAAGGATATCACCATGCCAGAAACAGCTATTGAAATAGCTGCAGATGGCTCAAATATTTGTGTTGCACATAACAATGAATATGTTGTTTATAATATACATTCCCCAAACAGACAAATGCTTTTCTCATATGACAGCAATATTGTCACACCAATCATTAAGAGAATTACCAAGGTAAGATACTGGAATACACAGCTGGACAATGAAAATAATGCACCATATCGAAACCATGCAACAACCATGAAACAATGTTTAGAGCAAGAGTACGAGCAGGTATGCACATGATCCCATGTTAGTGCCTTTGCATTTGACCGCACACCTAATAGTTGTGCTACAAGCACCAACCAGCAGTCAGTTATTGGTATGTAGTCAAAGCCACATTAGGCCGGTATTAAGATGACTTCACATGTCACGTAACACGTAACGAGCAACACGTCGTATAAACCGGCTAAACCTTGGCTAATGTTTTCCAAGAAGACCTATTAAGATTATTTAACGTAATACTCTTGTAATGGAAAAGCTTGTCAATGCTTAGCTTTTGCATGTTACGTGACTCTGCACCACATGATCTCGCTGGCTAATTACAGTAGGGATGTTGTTGTGATTTTCGCGATGTCGTCTGTTTACCAGCTCACGTTTCTAATTCATGTACCAGATATATAATTTTCTCCCGGAATGAGAACCAAAGTGTAATAGAAGTTAGACTAAAATTATTTAAGTTATAATTCATAAAAATTTAGTAAGCTTTATATTGTAGCACTTTATTGTTTCTCACAGGCATAAAATTATATGCATGAAACACACAATGTTTACCATTAAGTTTTAAATTTATAGTAGGCTTATTTCTTTAAACAAAACTTTAATTTTCTCTGCAGATGAAAGTTTATTACATACAATTTATTCCATATACACGGAAAAGTGTCTACCTCTCCCAGACACATTTCGTTCTTGAGGTAATGACTATGTCCTAGTTGCTTTCAAAGTTTGTATAATAAATGACAAACATCATACGTTCGCAACCTGTTCTTTCCACATTAATATTAAAACTCAAATATTGCTGTATTACGTGAATTTTCATCATTTACAATCAGAAAAGCAACAAACACATTGCCAGTGGTAACTAACTAACTTTCTGTACAACCAGATCTGACCACCAACTTCTAACTTGATCTTCTTATGGGGAAACATAACATGATTACCAAAAGAACTTATTATAGCAGTCAAACTAGCTACACCTTCATTAACAGGAAATATCTTACAGCAGACATTGTCCCGAGTATCAATCTCACTTATGTCCTTTGGTTTAGGATCCTTGGAATTACTAGCTCTTCTAAAGAAACAAAACTCCAACCACTTCCAACTTTGGCAGTAAATGTTTGCAATCTATGCCATGTAGCCCACCATATGAATCGTTCTGACAATACTGTCTGATGCTGTTGGGAGCAGTGGATAAATAAAGGCATCCAGACAAGGAGGATTGGCTCAGAATAGATGAGGTCGATCATCAATCTAGAGGATGAGATGGATAGTGCGCCAGGTGCGGAGAGATCCCATGGTACCTGGTCCGAGATACGTTATGATTGTTGGGGTTCCTGTGTGCCCATAAACCATTTCCCTATACCTTGAGGGGGGAAGTCCGCGATCCCAGCATCCATTATATGTGCTCCCATTAACTCTGTAATAGTGGTGGCTCTGTTTGCAGTGGTGCCAGGCTAGAGAATGTGGCATGCCACAGACTAGTGATGTGTGGGATTTAGTGGCGAGTGCCGCTTCATTATGGGTACTGATGATCACTTTCAGGTGTGGAGGACCCCTGGTGAACGCCACTCCTTCCATGGCAGGCACTATGGTCTTAGGGGCCCTAGTCTACGATAGCCAATCTGCTTCGGTTACATTGAACATTGATGGCCCAGTGGTATGTGGATGAGATCCTATACCCCTATTTGCTCTTTATTTCTGGCTGGTGGTATTCCAGGTGCAATATTCCAACAGTATAATGCCTGACAGCACATGGCACGGATTCCCTAGGATTGCCTCTATCATGTCCAAACACTACCATGGCTTGCCCACTTCCCTCACATGCCCTCAGTCAAGCATGTGTGGGACCAGTTGAAATGCCAGCTGCTGCCATGCCGCAGTATTTAGGATTTGGAACACACCGTTTAACAATCGCGGGCCTGTCTGCAGAGGACAACATCCGGCGTCTGCTGGACTCCATGGTAGACCATGTTGCATCATGTATTGCAGCGCGAGGGGGTGCGACACACTATTGAATAAGACGAAATGGCGTACCACAGATCCATATGTAATTATCCTGCTACTCTGTTTTTGTGATCTCTATAAAGTTTCATTACCATCCAATGCATCTTATGTGCATTATTTTTATTGTCCAGCAGCATATATTAAATTTGTAAGTTTTATATGTACACAATAACAAAGTGTTTACTAACTGTGTTTTTTGTGCCTCTTATGAGACTAGAACCGATGGTTGAGCATATGTGTAGCAAAATGGTTTTAAAAAAAAGTATAATTCTTTAGTGTGCATCATACTTGTCTTATATAATACAACTATAATTGTATTCGTAATTTTTCTGCACCAGAATTTTGCTACCCAATATTGTTAATTATTTATTAGTCAGTACTGTCAAGATCTGTAAGAGAAGGTAGTAATGAATGTTTTCTGTGTATTTATTACTTTGATTACCTTATTATAGGCCATGGAATTGTGTTAGTATTTTCCTCTTGCTTGGTCTGAAAGTCATTATAGTTTTTGATAAGCTTTAGTTTGGATCTTGGGGAATTGTTTGGAAAACTACAATTAACAAAAACTTATGAGCTAAATGGACATAATTATATCTTCATGTATTATAGTCCACTGCTGCCTGCATCTTGTATTATAGTGGTATCAGTACATGATGGTGGCCCACCCATCTGTTGAAATGTTAGCTCACTGAACTGTTCTACCAAATTTAAAATGCATGTGGAAGCTGGTATCTCCCCCACTCGCATACAGTTCTGTAAAATGTATTTGCATGGCTTTATGCTATAGTTTCTTACCTTCAACATTGCACATATTTATACATTAACATGTTTGTCTTAATGTGGTTGTATTGTGATGCTGGTATTTTCGTGATTTTTGAGTGGTGGTAATTTTTTTTGTTAGGATCCCTGTTTTTTGTTATGATACCATTACTTTTTCTGGAATGCTTTCTGTTTTTCTTATCATCCATTAGGTACTTTAAGTAATTTTCATAGGATTTTGGGAATTATGAATTAGGTTGTTTTGGTTAGGATCTTTGTCCTGATTGGTCCTAGACATGGTATAGTTTGTCATTTTAAGGTTAGGTGTGTCTTTTTTTTTGTTCAGATGCAAGTTCTTTTAAATGATTTAATAATTTTTTTCTAGTCCAGATTAGTTTTTGGTTATTAAGTTTGGGAGGTAGTTTGGCTTCTGTTTTGATGTTCATGTAGTTCAGTATTTTTGCCCTTAAGTTGTATTCGTGGTTTGTTTGGATTTTTAATCTGTAATAAATTCTGATAAATTCCTTAATTTTCTAGGCAGGGGCCTTAAATTTATTTGATTTGGAAATAATTTATAATTTGTTGTTTTATTCTTTTTGAAAGGTTCGGCCTAATAATTTTTGTCATGTTTAGGATGGAATTCAATTATGTTTTAAAAAGAAATTTAGGATATAAGATGGCTAGATCATACCCTTTTGTCATCTCGGGAGTCTTAGCCTTGCAGTCGGTAGTTCTCGAGCTGCTACAAATTGTTTGCAGTTAGTATCGAGTTGGAGTCAGCCTCAGCGTTTTTGGTACCGGCTGCAGCTGGGAATGTTTGCCTTCGCTGTTGTGATGGTAAAGTAGTCATCATTTCCTGAACTGTTTCTTGCTGCACGTGCGCCATAAGTTCTCGGAGCCGTCAGCAGATGGGGACGTTTACGAATTGATGGCTGTGCATTTGTGCTGCGCACAGCAGACTCTAGAGAACTTTGTGCGAAGCCTGTGTTTAGAGCCGCCGCACATGTGCACGCGGTGATGAGATTGGGTGGCATGAGCAATGATGTGAGGCGAGGCTTGATAAGGAGGGGTAGCGTTATTGTTAGAGGAGGCAGTGGGGCAGTCAGAGGTCAGAGAGTCGGTGAGTGCGTCGAGGGGAGGGCAAGCGGTCGGCGTGGAGCGCGAAGGCGGGAGGAGCCTTCTAAGGACCAATGTCATGTAGACGATAGAAAAGCTATATTAATTATATTAACTATGTAACTATATTAATTATGTAGACTTTCTATAGACTTGGTTCCCGACTACACTAAAGTCAGAAATTGGGTAGGTTAAATCATTCCTGTGAATAAAAGACTATAGCTGCTCGTAAATTTGGTTTGTTGAGTGAAAGTTAGTCATTAGTCGCAGTCGAGTTTGTTTTGTAGAAGATTTTCCGAACATTGTAATGCAGGTTTTTTTGCAAGTTAATCAGTAGTCCGATTAGGACCACAGCCATTTTCCCAGTCAAATTTGTGGACCGGTTTTTCTGTCCAAACAAAGCTTTTGTTTGTTTGTGATAACTGTAACTAAATGTAAGATAGTGTGATTTGAGAAAGGAAAGCTTTGCTGTATTCTATTTAATTTTAAAGCATTTTGAGAAAGTGTAAATGAAACAGAAGTTTACAAATTCTTTAGAGTCATTCCAGATGTTTTATTTATGTTTTGAAAGTAATCAAAACTTCCAATAAATGTGTTCAGGTCAGTATCTACAAGATATTTAGTATTACTTTTTTTTTTGTTTGTTACACTGAGATACTCATTTTTGTGATATAAATTTTGATATAAATTTTAATATATGTTAGCTAATTGTAACAGAATTTTTATATCTTTATTTAATTGTTATAGTATAATTGCTTTTTATTGATATGTTTCCTCTTTTAATTTATAGTCTATAGTTTTCCCCCTCAAGTCTGGTGCTTAATTAATTTCTTGCTTTATTAATTTAAATTCAATTTAATACTCTACCGATTAATCCTGCATCGCATCATTTTACTCGTTTCAAAGATTCCAGGAACCCAAGCTAGGTGAAAGAGTGTTCCAATTTTGATTTATGCTCTACCTTCATAGATACTTGAAAAGATAGTAGTGAAGGGTGTCTAGGTGGCCCTCAACAGCCTGGTGGTGGTAGCCCCCAATGAGATGTTTAAATAGGGATGCTGTTAGGAGCATCACGGTAATGCTGGCTAACGGCCAGCACCACTAGAGCCCATGATGGCACTTACCACGCACGTGTCATGTGTCCATGCACGTGTGTAAGAGACCAATATTTTTTAACTCTGACATCAATAATATTTTGCAATTTAAAACCTATTTTGTATTTGCAGGGTTTAATATGTCTTGAAATATTTTTAAGAGTTTGTTGTGAAAATTTTTGATTATGAATTTCAAAGTGCACGCCGCACAGAGATTAAGAACATTGATATTCTGGCATGAACGCCGCAATAAAGACAGACTGAATTAATATGAATAATCCATAAGAAAATTATAAAAATGTAAAACATATTAAATTTAATTTATGCCACTTTTATTTTTTAAAGTATAAATATTTTTTTTCATTGTGCATAGCACTTCCGCTTATGTGAACCCCATAGGCGGCCATGGTAGGTCCACGCGATGCTTACCTCTGAACAGTCTGTCGTAGGGAGCTGGTGAGGTAAGACACTGTTACTTGCGCACTATAACTTTTGTACACTGATGTAGGTTTCCATAGTCAATTTAGTTTACCGTTCAACCTTTGCTTCCATACGTTTTGCCAGACATTTTCCCAACATTGTGCTTCTGCTTAAGTAATATATTTCGCCCTTGTGGTATTTTTCAAACTTAATTGAGGACATAGGAGAAAGATGTTGGAGGAGTAACGCGACCTGCACAACTTCAATCAGGAGCTATCCCCCTATCTTAGTGGCATTCTTGTGTAATTTCTGTATTATTGCTATGTGCAATTTTAAGGGCTTGGTTTTTATGTATGTATTTTAAGGGTATTTTCATGTTTGAATATTTTACGGAAATTTCATGTACAATTATGTGGCTAACCTATGCGAAGTCTATATCTGCGCCATCCATGCCACTTGAGAGTTTATTTGCATAAAATCATGTGCGCTACAATTTATTTCAGTGTTCTATATATGTTTCATTCAGGGTTCACTGTAGTTTTGCATAATTGAAGCGTTTTGTTAATGTTAGATTTTACTGCCATCAGGCATGCTGCAAGCCTGCAGTCACTTATATCATAATGAGGAAAATTTTCTCTCTCAGAATAGTATTTTGTCTGAATTTAATTTGCCGTTTTCAAGAAGAAATATTGCAATTTCATCACCACATGGTCCGCTACGAACATTATCCAGCGGCATCCGCGCCATCTAAGCTTGTTTTCACACGTGTGTGTGTGTTTATTGTGAAATTGTGAATACTCATCTCATGCCCCATCATCTTTTAAGGGTCTTATGTATTTTGTGTAATTTTGCAATTTGTGTACAGTGCAATTACTTCTGTCCTAGCCGGCTCTGTGTATAGGCCGTTACCACACTACGCATGTGCTGGCGGGCGAGTCCAGACAACGTTGTGTTAGTGATCCCAAGTAGTCACACGTGTTGATATGTTTCATCAAGTGTTCTCATTTGTAATTCCCAGTGTCCTGTCTTCAGGGAAAAAGTCAGTACACCCTAGCAGCTGTCGGCCCTCTTCCCTTGTAAAAACTGTGCTTTCACGCACCTCAGTGAGATCATCCATTTAGGCATGCGTTATATTAATTGCGGGCTAGGGAGCACCCAAGCAGAATTGGCTAGTCATGGCCGAGATAATCATAATTTCATTGACTTATTGATGTGTACGCATAGTAATAATAAAAGCAAGCATCAGTAACCTTCCTCTTTTATTCAGTAGAGACAGTGTCCTAGCCACATGTATTTTATCAAGTGAATATTTTCAAAGTGATGTTTAGTAAAAGTTTAGTATTGACAATGTGTTTGTTAGTACACACAGGTGAGACAGACACACAGAAGCCACAGCATCCCTGAGAACCTTGAGTCTCAATAGTGCGGTGATTGGGAAGCACCGCTGGCACCCATATTACCAGTAACTATTTGTGTCATCGTTTGTCTCATGTCTCACCTGACGGCGTCCCCAAGTGGGGCCAAGTGTGTTCAACCGTCTCGCATCAACCATGAGAAGATGGTGGGCATCACACCTGAACATCCGCGAGAAGGCATCAAGACTTCAGCATCGGCAACCGTGACACCTGCGACACCCGCGATCGCCAGAGACAGTAAGATCAATCTATTTGCAGAAAATTCATGGGACCAACCCTTATGTCAGTGTACGTCTGATACCACTTCTACGCTGTCAGAGCAATGCCTGTGCATGCACACCGTATGCGACAGGGCGGGAACAAAGTGGACGCAGTGCCAACAGTGTAGGAAGGACTCACATTTACAATGCATAGGGCCTGCTTAGTTTACCACCTACTGCAACGGTGTTACAAACTGTGACGAGTGCCGTAAGTTGAACTGTGCTGAGACTGCGCCACCGATAACACCTGAGGTGAAACCCACGCCGCCACCAGTTGTTTACATACACGCCACAGGGCTTAACCGGGCTAAATAGTAATGTATTATTGCCAACTTTTGCTGGACAAGATTCCGAAGACCCAACCACATTCTTGGCCGTGTGCAAGGAGAAGTTGAACCGACACCGTGTACACCGGGAGGACTAGACTGAAGTCACCGCCAACTGAGAGGAAAAGCAGCCACATGGTGGAACCTTGTAAGAGACTATCATGTGACATGGGAGGAGTTTTGCGATAGGTTGTTGGGAAGATTTGATATGACAGAGATGCCATTCAAGCGCTATCGTGGTGTTATCATGAACAGCAACATGAACGCCGTCCAGGGTTGTGGTGATCCAATACACTCTTGTAATAAGTTGCTGGGTTTGACTCTCTCGGGTGAAGTAAAAATACTTGTCAGATGAGTCTTAGTCGTTGTAGTATTATAGAGGAAAGTGGCACGTGTCAACCTTTTCCAATAACTTTTACGTGCTGTACAGTACCAAATTGCCAGGTGTGCGTTGCTTAAAAATGCCACTTCTGTTATGATGTTGGAAGTCCTAAATTGCTTCCATAACAGAAGTAAATGGCTGAAAACAAGTCGTCTGACACGCATTGGGTGTGTGTGTGTTTAGGAGGTTATTTTCAGCTATTTGGAACAGAATACATCATTGTTAGCACACAGTTTAGTATATTTTTGATGGTAATAGTTGAATTGATATAATGAAATTTAACATGAATTTAACAGTTATACGTAAATACATATAATTCTTTTACAAAATTTTTATGGAGAAGTTATAGTTTTGAGCTTTGGATGCTTCATGTTTTGCTGATACCACTAGAGTATTCTAATTTTTCTACATCCCTTGCTCCTCTGGTTTGGTGGTCAGTATCTTTGGTATGGGGCCTGATAAAACTCAAAATTTTGAGCACAGTAAAATAAAATATATTAACTTCATTGCATACTCAAGCAAGGTCAAACTTATTGCCATACCCCAGTTCACCTCATAATATAATAATTGCTGTAATTTTTTTTCTTGTTCTATTTCTACGAAAAAGTGATTGCAGGCATCCTTTTTAGATGGCTTTAACACTGATAGAGGCTAAAAATGTGTGCATTTTTTTTAGTTGCAACTTTGTTAGTTTAAAAGTCTGTATAAATATAGATAAAAGCTTCAGTTTCTTCAGATCCACCAATTTCTTTGGAACTCAATATTTGGTTTGCTAGGATCATACTTCAACAGTGTGATGACTTTTCACATGACTCACATCCAGTATTATTGCTTTTTTGTGTTCACAACATTTAATAACATGCCAAGGCATCTGCTCTTTTTCACGTTGAGTATGCGTGAACATTCTGAAAAGTTGACTGAGTGTTATTAATCAATTTGTCCAAAGTGTCAGTTATCTTGCGTTGCAGTTACAAAACGCTCAGATAAGTTCATTAAAGTTAGGGCTGATAGGTCGTTTTCATTTCACATGCCGAATACCAGCTTTCATTACAGGCAAAGGTGGATTTATAAATTAATTGCAATGTGTGTGGTGCAAGTGGTTTTCAAGTGCAAGTGGCTGTGTTACTTCGACCATTTGGCATACACAGTTTTATAGTGATTGTATACTTTATTTTAGTTGCAATGTGTGTCTGCAAAGTGTATAGTTTTTATTTATCTGTAGTGTTGGGGCACCAGGTGAGACAAAATTGATGTAATTTGTAAACTTTTAAGATTTTAAATGAAGTATGAATATATTTTTATTGATCTTACTTAAATTTTTGCTAAATATGTAAATTTGAGAATATGATAGTACTAACCAAATTAAGCTTCTGTGGCTTTGGAAAGGGGTTGTGAGGAGGGCATTTACACTTCCTGCAATCTCGCTAAGGGGCATTAACCATCACAAGTGGTGCGAAATTCTCTACGTGACCTCCCCTCCCCCTATTTTTTTCCCTTAATCTAACCTGTGAAAGATTCAGAGGACCCAGTCAAGCTGGTTATCATTAGCTTGTTAAATGAGTCTTTTTAATGTGATAGACATTGTAATCATATTCTTTAAACCACTGGAAGAAACTCTTATGTGTTCACTTATAAAGATTTATTTTTGACACTCGCTAATCTTTGGACATTCTCTGTTTTAGAATATAATATATTTATATCTGAACTTTATTTTATCAGATGTGTAATTTTAATCATGTGTTTTTTTACAGGATGAGTTTTTGCTAACATCAAATGAAAATCTTGGAGTATTTGCCAACGTCCATGGCATGTCAACTCGACCGCCTGTTCAGTGGTCTTATCCAGTTACAGCCCTTGCATATTTCTATCCTTTCATTCTGGGAATAAGTAATGAAGTAATAATGGTGTACAGGTGAGTATTTTGTTGCTGAGAATCAAAGTGTTGAAAGTTTTTGGCAAAATGCTATGGTGAAAAATTTTTTATTAATGTATTGCTGATATTTGCAATCAAGCAAAAATGCTGTTATAACATAGTTGCTATCAGGGAAAACCTGAAAAAGTTGGGGAATTTTATATTTCTGGAAAAGACAGGGAAATGTCGGGGAAGTTTATATTAGGTCAGGGTATTTTGAGCGAATGTGTTAGGAATGTTTTAATTAAGAGACAACTTAATAAATTCTAATACTTTGACCCAGTCGTGGTGCATCTATAATTTCATGGGCAAGCTACTGTGTGCAGGGGACAGTAGTGGCATTGGTCCCCCCAATTGGGGGGGGGGGGGGGCTGGGGGTCCTTCCTAGGGAAAATTTGGATTTCAAGGTGCAAAATGGTGCCATTTAAACATTTTTTTCGTACCTAAATATAAAATACACCGCTTGTAAAAACATTAATATTTTTAACATGAAATTTGCCAGAGTGAAAAATATTACAAAGATACCGCCATCAAACCCGTAACTTTGTCCAATTAAAGCAAGTAACTCAACATAATTGCCACTGTTTTCTGATTCTTTTGTCTCATCATGACGACGGAAAGGCAGTTCCTGTACACCCAAGAAATAAACATCATCTATTAAACGCTTCAAAATTTCTCTGTTTCTTTTAACTTCTTCGTTATGTTGTTGTGTGCTTAATTGTTTGGATCTATTTAGACCAAAATCAAGTCTATTTTTACCAAATTCTTTTAGAGAGACAAAAACGAATTTATGTGTATTTCAGAACGCTCGTGTTTTTGAACAGCATTGCACATATTGTTAAGGTCACAATACCCAGTTGCAGTCCACATGTTAACATCCTTTGAAAATTATAAACATGGCCAGAAAAACAGTTTGTTTAGACTGTTACATCCAGCTAACCAAGAGTTTTTCTGATAAACCTTTTTTTTTTTTTTTTGAAAATGACGTACAAAATTACCTTTCTTGCGTGTTGTGATCGTAATTTCAGGTGTTGGCTTACCCTCTTTTATGATGTCACATCTTTCCTGAAAAGTGAAAGCACTGCTGGAAAAATGCTTCATTTGTAATCTACACACACCACATTTACATCCACATGTTTATGTTGCACTCATTCTATCTTCACGGTTCTCTGTCTCACACAGTAATTTCATAATTTTTATGTAGGGTATACATAGCGCACAAATATGTATAACATTCTCAGCACCAAAATGAAATTAAATAAAAGATTTGTGTTGTGCGCACGAACTTGCCCACACGTCGATCTATTTACTGTAAACTACACCACGCCAACTGCGTGCGGCTAGGCCAGCTTCGGCTATGTCCGCTTCGATTCAGTGAAGAAAGCACTACCATCATAGCTTCTAACACAGGTTGATGCAGCCATAAGCCCCCCTCCCCCTCCCCGGACGGTCTTCTTACCCTGCCACCCTCCGTCGGCCGGGAAACCATTTGTACCGCCTACCTGCTGAAAGCATTACTTGCAGTGCTTCCAAACATCTTGGTTATGCTAGCCAAGAGTTGTTTTCTTATAATGTACAGTTTTGTTTCCCGAATAGAATGTTTACCGCATGAGTGAAAAGTTACCTCAAAGTAACTGTAAGTTAGAATTTAATATTTATTTTAAGTATAACATTGTCAGGAAACTGTCTGGGCTAGCACTGCTTGCCTTGCTTGCCCTAACAAGACACCACTGCTTTGACCGCATACACATGCATGTGTGCATGTGGGTGCATGCGTACATGCATGTGTGTGCATGCTTGTGGGGGTGGGGGGTTTATATAAATATAAAAAGAAGCAATGAGAATTATAGCTGCAATTTAAATTGCGAGTGAAGTCTTTATCAGCAAGTAATAATAAAAATAATAAATGGCTCTAATTACCCATAATCAAAACAACTATTCATCTGTAAGTGCCTGAATGCTATTACTTTAAACAAATATCACAATTAATTCTTTTACACAGACCTATTGGTCTTTTCCAGAAAACCTTTGTAGACTTTAAATCAAATGCTGTCCCTAATAAGAACCAACTAATGATTCTTCCCTTAGGGCCTGAAAGCTTTGGCATTTTCCATCAAACATTATTTACTAAAGTGCAATGCGCATATTATTAACCTTCTTACCATGCTAAAATATAGACCATACACTTACACCTTGTAATTCTGCATCGAACAGCTGGTAAGTAGAGTTAATCTTAATATACTATATGTGCAGAAACTTCTGCTAGTCGTATTTCCTGTGATTTGCATACTTACGTCGTAGTGTCCAGACATGACAGTATTATTGAGAGCTTTATAAGCTTGATATACAGAACAGTAATAGTGAACAAAGGAGGGTTACGATTCCCATAGTAATGTGGTCATATTAGTCTGGTTCCAACACTGAAAACAATTTTTTTCCCTTAAACTTACCATGTGAGTAAACTTGATCAGCTGCTTGGAGTACTGGCAATGCTGTAGGATTAATCTGCCAGTTTGTGTCGAGGGTAGTACTGATTTTAAAAAGTTTACCAGCTGTTAAGGATAATTGTTGCAAGTGAAATGACTGCTGGTTGAGCCAATGCACTGGTATCACAGTTTGTTGTAAAGGAACTGTAGGCGCCCATTCATCACACAGGTGCATGGCCTCAACAATAATTTCATCAGGTGTTGTAATGTGACATCCACAAGGCACGTGTAATTCAACACTTCTTAGGTTTTTGTTTGTTACATTTACATTAAGGGATGTATTCAGACACTGTAAGACTGTGCTTTAGGGCAAAATACAAATAATGGAAAATTAAATTTCATGTGACCAATAGAATTTAAAAGATGAAAATAATGTAGTAGTATCGGAGAGCAGAATTGCTACTTTGAAACATGTGAGTGATTCTTTTGGGATGGCATTTCTGGTGAGAGTGAGTTTACAATGGCTGTATTAGGATCAATTGCAATGGTAGCAGATGGTATGTGAATTGTGCATGATTGGTTTTCAAAACAGTAGGGCACTGGAATTAAATTATAAACTTGCTGTATGTCTTGAACTCTGGTAATGGGGATTTGTACCCTTATCACCATTTGAGTTTTTGTGGAAGATCATTCCGTCGGCTCATGGGTGTAATACCTAATTATATCATTAATACCAATACTTAACGTTAGATTCAGTTTGAGGAGTTCCACATTTAATTTGGTGAGGTTATCTGACAGCTGATTTTTAACTGCATTAAGATGTAGTTTGTGGAATTGGTAAGAATGAATATAGGATTGTACTAAGTTTTCAATATTAATGTTGTTAAACAACTGCAAAATGCTTGTGGATAGTAAGTGATACTGAGCCGCAATGTTGTCAATTTTGCTAATGGCTGAATTTTGGTTTTTCAAAACTTGAGAAATGCCATTAATGGTGTGTGCCATAGAATCAACCTTATCTTCCACCTTGTGTTGTATTTGGTTGATTACTTTAAAAGTCACATTAAGAACATTGTTTGTAGTTTGTATGTTATTGGCTAGTGCATTAATTTGGCTGTCCAACTGAGCAGCATTGTCAAGTAACGCACGTAAGTGCTTATTTGGTGAAATATTACACCACCATGTACCCATATCGCCAAGAAATTGAGTGTCTCGTCTTGGACAAAACTGGCTACTCATGTCAAGAAATTCTCTCAGTACGTCACGTTCCACTGCTTGTAAATATTCGTAAATTAGTTTCTCATTCTTACAAGCGTTGGATGTGTGATCGGCGCAAGCTGCATGTAAATTCTGGTCAAGAGATTCAGGGGTTGTGGGAACATTTAGTGATATAGTATATATAATAGGAATGCTGTCTTCGTATACAAAGTCGTGCGTCCAGTATATGGCTGGTATGGGCAGGATGGCTGGCAGGGCAAAACACATTACAGCCCTGATGTTGGCTGCGCGGCGAGCGAAGCAGGCTCCCTGCTCCTCTCAAGCTCGTCCGGCGATTGGTGTCACCATGGCGACTGTGAAGTGCATGCGTAGAGCGTGCCTCGCGCTTGTGCAGTGCTGCCAACGGCATTTGGCAGTGGTAGCAGCACTTCGTAGCTGGTGCAGCCCTGTGTGGGCTTGGCAGCCAATGATCCCCCTCTCCATGCCTTGATTGTGCTGCAGTTGTACCCTAGCATGGCAACAGCTAGGAAGGCTGGGCATTTGCCTCGCACTGCCTGGTTCCTGCTGAGGAAAAACATGCTGAGTACAGAGCGTTGTCAGCATGCCCCCGATACGGCGTGAACAGGCTGCGTGGGCGGCTCTTAGAATGGCTCCCACAATGCCTCATGTCACTTTGTTCCCCTCAGTAAGACATTGCCATATACTGTAACACATTATAAGATGTATTTTAAACACTGATCAAGTACAAACTAAAAAAATAATATCGTCATAAGGACACTGAATTTGTGTACGAAGGCGGGCTTTTTATGGCGGGTACACACTGTGTCAAACTTAGGGGGACCTGTCTTGTTTATCTTTATGCATACAGTCGAGTCACCTAAGACCTCGGCTAATCTGAAGGGGCCACTGTAACAATGCGCAAATGCTTGTTGTCTGGCGTGATTGCATACCCATATGTAATCATTAATTCTTAGAGTGCACAGCTAATGTGTGTTGTCAAATTGCTTTTATGATGTTTTTGTGCATGTAAGAGACTAACTTTTGCATTCTTGCGGTCTTGTAACAACTTAGCACACCAGTAATTTGCACATTCTGAGTATTGTGTAACAATTACTTGCGCTGGTAATATTGCTTGTACCCCGTGGAGCAGATAAAATGGGGTGTACTTGGTTGTTGTGTTTACACTAGTATTGTAGTTGAATTTAATAAATTTGACATATAGATCCCAATTTGCCTGGTCTGTACTGGTGCATGCTGTCGATTGTTCCTCGATAATACGATTTGTGGCTTCTACAAGACCGTTACAGCGAGGGTTGTATGCTGTTGTCATTAATTTCTGTATACCCAAGGACTTGAGGAATTGACTAATGAAATCATTCTGGAAGCTGGTGCTGCAGTCTGTAAGGATCTGTTCCAGACACCCAAAATGCAAAATTACTTGTTCGATAAAGTCTGCACATGTTGTCGCATCTATTTGTTACCACGTGTAGTGGTGGTAAGGGGGCCTTTTGCATCAAGCGCCCATGTCTTTAAAAGGGGTTGAGGTGGGATTGATGTCATCTGACCTGCAGGTTTGCTATTTGGTGAGTTGGTTTTCTGGCATACTTGGCAAGCCCGCACATAATTTTTTATGTCTGCTGTCATGGTGTCCCAATAGTAAGCCTGTTTTATTTTCTCCAGTGTCTTAAACAATCCGAAGAGTCCTCCTCCAAAAATGGCATCATGGTGCACTTGAATTATCTCGTTCACGTACACTTGGGGAACTAGGGTTAATTTCCTAATGCCTTGTGGCGTGTTCAATTTAAAATAAATTTCGCCGTTTTGAAAACTAATAATGCATAATTCACATACCATCTACTACCATTGCAATTGATCCTAATACAGCCATTGTAAACTCTCTCTCACTCTCACCAGAAATGCCATCCCAAAAGAATCACTCACATGTTTCAAAGTAGCAATTCTGCTCTCCGATACTACTTCATTATTTTCATCTTTTAAATTCTATTGGTCACATGAAATTTAATTTTCCATTATTTGTATTTTGCCCTAAAGCACAGTCTTACAGTGTCTGAATACATCCCTTAATGTAAATGTAACAAACAAAAACCTAAGAAGTGTAGAATTACACGTGCCTTGTGGATGTCACATTACAACACCTGATGAAATTATTGTTGAAGCCATGCACCTGTGTGATGTATGTGCACCTACAGTTCCTTTACAACAAACTGTGATACCAGTGCATTGGCTCAACCAGCAGTCATTTCACTTGCAATAATTATCCTTAACAGCTGGTATACATTTTTACATCAGTACTGCCCTTGACACAAACTGGCAGATTAATCCTATGGCATTGCTAGTACTCCAAGCAGCTGATCAAGTTTACTCACATGGTAAGTGTGGTCTGGGGACTCTAATGCAAGCTTTAATTGTTTTATATGGGGGTCACTGTCATATTCCCCAGTGAAAGGTGAAGTGTTGACGGCTATGGGACAAAATTTAGAATAGAATCATATTCAAATTTTACGTGTGGTAACCATTTTAGGTATGAAAGTAAAATACAGTGTACACACACTGTGGTAAGATAAATAATTCAAAACAATTACCATAACGAAAACAGTCGTTATGTGTTATAGGTGCTGCTCTGTAAAGTGAAAAGCAACAGATAAAGAAATACATAATATTGGGTAGTATTAAAAAATATTCCTTTACTACTTGGCAAACAAGAATAAAATGAACAGTATATTGTAACAGGGAAGGGTGAGGAGGTGCGACCTCCAGTAGTAACCAAACAAGATTAAACTACCTGGAAACTACACCAAAAGTAATGGGGAAGATGGGGTGGGGAGGCATAAAATTAATAATTACAAAAAAAATACAAAAATGAGCCAACACCAAAATCTAACCTGCGAAGCCTCCGCCACGTGCGGTAACTTTTACTCAGCAGGGCCAGCACGATACCCTGTACCCTAAATATTTACTTTAAAACCAGAAAAGGGGAATTAACTTTTAGTAAAACATGATAATTCAGTTTAAATTATTCTTTCTCTCTCTCTCCCCTCCCCCTCCCTCCCCTATCACCCCTCCTCCCCCTATCACCCCTCCTCCCCTATCACCCCTCCCTCCCCCTATCACCCCTCCCTCCCCCTATCACCCCTCCCTCCCCCTATCACCCCTCCCTCCCCCTATCACCCCTCCCTCCCCCTATCACCCCTCCCTCCCCCCCCCTCCCCCATCTCCCCTCTCCCCTCTCCCCCTCCCCTCTCCCCCTCCCTCTCCCCCCTTCCTCTCCCCCCCCTCTCCCTCTCTCCCCCCTCCCTCTCCCCCTCCTCTCCCCCTACCTCTCCCCCTACCTCTCCCCCACCTCTCCCCACCCTCCCCTCCTCCATCCAGGTGGGTGATTTAGATACCAAACATAGTTCCAACTTTTGCCAAACTATGTAAGCCTGTGGGGGGGGGGGAATTGTCTCTAGATTGACTACAAAAAATGCTTGATGAATGTGTTGGCCTGGTGGAGTCGAGACCTTTGTACATATTTTCAAAACTTGTAACATAACTCTTATGGCTCATGTGTGAGCAATCAGGAAGACACTAATTTGTTTTCCTTGTTTGCATGTATATTGTGCTTCATTCCTGAGTGTACTTTTATTATTATTTTGCCTGCTGAGACACTTATCTTCCTTTGGCAGGGGTGCAGTGTGAAAAGAAATAGGGTCACCCACTTATCTTTCTTTCAAAGTTCAAACACTATATGTACATTAATATTTATGAATGGTGCTATGCAAAAGTAGGTGGGAAGCCTTTCTTATCCAGGAGTAAACATTATCTGGGGTGCATTCATCAGAAAGGAATGTGTGCGTGTGGACATACACACACAAAATTAAAGATTAGGGATATCATGAAACTGGTTTTTCTCAAGTCCAATCCACTACAGAATAGATTCTAATTGCAATTCCAAAAATAAATTTACATAAAATTGTTGAAATGAAAACATAAAAAAAAAATAATTTTAATATATAAATTAACTATGTGAAAATAACCATACATAATGTGTATTAATTTGGCACAGACATAATACAGTATAAACATTATTTACTTCTCCAGAACTTGAAGCATTCAAAATTTGTGCTGGATTACATACTTTACTGCCACTCGGTTATTGTGAGCTGACCCGAAACAAAATGCTGTAATCTCCACCATAGCTAACAGCAAAAAAACCACTAAATAATTTTCTGCGATGTAAAATCAAAACATTAATTTTTATAAGGAGAATTGCCTTTTAGTAATTATTCTAAAATACACATAAGAAAGTATACTTCCATATTTTCTCGCTAGTTTGTTGCATACTAGCAAGTCACAATTGTATACAATATGCCCAGAATGTGATTTTTACTGTTGTCATGTTGATATCTTTCACAAAATTACAAATGGTTTTAGATTTATTACAATTTTCCTACCATCATATAGCACAAGTAAGAATTTTAAAGGAACTATTATGTAAAAGAATTGTCTCTTGTGTCAGCATAAAAGTGGTTTATATGTGGGTGGCGGGGAATGACTATTATTATTGTTTATTTTTCTGTGCTGTGAAAGACCTGTATGTAGTTAATTTGTGTATAAAAATTAGAAAAACGTGTACTAGGCCAATGTTTACTTAAGTACTTTATTGTTTTTAAAACAGCCATATATGCAATAAACAGCAACTGAAAATGGTAGGCTTACTGCTACGAGATGTAACCTCAACAAGTACACATTAAGTGTTGATAGAGAATGATTATTTTTCTACCAAGCAGTCCATTAAATCCGATGTCCCTTATTTGCAGGTCTGATAAATCAAGACTTTACTGTATTCCTATTTTATTTTAGATTATTCAAGTTTATAGGTGTGATTTTTTATATATTTTTTCAGTGTTTTGGATCAACAGCAGAAACAAGCCTTACCATTCGTCGGTGGCAAAAATATTGGGAACTTTGATGGTCGAATATACACCAGCTCGGGAACAGCAGTATATGCAATTATTCCAGTACCATGGCATCAGCAAATTGAAGTAATAATATTATATATTTGTAAGTTTTAGCTCTACGTAGGTATTAATTTTAAGGTCACATTCTGTAATCTAATTTTTAAAGTACCCTGAACCAAATTTAGTTTACAGAATAGTGTCATATTTTTTCACCAAAACTGGTCTTGTTGAATGGTTTGTAAACAATTTACACAGTCTATACATATATATTTAGAGTTTATCGTGGTAGAATATATTAAATAATACAAGTGAATCATTTTGGGATATATTAAAATGTAAATTATCAGCATTTGCATAATTTTTATTATTTGTACTGATGCATGCCACACTGTTGCGCAGCGTGACTGCATACTCTGTGAGCCGACTTTGCCCCAGCAGCGAGCTCTGAGAAGCATGGGGCAAGTCCGAAGCTGCATGTATAATTCCAAGTGGCTACAGGGTTGATTCCACGTGCTGCACAACTACAGACACGGATATAATTAATGTGATTAATAATGAAATTGTACTGCCCGCCCAGACTCCGACATGCGGTCGCCACCCCCTCAACCTAAAAAATTATTTTACCCGACAAGCCACGGACCAGCCGACTCCAATTAAAAAAGTTAACAAAATCGCCACATGATCACAGCACCCCTGCGCCCAGTGGGCAGAGGAGGTAAACTTGTATTCATTCTCCACACAGGGTGATAAGAAATGAGCAATGCCGTCCGCTACTGAAGATAACCAGCCCCTGTGTCGTTACAACCCTTACACCCCTGGGAGAGCCACTAAGATACAATTTGAACTATATAAGGAACCTCCGAAATGCTCTTGTCAGAGTTCATTGGCCCGCCAACCGCACTGGTCAATGGGCTCTCCTGGGTCTGAGAATACCACCACCTCCCCCAGCCTACAGTTTGCAAAAGCTCACTACAGCTCCAGCAGCAAGTACTCTAGAGGTAACCACGACGTCCACACCCTGCACCCACTACCCCCATCTTCCTTGATTCTGCGGTAGCAGGCTGTCGCGACATGCTAATTCACCCCTCAGTCTAAGTACCTTGCTGTTAAAAATGATAGAATGTTGAATTCTAGACTAAACATTGGGAAACTAATAACCAGGTTTGCCTTCACCTGGCATCAAGTGGATTAAATAATTACTTGGCTATTTTGTAAAATAATTGGGTTTCCCAGTGTTTTCTCAAAGCTTAAATAAATGCTATGTAAAAATATTCAATATTTTGGAATTTGTCGATTTTACCTTTGACATGTTCTTTTCACGTAAAATTACCTTAAATAAGTTGGCTCAACATAAATTTAAAGTTCTCTCTACGGAACAAGTGTGAATGGGCTGAACTCCTCAGTATCACTGGTTCTGAAAAGATCTCACAAATTTGGAAGCTACTACTACCCACTAAAGCTCATATCTGTAGCAAAACCACCTACCCCAACCTCGGCTGTCGATTGTCCACCTGTAAGGGCCCTTTTATGCATCCGATTTGTGTCGTACAACAAAGTGGCAATAAAAGTTTAAAAAAAAAATTGAAAAATACTTTTGTTTGTATCAAAACTTTGGCTTTAAAATGACTCGAATAAATAAACAATTAAGTTATTAGAATTTGACTTGTATGGAATGCAAAATAATTAATAAGAATCTGTTTCATTTAACATTTTTCCCAAATCTTGTACATTTAAAACAACTGACCGTTGAATACATCTGATGTTTAACCTTGGTTTTTTACTCCAATCAATAAAAAAAAAAAAAAAAATTCCAAGTCTGCTTAGTGATTTCACACAAATATTGAAAGAACTTCACATAATTTTACTACAACCAAAGTAAATGACAATTTCCCAATCTATTCTAAAATTCAAACTTCTATTTATCGTAGCCTTTTACATTCAATGCAACTGGAGCATAAACTTAACGGGAGGAAGACATCCATTTACTCAAATTTAAAAAAAGTCTGAACATTGTTTTACTCTCATTATCAGTAACAAAGTCCTGACCTACCGACTCAACAGAAATAACTTTATATTGGCATCAACCAAAAGGGATCACATACTTAAAAAAAAAAAAACACACATATTAGGTCCTCCTCATCTAAGTTACCTTAAAATGTACAGTCCTAAAACTTAACTTTAACCTTATGCTGCCTATTGGAGCCCCTACAAAATAACTGCAACTACATAACCAAGATTACTTATCTTTTTTATGGCCTACATGTTGTCTGGCCTACCAGGCTCCTCCAGCCTGCCTACTATGACTGCGCCGCGGACTCTGCTATGTCTCAGCTCTCACACTCTGCTTCTTTTGTGACTCCATATGTGACAACTCTCCTCGAATGCGCCCACCTTCTAATGCGCCCACCTTAGAGTTTCACATTCTCCCTATTATGACTCTTTAAAAATGACGTCCGTCCACAGCTGGCTTCCATCAACAAAGCTGCACCTGGCGTTATTGCTTGCGTCACCCAACCTTCAGCCAATCACAGCTCTCTGTGCACACATGCGGTCACCCACAAACACATTATCAACACAAGGCCACATCCCTTGTCCCCTCAGCTGTCTTTACTCTGTTCGCTGCCCGCAGCATGAAAATGTCCCTCTTACCCTTACATCACTTGTGATCACACAACTGTTGAAACAAAACCTCATTGTCAGCTAATAGCTCCGGGAACATCCGCGATCACCACAGGACGACACAAAACAATTCAGGATAATGACGGTTACTTTACGGATACAGTGGCGAAGGCAAACACGCACAGATGCAGCGGGCACCAAGAGTGCAGAGGCTGAACCTAGCTCTGAAAAAGGACAAACCTGTCCAACACAGACTCTAGAACTATCCACAGGCAACTTAATGAGTATTCTCTGGAAGACAATGTGAATGACCTAACAATCTTATAGCCCAATATTTTTTAAAATAATTAAAAGCTATCCTGAACAAAATTAACTTATAAGACCTGAACCCTTCACAAAAAAGTAAAGAGAATAAAACAAATTGTAAATGACTTCAAATAAAACAAATTAAGGCGCCTGTATAGAAAATAAAATAATTAAAAAGAATTTTAAAAAGTATTACAATTTAAAATCCAACCAAACCATGACTACTATGTCAAGGGAAAAAGTACTGAACTACATGAACATCAAAACAGAAGCAAAACAACTTTCCTAAATTATTACCAAAAATCCAAATTAAAATTATTACCAAAACACCAAACAGGATTTGCATCTGAACAAATAAAAAGGGCAAACCTAACCCCTAAAAACAACCAACCAACTTCAAAAACCCTAAAATCCAACGAAAAATACTAAAATAAGCTTCCCAAAAAATTAAGGGGATCCTAACAAAAAATCAACTCGCAAATATTACTTTGAAACGTCTTCCCGGACATCAATAAATTTGTATCCTCACAAATGATTTTTCTCCTTCTTAGTCGTCAAAAATTTTGTTTCTAAAAGGCAATTTTTCGACTTATTTTTAACTACAATCATCCCATGGCTTTTTGTTAAGTCTTCACATTAAATTATTTGAACGTTTACAAATAAAATATTTGTCTATTACTACCATATCTTTTCTAAGTTTTGAGTCTGACTCATAGTAGCAAGTTAAATTTTTCAATTTAAATTTTTACATCCCTAATTTAGTCAGATTGTACAGAAGAAATTCTCAACAGACAAATCATTTATTTTGTGGCTTACTTTATCTCGCTTCCCATTTTAAAAAGTTTTTACATTCTGCATCTTCATTACAATTAATTTAATTCTGCGTAATCGCAAGAAAAGAACTATTTTATTTATTTTTTATATGCATCGTCATGATTCAAACATCTAAAAAAATTTTGCAAATCTAGTTCACCACATAGTTTTCACTAGCCCCCAAACTCTTTCAAAATTGTAAACATTGAAACTATTTCTGTTGGGGCTTATCTGAATAATGTGGAGATGCACAGCGGTGGCTTGCAGCAAGTGCCTTGCAGCGCGTTGAAGTAGAGGTTGGTCAAATCATCACAGCTGAACCGTCTTCAGCAACCAACACCACGACCGGCCCCCTGAACATGCAGCAAGCTACATTGGCACTCCACTATCAAGTCAGCACTGGACCTCTCCTCTCACATGATTGGACACCTAGGACAGACACAAAAACAGCAAGCCACAGCATAACAAAACAGTTCATCATTAAACACATATGCATAGTTGATCTCTTTTTATCAAATATAGAATTTCTTTCATTCTACATGATTTCAAAACTTTTTTCTCTCTTTAAAAGAAAATAAATTAATGTATCACTTTTATGAATGAAAGAATTATCAATGAACTTTTCAGATTTTTGGGGATACTGTCCATACAAACACCTTGTTTTTGACGGTTCATCTACACTCCTGGTGCCTTGGCCATAAAATCTTCTTCCTTCAATGCTACTTCTTGGGCTCAACCTATTGGTGGCGGATTCCACTGGCCAGCTGGTCACATCAGGCAAGGGGGGAGGGGGGAAGTCATCCAGGACAAGCCCCCTTTCCTGGAATGGCCAGCAGGAACCCAAGCGACACTGTCAATGAATACCCACATGAGCTGGCGGCTGGGTCGTCCACCTCGGCGAAGGGACTCAACTGGCTATGATGTTGATTTCAGGGGGAAGGGAACCTTTGTGAGACCCCCTGAAATGACCAGGAGTCATGCACCTTGATGACAATTGTTACAGCATTGACCAGTCATTTGTAGCACCACTGCAACTGCGGAGTATCCCAAACACACGCAACTGGCACTTACCCTGAGTGTCCATAATATCACATCCTCCCAAACACTTTTCCGACAGTCCCATTTCTCTCTCCTGCAGCGCTTGCACCAATATATGTCTTCAATCACTAAAGGCAGAAAAAAAAAGGGGGGGGGATTAAGGGGGGAGAGGCCGGCCTGCGCTTATCCCACCCCATCTATCTAACCTACAAGTTAACCCCATCAAAGAGACAACATAACAATTACTATAGGCCATTCACGGTAAAGTGAGCACTTTTGAAAGCCCTCTCATTTGGAACAATAGTCAATAAATGTATTTTACTGTAGCCTTAGACGCTAATCTTCTGGTCTGGTGAAATATATACATTGTGTTAATTACTTACATTGCAATATTTATATAAAAAGGTGGTTAGAGGAGAAAAAATGGCTGAAAGGAAAAAGTAACTAGGGCGTTGAAAGTGCTCACTTTACCGTGAACAGTCTATAATACTCAAACATTACCTCAAATGCTAAATTAATCCTTAACCTAGAATTATTCAACCCAGTACAGTTTCTCATCTCATTCATGTAACCTTTTTGCTTATTGGGGGTGGTCTTCATACAACAACTTAACAAGTACAATAAACATTTTACATCTTGTCATCATTTTACGACTAAACAGATCTTTAGGTTCCTTCTTAAGCATCTAGGACACACATCACAACAGTGGCTTTATAAGTACAACAGCTGGCTCTCTCGCTCAGTTCTTCTACATTTTGGCAGGCTTGCTCTCCTAGCCTCTAAACCAAAAGGAGGTAACACTTGTATCGGGTTAACCTCTTTTTTTAATTCACTTCTCCAGGACCCCTGATACCTCAACACCTTAACTGAGCTCTTCTTGCTCCACACTTAATGTACCGTCTTACAATACCCTGCTCCCAGGAATGGCTATGCAGTTTCTCTCTTTTTTCTTAACATACTTAACGTAATTCGTATCCACTAACATTGCCTTACCTAGAGAAGGCCTTCCCTCCAAAAACAATGACTTTGAAGTTCAACTTTTATTATCTATCTGACTAGTCTCTTTTTATTTAATCACTTACAAACATTATTCTAAAGGAGAGGGTGGTCTATTTTTGGACCACCTCTTGGCCCTAACTGCTATCATTACTCAATTACTTAAGCTGTTCCAAACAGCTCAATGACAATAAAAAAAAAAAAAAAAAAAAAATAACTGTGCAAAATGTCAGCATTCAAATTCATCATCCTCTCCTTGGGACTGCTACTCAACAACAATAATTTCCTTTGTGGCTGCTTACTTGTCCCTAAGGTCACTCATTCAGCTAATAAAAAAAAATTGTTTAGTTTTTAAGTTGCATATCTCACAAGTTTTTAACTACCCGACACAAAATAAATTTACTTGTTATTGATTGATTAGGACTGTGTAATCTGGCAACTAGCAACTATTATTACTTTCAACAAAACATAAATGACTGCAATATTAGAAGGGTCACTATCTTGTTTAAAACATGAAACATAAGAGATATTAAGTGATTTTTTAACAAATTAATTTCCACCAAACAATTTCAAGTAAAATCAAAAACAGGTCTCCCTCTACCATCCTCAAATCTCAGACCTCTGATGAACAGAAGGACCCATCACAAGGGGTGGCTCACTTCTTCTCCAGCACATCCTGTCTTCTCATGGCAGGCTATATGATCGTCCACCTCCTCAACGGAGGCAGGTCACCCACACTGTCTGTTCTCGCTTTCGGAACAGATCTCCTTCCTACCACGGCCGGAGATGGGGTTCTGCGGCCCACTATCCCCTTCAGGCCAACCCTCTTCTGGTTGGTCCTGTCTGGAAGTCCTGCTGTTCTACGCCTACCCAAATTATTTCCTAAATAGCTTCCAAACAAAACAGAAGCGGAACAAAACACACAACATTCTCAAACAAAAAGGACATAATTTACAAAAAAACACAATAACAATTTGTAAAACTTAATAACATGTTTTGGGGGGGGGGGGGGGAGTTAAAGAATCCCTATACAGTAAAGTAAAACTACACACATTGGATGTAAAATTTCCTTTTAAATCACAAAATTATACAATTATAAAGGTTTTAATGCTTTAAAAAAAAATTCTTCTGGGGCATCAACCCAACTCAAATTCAAATAAATATTGTATCTTCTACTGTGTTTCTCTTTTTTTTTTTTTCTTTGAAAATTTTCTAAAATTTGTTTCCTGTCATTTTCAATTTTTAAAGTTTCCCTTGTGTCAACCTTTGCATGTGGGCATTAACTCGTTACCTTCTAAGGTGCTTGAAAGAAAAACAACAGTAAACAGTCTAGGAAAAATAAATTACATTCGCCTTATCAACTGGTTACTTCGCCCGTTGTGCATTGCCTGTCACAACTGGGTCAGAGGGTCACGCCTGCTCCATATCTCTTCAGATGTGGACTGCAGTGACGTCGGCTTCCAGTTGTTCGGCTCGTCTGACTACCACATGATTCTTCAAAGTACCATCGACCAGTGTTGCAGTATCGACTGGACTGCATATCGAAACCTTGTAACAGCATTGGCCAAACTGTTAAAATACTTATTTCTCTAAAGCAATAACTAAAAAGATTTTCCCCAATCTCTTTTGTTTTGTTAATAAAAATTTCCCATAAAAGAACTATTTCAAGTTTAGTATTTCTTTTAGCGGCTGCAAAAAGAAAAACAAATGTCGCACCAAAAGAAAATAATCAAAAACGCGTCAACATTTTTACCCATACAACTACTGCCATCTAGTGGCACTCGACTGAACTACTATTGATAAAGTTACCACGCCTGCTGCTATGAGCTTATCAACACTGCTCTGATGCCATGCTACGCTACACGAAGTTACAGTGAACTGAAACAACAAATAACTTTTATCTCACTTTCTGTCCTAGTCTTTTCTCTGTGTTGACGTACAAAATTAAACTTTCTACCTAAAAAAAAAGAAACACTTTGAAACCCTTGCCTTCAAAAGCATTAAAACGCAATAGTAAACTTTAAATATTACCTATCCCAAAGGCTACTGCTTGGCTACATAACTTACTAAACTCAAAACCTGACAATGATTAAGTAAAACATCTACTAATCATCATTCAATGATTCCAACACCAAACTACTTCTAATGAGCTTATCTAATGGTCATCCAGTAGGGCATTTGTGACAAACTAAAATATAAAACTAAAAATGGACAAAAAAAATTTAATTAGCAAAAATAGAACTAATCTGGTTATAGCTAATTAACAAACAGTTACATTTATGTCAGTGAAACCTGTCTACCGCTGGCTAGTATAGGCTGGAAAAGAAAAAGGAATTTAGAAAAAGTTCAAAACTCGTCAAAAAAAAAAAAGCGCCTTTGCCAAATGTAACAAAGAGGGAAAAAGGGAAGGGTCATAGTAGAGGGGGAGAGAAAAGAAGAAAAGAAAAATTAGAAAGGAAGACGAAGGGGATGGATGGGGCGCTTTTAGTTTAAAACTCTGCCACTATTAAATACACTGAACACCTGAAAACTCGATGACTCGTAGATGAGGGAGATTTAGGTAAAAACTCTCAAACTAACTAAATAAACCCCAAACTCACTATCCAGGGGCACAATCTTAAAACTGTAGAGACTCTATCTCTTTCCATAAAACAAGTACACCATAGCTCCTATTTACCTGCACATAATCCCCTACAAAAACACTAAAAAATGTCTCCGTCCTACATCTCCGACCTAAACATATCAAATACAAGGGTAAGGATAAGGGGACATTCCATCATAAGGAACTTGAAAACTGGGGCGGCCTTGAAGCTTAAAATATTCACTAAAAATCATTGAAAATATGGTAGAGCAGTAACACTTCGTCCTTTCCCTAAGCAAGAGGTAGTATGCAAACTTTTAGCAGGTAAATCGCTGACAATTTAAGTAAAAAATTAAATAATTAAATAGTAAGATAAATAACTAATTTCAAATAAGAAAAACAAATACTCAAGTATTTCTGATTTCTTAAAACTACCTGATTCATTAAAAAAAGGGGGGAAACGAAGGGGGGGGGGGGGTGCTAATTAAACATTTAGAGATGAAAGATGAGGTTTTCAAAAATGTTACAATTTAATATATAAACATAATTTATACAACAATAAGTTTTTAAACAGGGTAAATAAACAAAAAGTACATTTTTGTAAATATTTGGTATACCATTGTTTTGGTACAAAGAAGAAAAGTTCAATCAAAATTAGTTTCTTTTACAAATAAACTGATAACATTAAAAAAATTATTGGAAAGCAAAATAATTACATATCAATTCTTAATATTAAAATTAAATTGAATAAGTAAACAAATGTGTTATGGTACTAGAATTTTGACTTGTATGAAATACAAAATAATTAGTACAAATCTAATTTATCGAAAACTTCAAAAATTCATTATTACTTTTCCCCAATAACTTTTAAAGCACAACTGATTATTTTATTACATCTAACGTTTAACCTTAGTCTTTCCACTTCTAGTAATAAAACTAAAATCATGACTGGACTTCAAATTAATTCATTTTACTAGCTTTACCATTTACATTCATGATACTGGGACACAAATCTAACGGCGGGAGGAAGACGTCTTTTTACACAAATAAGAAAGTTCTCAAAACTGTTTTACACTCATTTCGTCAATTAGGGCTCTGAATTACAGACTCAACAGAAATAACTTTTGTCGGCATGTACACAAAAAGGGATCACGTACTCTAACAAAAACACTAATAAGTCCTCACCGAAGTTACCTTAAAACATGCAGTCTTAAGAAAAACTACACTTGATGCTGTCTACTGGAGCCCCTACAATGAGACTACAACTACATATCCAAGATTACTTATCTTCTTAACTGTCTACATGTTGAACGGACACCTCAGACTCCTCCAGCGTGCTAGCTAAAACTTCTTCAGCACCTTACGGACTCGTGCACGGCCCGCATGTCTACTCTCCTACTCTGCTTCCCTCGCACTACTACTACTCTCTCCTATTCTTTAAAATGTCACCCCCCCCCCCCCCCCCCCCACAGCTGACGTCCAAACAACAAAACAGCACCAGGCGTCATCGCTCACATCACCCAGCCTTCAGCCAATCACTACTTTCCTCGAACACGTGTGGCCATCCCGCAAACAGATTCTCAGCACTAGGCCATTGTCCTGTTAGCTGCCTACACTTCATTCACTGCCCGCAGCACGAAAACTCCTCTCTTCCCTGCTATGGCCCACAAATGCACAGCTATTGACTAAAAAATGTCAACATCAGCTAATAGCTCCAGGAACTTTCGGCACACGTGCACTACAAAACAGTTTGTTATAATTGATGACAGCACGTTACTGACGCAGTGACTGAAACAAGAATTGGGAACACAGCTGTCTGATACCAAGAGTGCTGATGTTGACTTCAGCTCAACACTAAAGGCAAATAATTCCTGTAGCAGCTCTGGAACTATCTGTTGTGAGGCTAAGGAAGATTCTCGAGATGACAAAGTAAATAATCTAACAATGCTGACATCCTAAACCCTTTTTAAAATTATTAAAACTCATCCTGAACATGACAAAATTATAAGACTTGCCCTTCCACAAAAATAAAAAGAATACAATGAATTGTAAATATCTTCCAATAAAAACAGTTTAAGTACTCTGTCTAGAAAACAAATAAAAGGTATTACAAATTAAAATCCAAAAAAACCCCAACTACTCTGTTAAGTGCAAAAGTTCTGAACTGCAAGAACGTCAAAACAGAAGCAAAACTACGTTCTTAAAATTATAACCAAAAACCCAAATTACAATTATGATAATTAAAATGTTATCAAAATGCATCTGAACAAAAGAAAGAGGGGCAAACCTAGCCCAAAAATGACAACCAATTAAACCATACCTAGGATCGATCTGAACAAAATAGAAAAATACTCCTAATCAGAACAACATAATTCGAAATTCCTAAAATCCTATGAAAATTACTCAAATTACCTAATGCATGATAAAAAAAATAAACGTGCAAAAATGACTTTGTAACAATATTTCCACTCCATAATTATATATGACATTATATTTTAAGGGAATTCAACTTGGAGTAAAAAAGTGTCCTATGTGCAGAAGAGAGCTTTAAGAATAGTAGGCTTACATGGGAGAAATCATTTTGGATCTTGTAGACTATTCATTAGTTGTAAAAATTGTTTCTGAGCATATGAATATATTTACTAGATTCATATTTTCGTGTTTAATAATTATAAGTTATTTCAAAAAATAAAAGTTTTCTTTATCATAACATGAGTTAAGTTTTTTCAAACATGCAGCTTGTACATTCAACTCTGCTACAAAAAGTTCACTTGTACTCGACTAGCAAGATATTTTACAAGCATCTAAAACTCTTGCAAAATGTGTTTTTCAAACCCAAAAATAAAAAATTTAATTATTTATTTGATTTTCTTATGCTTTTTATTATGTCATTAAATACATATTTAATAAATTTTAGAAGTGGTTATGTTTTATAAGTTGTATGTATAGTGCATCTTTTCTTTTGTTATATATTTCTCTAACATGTGGAGACTGCAGAAAAGGTTGACATGGGCTGATCTAAAAGTACGAGCTCCAGTTGACCAAAAAACTGCCTTCATTGTTATTGGTTTATGTATTCCTATACTTGTGGTTTTATAAATGCAGACTTGTCCAGTATCTTTGTACAATTGGATACAAAGTTATATCTAATGGACACAGTTAATTGAACTAATACAAATGTGTGGAATTTGAAAATTAAAAAAAATGGAATTATAATTAGCTTTTAGGCCAAGGGCGGCAGTATTTCTGAAATAGCACAGTTTTTGAACTGTTTATGTGCTGCTATGGTTGTGTTTGTGTTTGTGGTGATTGTACAGTCATTAAAAAAAAAAGTGTGCAATTTGCACAGAACCATTGTACTGTTGGTAAGAGAAGTGTACATTGACTGCTAAGGTGTGTGAGGGCCCACTGGCATGCTATAGTTAAAAATCTCGCTGTTGATATAAACCAGGAGGCTACAGATGTGTGTCTAAAGTAATAATACAGTGAACCCTTTTGTGTACATGGTCCCAAAGCAGTTAGCTAGTACAGTCGCAGCAGCCATGCAGTTTCAACTTCACCCCCTCTACTTTTATTCTGTTCCCAATCCTGTTACTTTTCATATTTATCACCATCGCCTTATTCTTACTGGTGCTAAACTTCATTTCACATTTCCTAACTTTTTGTGGAATAAATTTCAATACCAATAATAGCATGGTAATGGTGATAAGTAGAAAAATTAACTGGATTTGGAAGGGAATAAAAGTACTGGGTGTCCCAAATTAATGTTTACATTTTATGAACGTTAATAACAGAGAAACTATTAAATATAATCTGATAGATCTGCTTGTGTTTGATGCTATGAGGACAACATTGGGTGTGTGCTAATGTTAATAAGAGTTTCAAATTTTCAAAATGTCAAGTGTGAGCAGGAAGACATTGTCTGCAGTACTGTAGAATAGAATGATAATAAGTAGCTGTGGTTTCCGTGGAAGTGGATTCACAGGCAGTTGCAATCACGTCTCTCATGGCATCCAAAGTTTGTATCTTCGTGTAGAACACAGTATTCTTTATAGTACCTCATGAATAAAAATCTAACTGCATTAAATATAAAGATCTGGATGGATACTTAACAGTACGTCTCTGTGGTAATATGCCCATCACATGAGAGACATTTCCATTTCTCTCATCACCTAATTGTGTTATTGTTGCATGTTATAATGGTGCAGTATCAAATTATGCCCTTTATCGTCTCTGCACCATAATAATTTTCTCGCATTTCCAACAGCACTTTAAAATCCACTTATGTTGCTTGAAAGAAAAAGAAAACCTTGCTACCTCCATAATTTCTTCCACTTACGTAGTGCTGCCACTCATAGCTGCAAAGAGAACTGACAACAGCAGAATGGCCACATGCTCTCACACACGCCCAACATTGTCCTTATAGCTTTAAATACATATTTTCTATGCAAATTGTCTTTAATAATTTCTCTATTAATGTACAAAGAATGTAATCCTTAGTTTGGGACATTGGTAGATTTGAATGGAGCTGAAACAGAGAAATAAATGAGTTATTTACTTTTGATATCAAATATCAAACTTTGAAGTGTTTTATACTATTGTTTTCAGTTCTTTAGTAGTGTTAAATCCACAGCCTATAATTTTTTTTTTCTTCCAGGCTCTACTCTTGGATAACAAAGTAGATGAAGCACTTAAATTGACGGAAGAGGTGGATATGGCAAGGCTGTCTGAAGAAGAGATTAGCCATATTTTATGTGAAGTGTATCACAAAGCTGCCTTTATATATTTTTTCTAAAGGAGATTTTGACAAAGCACTCAGGCTTTTTCAAAGTGGCAATGTTGATGTACGAGAAGTAATATCATTGTACCCTGGATTCCTGCCTGCTTCAGCTAGCTTTGTGCGGTCTGTTCCTCCACTCCATGTAATAGCAGATGTAAACCACTTGTTTGGTGGTAATCAACTGAAACTGAAGGAAGCTAAAATGTTTCTCCAGAAATTTTTAGAAAATGTTCGAGAAACTAATCCTAAACACCATCTTGTAAGTTGCTTAGATTATCAGCATGATTGTTTTTGTTTGGTAATGGTTGTGTTTATCATTAGGATTACTAGGAATTTTAACAATGTGGCATGAAATATTCTAGGCTAAATTATTTAATAATTATTAGTAATAACGTGGGTCTGATCCTTGGGTGGCTAGGAGTGCATTTTCCCTTATTTAACTGGGCAAATTTTTAGAAACTTGCTGTATATCCAGAAGTCATGGCTTACCCTCATTGAAGGATCTCAGTGGGGTAATGGAACTGTTGCACGTCAGTGACATCTGTATCCTTATGTTTTAATTCTCACTGAAACAGCACCATGGTAAAGATTCTAAAAATACAGTACTCCACATAGTATGCATGCCTATGGAATGTCTGCTTCAATTTAAGGTACTCTTAGGGCTGGCAAGGTCCTGCAATCTCTTCCTGTGTGGGATCAGTTCAGGTGCCAACTCTTACCCAGTACCAATCTACAGGATATTGAGGGCCAGTTACATCAGTGGTGGGTAAACTGGCCCCAGGAAAAGATACAATTGCTAGAATTTCCCATCTGAACCAAGTTAATACATTATCTAGGCCCAAGGTGGTGCAACATCCTACTGACATAATACCAGCACTATGCTTGCACTGCCAACTCTGTTGACTGATTTGATATTGTAATAATTTCAGTGTGAAGTCACATGTTCGTTCAGCATATGCAGTTTCAAAAAACTTCCAACACTCCTTCCAAGTACCTAACTTTTTATCCATAATCATATTTAGAAAAAAAAATACAAATTTATATTGTAATTATTATTGAAAAGTGAATGGTTTGAAACTTTTCATTATAAATATCACCTTTATGTACCTGTTCTCCATTACTCAGGCTTGTAAGTTTGTTATCCATAAATTTAGTTGTTATATTAAACTGCTTGTCTGGAATAATGTTTATTTTTTTTGCTGATTTATTTTAGGAGATAGACACAGCTTTAATTAAACTGTACTCTGAAAGCAATGCACCTGAACTGCAAACTTTAATACAAGCAGAGAACATGGAGTGTGAAATCACAGAGTGTTGTAGTTCATTGCAAAAGAATCAATGTTACCATGCCCTTGCTTTGTTGTACTGGCGTAATCAAGAACATGCTCGTGCCCTTGAGGTGTGGATGAAAATTATGTTGGAAGAATATGACGATAGTAATTTCCCAGGAATGGAATTTTTCATCAGTTGTTTAGCAAGGTACTTCTGTTAACTTACTTGCATATCTATACTAATATTATAAGGTGGTAATGTGAATTTATTTGTTTATATGTAGCGGCTAATCTCAGTAACTACAGGGCCAATTCTTTTAATTCTTGCACTGTTAGAACGCTACGTTCTTCCAGATGTACATAGACTATGTTTAATTTTAAAAAAATTTCCTTGAGAAATTTAAAAATTTGTAAACAAATGAGCTACTTGTCTGCTTTCTAAGCATGAGCTAACAAAACCATTATTAAAGATAGATTGAAACAATGTTAGAAGAAATTGTGTATTTGAATACAAAAAAATTTGCAGTTAGTCGTGGGTAGTTGCAGGTAGTCGTGGGTAGTCGTAGATAGTCATGGGTAGTTGCGGGTAGTCACAGGTAGTCATGGGTAGTTGCAGATAGCCACAGGTAGTCACGGGTGGTCTCTGGTATTCTCAAGTTGTCGCAAGTAGTTACAGGCAGTCACAGGTTGTTTAAAGTTAAATAAGTTAGTTTTTGGGAAAACATAGTAAAAATACAACTTTGCAAAAAACCAACACTAACACAACAATAAAACTATTTCCAATAATAAAGTAAAAATCTTATATATATATATATATATAATGTATGTATTTCAATAACTCCATAAAACCTGAGCAAAGCGCTGGTGGGCTGCTAGTTCATCTAATATAATAAGTATTGTTTTAGTTCAAGTTACAATAAAGTAGCTTGAGTTTTTGTTGCAAGTTTTATTGACATGGATATTTTTTTCATAGTACAGTAAACGCCCAACTATTTGATTTTGGATTATTCAGTTTTTAGGTTATTTGTTTTTAGTTTATTTGTGCATTACTTACAACTCAAAATAAATATTTAAATACAGTGGAGCTGTCATAAAAAGTACATTAAAATGAAGCATTTGCTAAAGAAGTAATTATTGAATGCACTGTCATGCTCCGTGTGAAATATAAGGTAAATATACTTCTTTAAAAAACTTATATTAATTTGTGTTCTTTTTACCCTATGTTAATATAAATACAATGGAAGCTCGGAATACCGCAGTCCATTATACTGCGAATTCTGTTATACCATGGGGCAATTTATGTCCCCCGTCCTGAATAAATAAATAAATAAATAAGGGGAAAGCGTGCTGTCAGGTAGGCATGTGGTCTGTTGGCAGGTGGTTGTGAGTCTGAGATGTTGAAGGGGATGGAGGGACTGGACGTGCAATCTCCTTCCTTTTAGCACCAAGATCTGTTTTACCAATTCATTACAGCCAATATTATATGTTTTGTATTCAGTTTCGTTTGCATGGTGCAATGTCTTTGATGGAAAAATTCCTAGTGGTCCTTTTTTCTTGTGACCCTATTGTACTTGTGCTGTTGTTTGATTGTAAACAGGTCAAAAAAATGTTACTGTAGCAACCTTTCCCTCTTATCTGGGCTCTGGATCAGTGTGGGGGGATGGCACAGCCACATTCCAAGCAGTTTATCATACTTGCAAGTGTCCTGCTGTCATATATTTACTGGCACTTACAAGTTAACATGAAATGTGCTTGCATTTTATAGCATAACACATTTTAGCAATTACATGTATTCAGTGTCAAAATAGAGCGGTGCTGCACTCTTTTGATTAGTTTGCACCATTGCCGCCAGCGTGAGGACATTCTCCATGGCCAGCTGGTCCACTCTCCCTTCTCCTTTCTCTTCCCCCACTCCTCTTTCCCCTCTTGACATGTGACTAAATTTCATTAGAGAGGGGTCACATGACTACTGGCGGGTAGGAGCGCTGACCTCTCTCAAATTTATTCTGCTGCAGATCACATTGAGACAACCTGCATATTGTGAAGAGGGCATCGTCGACAGTCATAATGGATACGATGTGATTGAAATTGTAATGTCCATTTCAGCTTGACATTGTTTGTTTGCAAAGGCTTTAATTTTAGCTGTGTAAGGTGGTCTTCCTCGACGGGAACGAACAGTATCGGTGAGTGCTTGACAGTTTGAGAAAAGATAATGGGTCAAGTTTTGTAATTTTCCTGTAACTGTTAAGAGTGCTTAATTTTGGTGGCGAGCAGCCTTAATTTCTAGAGTAGCATGTTTGTATAATTTCTGGCTTGCACGTTCTAAATTTTAAATGGTAATCATGCGTGTGAATAATTTCGAATCTAATCATTTTGTATTGCAGACGCGTAGTCTAGTTTGCTAGCCGCTGCCCCATTTGTCTGACCCGGCTCAATGTTGTTTGTATCGGCGAAGTGTCCACACTTTGCCTGAAGCAGAAACCTTTTAATTTTCTTTTTTATCATTTTTAATATTCAGCTTCGCGACACTCTGGAGGCCCGTAAACTTATATTGGGTGCCGTAGTGTAAATTAAGCCTGTCAGATTCTTTCAATGTAATAAATTTTAACCTGTAGCTTTTATGTTACATGCCCTTTGATGGGTCGTTTTGGCTGCAGCTTTTAGCATGTTTTTAAATATAAATTATATTTGGAGCCAAGTAATATTTAACAATCCTGTGTATGCTCCATTACTAAACTCTGTATCTTACGTGCCTGTTCATGGTATGCACGAAAGTGCGAGCAGCAAGCCTTAAGGAAATTTTTGAATAATTAAGTGTGTTAGCACCTAATAGGAAATGTGATCACCCTAAAAGTGAGTTTCATTTTTCGTTCATCCTCTACTGTCGTCATATTGGTTCAAGGAATATTTTAAAGATAAGGTAAGCTGGTGAGAATACTATATACCACTTTAAGAGTCTGTCAATATGACTCGTTGGTAACTAGGAGTACTTTGTAACAGTTAAATGCAATTTCTAGGCACGCGAGTTTGTGCTTATCCAACTAGTATTGGCAGATTGATTAAATTTCATGTGGCGGCCAGCTACATTTAAATTACAGGAGTCTAATCCGAATAAATTGTGACCGGAAAATCTTCTGGAGAAATAAGGGTATATTTTTTTGAAAATTGCTTTTAACAATCTGGACTGGCTATAGGGATCTTCCTTTATGTCCACTGGCTGGTAATATTAAGGAACTTGTATTTGTGTCATTGAGATTTTATGGGCACTGTGTGCCGTCTAGTATATGTGGCATGTTGTCGGGGCAATAGGTTTTTAATGTAATGATTTTTATGCCCCGAGTGAGTATTCTCATAATTTCTGACCATTCCGTATTAATAGTTGTAAGATTGTGATTATTAAAATCTTTGTCAGTATTATAGTCTGAAACTATGTGACATTCATGTTTCTATTTTTGCTGTGTTGTTGATTAATTTTAAAACACTCTTAATGTTTTCTGATCCTGATATTGAAATATATCACATTTTTCATAAAAGGTTGTTGTCATATGTATGTAACGCACTGAATTATCAGTGCAAAAGTGTTTAACTAAAGTAAGTTAAAATACGCTGGAATACTATTGTAAAAGGGATGCCGACTTCTGTGGCGCATTCAATATAAAACTGGCTTGCAATGCGAGGGGCTTTGGGTTCAGATTCAGGGTAAGGTAGGAAAAGTCATTTACAGGCCTATAATTAATCTCCTATGGTGTATAGCTCTACGTAATCATTATAGTTATGATGTAGACACTTTGATTATAATGTGTATATAGCGGCTATTCAGTATGTCTTCACGTCCGCGGTCAAGCTATTGTGGACAATGCTTAATGCAAAAAAGCAGCCTTTCTTTGCATGCCACAAATAATTCTATTTTTATCTGTTTTAGTTTTCCTTTGTAAAATGCAAATCAGACAAGCAATCTATATGTTTCACAACACCTGAGGCACTGTTGGATTCCATCTGCAGTGCAAGTATGCATTCGACCATTGTTAAGTTTCATTTGGACGTGGGCTTCGTTTCTCAGTCTCTCTTTCTCCCAACCAAGCCCCAGAGTTGGCAAGGGGGGGGGGGGACCCCTCCTACAATCTGTGTGATGAACAACTCGTAGCGAACACCACCCTTAGTGGAATAATTACATCCTTTGCCGGGAAAATGTGGTATTTTTTTAGCCATTATTGCTTCAATGCATGTGATTCCCTTCATCAAACCACGTTTCTGTTTTTCTGTTTCCCTCCCTCGGGTGCTGTCAAGTCCAGTGATGCAGATAAAAATAAATAAAATTCAAGGGGCTAAACGTTTCATGAGTTACAGTGGTAAATAACAACACTTGTGCCATGTTTGACAGAGAGTTGCCACACCCTATTAGTACACTGGCTGTTTTTTTTTCTTTTTTGCTACTGTACTCAGTCACTCCTGGAATTGCACATAAAAGCTATAATGTGGGTCTGTGTTATGTCCCCCAACAGCCGTGTTATATCGGGCTTTTACTTTATAATGACTCTACAAACTAAATTGATTACACACAGAAGACCAGTATTCACAGACACATCATATTGTATAAACAGAAAGGTCAGACTGAAGTCAACAATGGTTCGTAGTTCTCTCCCCCACTCCCTCATACTCGCACACAAAGGGATTTGAGCTCAAGATTCCCATTGTCCCCACTAACATGGTCCTCTCTCTTCCCTCCCTTCTTTCATCAAGGTTGACTACTGCCTGTGCCTGAGAAAGAGGGAATGGTGAAAAATATTTATTGTTTGGCAACTGGAATAGGTGAGAAAGCAAACATAAGTGTGATACTCATTATGTTTTAGATTATTTTTTGTAACATAAGTCAAAGTGCTTGTTTTGTACTATGGCATGTCTTTTTTTCAACACTGTATGTCCGGGTGTACCAGCTTATGTATCAATATGCCCTTCACCAGGCAATTTATCCCCTTTCTACAATACCAGGAGGAGAATAGCTGCATCCAGAAGCAAATGAGGGAATGCCAGATGCTGCCAGCTTGTTTCTAGTCAATTTTACAACCCATTACTTCATAGAAAAGGAGGAGGAGGTAAATAAGAGAAAAAGTTGCATTTGGCTGTTGTCACTTGTGAAAAGTGCAGTTATCCAGGTGTTCCAGTAGGTTGTATTTGTGAACTTGGGCTTCCATGCAGTTAGCTGCATTCATAAAACACTGGTTGCCCATGAACAGAGTTTACAGTGATACAGAATGAAATATTGCATGGAAAAATATACTGATAATTTATTATAACGACAATTTATCTCTTCGCCAGTTATTTTTGTAACAAAGTTCCTCTATCATAATTTTTCACAAAAATAGTACAGTACATGTGTTGTTGTTTAGTGTTTTTCACTTGTATGTGGCACATATTCTAAGAAGTTGTTCATCAGGGTGGCCACACAACCTGAAAAACCTGTAAACCCGAGGAATTTTGTAGCTACAAGGGAAAGTCTGGAAATTTTACGAATAACGTGGAAATACTTAGTAAACAAGTAGTTAATATTAAATTTGCTGACATAAAACAAGTTAAAGAACTAGAAATGTTGGGAACAAAAATGGAAAATAGTTGGAAGACATCAATGCAAAAATTAAATCTATAAAAAAACAAGGTTTCATCATTTCTGAATGTTGTTCAGTTTTGTTTTATTATAATATCACTATGATTTAGAGTTGGGAAGACAAAAGTAGCAACAAAATGTTGTATACTACATCTATTTGTAATATGCAAGTTTCAGAATAACATTACCTATTATCACAATGTGGCATGAGTGGACAGGCCAGGATTGGAAGGCTGGAAATTCCACCGAGGCCCTCATAACCAGAGACCCCTTAGACCTGTATGGAAAATGGAAGTAATTAACAGGGATGATTAATACTCGAGACGAGTGAAGTTAAAAGCCCTGGGATAAGATATATGCAATGAAGGAAAAGCAAGGAGGTGATTAAGAATTGTTAGATTTTACAAAATTTTAAACTCTTATTTGATGTATTATTTCCAGATACCTTGAATAGACTTAAAAAACTACTATTATTAAAGTTTGAATACAAGAATTTTACACAAAGTATTCCATACCCTTAGACCTAGGCATCTCACTTTCCCTCATCCCACTTAAAAATAATTCTCAAGCATGGCTCCAACACTGTTTCCAATACAGCCCCTTGCACCTACTGTCCACTCCTGGCATATGAACAGCTTGGATAGATAGGTATGTAAAAAGTTTAATTTTGCTTTGTTTTACATTATTCAGAAACTAGGCTATAATTTTGTTGCAATTTTTTTCCTTGTGCTTATTATGAAGCAATTTTTGTGTGTATACCTTTATGTTTAGAGTAGCTCCTGATAATAGTTTTTTTTAAAGTAATTTTATTTAATTTTGCCAATGAAAAATAAAATAAGTCATAAGAACCTGGAAAAGTCAGTGATTTTTTTCAGCTTGAAAAAGTGGTAATCCTGCTCATGTGCAGCAAAAAATTGTCACAGTTTCCCACATATTTATGTAAGCAAGACAGTAGGCATCCTGGGAAGACAGGGAGGCATGTGTTGTTGCTGCTTATGTTTTTTTTTTCAGTTGAAAGCAAGTTGTTAGTTGCTTCTGGAGTTTTTTTTTTATGTCTTTGCAAAAGTTAATTTGAATTTTTTGTAGTTCACGCATGTAACAATGTCTGATAAACAAAACAAGAAAGTCTAAACAATCGTGGAAAACGTATGGTAGAAAGGTTTGATAGGGGAGAAACTGCATGGAAATTATCACAAGAATATGGTATTGGTGTACAAACTGTACAGGACTTACAAGAGTACAGATAAGTTGATGAACTATGGAAGTCGTGCTGACAGTATAGCTGGCCCATCCAAAAGTAAATCAAGAAACACCATTGTGGACTTAGATGAGGCCCTTCATTTATGGTTTAAGCAGAAGAGAGCTGGAGGTGTGCCTTTTTTTGGAGCTGTATGTGTAGTGCAGGTGAATAAACTGCACAATGCACTCAGCATTAAACATAAATTTAGTGACTTTAGACTAGGTAACATTGTTCAACACTTATATGGAATATGGGAAGTTGCTGCTCAAAGTGGACATTTGTGACATTTCATAAAGAACAAATTTATTTTTACAAAAAGGTTGAGTAGAAGCTCCATTCATTTGCAATAATTTAGAGAATGGGCAAATTAAATTACTGAAAACCATGAGTCATTTGAAGAATTATGTAGTCTATTTTGAAAAAAAATTATCTCTCTTTCAGTATATGGTATTTGTTGACAGCTTTCATACCACCGTATTTAAATGGAAAGTATTTCACTCTTTTACTTGTGGTATAGTCTGAAGTGATAAAATAATTTTTGAATGTGATTACATTTGCAGTTTTTCTGATGTGATAATGATTAAGGAACCATTAAAATAGTTCCTTTCTTACACACAATCACAGCAAACATTCACCACAGCATTAACACTGCATATCAATACTTACCATTTTTTACTTGCATATTTTTGGAGGAGGGATAAAATATATCCATAGACAACACATGTTTTTTTTTTGTAAAAGGTGACCAGTCAGGATGCAGTGAGAGGAAGAAGAGATTTGGACGGCCCTTAACAATGGGATCTTGAGAGCCGATGAGGGTGATTGAGGTGAGTATAAAGCAGCGTCTGAATGAAATAGCGGGGGAAACGGGAGATCCTCGAGGAAACCCGGCGACCAACAGCATCGTCTGGCATGATTCTCACATGCCAAAACTTAGGAGTGACCTGGCTGGTGATTGAACCCGGACCATCTTAGTGGGATGAGAGCAGACTAACCGCTCAGCCACCGTGGCCCCAGCATGCAGTGAGGATTTATAATTGTTTTATAGGATGGCATATTTTCTTTTTTTTTTTTCTCTTTCCATTTCACATATGTGCAAACTTCGGATTGTTAACAAATTAATCTAACTTATTAAAGTTTAATGTTAGAGTAAGAAAATGTTAACTGATTAAAGTTTGAAGCCGTTTAAGCCACCTAGTACAATAATAGGACACCAATTGTACATGGAGGAAAGAGTATGATACAATTTCTTAAGTGGGCAGCGTGTGAATGTTGGAACCTTAATGCCCAATTCATTAGGAGTTTCACATAAATGTGATAAAACCTGATGTCACCTGGGGTTGAACAAAAGTCCTTCAGCTAGCTCAGGTACGGGTAGGGTCCACCCATGTTGAGAGGAATAAGGTTTACTGATCGGGAACTTTGTGAGTGTTCTGTTTCATCGACGACTTGGGGATTACAATCCCTATGACAATTTTTACATTCAATGTTCTGCGGTAGGCAGAATGAGCTTTAGTGATGGTGGTGGCCTTCAAATAATGTGATGCCAGTGTCGCAGAGGTCATACCGTGGGAATCTACTCCCGTTTAGGCAGTGTGCCGGAATAGTGTGTGGGGCAGGTTGGTTTACGAACGGGATCAAAGTCGAGAGACACTGGGAGGAAAACGTTCCAACGTGTTACCTGCTGTCCATGAGGCGGCGGTTCCCTCCTCTCCGGCTGGCTCGATGTGGCTGGCGGCAGACGGTGGTTGTGGAGGAGTAGTGCTCAAACTGCTTGTCGACTCCTATGGTATGTTTGGAGAGATGGAGATGTCAGAGGGGTGCAACAGAGTAAGATCCAATCCCAGGACTGCAGTGTTAAAGTGTACAATTAATAAATTTTCTAGAGGTGACTGACTAAACACTTTTAGTAGGTGGTGTAAACAATGGTTTGTCTTCTACAATCTCTGGTTGAAGTAATTTGGCTATCTCTGCCTCAAGTCATTTTAGATCTGTTTAAGTTTAAATTTGGTTCCACCTTTCCTACATTATGGCACAAGTCCTACTTAGAAAAGACTTAATGGTGAATGTGTACTTCTAAGAGCATGGTCTCACAACATAACATCCACTTGTCCCCCCATGCCCAGCCATTCTCCAGCTCTGGACGGAGCTACAAATTATAGGACTTTCACGTAGCAACCAGTGACTCTTAGGTGAGGTTTCCACCAAGGGTCAAGTGTGAATGATAGATCTCTCTTCATCATGGCCGTTCTCCAGTGAGGCAGAGTAGGATGCTATCACACACACTTGATTCCGAGAATGGAAGGGTGTTCCTAGTGCTTTGGGTGCTCCCAAAGATTTGTCAGAGAAGTACACTGCATTTTGCCGACAAAACATGGTTTACCTCTTAATCGTGTGGGTATCATCTGCCTTTGTGGTAATTAATACATGGTAGCCATCTTCATCTTAAAGGAAGAGCAACGCAAGTTCTGGCACAATAAAAACCTTACTGCTCAAAGGGGTAACAAAAGTTATGAGATCGAGAACACAGAAATATAAATTATTTATCAAATATGTTTATTGATTACGTATTTAGAAAAGTACCACAGTGGGTCCACACTCTCCTAAATTAATTCAAAGAAAATATTAGTATTGAAAACTTGGACTTGGCAGAAGTTGTTACATTAAATACCAGGTGAAGTCTACCTGGGCAAAACATAAAATATGTAGTTTTGTGTGTGTGGTCAAAGTTGTGAAAGTAATTTAAATTTAAATAGCCAAATATAAATTCCTAAAGTAATTGAAGAGAGTCATCCTGATGTGACCTAACGGTTCAGTTAAAGAAGGGGAGTCTTCACCCATGTGGTGAATAAGTGGTTTGGCTAGAACCTTAGGGGATATCCAGAGGGGACGTCATCACCGTGACCTTCCATTACCTTGTAGGTAAAGAGGCAGGAAGAGGTTGAAGTGGTAGGGAACAACGTCAGCGGGAGCCTCTGGTAGTTGTTGACGGCCCTCAGGAGTGGCTGTTGGAGGCTGAAGAAGTAGAAGACCATCTGGTTGGCTGCATCCTCTGAGGCTGGTGAAGACGGCTGAAGAAGATGGTGTCTGTAAGGCAGCAATCCTCTGGAGCTGCTGGAGATGTCAACGGTCACTGGTTCTTCCATAGTCACTGGCGCGGACCAAAATGTCTGTGAAGAAGGGTAGCAAAACCTTGCAACCAGCTCCGAGAGTGAGTGCGCCCACCCCAACCCAGCAGCCTACCTCTGATAGGCCAGCCATGCCAGCAAATCAAAAGGCAGCACCAATAAATATCATGGAACAATACTTTTCCATTGAAGTGGAAGCTCCAGCAGTGCAGCAGAAGTCTGCACAGCCGACTGAGACCACTTCAGCCCCCACCAAACAACAAATCCTGTCAGAAATCAGTTCCATTATTAAAAATAATGGTAATTTGCACAATCACCCCCTGCTCGTGGCTTTATTTGAGCCTCTCCTCCAATTCATTGTAATCTGGGCAGACCCAAGCACAAATTTCTGCACCAAGGCTGAAGCTACTGTTGGCTTCACACTTACAGTTGCCAACAAAGCTACACAAAATTGTGCCTAACTGAGCATCTAATACACACAAGCAGTACACTATCATAAGTTTATATACTGTAATGCTCAAGGCATTCCTCACAAACAACTAGAACTTAATGAATATTTAGTTAGGCACCAAATAACCTTCATAGCTATTTTTGAAACCTTTTTCAAACCAAAGGACCAGTTTTC
This sequence comes from Dryococelus australis, assembly GCA_029891345.1. Classification (NCBI taxonomy): domain Eukaryota; kingdom Metazoa; phylum Arthropoda; class Insecta; order Phasmatodea; family Phasmatidae; genus Dryococelus; species Dryococelus australis. The sequence goes on along the minus strand of CM057009.1, from coordinate 305,067,075 downwards.
AGTCCCTGGCTATTGTTTTTTACATGCAGATTGGGTAAACAAACAGGGGCGGAGTACTTGTGATAGTACACAATTCTATCAAGTGCTACGCAGCCAAGCAACCCTAGCTTGTCACTATTGAAGCAGTAGGGGCTGGGCTTAAGCTAGGTACACAACGTGTGGCATTTTATGCTGTGCACTTCCCACCAAGTCAGACTCTTAACTACCAGACTTAGATGAACTGACACATATTGCACCAACTTTCATTGCCGCAGGCGACTTCAATGCTAAGCATGCAGCATGGAATTTTCACTCGTGCTCAGTAAATGGCTACACACTTTTCAACCACCTAGAGCAACATAACTGGTTGTGCGCACCCCACGTGAACCTACCTTTGACCCAAATGTCAGACATCAACCAGATATTCTAGACATTGCCTTAACAAAAGGATTACAAACTCCCTTCCAGTTAACTGTTTCACGTGAGTTTTCATCTGACCATTATCCTGTCACCATAGAGTTCATGCCACTAGACACTGGCATGACCCAGCATGGCACATTTAAGGATTTTAAACATGCAAACTGGCATGGTTTTCAGGGTATTTGGACAAAGAGCGTATTCTGCCCTTCCTCATACACACATCCAACAATTTAGTCTCTGCTGTAACCACACTTACGGAGTGTTATACAGAGAGACATTACCTACTTCGTGCCCACTAAACAAATAAAATCAAATGATTTGACTCACTCATTCTTTATTTGCAAATTAATTTAATCAAAAAACAGACTTTTCAGGTGTTACTCGCTGTAGCGGGAGACCAAGTGGTTTCCTGAGTCTGACTGGAAACCACTTAGCAATAGTAATTAAAGCAAGCCCGCACGAGGCAAAGAGGATGTTTCAATAACATGATTAAGCAACACCCTGCGGCGCCGACCAAATAACGTGTGCGGAGGTACCAAACGAGGCCTGTTGCTGACCTACTTACAGACAGCCGCCACCCCTGAGGATGCGAGGCATTCCAGGACTGCTGCTGTATGAGTGTCGTCAAACAGCCTTCAGCATCATATTGAGATAATAGAAGTCCATAGGAGTCAGTTAAGATATAAATCATTCCCCCCATTTTATAGCAAGTATTGTATTGTGTTGAATCTGGGTTTGAGCATTTAATAGTATATAAAGAAGTGAGACATTACCCATGTGTTTCACTTAGCTACACCTCACCTTTATGATAAGCTCATAATACCGTCTGAGTTGCACCCAAGTATGAATTAGGGTTGCAGCCCATAAGGCATAAGGCTTAATTCGTTACACTGGTGGAGGTGCCGGGTACTATTCCCACCTCCTTGCAGCCAAGCTTCACCTGTTTCCAGTTCATTTCATTCCCAATTAGTTACTTGCTTCAATATATTTTTAATAATTTTAATAGCAATAAGTGTAAGCCATATTACCCCTTAATATTAGATACCCCTCCCACCCATGTGAGGATATATAACATACCATTCAAATTAAACTTATTGTAGTCAGCCACATAATTAAAACCCCTTTAAAGCACTATACGAGCGGCAGAAGACGAGTCATGTCAACACGAACGTAACTACATCCTTGTGATGCCAGCACTTGCGAGTGTGACGAGTGTGCCCGGGCATAAACTGCCACACTGCCTGCTACCACCTGTCAAACCTAGTGATCATTTCACTGATTTAGTCGGGCGTATTACCCTACATGTTGTTTTCCGCCTGAGCGAGGAAGCATCCCCTTTAGATAGCACAATTAATTATTAAGAACTAAGGGAAGCAAACTATGAACCATATGGCAATGGCCAATGGACGTCGCCAAAAGGAAATAATGGTGGATCGACATGAGAGAATGGGAAAAAGAAAACCGCATGATGTTTCACGAGCAGTGTAGACGTGGCACGTGGCGATGGGGAATTGCAGTGGAAAATGTCATCCAATATTATCTTATTGTGACAGGGCCTCAGAGACACTCGTATATAGCTGTGTGTGCATGTGTATGTGCACGTGTAAAATTGTAATAATAGCATCGTATTATGTAAGTTAATAAAACATGTATTACCATTTCCCAGTATAGAGGGTATTCACTATAGTATAATTGAGACTCCCGGGTAGTTGAAAGTTAATATTATCTCCAAGTGAGTATTAAATGAGGTCCAATTCAGTAGGAGAGTAACGTAGTAATATATAAGGGAAATGTTCAGTTTTTCATAGGGTATTTAATGAACTATTTTAATTTTATCAGCCAATCAACGTTATAATTTTAATCAGCTTTTAAATTTTTGTTACAGCAAGTTCATAATTTACAGCCCTTTCATTACTATGCAAGGAAGAATAGAGACATTACAGTTAAGCATCTAATTAAATTAACAAGCAGGGCTGTAACGATAACAGTCGTAGCATATAGAATAAATTTTAAAGATAACAGACAATTAAATTTTGTGTGTGTTAGAAGTGCACCAGATAAAATTGTTAACATATATAATCTATCAAGAATATTCGCACTTGAATTATTAAGGATTGTGTATAATGTAAATGCACAGTAAATTGCTTCCTAGCACAAGTTTGGAATTGACGTTTTGGACAAAGTTCCCGGTGGAACCGTCGCTGGCTTCTCCATCCTCCACTCTAGGTGGCAGATACCTATTAAAAGGTCATACCTAGAGCACTACTTTCTAATCTTTACTTTAACCCCTACAAAGTAAAAGCTAAATCGGCTCTGTGATCTACAGGGTCCACCAGGAACTTTGCAATTTTTGAAACCGTCATGCTGTCCGAAAATTTTAAAGAAACACTACACTAAACTACTCACTCACACAACTAATTACAGCGTCCACACTTTTCTTTCTTTCACGTTAAAATTTAAGCATGACTGTATCCCATTATCTGCATTTGAGGCCCAGTGTGCTCGAGTATGTATGGACTTAGTTGTGGGGAATGACCGGTAACCAGAATCATTCCCCGCCACCTCGTCCCCTGGCATAAAGGTCATAGTCAAACCACACTGCAGTCATTCGTTACGATTCCCATTTACACACACATCCATTCAATTCAATCTGCTGGTGACCTCGTTGAGATCCGGTCCTTCATTCCATGGCTTGTCCTTCCATTTTCACGTGTTGCCATCTGCCTGGTCATCGGTTATTTCCTGAACGAGACTAAGTCCCATCCAGAGAAAAGGGACATCCGGGTATTGTCGTGATTGGTGTTTGAGGGAGGAGGAAGGGAGGGAGATGTGGATCTTGTTTTGGTGGTAACTCACCCCTTTCTTGTTCTTCCAATCCTTAGTCAAGTGCAGCCAGGAGGGGGGCATGTGGACCCCTTTCTGATACCCCTCCCACTGCAGAATCCCTCCCTCGGACTGGTTTCCCACAGGGGAAAACTGCTGTTCTTGTCGGGACTGGCTCTGGTTAGTTAGGATTCCGACCGGGAAGGACTAATACCAGACCACAGTGTACCCCGTGAAGAGCTTACTGTAGTCAAAGGTACGCCTCCCGTATGTATGAACGGCATCCTTGAAGATCTCTGACTTTGAGAATATTTTACCTCTTCGCCAGTAGCACACACTGAGCAAGCTCAAGTGTGTCTCTCTTTCGGTTGGTAGACCCACCTGGGTGACAACGAGCCTGTCTGCTGCCGCCATTCGGGGGAAGAGGATCTTGTCTCGTCCCTCCATCTGCCTGATTACCGTGGCCAGGGCTGCCATCAGTGTGTTGGGTTCTTCCAACCTCGAGAGGTACGTTCCTCGTACGATTTCATCATACAACCACAGTGACTCATCTGGGTGTGCTCCTACAGGCCAAGCCTGCACGGCCGCATCCACCATGTTTCGTTCATCCGGCCAGTTGATAGTCGCTGTTCTCTCAATAGCAGGGGCTGCTTCGTTCCTTCTCACAAGTTGCCTATGGAGGAATACTTCACTGTACACCTCGGTTTCCCTTGGCTGCACAGTTCTGACCTCCTCCATAGGTACCCCCGTTTCCCATACCTCTCTGGCACTGTTCATGGCATTCTTCGTCTGTTGTCTCTCATGAGATTATTTATGTTTTGGGACAAGCAGGCAAAGCCCTTCCAAACAAATACCACTGGACAGTGTAGATACACTGTCAAATATTCAACGCAGTGGTTTGCGTAGCATGCAGCCAGAGTGCATCGGTGACCGGCTGAACAGCGACCCACTTATCGAGCGAAGGCATCACATTCTCCAAAATCTGCAATCCAAAACTCTCATCAATGAACTGCGAGAGAAAATTGACACAGAAATTCACACATGGTGAGCAAGTAAGTGGAATTAGAAATTATCTCAACTGAAAATCCAAGATAATAGCCTGTGGAGAATTACCAAGGCTTTTACAAACAGTGAAACGGTCCCAACCCTCCAGACACCTAATGGTGTCATTCATATCCCGCAGCACAAAGGTGAGGCTCTTGCTTCGCATCTGGAGCAGGTCTGCCAGTCTAATGCTATACCCAATGACTCCCAACATACAAATCAAATTTATCATGATCTAGCTCTCCGTCTTCAACAACCCATTGTTGAAGAATATGAATACACACATGTGATGAAATTAAGCACATATTTCATAGTTTGAAGCCCTGCAAGGCCCCGGGCTTTGATGAGATACAAGCCCTCACACTTAGGCATGTCCATGTCTAAGTGTGAGGGCCATGTCACACTTGAAGTTATTGCTGAAGTATTCAACAGTAACTTCAAACTTGATTACTTCTCCACTTCGTAGAAAATCACGAATGTTATTTTCTTCCCCAAGCTAGGAAAAGATAAAACCCAGCCACAAAATTACCACCCTATCAGTCTCTTAAGCATGCTTTCAAACGTATTTGAGAAAATTATACTTAATAGGCTAGAAAAGCTCATTGTGAATGAACACTTAATGCCAAACAAACTATTTGGCTTTAAGCAAAACACACCACCACCCACCTGCTTGTGAGGCTGACTGAGTACATAACTCAGACTCTCAGCTAGAAACATTACACAGCCACAGTATCTCTTGATGTGGAAAAAGAGTTTGACAGTGTATTCCAAACAGGCTTGCTGCTTGAGCATTATTCCACCAAATTCCCCAACTGTTTTGTCGAACTATTGCATTCCTGCCTTGACAGATGAGAGTTTGCTGTCACTGTAGAAGGAGCTACATCTGAATACAAGGTTATAAGAGCTGGTGTTCCTAAGGGAAGTATATTGGGCCATGTCCTTTTTAATTTGTATACACCCGAAATCCTGTGCCCCGCATCATGGACTGCCCAACTAATCGTCTATGCTGATGAGACAGTGCTTCACACCCGATCGAGGAACTTGGATATGGCTGTGCGCTATGCCCGAGACCACGTAAATGTCCTCAAAACATACTTTCACAAGTGGTGAATTAAAATAAACTTGGGGAAGTGCAAGACTGTAATTTTTACACACAAGCACCACCCCCCAAACCCTCCCTCTAATCACTTTATTTCAGGAGGTTATTCTGTATAGAACAGAGGTGAAGTACCTTAGTGCGACCATTGATAGAGGGCGGACATGGCAATGACATGTCACTTAAAGCTGCAGCTGGCTTTAGCCCAGCTGGCAGCCCTCTATCCAGTGTTTAATTATCAAGGTGGCCTCACAGTAAATGATTGTTTTTGTATATAAATTCCTTATATGTCCTATCATACTGTACACAGCACCAGCCTGGGCCTATTGTGCTAAACCCTACATGGTTAAGCTGCAGAGAGTGCAAAACAAATACCTCAAAACAGCTACCCATGTACCAAGATACAGCCCTACCCTAGAGTTACATAGGGAACTCCAACAGCCAATGCTGATGGAAGTTATTAAGGACATGGCAGATATATTCTATGCCACAACCTCTAAATCCACCAATACTTTGATCAGTGCACTAGGGACTCTGACCCCAACCAAACACAGCAGTACAAGCGGCCTAAATCGCTACTGGCACATAGACCACCATAGTAATTTAGAGTTGCACAACTTCACAGCGAACACCGGTAATGCCTGCTTGCACTAACACATTTGTGGCCACACCACTACTCCTCAGTACATTCCAGTACACCACATATTACATATACACACTGTTCCCTCACAACCCCCTGCGAAACTCTGTGCCTGTAGTCATAAGCCGTATACATGCACCACACAGCCTATGGCTCGGTGGAGGGTGACTGTTGTGTCACCTCAAGATTAACACCACCTCAGAGATGAAGACACTGCAAGGTGAAAAAGCTTCAAGTTCTCGTGACACATATGGCAGTTGTGCTTGGGGAGGGGAGGGTGCATTATGTATGGTCCAATGTAGTTGCCTGCCGGTGCACTGCTAAACACTTACGCCCACGGCAGGCTGTCTACCTAGAGAGGCTCCCTTACCTCCTCTTTTCTCTTCCCCTTTTATGTTTCAGGTGTCGACTGGTGGCACGGAAAAGGGTTTGTCCAATTGTGCATTCTCCCCTTCACCAAGGGGGCTGGTACCTACCATCCTGCTGATTACAATCAAACTCCAGTACAATCATCAAAGTAAATACAGCCCTCCTGACCAACCTTTCTCTTCTAGTGTTTCAAACACCCTTTCAATAAAAATTATCGTTTCCCATCCTCTATTCTAGTAGAAATCTTTTCTGCTTCATAAATTGCATGTATCTTGTAATTATTTTCATTCAAGAGGTTTTTTTATGCTGCTTATACATCCCCCCCCCCCCCCCCCCTTTTCTCAATCATTTTGTAGAACATTTAGGTTAGCATGGGAGATAATAAACATGTCCTCTATTGTCGTAATATTTTTGAAATTTTATATTTGGTTTTTAATCTTAAAAGTCCATATGTATGTTTGAGTAAATTTTAAAGTTTATTTTATTTATTTTTTATGTTTATTAATATTAGTATTTAAAAAATGTATTGAAAATTATTTACTATGCCTTATAACCCTGTTCTTATTGGCCAAGTGTGCCTCTCGGCCGATATTAGTGTACTGCAGTTTTGTCACTTCTTTTTACCAGTGCACCCACATGGTCCACATTTGCAGGAAGTGTGTGTGAATCTTGAGGGGGAGATGTAATTTATTTTTAAATTTTTCTAACTTGCGCTATAACTAAGATGAGAGTAGGAGGTCCTAGTTAAGGAAGGGACCTAAGCACATCTTAGAAAAGAGCCCATACACCTAGGCATGCAGAAATAATTTAACTACAAAGGCATAGGCTCGCGGCTTTACTATATATATTTTGTGTGTTAAGATAGCATTGAATATTTCAAGGTGGTAATTTGATTCTTTAAGGGGGTGGTTTTCAAAGACTTAAGTTCATATTGTATATCTACCTACCGTGTTGTTAGGCAGACTTTTAATTACTTAAATCAGTTCGAAGAGTGTGATTATTTCATGTTTAACGTAGTGCTCCTCGCTGCAGATGTTCATTAACCTGTCAAGCAAATTCTTACATGAAATTAGATAGTTGATGTGATAAATTCATTAGGGGAGAACAGTTTTTCTAACCTATCTGCAATACAATTTGCAATATCTTCGGCTGTATAATTGATACCGCATCTGTAATTATGGCTGGCATGAAAATTTAATTATTTTTACTGCGGAGAGTTCTTGTAGGTTTCCCCATTTCTTCTCGTTTTGGGAAGCTGTCATAACAATATTGTCAAAATTATTTATTTGATGTAATTTTGATTTTCATTTGAGAAGGGCATTTAGCATGTTATACTCAGCGCTTGCCTCCAGTGTGAGAGTTCACTGTGCATAGTTGTGTGTATGTAGGTTACGATTGTTTAAATGGTCTGCATCTATGTAGGTAGATCTGTCAGGTTTCTTATATGTTATTAAATTGTGTTTGTTTATTTTAATGTCTTCCACACTGTTGGTGAACAAATGGTGAATTAATTTCTGATGCCCGTTTAAAAGCATTTTTAATTGCTCTTGGAACTGTTCCCTGTTTGTAATGTGAAATTTCTGTCTAAAGATGTTATTGCTGAACATGGCGAGTATGTTAGAACTGGGAGGTGAATTGAGACTAGTTTGTTTTGTGTTTCCATTTCTATATGAGCCCCAGGGGTGTTGGTAAGGGCTATATGTAAGGTGTGATGCCATGGTTTAGATAGCACATTTATGTGTCTGATGGGAAGATGACATAACAATTGTTAGAAGCACATATGTTTTAAATCCTTCCATTGATAATTATTTGCTCGCAAGCCCATTCTAGGTGTTAATTTTTTTAGTCACCTGCAATGAAAATATGTTTTTCTACCTCCATCAATTTTTTGATGTCTTATGAAGTTAGCAGTCTAAGGGCAGCTGAAGCAATATTATATTGCTAAAATTTAACCAAGTTGTATGGAGTTTGTCATAACATTATGATGCTCACATTCTTTGAAGAGAGAGACAAAAAAATATCACTACCAGCAGTTTCCATAAGTCCCTATTTAACTATTGATTCATCATTAGCACTCAGTCAAATGGACAGGATGGATAGTATAGTATTCTATGTAGAAAATAATATTTCATTGTAACATGTTCAGCTTGGCATTATATTGGCAGAGACCTAAAATTCAGAGATGTAACATTTCCAGTGTGTAATGTTTTGCTGTACATATTTGTGGGAGCCCGAAGCAAACACCAGCTCAAACTAGCTCAGTTAAAGTTTGAGACTCTGGATAAATAAGCAATTGAAAGTTTGTTGATGACAGGAGTGCCAACAGAAAATAACTTAAAGATGAGTTAAATGTTCACTGGAGTTTGTCATCTCTTCAAAAACAATTCACATTCATAGAAAAAAATAGAAAAACAAAGTAAGAGACAGAATGGCAGCGTGGTCACTTGCTGCCTTACACGAACGTTACATCGTTTAACTGACTTGGAGAATGAACTGCGACAACTAAGAAACTGTGACAAAATATGAAACTGTGAAACTGTTTGACTGCGTGACTGTGACTGTTTGACTGCTTCGCAAAATGTGAATCAATATAACCTCAGTTTTAATTATATAAGGACAATACATTACAAAAATGATGTATGAATTAACACGAATGAAATTATATGATGGTACGCATACAGGAAATCAGACTATACTAAATTTCTTCTTCTTTCTCTTCATCTTAACTTTACACAATTTTCTCTTTTTCCTAACAAACTTTTTCACAAGGTATTTTACTATTTCCTTACTCCTAACCCTCGTAAAACTACATTTCCTTTTCCTTTGTTTACATTTCATCCTTACCCCCCTAACATTATTTTTCTTAATTTTCACTCGCCTTACAACCCTTTTCGTGGACAATTCATGAATAGTAGACAAGTTTGTTACTTTAACATCCTTCACATTAAGTTCAACATTGTCATTATTTGATTTTCAAAATTCACAATTTATTTTTATGCAAACCCCTACTTTCATAATAATATTTTACATCTGTTGTGGTCTCAGAATTAAAACAAAAAATACACATAGTTGGACTTACCCTTGGTTGGTGCAAAATAACTGCTGAATCTAAACTAAATTTTAATTCCCTGATAGTTTTTTTGGGGAATAACCCCTTTCCCCCTCCCCAATTTTGTGTTGTACTACCTGCATTTTGTTTACATCTGTTTTTACACCCTGACAATTTTGCTTTACAATTTCTATTTGGTTTTGACAACTTTCAACTTCACTTTGGTCTTTTTCCACTTTACTTCCACTACTAAGCACATTTGGCAATTCTACAGTATTATTTACACAATGATTGGTATAGGTTACACCTTCCTCCCTAACCTCTGTTGATTTCTCATTTAGGGCAACCTTCCATTCTGTTAAAAGTTTGGTATTATTATCTATTGCACTCTGTACTTTTTTAATTGCATGTTTTTGTTCTGTCATAAGCTGTACTAGCAGGCTTATATGTTCCTTCATATGTGCCATTTGCATTATTGTGCCAATATTTTGTAATGTGTATTATTATACTAGGGTACAATCTGCTTACAGAAAAAAAAAAGAATTTACAATGCGTACACAAATCACTGTGATATTAATAACAAAAGAAATTGACATTAGAATTTTACAATCTTGGCTGTACCTGCAATTTCTTTGGTGGAAGTCAATATTTACCTCAATTCACGTTATTCGTTGACTGGACACTGCTGGCGGTAAAGAAACTGTATGCTGATATTTTGAAGTCTGGAACTGTTGACTGGATGTTATGGGCGGTGTATAAACTGCTGGATTCTGTTGTTATCCAGAACACTTGTTGTTGAAGTAGTTATAATCACACTGGAACACGAACAATGATTGAAAACACCGGTGCCTCGGCGACTGCTGGGCTGCTGGTCATCAGGCATCTTGAATAATGAATAAGGATGCTGCCTGCAATCTTCAAGTCACAGGGCGTGTAGAAATCCAAGCCAATATGTTGGGCGCCAATTGTAATGTATGCTGTATGTACTCGTGGGAGTCCGCAGCAAACACCAGTTAGAATTAGCTCAGTTAAAGTTTGAGGCTCTGGATAAATAAACAATTGAAAGTTTGTTTATGACAGGAGTGCCAACAGAAAATAAGTTAAAGATGAGTTAAATGTTCACTGGAGTATATTGTAGTCTCTTCAAAAACAATTGACAATTGTAGGGAGAAAAAAAAAGAAAACAAAAGCAAGAGACAGAATGGTAGTGTGGTCACTTGCTGCCTTACACGAACATTTGATGCTGGCTAACGGCCAGCGAGTGTTAATACCATGATGGTGTGTGTGAAGCACGAGTGCAAAGAGGCCTTAAACTGGACTTTCCAATAACTGGAATATTGTGTTCATAAAGTGTTGCACCATACTTGGTTATAAAATTCAAACTGCACGCTGTGCGTAGATTAAGAACAGTTCTACTCTGGCTAGAATGCAGTTACAAAAAACATTAAAATAAGACAAGAAATTACAAATGGCAATTCATATTTTAATTTCTAAAGTGCCTTTTACTTTTCAATATAAAATATTTTACTCAGTGTGCATAGCACTTCCACTTATGTGAACCCCGTAGGCGGCCATGGTAGGTCCGCGCAACGCTTGCATCTGGGCAGTCCGTCTAAGAGAACTGGTGAGGTAACTCTGTCACGTACGCACTACAACTTTTGAGCACTGACGTAGATTACCATAGTTTAATTTTAGTATACCGGTCAACCTTTGCTTTGCGTACATTAGCCAGACATTTCCCCAGAATTATGCTTTTGCTTAACTAAATAATCTGTGCCCTTGCGGCTGTTTAAAACTTAAACGAGGTGAAATTGAGAAAGATGTCAGAGGTCACGCAGCCCGCGCAACTTGAATGAGGTGCCATCCGCCCCATGCTAAAGCGTTTCATTGTAATTTCTGTGTTATTGTTGCGTGCAATTTTAAGAGCTTTAATTTTATGTATGTATTTGAGGGTATTTTTCATGTCATTTTACAGCCACATCATAAATGACTACGCGGTCAGATATTGTCAAGTACGTATCTGCACCATCAATGTGTTTTCAGGGCTTATTTGTGTAATATCATGTGTGACATAATTTATTTCAGGGTTCTATGTATTTTTGTTCAGTGTTCCATATAATTTTCACGTAAACTGATGCTTTGCATATAAGACCAAGCGCTCATTTTCATGTTTGGTTTTTCCACCTGTAAATGTTTCAATTGTCAGGGGAATAATTTTCCCAGAGGAAATATCAATTTGTTTGATCATAATTCGCCGTTTTTACGGAGAAATATTGCAATTTCACCTGCACCATGTGGTCTACTACGAACTTTATCCAGTGGCATCCGCGCCATCTAAGCTTGCTTTCACGCATGTGCGTGTTTATTGTGACTACTCATATTGTACCCCATCTTGTTTCATTGATATTTGTGTAACTTTGTAAGGTGATATTATTTCTGTCCTAGCCGGCTATGTGTATACGCCGTCACCACACTAACCACGTGCTGGAGGGCGAGCCTTGACGAGTCTGAGCTAGTGATGCCAAATAATCATACGTGTTCATGTATTGATTCATCTTGTAATTCTCCGTGTCCTAGACCCCCTTCCCTTGTGATGATTGTGTTTTCAAACACCATGGTGAAGTCATCCACAGAGGAGTGCGCTAGAGTAATTACGGGCTGGGGATCACCCAAACGGAGTTTGCTAGACACGTCCGAATTTATCATTATTAAATTGCTTAGCACATTATTTGTATGGGTGATAAAATAAAAAGTAAGTGTCACAGTGTTCCAATCTTTTAATTGTAGTGACAGTGTCCTCGTCACACCATTTTTACAGTGATAAAATGTTTAGTAAATATTAATTATTGCAAAGTGTATCATGAGTACGCTCTGGTGAGATGGACACACAGAACCAACAGCATCCTTGAGAACCCTGAGTCTTAACAGTGCGGTGATTGGGAAGCACCACTTGCGCTCATCATTAGTAACTAATTTTGTGTCATCATTCGTCTCATGTCTCACCCGACGGTGTCTCACTACATCGCTCAACTGACTTGAAGAATATACTTTGACGACTAAGAAACTGTGACAAAATGCAAAACTCTGAAACTATGTGATGATGAGAAAGTCGCGTTTACCCTATTTATACTGCCTGAATATTGCATCAAGTAAACGTGGTCCAATCATGGCTTCGCAAAGTGAGATAATGTCTAAAAATAGCTCATGAAACTTGACATGGCTCTAGCTTACTAATCAAGTGAAAAGTTACATTGTCATCCTATGACGATGTTCCTACTGATGCAATGACTCAAATAAAATAATAAATTTGGAAAAACAAGCATGTACAAAATGCAAACACATTATTATTGCCATAATCTTCTAAATATTAACTGAACTACTATCCTTGTCACAAAAGTATAGAAATAGATTAAATAATTCCCGAATATATAAATTATAACATATTAAAATGCTACAAGTGTTACCTTAAACATGCATCAGGGATGATACATTTCCGATTATGATACAATTCTGGCTGTCTAGTTAAGAGCAGTTGTATTTGTGTCATAACGGGATATGATACATTTCCAGCTCAACTATGGAGACGTACAATCTGGATATGTAACATCTCCACTGTTACCTTAAACCCACACCGGAGATAATACATTTCTGATGATGTTACAATTCTGGTTGTCTAGTTAAGAACAGTCGGAATTGTCATAAATGGAGATGATACATTTCCATTTTGGTTTAAAGCATACAAAATGTGGAGATGATACGTTTAGGAGATGATGCAATTCTGGTGCCCCGTGAGTCGGTATGTTTTTGTCGCACACATTTTCAAAATTATAGCCATGTAAATATTTTAGCTTAGTATGATGTATTTATGAAACCATGTAACAAACTTAACTTTTTATCCTGGCAGTATCTATTAAACAATCAAATGTGTCTGCAGAAACTATTTTGATTGCCATTTTTAAGATATCACCCTATGAAAAAATTAGTTTTCTATGTCATATCTCAAGGGGGAAAAATCACCCTATTCCCACCAGCTTCAGGTGTAAAATTATACGTTGTAGTCCATCTAAATTTTTTATAACCTAAGGAGATAGTCTCATATTTTCAACAGAGTTTATTTTCTGTTTCTTCGCACTTTTTGGATCAAACCTTTGGAAAATCACCCTATGTATGATGATTGGTTGGTTCCTAATTATTTTATACATCATAAGCATTTATACTTCCGTCAACATAAATGTACATTATATTTGGTTAAATTGAAATTTTATTTCTATATTATGTATAATATTACTTCATTTATAACTAATATTATAAAAATAGTGAGAAAATATATGGGTTGATAATGTCTAATAAGAAATAGTTAATATGCAAAATATTATTGCACTGAGTGTACACGAATGTGGTGCTCTGTCCCTTTGGTTTAGTTTCTAGATGTATTTAAGCTTAAGTTAGTTTGCATGAGACAGAGGAATATCCTGGGAGTAGAACTAAAGCAGGGCTTCAGAGTAGTCGGAAGTAGCAACTGGACTACAACAGCCTTATATATTTTATGTCTATGTTGTGTGTCCCAAATATTTTTTTAAAAAATTTTGTGTGCGCGTGTGTTTTATATATATATATATATATATATATATATATATATATATATAATGAGAGAGAGAGAGTCATTATCTGTGACAAACATCAAAGGTAAAATTGAACTTTCATGGCATATCTTGGGGATCAATCAATGGATTGCTACCAAAATTTCCACACAGATAGTATCCCAGTAGACCATGTAAACTTGCATGTTTGAAATGAACATAACATTTTTTAAATTGCAGTAATATAAATAGCTTGCATAAGAAAGTCATATCTATTGAACAATTTAGCAACGTTCACCCAAACTTTGTATATTGTCAGTATCCATTAGAAGTACCAAATATATTGCAAGAAGCTCTTTTGCCCACCTTTTTGTAAGATATTTTATGGTGGTAAAATTGAACATTTATGATGTATTTCAGGAACCAACCAAGTAATTCCCATCAAAAATTTTTTTTCCACACAAGTAGATTAACAGTAGGCCATGGAAACTCAATATTATTTAAGTTACTCATGATTGTTTTCAAAATGACAGTCCTGTATACCACAACATTAGATTTGACTATAACCAAAGTTTTGCTCATAATTTAACTCCTGTAATGCAGTTATTTGCATGCCAGCTCACAGTACAAGGAGTTCTAGGTCCAATTCCCAGGTAAGTCTCATGTTTATTTGTAATTGTCTCATTAGTGTTGCATATGTTTTTTGTTCCATCTTTAATGATGTATCTTTCAACAAGTTGTCAAAGCCTTCCTATGATCTAAGTAGTATTTAAGAACATCAACAACATTATTTGCATATATACATAGGAAAGTACACACATTAGTTAAATTTTGGCTGCAGGTTTATCATGAAAGAAAAAAAACAAGAATTTACAAATATCACTTTAATTCATACCAAACCTATATGTGGGTCAAAATGAATTAAATTTATAAATTACAATATCATAAAAAATTGGAGACATATGCCAAAATGCAAGTTTTGCTTGTGTACATTTTCTTCTTAAACGTAAAAAAAGCTATACAGAAATGTACCAAACTTTGAGCTAGAATGTATTTGTTTCAGCCTAAAGGATCAGGATCTGGTGTGGAGGTATGCTGATTTCGTTCTTAGTCGAGATGAATTGAAAGGTGTAGATATATTTATCCATCGCTTGGAAGAAAATATTGAAGATTTGAAACCTGAAATGGTTGTGAATTTTCTTCATCGCTTCCAAGAAGCTGAAATGAAATATTTAGAATATTTAGTGTTTGAAAAAAACATTCAGGTATGTGAACTGCTTATCAAATCATTATGTATAAATATTATGTGCTTCATTGATATATTAATTTTACATAATTGATAATCTTTGTGATTTTTTTAAGAGCTTGTTAATTTTATCATTTTTTGTGTGGTGGTGTGCTAACAACTGTTTCCTCTACTACATTGCTTTAAAAACGTGATGCCTTTAGTTAGAATTTTTTGTCTCATGGCTTTTTTATTTCCACTTTTTAACTTGTTTTAGGTTACCAATTTAACTCACTCGATTGACAAATGTTAAAACAGAATGATTACATGACGTCCACATGATATGTTGAGAGTAATCCTAATTTCAGTATCTATTTTATTTAGGTAAATGTAAATATTTTCATGTTCTTGCCTGAATGGACTTTTCGCTGTTTGTTATTACAGTAAACTCTCGATTAACCATGTTATTCGGGACCTGAGAAAACACAAATAAGCTCATTTGTATTAAAAACCTGAACAACCAAAACTACACATTTTTAATATTAATGGAACAATGATGTTGGCTCCGAAAATTGTGATAAAACAAAGTACCTATTATACATTTCAAAGAAAACACAAATCACACACTGTATGTGCGGGATTTTAAGTGCATGATACTTTAACTGATATTTGTTGCATTGAGTATAGTGTAATTCACAGCACATAGAGTATACACAGCCTGCGCTGGCATCAGGCGCACACGTTGGGCAGGCGGCAGTGTGATAGATAAGCGGTGCATAGTATGGATCTGCGTGTTGCTTTCTCAACATGCGTCACTCAGACCCTCCTTTAGATAGCAGAGTTAGTTGAAAATTTAGAATGCAATGCAATAAAGATTATAATGGGACTTTAAATGAGGCAACATAGCATTTAAACAATACCGTACAATCCCCATTAATAAGAGCTTTAAACAGTGCCTTTCTTTAAAAAGTCTTCTTTTTTTTCTTTTCTTTGTTTTTCTTTCTTTCTTTCTTTCTTGGCACCGGGATTGATGTTTTTGTTTATAACACACCCTGCTCAAAATTTTTTCTAATTTTTTCGCGATAGTTTAAACTGTCCTTTTACTCTTTGATGACGTTGGGATGACACTACATAGTGAACATTGACCCGGGCCGGTGATCAATAAACTGACAAGACGTGGTGTTTGAGGGGGTGGGGGTACCTGAGGCTGTGTCCCAAATGACAAACTCTCTATTTCTAAGTTGTCATTTCGTAAGTTTCACTTTGGATGTTAACAGTCACTTGATTAGCTCTTGCTGCTAAGTATTTTTACATTAACAGTGAAAAATATTTTTATCTAAATTTTATGCTTAAAATGGGCATCACATTTCTACAATCATCACTGCGAAAACCTTAATAAATAAGAAAAAAATTATGCTATAACAACTTCAAAAATCTTCTTTGTGAAATATATAAACAAAGCACAGCACTGTCTTGCTTTTTTTAACATGCCTAGTGTATTTCATGAACAATTATTTGTTTTAAAAAATGTCTGTGCATTTGTGCATGTGTTTTGGGGGTAAAAAACAACATGGCGCTTTTGTCATTTTGTATTTTTGCTAACATTTACAAGATACAAAATATGAAATTCCAAATTACAGAACACGCCACCATTTTTGTATACAAAATCTGGTCACGTAATAATTTTGTCTACAAAATCTGCCATTTTGGACGTGGCCTCCAGGTGATCAGATACGTGCTTCAACGGGTGGAAATGGATGATTCACGCAGGTCTCTGTGACAGGCTGACAGTTTAAATAGATAAACATCAGCTCATGCGAGACAGTGATAGACATACATGGTACAGCTGCTTGTTAAGACTCCTGTTACTGCATCGCCTTACCCCGCAGACGTTATAACAGACTTTGCAAAAAAGTGTTAAGCGAAGCACAAATAAACAGAAGTATACTGTATAACTAAATAAGCTGAAAGAGTGGTATATATTTATATTATAAAATATAAGAATGAAGTTATACAAAATACATAGTCACTGTTTTTATTTTAGTCAGTAGGGAATTGAGAAGGCACATATTAAGGAAATGCTCCAGCATTTCCAAAAAGGTGGTTGCAAAACAATTTCTTAAAAACTAACCAATTAGTTATGCTGTAATATGACCAAAATAATTACACTATATGCTGTTTATGGTTAACTGAGCACTTTTGAAATCAACCTTCTTAAGGTAATTATTACCAGTAAATGCACACATTTTAACTTAAGCACAGACTGCAATATTTACACATAGTTTGGCAGCGAATTAGGAAAAATTTTGTCATATCTTAACGCCTTACTATTCTACCAAAAATGTACAACAGAAAATTGTGTAGAAATTTTTGTTTGTTTTTATCTAATAATTAGTTGGTTTCAGTTGTAACTTATGTTGTATTTAATGTGGGATTTGGCCTCTTTCCATTGAATTCTGTTGGGTTGCTCTGTGTTATTTTTTATTGTAACCTAATGGTTTCCATTAGTTTTTATTGTGTTATGATGGTTTCTATTACACTATAGTCTGTTGGGTTTTGTTGTATTCTAGTGGTTTCCATTGCTTTCTGTTGTGTTGGTTTCTAGTGTTTAACATTTGTTTCAATTGTGTTTTGTTGGTTTCTATTGTGCTGTAGCCAATTGGTTTATGTTATGTTCTAGTGTTTTACATTGGTTTATGTTGTATTCTAGTGTTATACATAGGTTTCTGGTTTATATTGTGTTATAACCAGTCGGTTTCTGTTGTATTCTAGTGTTTACCATTGGTTTTGTTTTGCTTGTTTCTATTGTGCTGTAACCAGTTTGTTTCTGTTGTATTCTAGTTTTTTACATTAGTTTTAGTTGTGTTTTGTTGATTTCTGTTGTATTCTATTGTATTACACTGGTTTCTGTTGTGCTTAGTTGGTTTCTGTTGTACTTTGTTGGTTTGTTCCTATGACCTTTTGGTTTCTCTTGTATTTCCAGTGGTTTTCATTGGTTTCTGATTGTTTTTTTGGTTCTGTTATTTTGTGACTTACGCTTCAGTAATAAGTTTGAAAATTTATTTTTTTAAGTAGTGGCATTTTCATTTTCAAATGTGTGCAGAAAATAATTATGTTAGAATATCAAATTATTCAAATATACTCAATTTCATATAACTACAGTAAAATTTGACAGACTTTGTGACCAACCTACACAGCATGTAAATAGTAAACGTCCCCATTTGCAAAGTACTGTCTCAGCTGATGGTTATTGCAGCATGCATGTTATGTTGGCGGTCTTTACAATGATTGTAGAAGAAAATAGTACTCACCATTAAAAATTATAATGTAGAAATTTAATGGCAATTACAATTTTTATAGTTAAAATTATGCTCATAGTCTAATATACAATTTTTCTTAGTTTAAGAGCAAGGGCTTTAAAAACATTTAGAAGTATTATGTTAGAGCATGCAAACATTACAGGTACGTGAAAGGTCTCCATCAATCTCTGTCTATGGTCTCCACCCACCTGGTGAAATGCCATTGCCGTCTCTTCCATCAAAATGTATCTATATGCAAGAATTCCTTGCTGATTATATCGGAATATTATATATGCAGTTAATTATATTTGTATTACCAGTGACGTATTTATTGCCTTTTGTTCTAGCGGGAGGTTTTAAAATATACGTGGCCTAAATAAACGCCTTTTTAGTGTAGTTCATTATATAAAAATGTAATGATATTATTGTGTTGTGTATTTCTCACATTGGTACAAACAGCGACATATTTATCACATTTAGTTCTTTTGATGAAATTGAAACTTTAGAGTTTTCGTAAATTCAATACTATTTCCGTACAAACAAAATTTTCCACTGCATCATCAAAACAATGTAAGTTCAAATTGCCACTCTCTCATAAGAAGAACCGCAAAACAATCACATCTCACGAAAGACATTAAACTATAGCTCCCCACTCACCAATAAAATAAACAGTGCTCTCACTAGTTTATTATATGATTATAACAAAAATAAAATAGTTTGGAATGGGAACCAGTTATAGTATCCTAAGAACTGGATAGAAGTTGTCAGTCTTTCAATGCCTGCCATTGGATTCATAGTTTGTTTACAAAGATAGTTTTCTTCACTGACAGAACAGCTGTGGCGGAGGGATACGTTGTGGCTGCACTTATTTTCAAGAATTGTGAAAATTTACTGAAGTTATATGGAACTGACTATAGTGTAATAGAATTCTATTAATAACTAACAGAGAAAATAAATTGTTAGTGATTTTTATTTATCTGTACAGAAATTATACACTATTAGCCCTTTAAAATAAAAAAATTTGAGTGAACTGTAGGGGATAGTTTTCGAACTGGTAGCACACATTGGTTTTCGTTGTATTTTATTGATTTGAATTCATTCTGTTGTATTATGATGTCTTCCCAGTGTTTTCAATTGGTTTCTGTTGTGCTTTGTGATTTTATGTGGTTTTTTAGTGGTTTACATTGGTTTCTGTTGTATTCTGATACAGTCCCAGTATTGGTTTTTGTTGTGTTTTGTGGGTTTCTGTTGTATTACTAGTGGTTTCCTGTTGAATTACTAGTGGTTTCCATTGTATTTTGTTGGTTTGTCACATTTAATTATGTTGTATTCTGATGCAGTCCCAGTAATTTCTATTTGTTTCTGTTGTATTTTGTTGGCTTCTGTTGTATTTCATTCTGCTGTATTCTAATGTAGTCCCGGTAATTTCTATTTGTTTCCATTGTGTTTTGTGGTATTTTGTTGTGTTTCTAGCAGTTCCCATTGGTTTGTGTGTTCTATTTTTGTTGGTTTTGTGTACCATTTCATACTGTTTTGTTTGGATGTAGTTCCAGTAATTGCTATAAGTTTCTGTTGTGTTTTTAATTTCACCCAGTTGGCTTCTGATGAAATCGTAGTGTTTTACAATAGTTTTTTGAAGACTGTGTTGTATTTTATTTGTTTAGTCTCAATGGTTTCCATTGTTTTCTGTTGTGTTCTGTTTGGTTTTTTAACGTACTTGTCCTGTTGGTTTGTGAAGTGGTATTAACTGTATGCATTAGTTTCTGTTGTGTTCATTGGTTCTTATTGTATTTTAGATACCACTAGATATACAACAGAAAATCACAAAACACAACCAAAACTGAGTTAAAACATGATTTTTTTTTAGAAACCAACAGTGTGAAATATGACTGAAACAGAAAACATTAAGACATTCAAAAGAAACCAACAAAATATAGACTAATTCAATGGATATCACAATAAATGTGACAAAAATATAGACAGTTCCATAGAAACAAACAATACACACAAAAAGAAATTTAAACCATAATACATTACATGCTAACAAAATAGAGCACAACACAAACCAATGGAAACCACTAAGAGACAACTGAAACCAACTGCCAATAGCACAATAGAAACCAACAAAATGCAACAAATCAGATTTTTAAAATAATACAAAATGATGCAAAAACTGACACAACAGAAACCAGTGGAATCCACCAGAATACAACAAAAACAATAGACACCAATGGAACACAAGAGAAACCAATGGAATCCACTATGACAGAAAACATAATGCTACTGCACAACAAAACACAATGGAAACTTCTAGAATACAACAGAAACAAACTGACTACAGCATAATATAAATCAACAAAACACAATAGAAACCAATAAATCATAACAGAAACCAATTTTAACCACTAGGATACAAAGGAACCAATGTGAAACACTAATACAACAGAAACCAACTGGCTACAGCACAACAAACCAACAAAACACAACAGAAGTCAATGGAAACAATCAGAATACAATAGAATAAAAAAAATGAAACAACAAAACACAATTTCAATCAATAAAACACAACAGAAACCAATGGAAACAACTAGAATACAACAGAAACTAACTGGCTACAGCACAATTGAAACAAATAAAGCACAACATAAAACAATGGAAACTACTAGAATTCAACAAAAAACAGACTACAGAACAACAGAAAACAATTGAATGCACAGAAACTAAACCACTATACTCTTACAGAAAACAATAGACTTCAGCACAACAGAAACAAAATGCAACAGAAACCAATGGTATAGGCTATTCACTGTAAAGTCAGCACTTTTGAAAGCCATCTCATTTAGAGTAATAGTCAATAAATATATTTATTTTAGACAGACGTTAATTTCATAGTGCAGTGGAATATACACACTGTGTTTATTACTCTAATGGCAATATTCATTTAAAAATGTGATTAATGGATAAAAAATAGCTGAAAGGAAAAAGTAACTAGGCCCTCAAAAGTTCTCACTTTACCGTGAACTGTGTATAACCACTATAATACAACAGAAGCCAACAGGCTATGGTACATTCAGAACCAACAAAAAACAACAGAAACCCACAGACAGAAGTCAATGGAAACCACTAGACTACAACACAAACCAACGTAATCCACTAGAAGTTGTTGTATCCTAATGGAAAACAATTGAAGCCAATGGTTTCAGTGTTTTCTGGCAACAGGAACCAACAGAAACCACTGAACTGTTATGTCAACTAAATTTGTGTACAGGAGAAACCACTGGAATCTAATAAAACCTATTGGGTCATCAGTGCACAACAACAGAAACCAACAAAACACATTAGAATGATAATTCTACACAACAGAAACCACAAAATTTCTGTTGGATATTGTTTGTTTTTGTTCTAAATTTTTGGTAGCCAAAGGAGATGTGAGAGTGGACAGCATATCAACAGTGAACAAGGTGTTACAGTGGGAATGATTGGACTGCTCATAAATAACCTCACACAAGCACTGTGCAATGTTGTATTGGGATGTTGACACACAAAAGCCACACATCACATAAGCATGATTTTTGAGCCCGTTTCCAGTTGAGTGTATATGGGACTTTAGCTCTCAACATGTTGTTTCCTTCTTTTAAGTTCACTAACCTGGTTCTTTTTAACCTGCTTTCCGAAGGCAAGAAAGTCGTATGAGATCACTCCTGTCTGTCTGTGTGTGTGTTTGTGTTTGTTTTTTCTTTGAATGAATAGTACAATGGGGGTGAATAACTGGATGGAGATTTTTGGACATTCACCATTGCGGTGCAGATGTCTGTCCTGGGAAAACAGGACTGAACATGAAAAAATGCTTAAATAAAACAAGTAACCTATGGACGAGAAAATTAATATATGTATAGAACACTGGAAATTTCCAAAAGAGAACAGCAACTAATTACAAAAAATATGTGTATATATACACAACAGGTAACACACAGAAACCTCCTTGAAAAAATTATGACAACACTGACGAAATAAGTAGGAACAAACTAGGATAAAACAACAAAAAAAAAAATGCACCCAAACACAGCAGTGTTGAATACTGTTGTTGGATCACCATTTAGGAAGATAGCATTTCATGAAAAAGAAAGTTTTTACATAATATCTCAAAAACTGTTCAACCAGTTTCTGCCAAATTTGGTGAATAAGTAATACTATTGTAGGTGATGTAAAGGTATGCAATTAAAATTGATGGGGGATTTACTTTCAAAATATAGATATTTAATTTTGTATGTTATATCATCAGAAACATGTAATTAATTAAAATGAAACTTTGTATGTTGGCTGTATAGATTACAACCATCAAATGTGTCTGCACAAAATCTCTTGTTCACCATTTTATGAAGTTCTATCATATTACAAATTAAAATTGTGTAATATCTCTGAAAAAACAACAGACTTCTACCAAATTTGACAAACAAGTAGCACTATACCAGGCGGCCATGGAAAGTGATAAACTTTGAGATGGTCAGACACACATATTTTAAAAATGGCAACCATATAAAAATTTTAGCCCAGAATTATTAATCTACGAAACTGCATAACAAATTTCAACTTAATTTTGTATGCTGATGGTATCTATTACATCCATCAAAATTGTCTATCCAAAACTCATTTCTCTGCTGATGTGTAAGATAGCCCCACATGTAATAATACTGTTTTTATGTTGTATCTCGGGGAAATAACCAATTTCTTTCAAATTAGGCAAAGAAGTTGTACTGTGGTAGGCCGTATTAATTTGTATTTTTTAAGTGTGTAAGTATCTTGTATTCCGAGTGGCGCCTATACAAACATTTTAGCTTCATTTGCTATATCTACGAAATTACATAACAGATCAAAATTTAATTTTGTATATATTATCTACGACAATCATCAAATGTGCTAACACATGACCTTTTTGTTCCCCCATTTATGAAGATCTTCACATGAACAATGGAGGTTTTATGCCATATCTCAAGGACAAATCAACCAATTCATACCAAAATTTCATGCAAGTTGATGCCGGCTAACAGCCAGCGGCGCTAGAGCCCATGACTGTGCTCACCACGCACATGTCATGTATCCCGCACATGCACAAAGAGGCCAATAATTTTGAACTTTCATATAAATGTTATTTTTCAGTGTAAAATGTATTCTATTCTATTTGCAGGATTTAATATGTCTTAAAATGTGTTCAAGTGTATGTTACAATTTTAAATTGTTTGGTTATAAAATTCAAAGTGCCCACGGCACCGAGATTAAGAACACTTAATATTCTGGCATGAACGCAGTCATAAAGAGACACTAAAATAATATTGAAATTCATAAGAAAATTCTTCCTGCAAAGCAGGAAAGAACGTCCCGTTCACACACAAAAACAAGGATTTTCAAAAAATACTTAGCATTATTGTGTTGTCGCAGCCTCCTCCAGGGCCGCCCACCTGTGCCAAGACCTCCGCTCACAACAGCTGTCCGCTATTGACTCCCTCTATCAGCCCGTGACCACGTCACAGCTGTTAGTCACAACACCAGCTGCCTCGCCCGATGTCACAGCCTTGGCCGACGTCATGGCGAGCCAATCAGAGCCCACCACCGCCATGATTGATACCTCGACAGCTCAAAGCCAAACTCCCCTTTCCCCTTACAGACCTTACTGCCTAGTGGCCAATTGCACTGATCATCACAACATCCCAGCTTTACCAGGAAAGAGTCGATGCAGTTCGCAGCTGCGCCCGGTGCTTCGAACAAGCAAGAGATAGCAATTCTTCTGAACTGCTGAAAGGGGGATAATGAGTACCTGGGGCGAGAAAAATACGGCCAGCTGCTGTTGCTTCAGAAGAAGTCTGGTGATCCAAGTGGTGACAAATTTCTTTCAAATATTGAGTGACCTCAGTTCCTTAAGAACCTCGGCACTCAAAAATAAAAAGCCTGTATTCTTACAAAAACTGGAAATAAAATGGTAAAGTAACTGTTTCGTAATTCAATTCCATCATAACTTAATTGACCTAACCATAAAATAAATTTACAAAAACGAAACAAATAGTCTGCAAATTACAAATATCTGTTCAAAAAAAAGGATCTAAAATTGAAGGGAATGAATTCGCAAAAAGACAAAATCAGTTAACTTTCAACTACAACCTTGACATAGAATGACTTTCAAAACTGACTTCCCCAAAAACGAATTTTGAACTAAAAAATTAGGAAATTATCACCACGTTACTAATTAAAGAAAGAAAAAGGAAGCACGTGTTTCTAATCAAACAAAAAGCAACAAGTAATAAGAAAGGCTTAACCCATCCAAAACAGCTTAATTTCCACACCTAACCTCCAATGAAGGAAACGCCATATGAAAATACTTGAGAAAAAATAATTAAGGGTAGGTCTATTGCATCTTAACAAAAAACAAAGGGATAGGAAACTTCCTGCTGTCATAAAATCTAGGGCATCGGAAAAAAAAAGGCGCCTACAAAAATACCACTCGTGACATCGCGCTTAACAAAAAAAGCTTAAATTAACTCAAAATCACAAAAAAATATTTAACCCCAAAAATACACATTGTAACAATATTGCAACGCTACAAACCTTGCTCACCTTTACCTTGTTGCACTTGAAGTATTTTATCACTTATTTAGTTTAATATGAGGATTATAAGATTTGGAAAATTAGATTTATTTAATTTTTTTTGGCAAGAACATGTTTTCCTCTTGTGACTCTGACTGCAGTTTATACACTATCAGTCTCCTTCACACCATTGTGCAGTATGGTGCACTGTACATGCTGCAAGCCACAACCTCGGGACCAATTTAAACTGCTTATTTATTTTTATTTACCATTAAAGGGTTTATTATACCAAGCACATACATCTAAACTTGGGGTGGGGGGGGGGTGCATGTACACCCCAAGCTTTCATATAAATTTACCTTAAAACCACACCAGTTCCAGAAAATTTGGTTATTAACCATGAGCAGTAGTACAACACACCTGCACCTGGTGAGTACACATTATAAATAATTTTTATTAATTTTAATTGTATTTATTTTAATTTCATTTTTTATTATTTAAGTGCCTTCCTTTAAAAGGTGGTTTTATAATACATACAATGTAAAATCAGAAAAAAACAAAAACCACATAAAGTACAAATTATGGATATTCACAATGATAATTTTTTTAAAAATTAACACTAAACAGGATATCACATATATAAATAATATAAAAGACATTAAGTACATAAATACAAAAACTACAAAATGAGAAATAATTATCCATACATTATAAAACAAGTACAATTAAAACACTGTAGTTATATTAGACTGTAATAATTTATGATTATATAAATGTTGACATGGATCACATTAATGGGCAAATTATGTTTACATACAAATAGATTATTATAGGTGTGCAAACATTGGAAAACAATAATTATAAATTCATAAATTTGATGTGTGAAAATTAACTATATAAGAAAGTTATTACTTCGGTGGAATGTGTTTCATTGAAATTTTTCGATGCTATATAACAATATAGTTGTTTGTGCATATTTTAGTTAAAGGAGTTTTTAGGTTTAAAAATGCAATTTTCATTGTTTTATTCAAGAAGTGTGTTCAATGCCAATGACTGTGGAAAAAAATCTGGTGTGTGTGCACTGCATAGTTCCAAAGCTACGCAACTCTGAAGTTTGTAGGAAAGTCAAGTGTGATGTTGTAGGTCGTGCCAGAACTCCGTGACCGCACTGCTTTCCCTTGACATGTTGCTTCATTCAAGACAGGCGCTGATACTATGACTGTCAAAATAACAGCTTTACCAGTTTGTACCAGAAAGAAGAGATGATGATAATTGTTAAATCACTTACAGTGACAGTAATATTCAAGACACGGCAGGAAGATCAAACAGACAAACTGGGTGTAAATATGGATTGTGTGTGAACGTGGAAACAGACAATGAAAGTGTGTGTTGCGAGTTTTGTAATGTCATAACTGTAAAATCAGAACTCTAAGAATGCATTACGCCTAGTCCATCATTTAACAGGCTTATTGTAGACAGTGAGGTGTTAACAATAATGACTTGACATAATTTAAGCCTTAAAACAAAATGTATAAAAAAGAAACGCCTTCTCTTCGCAAACAATCCTTTAAACAGAACTTGGTGCTATGCAGTATTCAATAATTTGTTTCCTGGATAAATGTGTGGACTGCTGTCGGCTACAGAAACAAGAGTTGTCATTCTACGTTGTCTCGTTAACACTATGTGATAAAAGTATCCCGAGGAGAATGGTATTTACACCGGTCTCAAACTCGCAGCATAGACCAGGCTGCATATGTTACCATCGAAAGCAAGTAACTTTTTGCATATGCAATTCTTATAACTATATTATGTTATATACTTACATTGTATACAAAACTGAAAAATATATAAAATAGATAAAACTATGTTCCTATTATTGAAGCTAACGCCGAATGACAATACAGTAAATAAATTATAACTGATCACCTTTTTATTTACAAAACTGTATGGAATCTTCAAAAATGACATATTAATTTTATTAACTGGAGTCTAGAAACAGTGACAATATGCCTTGGCACATCCATTGCTCTGTAAGGGTCATCATCCAGCTACAAGCTTCGATTGTATTGTACTGCTTCCATGACTGTATAAAGGATTTCGTACTGCCAGACAAGTATTTTACATTTATATGTGTTTACACCAATCCAGCTCTTCAAAGGTTTTAAATATTTCAGTTTCTGTCTAGTCTGTGGCCTTTCTGAATTATGATTAGAGTTTAAAATGGCCAATATTTTAATTCGCTATGTTTTCTGTGCAAACAACAATTTATTTATTAATTACCGCCTGTCCAAGAGTGTGTGTCGGTGATATGCTTTAAAATTGAGGCAAATTTTTCAATTAGGATCTTATTGTTTCCCTCGCACATATGTGAAGACCATCACATAATGGTTTATAATACTAATTGTCCATTCTTTAATAGGTTCAAATTCTTTTCCTGCTGCTGTAAGTTTCTTTAACAATTTGGAAATATGTCAAATGTTCAATTCATGAGTTATTGCATTGAACTTAGTACGCATCATTTTTTGAATGCCGCAATGCCTGTCAGATATGAACAACAATATTCTAATATGTTTTAATAACCTATCTAACAAAGTTTAGCACGCAGATTTTTCTAACTCTCTTACTATTTGTCCTTTCTGTAACACAAGGAGATCTGTTATTTTCCCATGTACTGTTTCCGTTGTTGTGTATGTTACACACTTTGTGCAGTTACCAGGCCTGTCAAATTGTCTATTACCTTGCAGCATAGCATCAACTCGCTATGCCACAAACAGGTTATAGTTTACACTCTTCGTCCACTTACTTTTGGTTTGGCTAGCTTCAGTTGGGTAGAGCACTAAGTTGGTACACTTGGATTGTTAGAAATAAGAACAGAATAATGTCCATGTCAGATTATACTCAATTTATTATTGTGGATTGAAAATATTTACATATAGGTCAGTCTGACATCAATAGACATGTCTTCCTCTTAAACACTCACAGGTACAAAGTAACGGTAGTATTTACCGAAAGTTTACTTTACATCTCGACTCGCAAGGAAAATTTAAGAAGACAAGGAGGAGGAAAAAAGAAACTTTCCCCCTCGGCACCTATCTGCCTCCCACAACTCATTATATGTCTCTACAGTTGTTGCACGACAGTATAAAAATCACAACATGTTCACTCATGACATGTCTACTCGGTGGTTGACGTAGTAATAGAACAAGCTCAGGGCTTGCTGCTCGTGGCCTGCCATGCACTAGTTCCCCCACTGCAGAATGCAAAACTAAAAATACACATTTAGCGAGGGCTCGTGACCTCCTATTGGCTGAACATTACATCATGGTGCTGCGTGAAACAAAAAAACTGCTTATGGCATGGGAATCATGAAAAAAAGTTGTGTTACCTCACTCTGAAGCCTGAGAATTCAAAAGAGCCACATAGTACAGATAACACTTGTATTACAGCCTCACATTTAAACTGATAAAGCCCTTACTTCTAAACTGTGGCATGAAAGGAAAAATTTGCACACTTACACTCACTGACAAATGAAACTGGGAAATTTAAGTAAAAGTGAAACTGAAAAACACTTATAAAAGCAATTAAAATGTGTATAAACTGCAACGCTACATTAGACCCCTTGATTTGGTAAACATTTTGAAGAAATCCTTACCAAATCAAAACTGAACTTAAAAGTTTCAAAGCAGTAGACTACTGTGACTTTGTTCCTATAAACACAACATACAATAACTCTGTAAAATATCAACACACTAACACACAATAATGCAAAAGTCAAATTTACCTCACTGAAGAATACACAATTTCAGTGGAGCAGCTACAAAACAACAATACAACATACACTTATTTACAGTACACTATCATTCAAACACTCAAATAAGCACAAGACACAACAATGAAGTCAACTATACAAATGTAAGCTAAAATGTAACAGTTTTCATTTAGTGTGTGACAAAACATTTTTAACAAATGTAATTCATATATAGTATTCATGGTGTATTTTGTCTCGAACAAGAAAAAGTGTAAACAATTGTGTGGATAACAAATAATAATACCGTGTCTAACCCTTACACATATACATAACCTTCATAAACTGCTTGACTTTCAATAAAGAACCACATAGTATACACAAAAAAAAAATCTAAAATACTTTGCAACTCTTAAAAACTTCTTTACGTTACAGAAAAAGGAACACCGTTAACTCGCAGATAATTCACCCCTAAAACACCATTACACAACATTATAAACAAAGAAATTTTATATGCAAGAACCTTCATGTACCTCAACACCTCCCAATGACATGACACCCTAACCTCAAGAAACTTTCTCATCATATTATTATGTTTTAACCATAAAAATTTAAAATCCTGTAATTCTGTTAATCCATCTAAGTGATTGTGTAAAATATCCTCTACAAGGTTAGATGGCTCTGTGTAATTGCCCATATTTACATTACACCATCATTGAATCAACCCTCATATTTAACCAGGGCATGGAACCAGGTATTGGAATGATTGTTCCTTTGATTTGAATGTTATTCCAACAGGGTTAAACATAATAGCGGCAAAATATTAACGTGTTTTACACGTGATGTGCTATGTCATGTATGACAAATATGTTAACAATGTACGTAAAATAATATCCATAAGAACTCTCATCAATACAGACATTTTTGATAAGTCATAAATCTGACCTAAATATTGTTATAGGCCTAAATTATGAACATTAGTATGAAATGGTTTTTGAAATATGACAGAATTCTTTGTACAGCTATAAACAGTAAACAACGCATTTGACAGTGATAACAGTAGAAGTCACATGGCAGGGTTTATGTTTAGGTGTAGTGGAAGGATACATAATCATTAACCAAAAGTAGAAATTTAGCAGGGCTTCAGAAAAATCCAAAGATATTGTGAATGGGCTATATCTGTTTGGTGACTTTTCTCTGTTAGGGAAACTATGAAAAGTCACGTCTTAATTTTTTTCAACACTATTTGAACATGTGTAAAGATAACATCGAGACGGCATGATTACATGCTTGTTTTCAATTACATATCGCATACAAACTGCACAACATAGTGATGTAATGGTGCAGCATGGTACTGGCTTGACCGCTGCTGCAGAAGTGAGCCATAGCCTAATGTGCCTGGTTGTCCACACAATTCAAAGGATTTTCTCGAGAACCAGACGTCACATTGAGTTATGGTTTTCACTAATATTTCTTGCTCTTCACAACACATCAACTTGACTTTATGTGTATTTTGACCTCACAGCTCTTTTAAGTCAAAGATTTTGTGATTTGTTTTAAATAAGCATAAGAATTTTTGATGATACCAGGGGATTAACAAACTTAATGTAATAATTCATAACTATTATAGCTGCTTGAAAAACAGTTAATCACAAACAGTGTAATCACACTCTTTTCTCATGAAATATAATGTATGCATATTGAAACTGTGGATGACCTGCTTATAATTAAAATTTATATAATATGTTAGGTATTTAGTGTAAAAGTACCAAAACATTTTCTCCTGAATTTTTTATATTCTGTTTGAGTCTATGTTATGGAATTCCATACTACTGAGCTTAATTCTAATTTAGATATAATCTGGGGTACAATAAAAGCAAACAGAATATTTAGTCAGGAATGGTTACAGAATAAGTTAAATATTAAATGAGACCTAGAATTTTGTTTACATGTCTACTTAAATTATCACAATGAGGATGAAAATATAACTTAGATTCTAATGAGATACCAAGGACTTGTACATGTTTAGTTCTAGTGGTGTTTTGTTTACAGTGATTTTAAATTAAATTTTAAGTCGTGTTTTTTCCTGGAAAGTTAATAAAATTAATTATTTCATTATTCAATTTTATTCCATGTAATTTACACCATTCTGATACAGCAGTTTTTATCAGTTTCGAAAAGAAAAGTGTTATTTTTTTCTTGTATGGTTTGATAGATGTTTAAGTTGGCAGCATATAGAAGAGCACAAGAGTGTAGTCAACAACAATATCATTAATAAACATGTTAAGTAGTAAAGGTGGTAACGTTCCTTATTGTGGTACCCGAGAGGAAGCATCAAAAATAGAAGAGGTAATATCACCAATTTTAAACGAAGACGTCGGTCCTCTTAGTTAAATAACTATGAAACTTACATTTAAATCAATATTTTCTAAGTTTTGCAAAATCAAGCTATGTTTACAGGTATCAAAAGCTTTATTTAAGTCACAGTATATAGCATCTTGCTGTTATGAGAAAATATTACACTATAATACAGTTGACAAAGCCAAACAGATTTGTGTTGGTAGTTTCACCCGAAGTAAAACCATGTTGTAAATCAGTTAATGATATAGTAATATGAAACAAAATGTGTGTATGAATTATTTTCTCAAATATTTTTGAGACTCCACATAAAAGTGATAAGGCCTATAATTATACATTAAATCTTTGTTACCTTTCTTATGAACTGGGATAAGTATATCAATATTAAAAATATGTGTTAACACAAGAGATAAGATATCTTTCCATCCTTTAATGATAAATTAGGTATGTTATCTAATTATTGATTTAGTGTCTTTTAAAGATTTTATTGCTCAAAGTGTAAGACTAATGTTTACTTTTAGTAAAATTATATTTTTCTCATACTTACAGGCCATTAATAATCCAAGTTGTTACAATTTCTCAAAGTCAGTGGGCTTGTCCAAGTTCTATATGAAATGGAGATCTTGATTAAATTAATTAGTTAATTATATTTACCTAATTTATTTTCAGTAACTACGAAGAAAATACTTTTGACTCAATATCGCAAAATAAATTACCATCACTTGGTATTTACAATTAATCAATTCACTCTATAAAATTTATAATTGCGTTCAGTGCAAGAGTCAGCGTACAACAATATGTTGCATAATAATTGTATAACATTGCGAACTGTTTGGCAAAACAATCAGTTATTTGTACATTATCTGCAATAACTATGTTATATATTATTTTAAGTGTTTGTATCAATACTTCATAATTGTATCATATTGCCATAAATTGGAAGGATTATCTTGTCATTGATAGGTACCTATAAGCCATTAATTTGTATATATTTTATAGTAACTTTTACCAACTTTGTTTAAAAGGATAATTGCATTTAATTATTTTTTGTGTGTGGTGGTTTTTTTATACTTATTGAAGGAATTCTTCTTACATTACACTGTTAATTTTCATGTTAAAGAAAATGATATTAAGTAAATTGTTATAAGGTAATATGGTATTGAACTGATTTAAACTAAGTGAAGTAATTATTTCCAGAAAAAAATTGTCTTTTAATTTTACTATAGTAATTAATGGCCAGCATTTTGTGTGTGTTTTAAATTTCAGTCAGTTTCAGGGACATTGAGCACCAGTAATAATTAATATGACCTGAGTGACAGAAGACTGATAAACACTAGTGGTGTTTGGTAACATTAGGCACTGGTAGGACAAAGTTATGCCATTTTATTGAAGTCCCAGAAAAGTCGGATTACACAGAACTGTGCTAGTTAAGCAGGGCACGAAATTACCAGTTAACTCGGGTTAGTACAAGATCTTGATTCTTAGGAGTCGTAGGCCTAATTACCATGTGGCTATGTCCCCTACACATTTGGTCCTGTGAGGCAAAAACGTTGTTACCACAGTGTTCAGGGTACACATGAGACACCTCTATGGTCTAAGTATAAATCACTAGTAAAAACACCTTGGCGAGGTGGGGAAGTTCCCTGGGTAATACCAGGTTCCCAAAGCTCAACACTACTGGAATGATAATGCAGATGACATAGATTCAGTAAATAGTTATGTTGAGTGAAATTTCTATACATAATACACGTGTTAAACTGAACGTAAATTGATCTGGCTCACAAGGCCTGCCAGTGGCCATAGCTGCAAAAAAGTTGAAATGGCACCAACAAGATTACTTTACACAAAATAAGGCTCCATGGCCAGTAATGCTTCGTACACGGATGGTGACATGAAGACAAGAAATGTCAGGTTACTTACATTAAATGACAATGGTGGATTAAAATGCTCAGAACAAAACTTAATGGCCCTCCATGATGTGACATGACGTGTGCAGCACTTACGGCCCACTGAATCTGACTAATTTGATTGGCAAGAGGAAGTGGTGAGCTGGCAGAGAGCTCGTGCAACTCCAAAATGTAAGTTATGACTAATTACATGGTTGCACAAGAGTAAAAAAACAGTTACATGTTATTTGAGAAAATTAAGCCTGTTAAGTTTTTGGGGCATTCTTTGACCGGAATGAATCAGTTAAACAATCAATGAAAATAATCTCACTAAGTGCACTAATTTGCTACACATGTTAAAACACTTGTTAAATAGTATAACATACTGTACAATAGTGCAGATGTTAATTAGAAATGCACATGGCCTCAAGATAAAGCAGTATAATTATGTGGTGCCTTCAGGGCTGGTTCTACTAACATTTGCACATGGGCTTTAAACTATGTATGATTTAATAAAACACTGAATTCTAATTTTCCCGACATAATTACTGAGTTTGCTCTATGTGACAAAAAGACATCGAGGGTACAAGCATACCACGCACCACTGGGTGCGTAGCTATGCAGTTGATGTGGGGCAGACCAACCCGGTGATGGCACGACAGTGGTCAAGCCAGGCTATGCAGTCGTGGTCCACGTCATAATTACAGGGATATAGTGGTAATGTCACAGTCGCCAAAATTTGCGACTGGACATCACAGCTCAATTTAGCCCAGTCAATCTATACATGAGACTTCAAAGGTGCCATATTGAAATTATAAAAAAAGAAAATAATAAAAGTCTCACATTAGTTCCTTTTTATTTAAATTACAAACAAGTTCATAATCTTCTCGCAACTCAGAGTTACAAACAAATTCAGTGGAAACACAACCACAAGTTGCATCGTTTTGCCTCTTCCATGGCTAGTTGTAACATTCTACGCACAACAGGCACTCAGAGCCGAGATCGCTACGTGCCAAACTCCCCCCCCCCCCCCTTTGCCCTTTCTCGTACCTGTGTGACCCCATATAAACCACCTCCCATACTCTACGAACTATATTGCAGCAAAACATTATCAAATTTCTCAAAAGAAAAACTGTTTACGAAAGTTGAAAAATCTTTTATCTATGAAACTGACGAAACCTCATCTGCGACTTTGAAAAAGCAAACGTATTACAGATAAACGTTTGAACACTGCCACAACTTCAAACACTGATAAGATATTCATATTCCACGTGGCATCAAAGGAATAAAATATTATACTCACTCGCAAAATAAAAAGGGAATTAACCAAATTTCCTATTTAATTATTATTAATAAACTGCATCATTACATTATCCCCCTTGATTTGTAAGAGATTTTGAAGAAACCTTTCTCAAATCAAAATCTAGCTTATATGCAGCTACTCTGTAGACTACCGTGACTCTGTTGTTTACAAACAACTTATATTTACAACTCATTAACCAAACTCATTTACATGACAAATATTCACTTCACCTGTTAAAGAAGAAAACTCAAGACATCTTCTTGGATGCTGCAAGAATATGACACATACATTATCCACATTACAATTGCATCCAAATATTAATTAACAGTTAGGATTGAGTGTATAGACCTAATCTATGCCAATTATAACTCTAGGTAGACTTTTTGTTGCTATTCTTGCAAGAAAAATGATTTTAACATGGTTATGTACTCCTATACAAAGTTTACATTACAGTAAAATACATCTCATTACAATCCATCACACTAAGGAAATCAGTCGGAACCAGTTTTACATGTCTCTTTTCAATAATTACAATTTTACATCCATATTCAGTTTTAAATTATTTAGTTTCATTAATGGCTTAGATGGTTTTAAAATTTATACTCAACATGAAAAAAGGATATCCAAGGTCTGGCTAAAATACACGAGAGCTACTGCCTTTCACTTTTGGTCAATGCCAAAATTATCTCTTAGGGGCCTCATGACAGCTACTGCCTTTCCTATGAGGTCAGCGCATTTAACTCGAGACAAGAGAGCTCCAACCCTTCATATTAGGTCAGTGTCAACATAAACTTTAGAGGCCTTAGACCTGTCCCAACTAAAAACTCAACTCTTTGTGCTCATGATAGATTAAATTTATTACTTTAATGATGTTTTAACATTCAACTACTTTGGACAAATATTCTTTTCTCAAGACGTTCACCCAATTAATTAAAGTGACTGCCAAGTCAAGGAAGTAAAAAAAAAATACAGATTTGCAAACACATTATCAGACTGTTAACTAACTTACCAAAACCCTTAAACTTCTGTAGTACAATTGTTACATTAAATTAATATAGTAAAATACAAACCTGTCTGGTGATAATGCTGCTATACACATATTCAACTTTCAATATTATAAAATAACATTACGTAACATTATCCCTTTTCACTTATAACGTTACACAAAACTTGCACAATATGACCCAACAGCAACATAATCACCATCAACTTTTAAAATAGGGTTCATGGTATTCTTCTATATTATCTGAAAGTATTTTTCATCAAATCTTATAAATGTTTGGTTTAAAAAAGACAGTTGCAATTGTATTAAATTTTATAGTTTTCAGTTAAGGTTGAGGGTGTATACACAATGTGTGCCAACCTTGTCAGTTGTGTTTCACCAGGCGATGGGTTATCATGCTTACTTACATTGGCTACTTACTCATTACTTGTTATGCAAGTAAAATAATAAGTAGCCTTGATGAGTCTCGAACCAACACGTAAATACTAATTCCATAGAGTTATTCATTACGTGTAAATACTCGTGGTATTAATTCACTACTTATGTGATAAAAAAAGTTAATTACACATATTTATTTTCAAACCTATATGTAAATATTACTTGCATGTAGTTATTCATTATGTGTAAATACTCTCTGTGTTTATTTCATTAGTTGTTATATGATTAAAAATATAATTATACTCTCTACGAGCCTCAAACTAATACTAATTATGTATACTTATTATGCATACTTATTTCATGTCATGTAAACATTCACGGTACGTATTCTTTACTGACTATGCAATTTAAGAAAATAATTACATGTATTTGCTCTCAAACCAATACATAATTACTACTTGCATGTAATTATTCATTACATGTAAATACTCACGGTATTTATTCATTACTTGTTAGGCGATTAATCTAAATTCATGCATTTACTCTCAATGGGTTTTGCACATGTTGTTTAGGTTTTACAGCCACCGAAAGGCTATCCTACACAAATATCAATCGCTGTATTTTTCGTTAGGGTGCGAGAAGTTTTCAGCAATTCACAACACACCCTCCCTCGATCCCTTGATCTAAAGCGTGCCAGCTTGGACACTCACTGATCAAAAAAAAAAAAAAAAAAAAAAAAAAAACAGAATAATGCCTTACACAAACCAAAAAAATAGTATTAACACTGACTATCTTAGTTTGCGGTACACTGTTATACTTTTGAGTCGTAACGTTGACTAATGCTAGTTGCGTCACATGGATGGAAACTGGGCGATTCCAAACATATACAAGGAATTTTTTTTTAATGAATTTCCATCACATATAAATATACACACACGAATGTGCACACACATGCACATACATGCACCCACATGCACATGCATGCACCCATGTGCACACACGGGTGCACACATGCACACGCATGCGTGCACACATGCACACGCATGTGAGTAACGCAGTTTGCATCACGCGAACTGAAGCTGTCTCTAAAATTATAGTAGAAATTTTGTAAATGAATTCCAGCTTTGTATGTATATATATTAATGCAAGCCAATATGTTTGTTAGCCCTTTGGGTTTTCCCTACAGTAATCCGTCTCACACGCATGCCACTAGTTTTTGATTAAGACTTCTACAATTTGTGAGAAGAAGAAAAAAAGAGGGTTGAAAAAATTAATTGTAACTTGTAAAATGTGAGATTGAAAATGGCGCGTGTCCTACCTCGGTTGGTAGGTGAATAGGATGCTGACTGCCTTCTTGAGATCTTAGGTAAGCCTACCGCGACATGACTGGCTAGTGTTATAGGCCGAATGGGTCATGGAGCGTTTGGATTCCATGGGTGGCCGCTTGATGGAAGGCTACTATCTGAATCAAGGGGAGTCAAACGCCAGAGTGAGGTGGAATGAGGTAATTTCCTGCCCAGGGAGTTCTATCATCCTCACTACTATGGTTGCCAATAATCGGGACGCCAGTAGTCCCAGGATGTTATGAGGTGGCGTTGTAGTTTAAGCAATTGTGAGGGTGGAGGTGGATGGCCTGGCTGGGGAAATGGAGGCTACTCGTATAGGCAGCGTGGGTTGACGTGTGGGAACGTGATACATGTAGGACTATACTGACCGTGGTTTGGGGACTGCCTTTGACAGGATTCAAACCCGTACCATTTTCCCCGACGCTAGTTTGATTACACAGAAGTTGGGCAGCTGCACCTCCGGCGGGTGTCGAACCCATATAAGATTTCCGGATGCCAACTTTATTATACTAAAAGTGGTAGGGGCCTTATCTGGGGCTGCGCTAGCGGGGGAACACTGGCTAGTAGGGGTGAAGGTTCGGTCTGAGCAAGCTGATCTCCCTCCGAGTCGTAGTCTGGCCAACAGGCGCCTAGATATTTATATTATTTATATAGGGGTGACCAATGATCAAGGGGAATAAAGGGGGATATTGGCCGAGGTATTGCTTCAATTGTCGTAGTCTGAGGTTCAACTGTACCTGTGTCCTCTGTAACGGGGTTGACTTTGAGATCCCTTTCTAGAGCATGGCATTCCCCACGCAGTTGTTGACACTGAACTCCACCCTTCTTGCTATACATCTAGTCTGTCCCATGATCCTTTCTGCAAATGTGCAGTCCTGGGGGCGTGGCTTATGCACACACACCCAAGGCCCTGACGTGTAGAAGTGCAGTCCGGTATTGGGATGTTACTGGAGCTAGATGCGGATACACCGGAAACCCAGGAGCTGCGGCGTGTCATTTTCAGACTAATCCTTTCTTTAAGCTCAGTCTCCGGGTGAGTTTGGTGTACCGCACTGCTAGTCTCCAGCGAGATTTAATTACTGAGTCTAACACAAGATTTATTAATACTCTGAAAACTAGAATGCTAATGACACAGGGACTAAAATACGAATGAATGGTACACAGACAATTAAAGTTAACATAACCTTTTATTACGTTGTTAAGGAAGATGGAAAGTCCCGGCTAATCAACTACATGGATATAATTAACTAGCTAAAATATTATGATACGTAGATTAAACAAGCTAAGGTGAGCCTGGAGAATAATTAATAAAAATAATATTAAAATTCAAAATACTAAGGTACTCGTTTCATAGTGTATTCTCAACAACTGTGGCTGTTCAGGAGGACGTTAGTATCGCGATGACCTACTACCGCTGGAGTCAAAGGAAGTTGACTGAGGTAAAGGGTTGTTGAGTACAGGACGTCTGATTACCTCCGGAGAGAGTTGCTGCTCTCACGGTCAGCTGGAGCAGTGGGGATGGTGCATCTTTCACAGTCTGCGGTGGATGGTAGAAGTTTTC
This sequence comes from Dryococelus australis, assembly GCA_029891345.1. Lineage (NCBI taxonomy): Eukaryota > Metazoa > Arthropoda > Insecta > Phasmatodea > Phasmatidae > Dryococelus > Dryococelus australis. The sequence continues at coordinate 305,028,395 of CM057009.1, read as the reverse complement.
TTGCAGGCTTCTGGAGGTGTAGCCGTTTCTCAGGCTGAGTAAAGGAGAGAGTCTTCTACAAACCAAGGGGAGCTCACTGACCTACTAGGCTGGTGAGCCTGGCGTCTCACTTGGAGCGTGGTTCTGGAACTCCTTGCATACAAAAATCTTGTGATCAGTGATCTTGCAGGGCGTAGCGTAGCCTTCAAATGCAGGGGTAGTTTATCGGGTGTTGTGGCAGTGAAGCTGTTTTCTTATCTCCTCGCTTGGAGGCAACGACAAATTAAAACCCACTCTTCCTGAGGCTGGCAGGTGGTAATTTCACAAGGTCACAGGGGTGCTGCCATCTCTTGGGTTTGCTGGAACTTCTTCCATAGCTAATAGTGGGGTAGTGGATTATCGAAAATATTTAATGCATCTATTACTTTTGCATACTCGGATGTCCAATGCATGGAGTGCCCTTGCTCGATACGTGAAATTACATTTGCCACTGTTAGTGACTTACCCCAAGTTCAGGTCACTCGTAGATGGGGCGAAGTCGCGCGTAGAGCGTGTATCTGCGCTGCGCAGCATGTTGGAGTGCATCAGTTGGCCACCCCCTAAATCGACGAAGACCCATCTTGACGAATCCACTATTGCTTCAGGCGTGGGATGTGGTTGCCTCAATCGGTGCACTTCTGTTGCAGTTCTAGGCTAGCACCTCTTCTGTACACATGCTGCCTTGGTTGAGTTCAGTGTGCCTGTATCTGGGTTGCGTGGCAACTGGTTACTATCAGTGGCTAATGGTCATTCTCTTTCCTCCTCTTCACTCTCTCCGTCTTTTACGGTTGTGTAGCAGCCGGGGTGTCGGCACGGTGCCATCTGCGTCTCAGCGCAGTTGGAATGTTTCCTGCCGCCTTTCTTCGCTCTTGTCTCTTACCAAGGGAGCAGAGTTTTGGAAAGGAAATATTTGTGGGAACAAGTAGTTTGGTATTGAACCAAGACCTTCCTAGTACGAGGGCAGTTCACATACCAGAGAAAGAAAAAAATTTCTTTATACAGTAGGTAGTACAAATGTAGCTTGCACAAAATATTTTTAAGTTGTACTGAACCTAAGGGGTACAAGACTATAAAGGCATAAAAATATCATTCCTACTTGAGCTTTTCATTTACACAATATTATAAAACCACTTAGCTCACAAAATACACAGTTGATTATAATATCTCCAAGCACCCATCAGCTTAAAAATTTCTATATAAAAAATGACATTTATGCCTTACAAAATTAAGGTGAACTGTCACTTTAAATAGATCCATTCCTCCAAAACCAATTATGTAGATATCAAATGTTTCTCTGCCAACTTACTAACTTTTGAAATCAATATTAGATTGATATCAGAACTATATAAATTACACAATGAAGTTATATATATTATATAGAAAACATGTGCTGATAAATACAGAATTGTAGCATTTATAAATTTATTACATAGAACGTCCAGTGCCCTTCTATTTTGACAGTTCAAGGTCTCTATGACTCAATTTGGCAGTAAGCTTCGTAATTATATTACAGGCACAAAAAAACAATGCCAAATTTTCATATACAACGTGTTGGTCACACACGAGCGGCAACCTGCTCTTTAACTCAGTGACCTGTTGTTACCACTTGACTCTTTACAATCTGACATTCTTTTGGAGTCTCAAAACGACAACATTTTTGGGAAGTCAGCATTAACGGCATCTAACAAATGCTACCACTCATGACCAAACTCCACTCTTTCATCATCAAAAACAGCACCATGTGCAATTTTAATACACTGAATGATTCTTTAGAACAGTTACCACATTCCGTAAACCTTCACAACCTCGAATAACACCGTACTTTAGTATCCGTGCTACCAATGGTAAACATTTGTTACCAAAACTGACCAAAACTTGTGTACTTCAAAATTCAGAGTTACAAGCTTCATCAAACATCAAATTAATGCTCTGGGTGTAATCTTAAATCAGCTGGCTTGCAATGTCGCACACTTTTATAAACTTTGGGGTGGCTCTCTAAATAAACACCATCTGTTTACCATTTTCTCCACAGCAAATCTCACATTAAAATAAGGCATTACTAAAATATATATTCAAATATCTTCATAGGTGCTGAGAGCTCTAAAAAGGGAGTATTTTAAAAATCTCTGTGAAACCTGTAACACACACAGGTTATTGGGCAGCCAACTACCACACATTAAATGAAGTTGATTAAAAGAAGAGCAAAACCCACTGAATATTTAAGGCCCTTAAACAACTTCAGCTCCAAGGTAATTTGTACTTTATTCCAGCTAGTCTCTACCTGAGGGCTAAAATATTTAAAAATGGTCATTCTGAATCCCTTTTCCTATGTACTGCCAGTACAAACAGGTGTCAGTCGTGGTGCCACGATTCCCCCCTATACAATACATTTATTACCTCAAGCAAGTCAAATGGGGATACCGGGCAAACGCATTAAGTCTTACACAGGCTTCACACATGCCTCTTAAGTTTCCAAGAATTCCAAAAAACAAGCCCTGCATTGCATCGAATTAACATAGGCATCGCCTCACCGCATAAAACAGAGAAAATCCCTTGCCACCACTACTCACGTTTGGCAAAATTGCACCACAGCTGTCGTACATGCTGTCTACCCATGATGTTCATAATTATGCCAATGTACCCTCAGCATGACAATTTAGAATGCCGGCCTACCCAAGTGAACACAACCAAATACAAAGGTCGAAGAAGAGGGAGCAAGACCGTGCATGCCTTTTTATAACATTATCTGACACCTGAAAATTATGGTGCTGGAGGAGGGAGGGATTAGGTAAAAAGGGGAACAGACAGGAGAAAGAAAGGGGGTGCCAGACTATCGCCGAATTAAAAGATTATCAGAGTCCACTGGCCACAGCAATTAAATAACGACGACTAAGGCACCACCTAACGGCACAATTCCCCGCCCCTTAAAATGTTCCCTCTCTTCGTAAGTCACAGTCCGTTGAAAAGTTACCACAAAACTTTTTTACCAAGAGCACACTTACAGTAGAAGAACAGTTCTCGTAGAATAGACGAAGGGAAGAAACAATTTCTTAAGGAGGAGGCTGCTTGAGTCACTCAGAGCCCTTAGGAGACTCCCAACATCTCCTCCACAAAACATCGCCACAGTACAGTTTTAATACAAACACAGTTCACAGCATCAGTACACATAGATAACTTGAAAATAAAGAAGATAAGCAGATTAAAAGTTGCATAGTTCAACATATCCGTCACTTAGAATGTTCTCAATAACACATCTTCAGCAGATTTAAGACGGGCTGTAGATTTCATAATTTAAGTGCGTCAATTACTTTTACGTATTCGACTGTCCAGCGTGTGGAGTCTCTTTGCTCAATACGTGAAATTACATTTGCCACTGTTAATGACTTGCCCCAAGTTCAGTTCACTCGTAGATGGGGCGAAGTCCCACATAGAGCGCGTATCTGCGCTGCGCAGCTGGTTGGCATGCGTCGAAGTACAAGTTTGTTTGTAATGTTTAAAACAAATTTATGGTGGAATTATAGTAAGTAACAACTCCAAACATTTTTAACACAATCGTAGTTGTCTAGAGAGAATTGTTTAATTTCACGTTTGTGGAGAATGAAGCGAGGCAGGTCTCTCGACCCAGATAAGCCAATGAGGGTGGCGGTAAAGAGAGAGTGAGATAGAGAGAGTTGTCTGTGAGCTGGAGGCAAGTGGTGTGTTGCATGCTTCTGTAGAGGAAGGTGCTGTGCGGGGATAAAGGGCATATTGTCTCTCTTCCTAACTGATGGCTTGCACTTTGGGCTGGTCAGAGAAGTTCGGCATCAGAGTTGTGAGTTTGGCTGGAGCTGCATTTCAATATGGTGGGCATTATGAATGATATTAGTGAAACTCACCTCAGTTGTGAGTGGGCAGTGGTAGGGAGTGGACCTGTATGTCATGTGTAATTATTCATTATGCATAGTTAGTGTATGTAATTACTATCGGTATTTATTCATTGCGCATACTTAGTCATTACTCATTACCTCGAATTACGCAAATATTCATTACACTATTTAAAAAATCTAATTAGCCTTGATGGGTTTTGAACCGGGTACCGAATCCTTAACTCTAGACCCTACACCTCCTATACCCCTAATCTCCACTTAAAAAACAATCTATTACCTCCGACGGGTGTGTCAAACCAAGGACTTGGAACGATTCCCCAACCCTCCTGCTGTAACCCTACACTCCCGCTTACCCCTAACCTCACGCCTTAAAAAAAGTTTTTTTTAAATTACCTTCGGCAGGTGTCAAACTAAGGACTGGGAATGACTCCTCATCCCTACACTCCCCCTTATCACTCACCCCACCTTATACTCTAACCTCCCTTAACCTGGTTTTGGGCCCAATGGTGGAACAGAGCCTAAATTGACTTACACAGCATTTTATACTGGAGGGTATACTTCCAAATTTGGTATAGGTTTATTTAAGGACCATGCATACATAATCAAAATTTTACAATTTTGTTTTGAACAGTAAAAAATGCATTTTTTAAAGATGGGGCAGTCATTCCATCTTATACAGGCCCCTCGTGGAGAAATGTCAACAAGTGGTAGATATAATGGAGTTTTAAAATTATTTGTGATGAATAATAATAAATAAAACCTAATTGGCAGTGAGCTTGTTTCTCACTTATTTTGGAATAATGTAAAAAGTTGGTGTTTGTATATGTCTGTCAATAATTAGTTATAAAAGATAATTATGAGGTATGGCTAATAGGACTGATGGGAAAAGGTAGTTTTGTTGCTAAAATATTTTAACGTATTTTTAATGTTGCTCCCCTCCCCTATCTATACACAATTACATAATGTACTTTTCACTGTTCAAAGAAGTGCTATAGCTCATCAGCTGTCACTCTCTTCAACAGGTCCACCATTTTTCATTTTTGCCTCTTCAACAGACTGAAAATACACTTATTACTTTAGGGAACAGGTAGAAGTCACACTGTGCCAGATTTGGCAAATATGTGGGATATTCAAGCACAGAGATAGGTTTATCTGCTAAAAATTGCTTCATAGAAGGTGTGATTGGAGTGGGCTCATTGTCCTGATGCAGAAATTGTTCAGTTATTTGGGAAATATGGTATTTTTTCTTAAGTCAGGAAAACACCTGGTCGAAAATGTCTTAATTTCATTAGAAATTTTGGGTTTACATATTGCTCAGTTTTACACTAACTAGGATTCCATTATTAAGCATCAAGGACACCTACCTTATATCCACTATTCTCCCCATAAAATATTCACTTCAAAGGTAACCAGCCCTGGTCTTAATAGCTACACCTTGTGTATATAATAATTTTTGTCTTTATTTATAGTTAAAAAACTAATGTGTCCATTAATTAGTAATATAATTTTGTAAATAATAGAAATAGAAATTTGTTAATAAATCAGTTAACACTAAACAAAGCTATGTATAGTAATTGTTTACGAATTAGTGTTTGAAACAAAATATGCTTATGCTTTATAATAATTTTTTGCAGACAGAGAGATTCCACACCCATCTTGCCATGATGTACTTGGAGAGACTATTACAGCTGAAGCAGCAGGGAGACATGGAAAGTAAAGTTAAGGTGCAAAAAAAACTGCAAGTTTTGTTACAAACGTCAGCTCTTTATCGTGCCCATTTGCTGCTCAGCAAGATGCAAGAGGCAGAACTGCACAAAGAAACAGCTATTTTGTATGGGAAGGTAATTCAAACACTTGAATGTTGCACTGTCCTTTTTGCTTTCCACACAACTTCCATATGGGGAAATCAAAGAACACCCGTCAATAAAACATTAACTCTGCATATAACACTCAATAAAAGTTATTAAAATATTGACTTTATTTTATGCATTTGAATAATTTAAAAGAACATGGGTTAGATGGATTGCTTTCATTGAATAATGTTTAATTTGTATACAGCTAAGAATAGAACAATATGCACTGACATTTTTTGGTCTGTTCTGTGTATTTAAGAGATAAGTTGAGAACCTTTTCTTACTAATGTTTTATTTGATAAAATAACTTAAAACCTGGTTAATTTTATTTAATTTGCATCAGTTACACAAGAGTTTTATTGGTATTTATTTGCAGTAAGCCACTATTAACTGTGCTACTGGGGGATTGTTCATCCATTAATGTCTGATCATTCAGTATTTTCAAGAGAAATGAATATGGTCAGTTTAGATTGTTAAAGTAGAAATGAAAGCTGGCATTTCAGTTTAGTACTGTATTTTGTTGTGTAATGATCACTATTATATGGTAATAGCATTGTTATTTTAAGTACCGAAAAACTAAACGTATTTTACAACATGTACGACAGTAATTTTTATCAGAATGAATCTATTCTACAATGCTGGACACACCATAACATGAACTAACACATCTAATGTTAGACCACTCGCCTCATGATTCAGGAAAAAGGATGGTTGGTGTGCATCAGCACTCTCTTCTACAAAGTGAGGAGGGGGTAAACTGAAGTTGATTAGGCCATGAGAAATGCAGTTGATAAAGATGACAATATTTAAAGCAACCAGCCTCTTACAGGTGTGAAGCTCTGGCACATGCAGGTTGATTGTAGATGATCTCACATGTGTAAGCTATCCATCTATTATACAGCTTTCTGAGAGATGGAGGATATGAAAACTCTGTGTTAGTTGCTAGGCAGTTACCTCCTCACTCACCAAGCATGTAAAGAGGATTATGGTTGTGCCTGGTCTTTATAAGCAATTGCAGAATGTGTGTGAAATCCATTTGACAGTCTATACTGTTTTTATAAGGAATTTATGCTAAGTGCCAAAGAATATCATAGTTAAATTTAGTTTGAAAATCCATATAGTGTGTGTTTTATAAGTAAGATAATGATTTTTTTTCTTTTTCTTACCTCTTATAATACACTCTTGCACATACCTTATTTACGTATTTATTTCTGCCTGTGGCTTGGCACTGTTTAACCAATTCTTATCAAGTTTGAAATAAAGTTAGTATAGGCTGTTCATGGTAAAATTAGCACTTTTGAAAGCCCTGCTTAAGATCTACTTGTAGGCACGTTGTGTATTCTTCCACCGTATGTAAAATTAACATTGCCATGGACCTCATCACTTTATTCATGCTTCGGTCTAGTGAAACTGTGAAATTATTAGAGAAGTTAATATTTTATAAATCTGGTAATGGTAATTTTTACATACTGAGATGTAAAAGAAAACAGAAAGCGTAAGAAATAATTTAAATGATCACAAATGAACACTTTTTATTTGACATTAACAATTGGAACTACTTTGCATTCATTGTTAACAACTTTGGCGGGCGCATGTCACACAGTGCGCCCGATAAAATATATTGCCAGCAGGGGCAGTGACAGTGACTTTTTTTTATGGTTGAATTAAAAAAGTGTTCACTTTATCTTGAACAGCCTTTTGTATAGTAGATAACTAACTTCACTATAGTTTTAAAAGTGATATGACATTGTTAATACTGCTACAGTATCAACTACTACTACTACTACAGTGTTTGTATGTAAAGGTATTATTTATTTCTGATCTTTTGAAGTGAAGTCACCCTTTTATTTGCTGCTGTGTCTAAAGTGCACCCCAGAATTTGCTTTCACATATTGTTTTGGGCCAGCATACAAGCAGAGAGCTGTAACAAGGAGCCGACCAGCAAGAAATTTACAAAAATGTATATTAAATAGAGCACTGAGCAAGGACAGGGGAAGAATGCCAGCCACATAGAAGGTGATCGTGTAACAGGTAAGGGCTGACCTTGATTGATGCTGCGGACATCTGGGTGCATCTCAGTGCAGTACATTCTGGCCCAGGTGGGGAGCCTTTGTCTGTGAGCCGTAACAAGTCTTCAGATTATTATTATTATTATTATGTTGTGAGTACCCAAAGCAGAGAGTGTGTGGGACTTAGTGGCAGTATGTAGTAGCCAGAAAGTTTGTAGAATTTGCAAGCAGCAAGCATCATCATCCTCGTTCTTTGCCGAGGCTTAGATTTAACCTAGTGGATGTATTGACTGATGAGAAGTAAAGTAGAATTAGTGTAATGCTTGATCTTTCGTTTAATGGCATCTCATCCCCTCTCACATAAAGTTCATACTGTTGGACAACCTTAGGTTTGAGATAGACAAAACAAGACTGTTGCATTGGTGGAGGTGCAGATCCTCCCTCTCGCAACTATGCCCATTGGCATTTTTTTATATTGAAATAAACCTACCCTGTCAATTGAAAATGCTAATTTATGGCGGTCTTGCCTTCTTACTGGAATACTATAGAAGCCTGAAAACAAATCTAAGCTGGTTATGAAGTGAGATTGTTGTAGCACGTTTAGAATGTCTCCCGTGCGGTATATTGGGTATTGTACTCTATTTAGATATTGATTTAACTTTCGCAGTCCGGAGTTCAGCTTGTTGACAATTTTCTTTTATTTCTGGGCTGGTGTGTTTTCCTGGATTACATTGAGGCTCAGGCCTGCTCAGTTTGTTTTCCAACCTTGAATCATCATTGCAGGCCTGGCTCGGTGTATCATCATAACAGGCGTTTGGGGCTAGGGTGTGGTTATTTGTTTTTGAAACGCCTGAAGCAATCCCCAATGTCTGTGGAAAACTCAAAATTTTGTTTCAGAAACAATTTACAATATCTGGCTTTGTGTCCAGCATAAAAACAGAGTGCGCACGTGTCGTACGCGAGGCTAAGTGGTCCGGCAACTTACTCCTTGTTGTTGACACATTTGTGATGTTTGGCAACGTTGCAAAGTAGTTCGCGCTTCGGTGGTGGTGTGGCAACGTTGTCCTTGTGCACGCAGGAGGGGGGGAGGAGTGACACACTCGTGTGTATCGCCATGAACCGACTGCACTCGCACTATGTGCTGATTCGAACGTTTACGCGGCTTGGCTGTAATTTCCGACTCTGTTGTCGGTGCCTGCGCTGTTTGCTTTGGCAAACATGTCCTTGTATTAACTTTACTGTTTGGATTTGCCGACAGCGTGAGTTTCTTTTGTGTGTTACGCTGTTCCTTTATATTTACGTTGGTTTTCTGTACATTAGTTTGCTGTGGATGTGGTTGATTTTGCAGTGGCAGGTTATTTTAAGCTTTAAACCTTGTAATTTCCACATATGACCTGTTTGGCACGACCTTATTAAACATGGCTCTGCACGTGTCACGTACTCGGACATGTTGTTCCTGGGTGGGGGAAACATGTTTTTCACCTGGTTGTTTGCTCTGTATTTATAGGGGCCTTGGTGTGGTGGATGTCTGTATGTTTCCCTTCTCCGTGTCCATTCAGTTACCATGAGGCGGTTGTACCTTGTGTAAATGTGTGTGTTTAATGAATGGTTTTCAGTGTAACTCGCAGGACTTTGGCATGGTGCCGTGTTTTTGTATGTGTGTTTGAGTCTGTCTATTATTTCAAAATAGCAATCTCCTCTTGTAATATGATATGGTGTGGGTTTTGTGACTCGTGTTCAATGGTCTGTTGGTGTCTGTACATACCAAGCTCAGTATTTTGATGTTGTGAATTAGCTGGTTGACTGTGTTGTTCTCGAGAGGGACAAGTTTGTCAGCAAGAGCTGGTGTCAGAGAGGTCCAAATAATTTTAACAAAGTCTACCTCAGGTAGTTGTGGGTCACTTTTGTTCTTATAATATGTCAAATTCTCTATGTGTGCTTTTGTACTCTGCCCTGGGTATTGTTTTGTTGTGTGAAGGAGCTGTCTATAGTTGTCTATAGTGTCGAGTTTTCTGAAAGTCTGTAATAACTTGTCTGCAATGTGTTGCCAAGAAATTTCCTGCGTACTGGCATAATAAAGGTTTTCTTATGCCCTCTTTGCCTTACTCTGTAGATAGAACTTCGAGCGCGGTCGTTTTTCAAGGTCTGACCAATCATTAACTTCACTTGCGGTGTTGAAGGTGTCTAAAAATTCGTTGATATTTTCGTTACTGTCCCCTGAAAATTGGGGATAGGTTGTGGGTGTTGTAAAATGACTTGTGTTGGCGTTGAGATGTTGGGTAAATGTGGGATTTGTACTGTGTTGTTAGTGGCATTGATAGACTGTTGTTCTGTTGTGTAATTTATGCTCATGTTCAGGAATGTAAGTATTTGTGCTTGGAATGGAAATTAAAAACGGGTTTATTGTTTGTAGTGTGTGGAATGGGCATGGTCTCAAACAACGGCTAGTGCTGGGTTCGTTAACTGTTGATACGTGTTGAGAAGTATGTTCAATAGCTGTTATGTGTTGTGTTTTTTCACTGGTTAATTGGTTTCTCAACTGCTCATGTAAGTCAACAGCGTGTTTAGCATCGCCTAAATCAATTAAGAGAGTTTTGACTAGTTTTCTGATGTTGTGTGCAGTAGTGTTGTGTTCTGTGTTCATGTCGACATATTAGCAGAAAATTGTGGAGTGCAATTGGTGCCGTGCACGTTGTGTATCTTATAATTAATTCTAATTATGAAGAAAATATGAATTTAGAAAGCACTCCTAGGACACACAAAAACAAGTGGAGTGTTTCTCGCTTACAGGGAAATAGGTTGTCCCACATGCAAAAATAAGCAGTTAACATGCATTAGTACCAAAAGGAAGCGATTATAAGCAGCTCTACAGGTAGCGGGGTGGGCTAGTGACGTCGTGCTGCTTGGCTGGTAAGGTCACCTGCGTGATTTGCTGACTCACACTGGTGCACTAACCTTACTCAATGACACATACCTTGCCCGCCGTGGTCGCTGTGTATTTAACAGCTGTTACGCACTCACGCTGATATGCTGCAATTTTCAATTATTTCACTCCTGTGTTGGCAATAATTTAACACTGGACACTTTACTCATTTGGTTTAATTATTGTTACGCTTACACGCATCGTGATTGCTTCTAGTACTATTACTTTTATTTCTGCTAATTGCATTGCACGCAATGTGTGAAGTTATGCTTTTTAATTGTAATAGCATACTTTGCCTACTCGCATTAGCGCAAAGTGGATCGATAGGCACTCCACCAGTGTAACAATCCTCCTTATCCTTCCTATTACTTCCTGCTTGCTTCTACAGATCAATTACTATAGTGAGATAGTCTCAACACAATATGGTCACTGTAGGATAAGGGGTCAGTACGGGGGTTATGTAGCTGATACTAATTAAGTAATGGGGTAGAATTCTACTATAAAGCTCCTTTATTACAACTTCAAATGCTATAGACATAAAGTACATTGATGAATGATTCCTTACAATTTACTCTTGTTACCATGGCTTATGGAACAATTTCAATATGATCGAATAAATACTCGTAGACTTATGGAACAATTACTATACTATCATGTTAATTCTCATAGCAGTTAATATCACTAGCCTTACTAGTAATTAGAGATCTGATACGTTGAGATTAACAGATCCTTGAAAGAGATAATGACACCTAACTGCCAGCCGAATTAATGCTCACCATATATTTTGCAGATTGCTGATAGGCCTAGAGCTCGTCTAGACCTTGACGTGGGTTGCCTTTGTCTCCGCCGTCGCTCCGACAGCAGCACGTAGTACGTTGTTCATAAATTTGATGACTTGGGGGGGGGGGGGTTCCTTGCACCTCCTTTTTATTCTTTTATGACACTAGGTCAGGCGGCTCATATTATGAAAACAGGTGGCTTGCACGAAAGGTATATCCTGTTTACCTTAACCAGTCATGTGCGGCCTCTATGGGTAAACATTAAACAATTAAGAACAATTTTATGCATAACTTAATATTTAAGGAGATATATTCCTAATTACACCACTAAAGCAGAACATCTAGTTGAAATTAGTTAAAATAATTCACTATTTATTTGGAGTAGATAGTCAACATGAAGCATTTGCAGAATTAAAATATGCAGTTCAGAATATTTCTTTCCTACAATGTTTTGACGAAGATAAGCCAACTATATTAGCTTGCGGCGCTTCCCAAACTGCAATAGGTGCAGTATTAATGCAACAGGATATAAACATTAAGACATATTATTGCTTTTGCGTCAAAGAACCTATCCCTTAACGAAACCCGATGTTGAACTACAGAAAAAGAGTGCGATGCCATTAAATACCTCTATAATTAGTCCAGACCATATTTATATGGAATAAAACTCGCTATTGAAACTGACCATGCTAGCCTCAGGTATTAAAAAAGCGTGGTTGAGTATAACATTAGTATTCTATAGATGATAATTGCATTAGTCGAATATGACTTTGAGGCACTTATAGTTAAAGGAAAATTAAATACATTGCCAGATGCACTCAGTAGAATTCCTACATTAGTACTAGCCCATTTACAACAAATTAAAACTCAACGACAAAAGTTACAAAATTAAGGCTTAATTTACAAAACCAATCATATATTTAAGGCATTAGCAGAAGCCATAATTCAAAATGCTGAAAAAAAACTCTGAATTACAGCAATTTATTGTAAAGCATGTTAGTATTAACTGGCACGAATTTAAGTTACTGTTTGCAGAAAACAAGCTGGTATTGTTGGGTGGATCAAAAATAAATAAATAATGGAATCACAAAAATTCCGCTAAAACCACTGGCTAGGGCCATTTCTGAATTATTTAGCGTAACTAGAGAGATTATACGAGAAGGTGTTCAACATATCATCAAATTCTGAACCGTGGATCCTGTTTTTAAAAAAAAGCAGATTTTAATAAGCAGAGAAAATGGTAAATTATACTATTATCCAGTGTACAATCATAAGCAAGAATATATGAAAATTGAAAATGATCTTTAATTACTGATATGTCCAATTCACAACAGAAGTAATAATTCACCCTTTTCTGGAGAATATGAGCACAATACACACATTCAAAAATTGATAATCATTTTAACACAACCAAAAAAAGCAGATCCTAAGTATAAAAACTTGGCTAGGTGTTATGGCATAGCAGCAAATGGTGCAGTATATTTTTTAATGCATACACTAGTAGAAGAGAAAAAACTTATGCCAACATATTACTTGAACAAAATAATAGCCCATCATGAGGCCTTATTAAGAGATAGCTATGTTGGTGTTCTCAAAACGTTTCAGAAAATTAAACATATATATTATTGGGACTCTGTGAACAAAGATGTAAATAATTATGTTAAAAATTGTTCAACATGTCAGAAAATAAAATCCAGTAACCATAAGCAAATGGGATGATTGCAGCAATTTAACAACTGTCATTAAAAACGTGGGCATTAGACACGAAAGTTCTACTACGAATATCTTGCAAAAGGGAATCATTACATACTAGTAATGACAGAATTTATCAACATGTGCGGACTTTATCAAAGAAGAAATTTTGAGGTATGGATGTCCGCAACAAATCTTAACAGATAGAGGCATTAATTAACAAGGAATTAATATCTACGTTATTAAATAAATTGCAAATTAAGAAGCTACATAACACATCAATCCTTTTTACAATGGCTTAGTGGAAAGTATGAACAAGGTTATTGGGCAACATTTAACAGGAGAATCAAGGTATGACGTATACCATTCTTCGTTGCAAACAACTTGAATTCTTCGGAAGAGAATTGGGGGGCCATTGTTCAAAAGTATCAACTCAGGAAGTCCATAGAGTTGAATAATGATTGGAGTTTTTCTGCAGTAGCCTCTGCCATTGTGGAATGCATAAGAAAAACCTCTACCCATTTGGAATGGGCAGCCTTGACAATAAGCACATCCCGACTGCCCGCCGAAGTGAACTCCACATGTATGCGTTGCCACTTCCATGTCGGTCATGGTCACTGTTGTGATGGAACCTTTATGGCAGAGGACTAACACACTGGCAGCAATGACTTCGTGCTAACGTCTTCATTCGAGTAGCACCAGGATGTTCTTCATGTATGAGACTCCGGATCACACCCTGTAAGGATGCTGAAATGGTATTTGGCATCTTCATAGTACACAATATTCCTCAACTGCAAGCTCCATTAATTTAATAAAGTAAGTGGACAGTGATTCATCTGGGTTACATTTCGGTCAGCCACATTTGGGTAAAATCCTTCACTCTAGCAAGAATAGGATCCTGATTGGTTGCGCACCCAATATCTGCCAAAAGCAATGGCATGTACATGATGGTTGCAAAATATTTTATTATCTCCGTGAACCCTGACACTGGTTACAATGCAAAGTCCTCAGATTCCACAGTTTGATCATCTGACACCAGCAGCCAAGAGTTCATCTACATGGAGAAGGTCTGCACCCAGTCTGTATCAGATTTCATAATCTTGGGCCAACACCGCCACCCTCCAGCTGTGAAATCTCATGGCGGTCATTTGTGATACTCCTTGCTGGTTGCAAAAAATGGCTGTGAGTGGTTTGTGGTTTGTCTTGAAAATAAACTTGCGACCATTAATCAAGTTGTGAAAAATTTTTAACCCACAGATAATGGCAAAGGCTTCACGATCTAGCAGCGAGTAGTTCTAACATTTGTTGTAACAAGTAGTGCTAACGGCATTTTAGAAGCAAACCCAATAGGATGGTTACCATTTTCTCCCTCCAAGGTGCGACAGAACTTCCTCAATGTCTATTGGGGATGCATCACAAGTCAATATGATTGGCTTGGCCAGGTCAAAATAGACGAGCAAACACGACTGAAAAAACAAGCCTTTATTCTCATGTCAACATTCCACTCCCAAGGCACATTCAGTTTCAGCAACTTGTAAGATGCGCTGAGTTTGCTGGACAACTGGAGTATAAACCACCCATATTAATTTAACAAACCAAAATAAGCTCTTGGCTCTCCCTTGTTGGTTGGCCTCTTGCTCGCTCTCATTTGTCTGATCATATAACTCCTGTGCTGTCAATTACACACCTTAAGTAAGTTACCTGAGACTCCAATAATCTGCATTTTGACAGGTTGACGCTAATACTATGTTTTTTGAACCAAGCCAACACTGTATCTAACCTTTTCCATGCCAGTTTAAACATAGGTCACCACTACAGGAAGACCACTGATAACACAAGTCAACTAGATTTTGGTAACATGAACAAAAATAGCTCATTTTACATATTTTTCGTTTGCTTATTTCATATATGATGTGTAAAAAGGGCCAGCATGTCACATTTTTATGTTATAGAGTATCTTCAGTTTATAAAGAGGTAATTGTCTTTGGAATATTTAACTGCAGTAGTTAGCAGTTCTGTTTATTTATATTGGTAAAAATTGGAGGGAAATATGTGTCATAACCTCAAATGTTTTGCTGGAGGTGGTGTGAAAATGTGTTTGGTTACTTGAGTGTGAATTTCAGTGTTGTAATGGAGAAACATTGTCGATTGTGTGTTAATTCACCACAGAAATTTTGCTATGTTTGTAGACAGTACATTATAAAATCTTAGAGTCGTAGTTTAACTAGAACTATAAAGCACACACACTACTTGTATTTTGGTGTCATGTTGATGATCACATCAAACAGTGGGCTCCACATGTGTGTTGCATTACATGTTATGTTATCTTGTCTGAATAGGTGAAAGGTAAGAAACAATCAATGCCATTTGCAGTTCCAGTAGTGTGGCGTGAGTCTACCAATCACTTTGATGACTGCTACTTTTGCTTGACTAAAACTGCATGCTATTCAAAAAAGAACAAGTGCAAAATGGAATACCCTAGTGTTCCTTCAGCTATAAAGCCAGCTCCCAATGAAGTAGGTCTACCCATACCCACACCTCCTGTAAACTTGGCAGACATACATTAATCTTCATCTGAGGAAGATGATCAACCACATACAACTGATAGTGGTGCAGACCCCACACACATTCCACAGAATGCATGAGAACCTCATCTTATACAACAAAATGATCTTGTATGGGATCTGGGCCTATCAAAGCAACACTCTGAGCTTTTAGGTTCAAGACTTCAAGAGTGGAATATTCTGGCCACAGGTGCAAAAGTAACAATGTTTAGAAAGAGAAATATGGTATTGTCTATGTTTTGCAGTATGCAGGATTGTTTGTGTTTCTGCACAGATATTTTGGGGTTAATGAACAAAATTGGAATAACACACAATCCCGTGGAGTGGCATCTGTTTTTCAAAATTTAGTCTCAAAGCTGTACTTCTGCATAATGGAAACCAGAAGCCTTCTGTTCCAGTAGCACATTCTGTGGGAATGAAAGAAACGTACAAAAGTATGGAAAAAATATTAATTAATTTCATAGAATATGACAAGTACAAATGGCAAATATGCGGTGATTTGAGAGTTATCGCCTTGCTGCTTGGTCTTCAAGATAGCTTCACAAAATTTTGCTGCTTTACAAAACAAACTGCTGGCCCAAGAGAGAGACTTTTATTCCTGGAAAGAGTAACATCAAGTATAAGCCATTAGTTGATTCTTGAAAGATTTTTCTTCTTCCATTACATATAAAACTTGATCTCATGAAGAATTTCGTAAAGGCAATGGACAAAACAGGTGAAGGGTTTTTGAATTTTAAGGACACATTTCCCAAACTAAGTGATGCTAAATTGAAAGAAGGTATTTTTGTTGGACCGCAGATTAGAATGCTACTGAATGATACTGATTTTGAAGACAGGCTGAACTTGTTAGTGTGGGCTGCATGGAAATTTTTAGTATGTGTGGTCAGGGGTTTTCTGGGGAACAATAAAGAGGAAAACTACAGTCCGCTTTCATGATCTTCAGAAAACCTACGAGAACCTTGTCTTTCGTGAGACTGGATTATTTTGATGTTCTTATGATGCCAGAATTACATAGTCCCAATGTGCACGACACGGCGGCGAACAGCCAATGAAATACAAGATAGATTGTCATAAGCCCAACCGATTCTTTCATCCGACCAGCAATTTTGGATTAGAAATGATTTCTATTCTTCATTGTGTCGTGCGGCATGATGCACAGAATGTACAACATTGCAAAATGAAATTGTATTGCAAGCTTTCCCTACAATGGTAAATACGCAGCTTAAAATAAAAATAAATTGAAAACTACTGTATCTAACTCTTAAAAATAATAATTTTACTTTTGTATGCGTTAGCGATACCAATTTGTCACCATTATGTATTACAAATTTCCCTCTTGTTCACCGCCTTTGAGACTAATGTAGCCTATCAGCACCTTCTAAATAGTTAGGTTAAATGCTGAGAGTGTGATGTCAGTTGTGCTGCAAGTTCAAGTAGTCACATTGAAATGTCGTGGTTGCGTTTTTAGTCGCGTCATTCTGTGTTAGTCGGGGCTATGTGATTCCGGCATGAGAGTGTGGCATTCTGAGTTGCATATTGTTTTGATAGAGCAGTAGAAAATTTTGCTCGTATGGAAATAACATTTAAATTATTTAACTTTGAAAATTATAACTTTAATGAAAATACAAAACGTGATACATACGTCACTGTTCGTATTTGTACAGATGCAGCAATATATACACGTACACACTTTGACCGAAGTTAACCTTACACTCAAATTTACAATATAGACAAACAAATATTATTCACTCACTACAAAGTGTGGAAAGTGTGGCATTTTTCAGGCCATGTGCAGTTCAATAATTATATTAACGGTTTACAAATACATTTACAAAACACACTAACTTACTGTTGTAACCTCTTGAACACGTGTTTTTCTATGGCAATCCTTGCTAGTTTACTTCACTAAAATCACATTTGTTCATCACTAGCATTAAATAATTTATTTACAAAACCATTCAGTAAAATCAACACTGCACATGTTTCCTGATACAAACAAACTTAAACTTATATAAGGAAATTATATTTGTGTCGCTTCATTGCGGAAGGCGGTTAGGAAAATTGTGGAACGAGCAGTTTTAACGACGTGCCGATTAATATTACATTTCACTCAACAAGACGCACTAAAACAGTACCTACAACTAACTGTGTTTGGAAAAAGCAAATAAAAAATGATTAACTACCAATGAAATACTCGTGACAACACCAATAAGATAATCATATAATAAACACAATGAGAAAAAAAGTGCATGCACAACTGCCTTCACTGGCTGGAAACATAAACATGGCTAGCCATTGGCTGGAAAGTTTACTGTTCTTATGTGTCGACACACACTGTCATAAATGCTAAACATGGTTTTAAAGTCCCGTTACCAATAGCCAAGAAAATTTAATACTGCTTTAGAAACATAATTTAAACCATAAATGTTGTAAGTATAATTAAGATTTTAAATTACAACTTCTAGTTCAGAGTACTATTTTCTTCCAAAGACATAATCAAAATAGCCAACCTAACAGCACGGATCCCACAGCAGTTCATCAGCTGATACAATACTGTAGGAGCGAGAGTATTTACTGTTTACATAGTGTGTAGGTTGGTGACATTGTCTGTCAAATTTGAGACCCCTTATATGAAATGGACAATATTCACCCAAACCAATGGATGAATTATTATAAAAATTTGAAGGATGTAGACATTTTTCAAAAATTTATTTGGTTGCTTTGTATTGGCAGGTACTTTTAGCACAACCGTCAAGACATTACAGTGTTTTTCCACAGCAAGGATAAACATGCTATTTCGAAAGATTACCTTTTGCTTTAAATGTTTCTGTTAGTCATTTTATTCCGAGACTCAAAGAAGTGTAGGGCCCAAAGCTTTGAATTTAGTTACAATCTATGTTGATAATATTCTAGTTGCTACTAGAAATGTTGAAAAACACTGCGAAATTATACAATTGACGTATGATTTCTTTGATATATATATATTAATAAATGATTACTACTCATCAGTGCAACTACACCACTAGCAGTTGTCAATTGAGTGGAGTCACCGCACTGCCTACAAGATTTGTATATCTACCATGCCGGGATAGATGTCCCAATAATTGAAATTATTTAGCCCGATGAGCCACCGGGACCGTGCAAGAGGCCTGTGGCGAGTACAGCAGTGTGGCGTGGGCTGCAGCCACAAGTATGATGCTTAAATATCACAACTTTCCACTATGCCGCTCTCACCGAGGATCTTGGCACTGGGCTTGCTAACCCCCCTCACCAGATGCCGTATGCCAGTAAAGGAAGGGATGGCCGAGGACTATACAAGGCGAAGAGCTCCTGGCCTCCGGATGATCAGTTCTGCTTCAGTTCTTGACCTGGGCTCTCATCACACGTGCAAGTGGTTTCGAGGCCCACACCAATCTTAAACGCTTCATCGTTGTCTCACGGGACCAAAGAGCCCCTCCAACCATCTACAAAAGAAAGCACCAGCAGCGTCCATCAGCACCTCACACTGTTGCATGTTTGGTCCCTTATGGACAACAGAGAGCTAACCCAGAGGAGAAAGTTATATTCGCACACACCAGTTACTGCCTACTCCCTTTAGTTTTGCACAGTGTTCCTTCCCTGTTTTACACTAAAGTGTGTACGTTCTGCCAAGCCTGAGTGGATAGGAGGTAGTACTTCCACCATCTCTGTTTATTTTCCTTAATGGCAAAATAAATATTGATCTTGCCTAACTTCTTGAGTATCACTCCAACCTCCTACTTTTCACCCTCATTGGATTCTACAGAGACAGCAGGAGACCAGGTTTTGCTCTTTCCAAATTCACACTAACAACACAACAAAACATCCTTGGAAGGCCACCCATTCTCTGCCTCGTGCAGTGATTGGTATAAACATGACACTAGGATACCATCCCCTGGAAAAGGCTTGCCTGCTTGAAGTCGCCCCCGCCTCACTGCACACTCAGCGGTGCCGAGTGGGGCTACACCCCGGTGCAGGAGAGACCAACCCCATTGGGACAATGCTCCCTCACCTACGGTGGGAGAATCAAGAGTGGGGTGCGGTGTTGGAGGTAGCAATTTGCACCTACACTTGCACTCCAGCACTTAGACTGCCTAAATCCTGCAGGTCCGATTCTAGTTTGGAGCCTGATGTCTTACACCTGCTGGGGTGGAGTTCAGAATAAGGCAAAAAAAGGTGAGGGCTATCTCTAAAGATCCACAAGGGCTTAGTCCTTCCCAGCGGGTTCAGACTACTGAGTCTACAAGAACAAGCTTATTTGCTGAGATGACTTACCATACCAGCACCACCCGCCATTCCTATAGCGCTGCTCTCAAGACCTCGCTGTTCTGCCCAAATCTCTTCACTCACTCACTCACTGTTTGAGCCACCCACTCATAAAGCGGAAGAATATAATCCTGTAATACAGGAGATTCTATTCGGCAAGGGGTCCAACTCAACCCCGGTAGCACCTAGCAGCACCATGACAGTAGAGAACCCCAGCACTTTGGATGCACACCACACACACCAGTCAAGCGCAGCCAGGGCTGAGGGACCTACTCTAGCTAAACCATACCAGGTCCAGACACACCGTCCCGCTCACTTGTACTCAGTCCCGCACCCAAAGCCAACACCACACAGAGTGGTATTGCCAGAGCCAGACTTCATACCAAGCAGGTGGCATACTAAGCCAATATTATATTCCGGTCAGGCACCAGTGCCAAGAGACAACTAGACACCTAAAGACGCGACTAGCCTACTATTGAACAAGTTGCCCAGGGACGCGGATAGACAATCTGCCAGTGTCTGTCACACATCACAATTAGTGCTTAGAAAATTGAGTCAGGGCCAAATGACTGCTAGTCTTGAAAAGTCTGGATTTTTTAAGAAGAAATAAATTTTCTAGGTAATTTAATTAGTCCTCAAGGAATTTGTTTACATTCAAATAAAGTGAAAGACATTCATAAATATCCATATCATATCAATTGTAATCAGTTAGAGATATTGGTAGGATTTTTCAATTATTTTAAGATATATGTTCAAAATTTCAGTAAAATTTGTACTCCACTAAGGAAATTATTGCAAATGGGACAGCCATGGGAATTGGGGGGTTGAGCAGAAAGCAGCTGTAGACAGCTTAAAAGGAGAATTGGAAAAGGAGATTCTGCTACGTCATCTCATGTTAAATAAGAGATTTTTCGTATCTTTTGATGCTTCAGATGAAGCAGTAGGAACCATTTTGTTTCAGGTGAATGATGTAGAACATGTTGCTACTAATTTTGCAAGTAGGGCACTGAATACTGCAGAAGTAATTTTTACTGTTACAGAAAAGGAATTGCTTAGTATTGTATTTGTTTGTTTAAAATTTTGTATAAATAATATCTATGGCAGGGATACCATTGTGTTGACTGATCATAAGGCCTTATGCTATCTAAATACTTGTAAATTGTTACAAGGTAGGATCACACAATGGATACTAGCTTTGCAAGAGTATAATCTAAGTATTGAACATGTACCTACAAGGCCCAGGTAGTAGCGGATGCATTTTCAAGGGGTAGGGCAGATATCCAGGGAGCTCAGGCAAAGGATTTTTAGATTAAATACTTGAGGGAACATATGATGTAAGTAAATACAGGATATGGGGAAATTACAGTATAGTTAAAAATAGAAATACGAGAGGACTCTCGGCTCCAGAAAGTAGTACATTAATTGGAAACTAATATTTTTCAATATATTATTAAGGAGAAATTCATGGCAAAGGATGGATATTTGTTTCAAATATTAGCATCACTGGTATCCAAATGGGTTTTATGCATACCCAATCAGCTCAGGAAAGAAGTCAGTGAGTGCATGCATAGCGAATGTGGACATTATGGAGCTACAAAGACAGTAAAATACATACAAATATTTTGTGTATTTAGAGATGTGTATTGAATAGTAGCCAGGGTAATAAGGTCGTGTTTAATATGTGCACAGACAAAAGTACCTGAGGGAATGTAAAGGAATAATGGGTAATGTACTGGCTACAGAACCATTGGAAATAGTGTGTGTAGATTTGTTTCACCCTCTTGCAAGAGGTAGAGAGAGGTGGAGAATCAATTTGTAATGCTCGATGTATTCACTCAAATTGTTAAACTTAATCTTATAAAGAGGCCTACATCCCAGGTGGTTATTGAAAAGGTACTGGATTATGTACTAGAAGTAGGTCAGCCAAAGAAATTTATTTCAGACAATGGGTCACAACTTCGTAATAAGTGGAAAACGCTAACATCCATTTTGGGTACTGAGTTAGGATATACTGCAGTGTACCATACAGCCACAAACCCAGTTGAGCGGGTGATGAGGGTGTTAGGGAGATGGTTTTGACTGTATTGCAATGAACATCATAGCAAGTGGGCTGTGATAGTAAGTGATGTGGAAAGATTGATAAACGGTTGTTGGCATTAGGGTACAGGTGCTCCCCTATAGAACTTATGAATATGGGTAAACTTAACACTGTATTGCAAAATGTTGTAAATTTTCTGAGAAATGATGCTGTGAATTTAGGAAATCTGAGAAATGCAGCATCACAAAGGTTGGAGTTTAAAGCCAAGCAAAGAAGGAGAAAGTGGGATAAGAGTATCCAACCAGTAGTGTTCAAGGAAGGTGATGAGATGCTTGTGGCCATCCACCATTTGTCATTAGTGAATAAACAGATTCATAAATGTTTTAAACTTTTTTAAGGTCCATACAAAGTTTAAATTGTAGTAGGACACAATGTATATAAAGTAAATAATGCCAGCTGGCATGTTTCATTGTTATATATATGAGGTTCAAGGACAACATAAGGTCGGTGAATGTTGTATGATTTCACCTTGTATGTAAACAGTCTCCAAATTATGTTATACAAGTTAAAATGTAATTGTATAAAGTATTGTTTTTTTTTTTGTGCTTTCAAATATATATACTTGTTCGTGCATTAATGCTTAATAGTAATGGTTCAAAGAGTATTTCTGTCATGTCAGGTGTAAAGGGTGACGTCTGCTACCAGTAGTTTTCAGGGAAGCTGGTACGACCTGTGCTCTGAATTTTCCTACTTCCTTTTTCACTGTTCTGGTTCTGTCTTTCTCCTTTTTAATCTGTCTTAGGTAGCACATGACGACCTTTATCTTAGTTGTCCAATGGGACCCCTCTCACATAATTCTATTCTGTCGTTTATTTCATCACAATTTGTATGATTTATTGTTTTTCACGCGACGTCTTCAGCAACTTGTTAGGGGTTAGCTCTACCCCAGCCCTATTGATATATTTAATTAGCAGGCTTCTGTCTCTAAATTGTTTGATATACAAACATACACGTTGTTGTTTATGGTCATGACTGAGGACCCGATAAGTCCCTGTAGTTTGCCGCTACAGGTATTTTAGTGCCCTTAAAGCACTTAGGGAGATTACTGTAGGTCAGTCTACTTTGTTTGTGTGTTTTCGGGGAAGGTGAGTAGAGAGGAGAGGAGTAAACACTAGTACAGTGTTAGGAAGGATTTGAGTAATAAAATAATTACGAGGTTTCAAGACTTAAGAAAAAAATATATATATTTAATTTTTTTTTATGTTATTGACAAGAACACTTAAAATAATTTTATCTGTACTTATACTTTTTAGTGATTAACAGGAGAAACATTTTTTATGAATTTGGTAGAAATTATTATATGAGAAACCATTCTATTATATGTCTCTTTTCTCATTGTTTAAAATATATTATGATTATAAAAGGGAAAGTTTTGTGTTGTGAAAATGTTTTTTTTTGAAAATTGAGGTGTATCAAATTGCAAGGTATAATTGTAAATGATAATTAATGACAAGGGGATAATTTTTTTGTGTAAACATGTATGCTGTTTGTTTTCCATATAAGGTAATTTTTTTATTATTATTATTGTGTGTAACTATTGGAATTGAGTTCCTGTATTATTAGAAGAGTACTGAACAGAAGCAAGATAGGTTAAAAAGTTTATTTTTTCCATTTTCTTAAAAAATAATTTCAATGAAAAACAAATTAATTTTGTCTGTTGAGAATTTTGAAAAATATGATGATTGTTAACATAAGAGTTTTTAATAAATATAGCGATACTGAATAATCCAGAATGACAGTTTTAAACCAATGAAGCGAAAGTTATTTAATAATTACGCTTTAAATTGAATTAAGAATTATAATGAAGGAACATATATAAATTTTTGGATCTTTTTACAAATTCAATATTGACACATAATAAAGGTTTATGTGTATTTTCTTGAGTTTGAAGAATGTAGAGATGAAGTGGTAGGATGTGGCTCCAGTTTGTGTGGTGTTCGGGGATCTTAGCACTAAGAGTAAGTTTTTTGATAGGACAGGTCAGAGGCCGCTTTTTTTTGTCAGCACTGGTTTAGTAGGGATTAAAAGGTTTAAAGTAAATAAGTTAGTGGCTTTTTGTAATTTTTTGTGGCAGACCTGGGTTCCCTTTTTAAGTAGTGCGCTAATCCTAGCGAGGAACCAGAGTAGTAATGAGCAGTCTTTATCATGGTCATATATAATATGTACACCCTCAACCTTAACTGGAAACTATAAAATTTAAAATAATTGCAACAATTTTTTTTTAACTGAGCATAGTAACATTTAATAAAAAATATTTTCATATAAATTATAGAAATACTGTGAACCATATTTTAAAATGTGATGATCATGTTGTTGTTGGAGAATTTTGTGTAAACTTTGTGGGTATAACTTTGAAGTAATGTCTCTTTTATTATATAATGTTGTAAATTGGTAAATTGAAAATGTTTAATATTGTGTATTTTTGTGTGTGGGTTCCAAGCTGGAGGTTTGCAGTATGTCATAAATGTCACCAGACAAATTTATGAAGAAATTTTATTATAATAACTTGTTTTACCAATTGTACCACATAAATTTAAAGTTTTTTGGAAGTTGTGTAACAATCTGATAATGTGTTTGCAAATCTGTATTATTTATTTCCTTGACATAGTAGGAACTTTAAACAATGTTGACACAATGAATGTAAAATTGTAATTATTGAAAAACTTGTTTTGTATATACACCCTTAACCTTAAATAATAAATAACATTTAATTGTACTTGTAATGTGAATAAGTTATGTATGTCAATTTCTTGCAGCATTCCAGTAGATATCTTGTGTTCTTCTGTGACATGTAACGTTTAATATTTTTCATACAAATAAGTGTGTTTATCGAATTATAAAGTTGAATGGTTTGTGAACAACTATGTCACTAGTCTACAGGATAGCCGCATACAAGGTAGGTTTTAATTTGGGAAAGGTGTCTTCAAAATCTCTCCCTACTCAAAGGGGGAGGGGGTTTATGTAATGATTCAATACATTTATTTTTTAATAGTTGTTTAGTTATTATTATAATTTTAAAACTGACTTTTAGTTAAATTCCTGTTTTCTTTTGCAAGTGAGTGTAATATTTTATTTTCTTTGCTGCCATGTGGAATAGGAATGTTTTAACGGTAGTTGAAGTTTGTGGCTGTTTTGGAGAGTTTATCTGTAATGGGCAGCCTATTTTCAAGTTTCGATTTGAGGTTACATAACATTCAGAGATAAAAGTTTTTTGTTCGACTTCGTATGCCATTTTTTGATTGTAAGCAGTTTTTGTTCTAGAAGTTCGATCTAGCCAATGGGAGGATTTTGTTCCATGTATTTTCATATTTGGTGTTAGGAGTGGGGTTTGACTCGGCACGTGGAGGTGATTTTGAGCCCCAGCCAGGTTCTATTTATGTAATGCAGCTTGATAAGATGTAGGAGAGGGGGTAGACACACGTTAAGGTGAGCGCTGAGGGCCCGGGGCTCGTTAACAAATAATTACCAGACTTTGAAGAATCAACATCGAGGCGGACCAATTTTGCCCACACCAGCAAGCGTCCACAACCTAAACTTCTATTTGGTTTTCAACTTTAACTTCAGGTACATTTGGCATACAAACTCTCTCCTACAAAATTCTTTCCACTGGTGTGGGAGTTCATTAAGGCATCAGGAAGGAAATATTTTTCCTTCCAGCCTTCGTAATTAATCTCGCGATGTGAACTTATTCATTGACTGCTGTGGTGCTGTTCTGTTAGTTTGTCTTGGAAAAATGACTATTTGTGCTTCTACATTAAATGAAGATTGTGAACTTGTGTTTGGGCGATTTCAATAAAACTAAGTAAATATTCCGAGACGGGAATTAAATTTTTTTATTTCAATATGGCACCCTTGTTTCATGCTCAATCGATAGAGTGAATCCGAGTTGTGATGTCCAGTTGTCACTTCTGTGATGGCTGCCATGTTACAATCTTTGCACTCAAAATAGAGTCTCCAAAACAGTAAATTACAAAACCTTCAAAGGGCACCAAACTCTCATAAGAAAAACTCAAAACCATGAGAAATTATAATTTAAAACAGCATGAGGAATAAGGAAAGCCCTCATTGTAATGATGCATGCTCA
This sequence comes from Dryococelus australis, assembly GCA_029891345.1. NCBI lineage: Eukaryota > Metazoa > Arthropoda > Insecta > Phasmatodea > Phasmatidae > Dryococelus > Dryococelus australis. Next base: position 305,002,225 of record CM057009.1, on the reverse strand, counting down.
CACTAAGATAGTGTCTAAATTGTCATAGCCAAACTGAGCGAATGATAATCGCAACATCCCACATTTAAATAAATGTGTGTCTAAAAATAAAATTATGTTGAAACTCAGTTTTTGATGAAATTCTTAAGAGGATTTTAAATATAAAAGTTGTGCTGAAACTTACACATTATACAATTTTTTTTGCCAGGAAAAAATGGAAATCTCTTGAAGGGACACATCCGTACCAACAAAATAAAAAATGGCTTTGTGCTGGTTCACGTATCCCAGTTATTGCTGTGCCATCAGCAAGTTGCAGGAGATTTAGAGAAGTAAAGGGATGATATTTAGCAACCAGTAAGACAGAAAGCTGGTATAGTGAGCAGAAGCACATAAGTAGATGCCATAGCATTGTTATTGTAATATTTAAGTTATATTTTATACAATATTTTTCCTGAAAGAACTTCTTTTAGGAAGTACTCTTTGTTGCATGTAGGGTTGCATTTTGAGGGTGTAGTAGAAATTGGGCACACAGTTCAACACACTTGGTTGGATACACCACAGGAATTCATGTTGTGTAAATTATAACCTTATAAAACATTGTTTTATTAGTTTTTTTTATTTTGTTAATTTTTTTCTATGTGTAGATTTGCTGTGCCAATTATCTTTATAAAAACTGGTCTTACTTTTTTTGATGTCTTCAGGTTTTAGATCATCCTCACTACATGTACTGTGAAAACAATAAATACTATATATATTCATTTCATTCCACTTATCACTTTTATAATATACCAAGTTTCATACTCTGTTTATATGAATGTTTGTCCAAAGCCAAACTATATTATACAGTGCCATAATTGTACTTTGCGTTTTATATTATTTACTATCACCATACTAATTTGTAAGTTCCCACTGAAAATGAAGTAAATTAATTTTGGACAACTCTGTTGTTATAATAAATTTATAAAGCTAAAATAAATTGCTATTGATAAAGCTGCATTTAAATTACCAATTCCATGGGAATTTGGGAAGAAAGTGTACCATAATGTAACTATGAATGTAAAACCATATATACTGTAGACAAACCCACAATCTTCCAATTTATCGTAAGGGTGCTAACTATTTTTTAACTTACCACAATAGTTACGTGTTCTGAACAAAGCAGACTTGTATTTTTGATTTTGTTGTGATGCAGTTAGAAGAACATGAGAAAGCCCTAGACATTCTAGTATACCAACTGAAAGATTTTGAAGCTGCAGAAGAATATTGCATTAGTAATGTGAAAGGAAAAGACTTGAAATATAAACACAAGCTTTACTTCATGTTGCTTTCTGTGTACCTCAATCCAGCACTAAAGTAAGTATTATTATATTAATTTACTTTTACTAACAGTTTCAGCTGTGTATAACTGTATTTACATATTTAATAGAGAACAGTTGATATTTAAAAAAAAATAGAGGAAAAAATAATTTTTTCTAACATTCAAATCCAATAGTATATTTGTGAAAACTTTGTCTGCAACCAAGAATAAAATGAACAAACTTTGGTCCTAACATGCTATCTCCACACTGAATCATTTGTTGTGTGGCTAAGTGTTGTAGGAATAACGCCACAAAGTTGGGTGCCATTTGACGCCGTGTGGTTGGATGGCTTAGGGTTAAGGTGGTATTTGAGGGGTGGTGAACTCATGGTTGAGAATCTTAAGGATTTGTGTACCCGACTAGATGCCAGGCACTGTTGACAGGTGGTGCCATAGTTGTTGAAGCTGTTGACTGTAGGTAATCTCAGGGTGCTGCGGGCTGTTCACCCGGACATATACATTCTCTTGTTGATTGCTGCCCCTCGCCTAAGTACTTACATTGCTATATAGTGGGCCTACTTAAGGCTGACCCATGTGCCTGAAGCTGAAATACTGGAGATAATTTATACTTATTACTGAACGTGGATTAATAGGTTACATGTGCAGGTTGTAGGGGACTCGTACTCCAAAGCACCCGAAGGCAGTACTCAGAAATAATACACGTGGTTGGCAAACACTTCCATGTATTTTACCTCTACTCAAATACACTGCACTCTGTGGCACTAACTTAAGTGGTTCCTGGCTGTAACCCGCCAGGATGGTGAGGATGGTCGTAAGGATAAAAGGTGTGAAGCCTAACTGTAACTTAACGTGAAAGTTATGCTTCCCCAGGGGATTCATGCTCTGGGGAAGTGAGGGACGGTATCTCTGCTGGCTAATTAAACAGGTTCTGGTTGATTTAATTTTCTATTGATACACTACAATGCAATAAATGTTATTTTGGAGCCCTTCAATTGTTAAAAATACCTTTTCAAACTGTTGTTTCTTGAGTTAAGAGATTTGGGTGGCTCTTAGCAATGAGTTCTTGAGATCAGATGTATCTTAAGAACATAATGCCGGGAAAGTGAAACAATAATAGGAGCCTGTATTGAACCTTGCTACAGACTTTCCTCCAATAAAATAATAAGGTTGCCACTTCTTTAAGTCATATAGGTACCTTCAGCATAACGAAAACACTGCATGCCAGTTCAGTGCCGTACATATAATAGGGAAATCACACTTGATGTGTGTGTTAGTATAGCCCTTGCCACTCCAGTGCTTCTGAGCCATAAATGTGAAAACACTTCCACGTATGCGATAGCCTCAAGTGTAATTGATTCAACTATCAAAAACTCTTTTGGAGTTTATTCTTATGTGCATACATTTTATGCAGTTTCCATTTAGATATAGTTAACTTTGTTGACACTTTTTGTTATGGCAGTTGATTGTTTATGTAAATGGGTGCCATAGCTGGTGTGTCATTAGTTAAGCATTTTTGAAATACAGTTGCAACGAGAGTGCATTTTTGGCTAATAACGGCATATTACTAAATACAGTGTCATCACACATCAATTTTACCTCAAAGTAAAAAAGTTGTATGCAATAATAGGGTGCAAACAGCTATTTTTACATGATGCGGGTATGACATACCATATCTTCATTTTATCCAATATATTGGTGTAATTAAATGGTATACCAAATGTTGTTTTAATGAAAATAAGTGTGTTTCATAATATCCCACATAATATGTTTTTGGACTTTCTTTAAGGGCTTTTACATTCCTTATTATTTGAGATGCACAATGGGTCATATTTAACATTTCTTCTTTTCACGTCAGTGTAATCCTCTGGCAAAGTCTGCATGTGCATGTGTTTGTGTGCACTTGTGTGCATGCGCATGCACGTGCGCACACAATATTTTAGCATGCCATCTCTTATTAATGAGTGTGTTTCAAGGCTTTCTAAAGAGCAAGGGGCTGTGCTGTTAGCATGCACTGATGTTCCACCAAGGTGATCAGAGTAGATTCCAGTGTAGTATCATCTAATGTTTGTTTGTGGAAAACTCATTCATCATACCATTGACGGGGCTTTCTATGGGTATTTTCATATCTCCCTCACTTGCATTGCATCACTTCTTCATTTCCATTTTAATTCACCTCTATTGGCACAAAATGCATTGATGTTAACAGCTTCCTAATCTCTCAGCCCTTTCTAAAGGAAGGATACTTGTGGGCTGATGTGAGATCTCTTCACTTCAAAAAGCTGACTGAAGTTGAAACATTTGGTTTATGCAGCTGCTGCAATGTATGTTAGACATCACATGTATAAACATGTGTACAAGTACCTATTTCATGTCTCTAATGTTTGTATACCATAAACATAACTAAGAACACTATTTTGTATCCTGTAAATATATTGCAATTTGGCTTCAAGTAAGCCACATCTCTGTTGGCTGCACTCTAACCAATGGCCTGCTGATTTTAGCAACATAGTAATGGGCTCAAAATGATGCAGTACTGTAACAACATATGCATTTTAACAGTGTGAATAATGGGGTTCTTTCTCATTGCTAAATATACAAGTTACATGGAACACGAACTGCCTGGATGGCTTACACATGTCATATTTTCAGATTCATAACTGAAATATTATTCACACACACTCAAAATTGTTCTTTTTATTAGCAATCAGAACTGTTGGTATCTGATTACATTATGATTTTAAATTTGGATGTGTATAATTCAGAATTCAGCAGTAGTTCATAGTATTGTTACCAGATGTCAGAGGGGCATATCAGAATTCGTGGAGGATGGAGGTTTAAATAAAAAAATAAAAACTAAATAACCACAGAAGAATCTTGGAAACTTTTGGTAGGGTCCTCTGCAGCTGTTTTGGATTCTCTCAATCTGTAATAATATGGTCGTTGTTGCCTTACAGGAGGACTAATCCTTTCATTGTCAGTTTGAAATGATGATACAACTACAGAAATTCCCCTTGCATCTTCCTTTAGACTACGTATACCAATCTGTAAAATGTTGTTAACTTGGCAGTGAATGCGGCAGTTTGTGTCGGGATCCTCGTCTGACATACTCTGAAGCACTGGTAGCTCCTGTCAAGTGCTTCATTCTCCTTCTCAAGTTCATGCAGCCGGTTCAATCCCATAATGCTGCAGACTATCCTCCAAGGTTGCTGTATTGTTTACAACTTGTATTGTTTCCCCACTTTTCTCGGCTGCCGGTGTGGTGATAGTTGAACTATGCTGCTAAAGAAATTCCTGCCGTTCCTTTTTATTGCACTAATTTAGTTTTTGACATTGTCCATCCTTCCACAGACAATGTCCACTATTTCAGTTACTCTCAACACTTTTTCCTTTATACTGTCAGTTTTCTTGTCCACACAGTCAATTCTTGTATTCACCAACTCACTAATGCCTTCTATTCTCCTACCTGCATTATCTATTTTCTTATGTACATTAGTTATCTGGCTAGTTACATTCTTGTTTACAATATTTACAGTTTCATTTACACTTTCTTTTACACTAACAATTTTGTCATCATGGCTATTAACACTTGTGCTCATATTAACCATTTGGCTGCCTAACCCCTCAATTAATGCTTGCAGTGCTTACAGTTCTGGAGACATTTTTCTAGGTTACATTCACTGTGGTGGTTTTACAAAACAGTCTTATTATTTTGGCATATAGATATTGCTATTAATTAATTGGTTCTAATATAATTACTAGTAAATTGCATGACATAATTTACAATTGAATGCCTCCATCCCACTCCTGACAGTGTTACAAGACACCAGATGTGCGTATCTGTGTTTGTGAGGTACGGAGGTCTTAATAAAAAATAAAAGCAGTAAATTTGAATATTGATTTATTTACGCATTACACTAACTTTCTCCACTATTACTCATTTATTCTCAGTGAGCACTATATTTAATGTCTATCTCAATTCTAATCAAAATCATTCTCAATGTGTCTATTGGTTTTAGTCACTTAATTCACACTCATTATTTACACATATTCAATTTTTCCTTTGCTATCACTCCAAATGTCATACACTCAAATGTTCAGTTAAGCACTTCTTGGATTATTACTCTCCGACTTTCAGGAAGGGGCAAAGGAAGTGATGCAGACCAGTAAGCATGTAACAGTATTTATAATATTGTGACATACCATAAAATATTAATAACGAAATCACTAACATGTTATTTGATCATGTTTTATATAATTACCTTCATTCATACATTTACAATATAACTATCGAAATATTGACACTACAATCAATAAATGGAAGGAAAAAACTCTGGAATGAGTGATGAAATAAAAACTCTTAATTCAAAAACCCAGCCCAATAAAAGACATTTATTTGACACCCGGTAGCTTATTTACCATAAATCCTAATCAAAGCCAACATTGATAAAACTAGATACATTGTAATAAAATCTCCTGAAACAGATGTCTACAATTCTTTACATCTACATAAAACCAATGTTTACTCAAAAATATCAAAAAAGAGAAAAACTGAGGAAACAGGGTCTATGATGTGACACAGAAAAAATTAAAGTGGTCCCATTGTGCAGTGAGAATTTAAACGTGCATCCCAAAAAAATTTATATTAGCGAGACTACCATAGGACTATCAAATCCTACTTTACTGTGTGCCCATGCAGAACCCAGCAGTTTCAAAATAAGTTAAAAACTCAATCACACATTATGACCCACCTGTTACAGTAGTTGCCAACTGAACTAATCAAGACATAATGTTGGAAGTAATAAATTAGGCCAAGGAAGTAACAAGGGAAGGGAGCAGAGTGACAAGAGCAAGCTGGGGTCACAAATTTATCTGGCCTCTTAAAGACATTGGCACTACTATTTTTAGCTCAGTATCATCCCATTATAATTGTGTAAAAATTCAAATGTTTCATATTACAGTATTTTCTTTGCTCTTGTAGGAAATGCCACTTTTGTGAACAAAATGATACACTTTTTGGAAAAAACTATAAATAAATTCTAAGTAATATTTCCGTTAAATATTTTGTTTATTTAGAAGTGAAGAACAAGAAGGCTGTGTATTTCAAGCTTTGGATTTAATGAACAACAAGCCACTAGAATTTGATGCGTACGAGGTGATAAAAATTCTTCCTGCCTCATGGTCAGTGGCTGCGGTCGACATATTTCTGCACAACAGCTTGAGGAATGTGCTTCACAAGGTTTGTTACAGGATCATTCCTTGGTTGTTACACATCATCATGAACATTGTGTATTAATGTGGTTGATTTCCATTTACAGTGTGACTCTGAAGTAAATAATGAAATTCATGAAAGTTGAAAGAGGACAAAAATAACAATATTTAATTCATGAGTCCATGTATGGTAATGCAGGCACCCACCTTAAGACTACAATTAAAATTTGTCATGAGGGGATGCCAATCTGCAACCACTTGCATGCAAGAGTCATGTTAGGTACAAATCTTGCAGGAATTAGCACATACCATTACACCAGTTGTCTTGTTTTATAGATATATCAGTGAGAACAAATGTGCACTGATCAGGTACCATTGCAGCTGTAAGATTTCAGTTGCTTGTACTGTACATTACATGCATGTATGCCTGTTTTGTCTATGTACAATATAGTATTCCCTCAACAGTCAGGGGAGTTGTGTTTTCAGTAACACCATAGTTCAGAAAACAGCTGTAGAAGAATACAGGTTCTTATGGGGAACAGAGGGATAAATTATACTTGCCAACTATAGAACAGGAAAATAAAAGTACACACTGAAAGATGCATCGGATGGTGCTGGAACTTTTAATTTCATAGAGGTAGGGATACGTTACAAGTAATAAACATGAAAACAAAAACAGAGCAACAGGACAATTTCTTGTGGTTCTGTGGTTTGCTGTCCTGTCATTTTCCATATTGTGTCGCACCCCTTTACATTGTGATATATGCTGCAACACCGCCTGGCATAAAGTCCAACGGATTCTGGATGTTGAAGGAAAATTCCAAGGCATTCAAGTCTGAAATTTCTGCTCTAACCTCACTTTTGCATTCTGCATTTATAACAAAACATGGTATTTTTGACTTAGGAGGAAAAATTTTTAAACACTATGTTTGGTACCCTTGACAGTCGAGATCTTGCACATGGAAGATAAAATTTTGACTAGTACTAAGAGTATTCAAGTGTTGGTAAACAATTATTTTGAACATTATAATGCTTTTAATATAGCAATGAATAGAACCTTGCATGAAGTGTTTGACAAAATGGTATTAATCAGTTTTCATGTTGACCTTAACACTATGTTGCTACATGTTACTGTAGCTGTGTCCAATGCTAGGTTAGAAATTTTTTTTATTTGAAACACGCTATAGATAAGAGTGTTTCTGGTTCTTTGAGCTCAACCTTACTTAACCCAATCTCTTTTGTTAATATTTTAAATAAGATTCAACATCTAATTACTTTACCTTTGTATATGATAGCCCCTGTGATGCCAGAAAATTTGTACACGTTTTATGGTCATAGTTCAGTGCAAGCAGTTATTTATAATATGTACTTCATTGAATGTTATTGTATATGTACCTTTGGCAAACAAGGACAGTCTTTTTGAAAAATACCATACTTTTCCTTTGTACTTTAGAGCTGATAGTTTAAATCAGTATTTTCTATTATCTGTGAATGAATTCCTTGTTGTCAGCCCTGAGAGAAAATTATTTGCTTCACTAAATCAAAATGCTTTAACTTAGTGTAGGAATCATGGAATTACCCCTTGCCCTCTTCTTACCCCCTTTTTTTGATAATCGCATTGAGAGCTCAGAGTTCAACCTTTTTTCTGGCATACCCTATTTGGATTTTTGTGACAAATGTATTGTTAATCGTGACTTTCTTTCTTCTAAAAAGACACTTTTGTTTATTTGCTACAAAGTTTTCTCTTTAAATTACACTTCTTTGTAGATATATTACGCATGCTATTAGTCCCTTTTCTCTCACGTTAAATGGTAGTGGTAACTAGCTAATGCTACCCATTGTGGCATACTAAATCCATATTTCAAAACCTTTGGTTCAATTAGTTCAGCCATGCATGTTACCCTTACATTACCTATGATTCATGTTCCCAAACTTGCACCTTACCTCACATCACTTAATTTTTCCAAATTTCCCAATTTAATTTTTAATGTCTCTTTAATAAATAAACTTGATGCTATTTTAGCATCACAACCACATGGTACCAATTTTGACATGCTTCATCTTCTTCATCCCATGCATACTTTACCAAGTACTCATGATTTTACTATTGTGTCCGTTATTGTTTCCTGCAGTATTACTGCTGTCTGCATAGCCTTTTGTTTGTGGTTAGGACTTAAATTCCGGTCTCTTTCCAACTGTCCCTCACCACAACCTACTTCACCTTCCTTACCCTAAGAAACCCTTATGGTTACTCTACCTTCTACTTCATATGAGTCTAGGGATAGATAAATATATATTTTTTTAATACTTTCGGGAATAACTTAGTATACTATGTTAGTTAATGATTTAGTTTTTTATTAATGAGTTTTTTCCTCTTGACCATTTTCAGTCCATGGCCTGTTTTAGGGGGTGGAATGTGTGCCATTTTTGTGGCATGGTATGCTTATGTTTTTTCTTTATTTTGTTGTATTTTGTGTGTTTGCCTTTGAAGGCAAACATTTTTTTTTAAAGCAAAGTATTTTCCTTGAATTTTCATTGCCATCAATTATCCCCCTTTTGTGCTCAAGTAACTCTGTTGTTCATATAATGTTAGTGTCATTAAATTTATTATGTGTAGTAAGTGTTATTAATGTAGGAAAAGAATTAACATTTGTAAATTTTAAAATTTTGTATTCCACCAAAGGTAAAGGTTTTTAATTGTAAAGGTATTTAAAGAATATATTTGTTAACTTCTATTTCTGCAGTTCTATTCATTATAGGTGGCACCACTTGTAAGTAATGTCTCTTTATTTTATATTTGGATTCATTTTAATTTTATAGAGGGCTGCACTTTTTGTAAATCACACTATTTCTTTATTAATTATGTTACTATTAATGTTTATATCAGCTGCCATAAAATTTGCTAACATAATTATTTTGAATCCTGATACTTTGAATAATTATTGTTTATGAACACATTACCATCTGAATATAAATGTACCCATAGAAGTATTAATAGTTGTATCAATCTGTAATCTGTATAGACATGCTGGCACGATGTCCTTTCTTGTCCTTTCTCGACATGATACTAATGTGACTTGATATTTTGTGGTTTAAAGTGTTACTTATTTTCCCTGCAATGTTTTAATGTAAATTTTAGTCCTGCGTAGTTATGTCTTTAAACTTATGTTCTGTGCGGTCACAGTTTGCTGTACCATAAAGTCTTGGTAGTTTCAGCCATATTCCCTTTGTGAACAACTGTATGCTGCCCAGTCGTTTGTAACTGTGTGCCTGCCCACCTTCAGGAAAAGGCAAAAGAATGTCTCGCGTCTGCACTGCTTAAATCAGGAAAGAAAACATCTTTTGTGTACTCTAAAATGTATTGAAGCATTAGATGAACTGTGCGGGTGTGGCCATCGCCCATTGTAATTTTCAAGTGTCGACATTCTTCTTTCCAGTTAATCAAAACAATACTTTGTAACTGTCAAAATAGTAATTATATAATTTTTTTTTAAATAGAAGTATTTGCAAGTTCCCGAGAGGTGCACCTCAATTTTCATCAACTCTATTAACTTAGGCTTACTTTATTTCTTGTGAGGCCGTTTTGTTGCCATCATGGCAATTACTAGGTAAATGTTACCAGCTTGTTTATGTTGTTTCTATATTTTGTTTTATTGAAACTAAGATAAAATGAATAACTTTTGTGAACTCCACCATGATATTATAAAAAATAACTCTGCAACTGAATATAATATTTTACAACTATTTATTTATATACATAATCTACATTACTAAAAAAAGTCATTAAAATGTTTGGTCACTATATTTGTGCACAGTGGTGTTCTTTCATAATTTAATTTCCCCTGTTTCATTCAATTTTTTTATGGTGAAAGTTTAATTACTGCTAAAATATATAAATATTCATATTACTGTAATTCAGTGTAAGATGATTGATTGCATGCTAATGATAGGGTTTTGGGACTCGGCGTAAGTTGTTATCCACTTCTTCACAAAACACAAAGTAAGAGCAACCAGATCAGGTTGAATCGTGAAGTGGTAGTACAGGTAAATGAACCTTCAGGGTTTGACTGTTATAAATTGTTTGTAGGTGATGAATTGTTGGATGTTTTTGTAGAAGAAGCAAATCTTTACACAAATCAAAAGCTCAAACAAAGTAATATACCTCCAAACAGCAGAATGAATATGTGGGTGTCTACCAACAAACAAGAAATGATGCACTTTTTAAGAATAATTGCATTCATGGGTATTGTAAAAACTCCATCAATCAGTGATTGTTAGACCTCTGGCTCATTTTTCAAAATGAATGCCGTTCCCTCAATAATGTCATGGAACAGATTCTAACTGCTCTTGAAAATGTGGAATTTCAGGGACAATGAACTCCGCCCAGAAAATGATAGCCTTTTATAAACTTACAAAGGTTATGGACTACCTTGTCTCAAAATTTCAAAAAATGTGTACTCCAGGAGAAACTGTATGCATAGACAAAACAATTGTACAATTTAAAGGACGTTTGGTAATGAAGCAATACTGCCCCATGAAAACCCAAAAGTACGGGGTGATAATATTCAAAGCATGTTTTGGGAGAGGCCACACGTGGAACTTCAAGATTTATTCTGGAAAACATCAGGGTGCAGGTAATTCTGTGCCAGCAAGTATAGTACTTAATTTATGTGGCCCATTACTGAATTCGGGTAGTGATTGTCACTGACAATTACTATACTAGTATTGACTTGGCCAACAATCTCATTGATAAGTCTATGAACTTGTTAGGTACATTCTGGTCAAACAAAATGACCCCAAGACTGTTAACAAAAAACTAAAAAGGGGTGATATTGTAACGCAGCAAAATGAAAGAGGTATAACCATCTTGAAATGGGTCAACAAGAGACATTCTTGTGCTGTCAAAATACCATGGGGATGAAACAGTCCCTGTTCATCGAATAAATTGAATTGTAAACAAACCAATGGCCATTTTGGATTACTATAATGGCAAAGCAGCAATCGATCTGTCCGACCAATTGTCAAGCTACAGTATCCCACTTCAAAGATCTCTAAAATGGTACCGAAAGGTCGCCATTGAGTTATTACTCTGCTCAACTGTAGTAAATACTCATATGATATTTTGTCAAATCACAGGGAAGAAAATCACAAATTTCCATAAAGCTTTAGTGAAACAAATGATGACTGTAAAATTTTTGCCAGTACCTGTGAATGAGAACTGTGAGATATCAACACCTATTCCTGTGGAGCGTACAGAAATGATGCCCAAACATATTTTCAAGAAAATGGAAGGTTCAGCTAGGGAATGTAGAAAATACTGCAGAGGATGCTACGAAAAAAAACAATGGGGAGAAATTGAAAGAAAAAAAAAGTGAGGAAAGTTACAACATACTGTAGTGACTGTTGGCACCTGGCCAGAATGACAGAGCATGAAACCTGATCAAAATCATCCTCATCCCTCCCTCTTTCTCACTACTGTCTGGACTAACTTTTTATATCTATTCGCCTAAAATGTTTAAATTTAACACCATTTCATCATTTCTCACATAAAATGTTACAAATAGATATCATTAAACATAAATTGGTCTTTGACATATTCCACATTGTTAAGGAATTAATGGCTAAAATGCACTCCTTCCCTAAGGGCAAATGGAATTGTAATACCTATTAAATCTGATAACAACAGGAAGCCTTCACACCATTTGTAGTGCTGCAGCTGTCTGACATTTTACATTGCTCTGTGTAACATTTTAAAACAACATAATTTATGGGTCATTTTGTAGTGGTGAGTTCAAACTAGGACAAGTGTAAGCAAAAACACATTGCAATATTGTGGGTGTACAGAGCATCAATACAACTTCAAATATAAACTTCGGTTGTTGATTTCAAAACTTTGTTCTGGTGATTTCTCTCTCCAAGATGAGAAAATTAGAGTGAAGATATTTGGGTGAGGTGAGTATGGAGCAGCACCGGAATGAAAAGGCGGGGGAAATTGGAGATCCCCGAGAAAACTCTCCAACCAGCAGCATTGTCTGGCACGATTCCCACTTACGAAAATCTGGGTGTGACCTGGCCAGGGATTGAACCCAGTTTGCCTTGGTAGGAGGCAAACAGGCGAACTGCTCAGCCGCGACAGTCCTAGGTAGGTAGAGGATATAGTTCAAGGATAGATAACATTTCTTTAAAGGCATTTGTGGAAGCAAATAAGCACATTGCCATCAGGAAACTGTTCAGCATTTTATAGTTCCATTACTTCTAACTATGGGGGGGGGGGGGGGGGAGAAAGAGATATATATGGTACCACATGAATCTACGTATTATCTCAAAGAGCAGCGAGCAGACATATATAGTAACCATGGTTTTGTCACCACAGTGAGCCCTTACTTGATTGTATCTTTATGTGTAATAAGTAACTCATGTATAATAAGAGTAGGTGAGTGACGTGAGCAGTGATTAGATACAAAACACTTTCCAAAACCAAGGTTGATGGTACTAGTTTTTGCTATTAGTGCAATGGATAAAACTGACTGCTCATTGCAAGTTTATTGTTTTATCCTGGTAAAACTTTTAACTGCTCTTTGTACTGTGCAGAAATTGACAAAATGCACTGGTAGACTTATGTAGAAAGCTGCCATTGTTGGTCAGTATGAAGGGTCTTTTACTCTTGGCAGACAATGCCAAACCCCACGTAGAAAAACATTTCAGAATAGAAGCTATAAGATATTAAGTAAATCTGCATCCTCCATATTCCCCAAACATAACATCATCGGACTGTTTATGCATTTAAGGTACTTCATATAGGAGAAGATGTTCAATAAAAGGGATATTGCAAGAAGTGACTTCCAGGTGATCCTTGTCTCATTAGAGCCATATTTCTTTAGGGATGGGATTGGGAGCAGTGTAAATCATTGATGTTACTATATATGGTGAATTTTGAATGATGTCCAAAACTCTGCAGTTTTGTGAGGTATGAGAATTGCCATTTATTTCCATACATCAGAGTATTATTGCTGTGATGATGTTGTGGTGTTTCAAAATGAAATTTGTCAGGTAATATTCATTTCTGGTATTGTGTAATTTTTTTTTTTTAAGGAAAATTCTTAAAACCAATGTATTAGACCTACCATAATTCTATTATTGAGCTGTCACGTATAAGGCTGTATTTAAAGACTAAATGTTTATCATTTTAGAATGTAGAATTTAGTCAATCATATGTCGTGTTTGTTTTATTGAAGACCAAACAGAAAATTTGACAGTTTCAAGTGTTTGATGTCCACATACAATTATAAATATTCTTGTTTATTCTTGGGACTGTAAATTTTTGTATGTGACTTGCACTAACATACTTTCACAGAATTACCCATGAAGGATCTGTATAAATAATTTTCTTTATATTTTTAAAATGATTCGTTATATTTCTTAATTAATTCATTCATATGAATGATTATATATTTTTTAATTAGATCAATGTGAAAAAAATTATTGAAAATACCAGAATTGAATCATAGCTTTTTACGTTTCAACATATTACTTTTTGCCATTTGAAAGTGAGAGAATATTTGAGTCCTTAGAAATGGTAAATCATCGTTACTCTTTACCTTGAAAAGCACTATACACATTTTTCCATATTGACAAGAATCCATTTTATGGTACACCATAACAATGCATCATCATCATCATCATCTTTATCTTTAAATACCTACTTTGTTATAAGTTTTTAAGTAGGATAAAAAAGTAATTTCCCCAACCTCAGATATTTTTTTTAACTTTTGCTTCTCAGAAGGCATAAACACATTGTTTTGTGATTTCTCGATCAAAATTTTGATTACACTCTTAAGTACAAAATATGTCTCCCAATAAATTTGTAATCAGTCACTTTGTTTTGCAATTATTTTATGGTTTATCTTCAGTAGAAGGGGGGGAAATTTGTGCTTTTTTGCTATAAGTTTAGTGTATTGAAATATGTTAATAATGACACAATCACTGTTCCTATGTAAATATCATACAAAATAGCCATTAAAAAAATACAATTTGAGCATTCTTCAACAGAGCAGAAAAATATTCAAAAAATTTAGTTACTTTAACATAACAGTGAAATATTTGCATACCATTTTCTTTAATTGTGAGAATTATATTTACTATTTCAAGGGAAAAAAATTATTAATTTCTTTTCGTTGTTTAATATTATTTATATATATTACTGTTGCTAGCCAGCAGTATGTCCCTCCCCTGTCTGGCCACCTGTCAGCTGCCAGCAGCAGGTGTTACTTACCCAGGCAAGGAGGTAAGTCCCATAGGCAATGATGTGCAGGGTACAGAGAGGGGATATACAATATACCTTTGATCAACAACTAATACTGGCAGTGACCAAAACCTCCAACATGTTGGAGATAGCCATTCAAGGAAAGTCTGGATGCTCAGTTGGATAATCTGCGACATGGATATATACAGAATAATACTGAAAGGGTTAGTGCTGGTATAAATACAATCTGTTATCCTGCAAATGGGTATTCTGGTGAGTGCATGGATCATTTTGAATGTCAAGTATCATGGCATATTCAGCAAACGATGGCAGTTATTGGCGATGCAGAGATGGACCTGTGAACTGCAGCAACTGTGGAGAGTTATCAGGGTGTTTCTGCACAAGTGCTGTAGTGTTTTTGGTTCACCTGAGCATTGGAGTGGAGGTGGGGTGAGATTTCAAGAGACAACACTTTGAAGCAACTGAACTGATTATGAAGATTTGGCTTTAATTTTTTTAACAATATTAATTTAATTATTCAGTTGATTACTCTAGTAAATATTGAGTACAATTTATTATTTTATACTGAGGATTTTAATATAGTGAGTGACATACAGTATGTGTCTAAATTCCCATTACACATTGTAAGGGCTTGTAGTGGGGACCAAGACGGTTACATTTTGCATAGGAACTTATGTGCGGAAACATACCGTTTCCCCGCGAAAAACAAACCACCACCACATCACATGTTGACCTCTCCCACGTCTGCAACATACTGTATGTTGTTTTTCTTCTGGATCCATTTACAAGAAGGGCTTGATGTGACAACCAGCGACGTCTTACACAAACACGGTACCTACGTACCATGTTCTGGTATACACAATCACCAATACCTGGACATCCAAGATTCACCGTAGCCATAACCCGTGCCAGCAGTTCTTCCTCTGATTCCACAGAGGTCTGATAAATCAAGTCCTTCATATGGCTGCACAGGAAGTAGTCTAGCGGAGTCAAGTCAGGCAAACATGCAGGCCAAGCAATCGGGCACCCATGAAAGTACATGGAAGACAGTGCGGGTGCCAATGACTAGGGTAGTATGTGCGTCATTTGACGATCATGTGGTGTCCTGTGTCTGCGACAGGTTTCATTACATGCCATTCACTTGATATTGTGAGCTGATGGGAGACACGTCGATCAGTTAATGTTCTTATCTGCTGTAGTGCTTGTGTTCAATTTGTGGTTATCCCCCTTGACGTGAAGCCGAGCTGCAATTCTTTGCCGGTGTGTTGCTATTGAACATGGAAAACTACACGTTTAAGGAATACGCCGATATGATGTTATTGTACGGCGAAGCTCAGTGCAATGGGAGGGCTGCTTGTCAGCTGTATGAAGTGTGTTTTCCACACCGCCAGACACCTTTGCAACGCCCACTTTGCTAAGGTTTACCAGTGGGCCTCAGAGACTGGTACATTCACCGCCAACAGATCCAATTGTGGTGCTCCAGGGCAGTGGCGCACCCCTGAGTTTGATGAGGCTTTCCTCAATGCAGTCGAAGAGGATGGGACGACAAGTACTCATAAACATAGCGCGTAGACTCAATGTGGATCACATCACTGTCTGGCGTGTTCTGCATGAGCAGCTGCTACACTCCTACCACCGCCAGAGAGTACAGGCAATGCGTCCAGAGGATTTTGCACCATGCGCCCACTATTGCAGGTTGTTTTTGCACAGTTGTGTTGATGAGCCCGACTTTCCATAGCGCATCCTCTTTACTGATGAAGCTAGGTTCACCAGGGAAAGTGTTTTCATTTCCCACAACAACCATGTTTGAGCCAATGAAAACCAGCATGCTATGCACCCTCATGGTTTTCAGCAACGATACGGTATCAACATGTGGGCAGGGTTTCTGGCTGGACATGGTATTGGGCCATACCTTCTTCCACATACACTCAGGGGTGCCACTTACTTGATTTTCCTTGAACATGTACTGCCTGGGTTTTTGGAAGATGTGCTGCTGCATACGCGTCAAAACATGTGTTTTTAGCATGGTGGAGCACCACCTCATTTTTCTCTTGCAGTCCGACGTCATCTTGATCAATGTTTTGACCAACAGTGGATAGGTCAAGGTGGCCCGATTGCTTGGCCTGCATGTTCACCCGACTTGACTCCGTTAGACTACTTCATGTGGGGCCACGAAGGGCGTGATTTATGAAACCCCTTTGGAATAAGAAGACCTGCTGGCACGGATTATAGTTGCGGTGGATCCTGAACTTTTAGGTATTGGTGATCGTGTGTACCAGAACATGGTACGTAGGTACCATGTTTGTGTAGATGTCACTGGTCCTCACATTGAGCCTTTCTTGTAAGGGGACCCAGCAGAAAAGCAACGTACAGTATGTTGCAGATGTGGGAAAGTTAAACATGTGATGTGGTGGTTGTTTTGTTTGTTGTGGGGAAACTACGTTTCCACACATGAGTTCCTATGCAAAATGTAACAGTCTTGGTCCCCACTACATGCCCTTACAATGTGTAATGGAAATTTAGACACATCCTGTATGCTAACAAATAGCTTATGGGGTTTTGTTTTTTAGTTATAAGTAAACTAGGAAACTAACTCTAGCTCTTCTATATCATTAAGACCTCCAACCTTTATGAACTGGCCATGTCCACAGGCAAATTTAACATTGATGTCAGTAGTGTGTTGGACGCCTTTATTCAGTATTATATTGGTTGGTTACATATTTTAATATGTTTTCTGTTGGTTAAGGGTAGGGCTGGAAATAAAATTGATTCTTTTGTTACCAAGCAGTGAATGATAGCTAGGAGAATGTCAGCAGATATCAAAGCACTATGTTTTTAGACTTTGTATCCTAACAAGTAGTGTTGAGGAATATGTATACAGGCAAATATGTAGTGTTAAGAAATATGTAACTATTGTTAGTGAGAATATTAGTAGCAAAATACTGAGTATAGAGAAGAGGGAAAAAATATAAAACAGGAAAATTTAGACACAAAGATGGAAGGCGTTAGCAAATTAATACGTGAATATATACTGTGTGGACAAGAAAATTGACAGTGTGATTAAAAGAATGGACATTGACAAGTGTAAAATGGAATAGTACGTAGAAGAGTTCAGGAAAGAATGGCAAGAATCATACAGCAGCAGGATAGAATATATTCAGTGGCTAGTGTAGGTACTCCTCTGTTGCAAGGGGGGGAGGGTTCAGATGGTCATCACAACTAAGCCTGCCCCTTATGATGGAAATAACAGCACCAATTTGAGATTGTAGCCATTCTGAATGGTTGGTTAGAGGAGCAGTGTGCTTTTTACCTTGCAGTTGTGCTGACAGACGTGCTCAGCATACTCCATTCCCTACCAGAAAGATATTGTCCTGGGTACTCCACATTGGTACTCACCTTGGAACTGCACATTGGCAACAAGTACCTGTGACATGCCTGCCATGCCCAACTGCAGAGCTGCACCCAGTGACCAGGGGAGCCATTGCAGCAGCTATGATAAGACTTTGTTTGGCTGGCCCATCATTCATTGGAGAGGCATTCTGAGGATACAAGCGATATTGCAGTCGACTGCTTCATCAATGTTATCACAGATGTGTGTGTTCAAAAATTAGTGTGCCTGGCTGTGTCCCTTCATGGCCAAAGGTTAGTGACTGTTTGAAGGATGGACTTGTTCTGTTTACAGGTACATGCAATAAAGCAAAAAACCAGTACCATATTTCTGAAGGGGAGCCTAGCTAATGAATAATCTTTGCCAAATGATATTCACAATCTAGGGTCTTTCTCCCTAGGTAGGTAGTTAGACTTAACATCTCGTCGACAGCGAGGTCATTAAAGACGGTACAAGTTGCACAGGGAAGAGGGATTGGAGAAAGGAATGGGAAGGAATCGGGCATGGCCTTTATTAGAGACCCATCCCAGCATTCGCCTGGAGTGACTTCAGAAAACCATGGAAAACTAAAATCAGGATGGCCGGACCGGGAATCAAATCCGGGTCCTCCCGAATGCGAGTCCAGTGAGTTACCACTGTGCCACCTCACTCGGTTTCTCCCTAGGAATCACCAGACCAGAACTTGGGCAGTGCTTATTGATCATTGTGACCGGTAAGACCAAAATAGTGATAGGTAAAAATAGGGTGTATTTTGAGTTTGGTGAACTCTGTTCGGAATGTGATATGTATGTAATGGATTTGGAGAATGAATACCTATTGAAGCTGTGTGTATTGCATAGACTGGGATGCTGTATTCACACTAGCATGGAGGTGCTGCGGACAGAGACAAGATTTAATTTCAGTACCCAGCTGCTCAGTAATTGTAATAAGTCAATAGTGTTATCAGCTTCTAATGAAGGTATCCCAAATCGATGATTAGGAAATTTTGGTGATTGTTCTGTATTGTGTATCTAAATCACTCAAAAATTTGTATCCAATGATACAAACAAGTCAACCCAAAAAGTCATCAATTACGTATCCAACCACGACCCATAAAAGGCCAAATAAAATCCAAAGTTTCCCCCGCTGCATATCCAACACACCTATAAAAAGCTGGTTTTTACCAAAAGTTTCCCTTTGCGTATCCAAATGACAAAATGTACAGCACTGAAATAGACATTGCATATCCAAGCAGGAAGGGGGGAAATAGGTGCCACACCCCATTTGTTCCATTTTGCATATCCAAACCGAAAACGGAATATACGGTAAAAGACCCCATTTGTTTCCCATGTCATATATAGGTGCCAAAAGTAAACTATTGCTAAAGAAAATCCCTATTGTGTATCCAAAAAAATTTCATTCCCGTTCACACACATGATTCGCAGTGCATTATTTTTAAATTTTAAAGATAATAATTATTGATTTATATATATAATTTTTTTTTTTTTACCATTTAGTGTTTCATGTTTTGTAGGTACGCCAAAATTGTGGACCTTTAAAAATAAAATTTTTTAAATATATTTAACCATTTAGGTTTTAATGTTTTATATACGCTATTACTTTTTTTGTAATTTACCTCAACACTCGAAAGTGGCAGGTCCAAAGTCCACGAAAGCAGCAGCGAATGCAATTGCATCTGTCACTACCACCACCAGCCGGATTGGTCATGATGGACACGACCGCGCTATGCCCTCTCCGAATCGTGAATGAAATTTTTTTTTTTTTTTACCAGACAACAACTCGCACATTCACTTTTAAAAAAAACTGAATCAATCAAACAGTGTCATTTACACTTTTTTTTAAACTGCAATAATCAGCTACCCAGTCTCACTAGCACCAGTAAACTGAAATACACAGCATGTCATTCACACTTTAATTGTAAACTTCAACAGCTACCCAGTTTCACTGAAACCTGTAAATTAAAAAAAAAAATCATGCCATTCAAACTTTAATTTTGAACTGAAACAAACATGCCATTTAAACTTTAATTTTAAACTGAAATAAACGACATTCCATTCAAACTTTAATTTTGAACTGAAACAAACATGCCATTTAAACTTTAATTTTAAACTGAAATAAACGACATTCCATTCAAACTTTAATTTTAAACTTTATCAAACCGCATGTCATTTATACTTTAATTTTAAACTGAAACAAATGGCACGTCATTCAAATTTTAATTTTAAACTGAAGCAAACAGCATGTTATTCAAACTTTAATTTTGAACTGAAACAAACAACAGGCCAATTAAACTTTAATTTTAAACTGAAATAAACATGTCGCTCAAACTTTAATTTTAAACTGCAACAACAACTCAATCTCGCTCGTACCTGTAAATTGAAATTACAATAATGACAAAAACTGATACCTGTCGAAAGTTGTGAATAGTCTTCTGTGTCGATGCCGATAGCGCATGCCGGCAGCGTGAATCAGCAAAGAGTGCAGTCATTTGCCATAATGAAGATTCTTTTTCCAGATGTACTCTGCCAGGTAGCCGACCCAAGATTTTTTTCCATCGCACAAAGCAGGGAATGCTGTATCTCACCGAACACATACTCCGCTCAATGTTTTGCATGTGCACCCTCAACATCTCGCTCCCTCCTAATCTTCAGCGTGTTTCGAATGTTTACCATTCCGCTCTTTTTGCTGCACACAAATTCCCTCCTGTGATTCACCTGAATGTGGTGGTAGCCATGAATGTCCAAGTTGCTGTAAGCGCACCAAAAGTCTGAAATTATTGTCGTGCCCGGCGCGATCGACTCGCAAATGATTTTGGTCAAGGTCGCTGCGTGCCTCTTTTCCACCAGCACCAGGAAGAATTTTGTCAGGTCGTCTCGCTGCACTCCCCTGAAAACCCATTGTCCATGAACGTTGCGTCTTTTGCGGTTCTTGCATTTGCCCAGCTTGGACTCATCGATCTCTACCACTTTGCCCAGCCTGCTGATGCGTTTCCTGTACATGAGCACCCAGTCTATGCACACATGGTGGCAGAAACTCGACCAGGCAATGACCATTTTCTCAGAGCACAAAAGTTTGTTCACTACAGTCTGCTGTCGAGGATATTTTATCAGGCATCACAGTAAACACAACTCGACTATCTTGCTGGAAGACAAGTTTGAATCTCCCACGAAACTGTCCTGCCTCGCCGACAATTTAAAGTTGCATTTAGTTCCATCCTCCCTTCGACGTCTGTCCCAGTAAAACAGGCTTCTGTTGTCCACTAGTTTCGCTTCATCTTCCCCACATTTTTTGCACCGTATCGCCGACGTGAGGATGTCATGCTCGATGAGAAATGTGTTTATGTCCGGCAAGGAATGAATAACTTGCCTGATATTCAACATTGTGATTTTTCATCCCGCACACACCATCATGCGATTTGTGAGAGAACATTGTAAAGTTTTTGAGAAAAAATTTGCTTGGATATGCGATACGGAACAATTGGCGCCGAACCTGGATACGCTATACAGAACTTGGCTGGATACGCAATATGACACTGAACTGCAAAGTAAACAATTTGAATGGATACTCTATAGTACACTCAGACTGTTCTGTGGTTTTCTTATAAAAGTACGAAATATGGAATAATTACCAAAATTTTATTAGTTAGCTGAGTTTAATTGAGCTCACTTACAAAGGGGGCAACTTCAATTGAATCCACTGAGCAGCAGCATCAATTGAACCCACTGAGCGGCATTCTCAGTCGACCCCACTGACAAAGGCAGCAGCCTCTCTGTTGATAGATTTGTAGTGAAACTGGTCCCTCCAAAATCTGATGTTTTGTCACGAAGAATTATTAATTTTTCAGACAGGGCAATCTAACTTGAGATGGGGCCATGATTAGGGTCTGCAAGCAGGTCTTACAAATACTTCCCAATTTCTCCAAAGCTACAATGCCAGACAATAGTGATAGTCGCCTACCAGAACCACTGGAGGAACTTTTTGAAACAGCAAAAGAAACCTGAACTGGCAACAGGAGATGGTGGTAATAAACTACTGAAGAATTGAGCTACTCTGCCGTGTGGGCCATATGATCTGGGTAGACTACTGTTGCATGCCATTGAGTAAGTATAGGGAATGCAAGACCAACAAAGCAGCCCTTAATATGACTGCCACTAACTGCAGTTAATGAAAATTTGGAGAGATGAAGGATTTAGATATAATTGAACTATTAGTCAACCTTTGTTGTTGTTTCCTGTTGTGCTAGTTAAGAAAAAACAGGGTTCTGTGAGATTCTGTCTAGAATATGACCAGCTTAATATTGACAGAAAGAAAGAATTGTGCCCACTCCCTAGAATAGATTGATGCATTACATAGCCTGGCAGGAATAGAATGGTTTTCAACCCTGGATATGATGAATGAGCACTGGTGATGTGAAGTGGTCCTTGAGGTCAGGAAAAGACTGCTTTTTCTACATAAGAAAGGGAACATGACAGTTCAATATTATGCCTTTTGGGCTATGCAGTACTTATGCTACATTCAAACACCTAATGGAAAAGTATTGCCCTTAAATTTCTGGTCAGATTTATTTATGTAGTAATTTTATCAAATAAAGAAACTTTTAAAGACTATCTAACTTGTCGTGATTCTGTGTTTGTGTGTGGCAGCAGCTAACATGAAGCTGGTTCCGGAGAAATACTATCACTTCATAGAGAGAGTTTATTTCTTGGGACATTTAGTGATGGCCAGTTGATTAGAACCTGACTCTTGAAAAATAAAGACAATAAGAGATTGGCCTGAACCAACAAGACACAACTCTAGAATAACATTGGCATGTGTGCTTATTACTGTCATTTTGTACATGAGTTTGCCATAATTGCTAAGCCACTACACAAGTTGACTGAATCAGAATCTAACTTTGAAGTACAGCACAGATTAGGACATCTCTACAGTAATACAGATACATTAATATAGGAGACCATGTGAACCTACCAGTCATCACTGTGAACTACAAAAACAAAAGAGCCATCAATTACTTATGAGACAAATGAGTTTATGCCTTACGAAGGAGTTTATGCCTAGTGATGTCCTCTACATGAAGTAATGAGAGCGTCATTAGAGGCCAGCTAAACAACCCATCTTTGTCTCCATATTGAAATGGAAAGAAATAGACAGTTAATCCAGATGAGAAGAAATATCTAGTCTGGATGGATAACAATAGCTTCTGGTGCAGTATTGTCTTTGTGACATGTTGGCTGTTGCCCTAAGAATGTTCACTCACGATCACAACACTTTTACTAAGGTTTGGATGTAAGGTGCATGAGTGGGAGTTTCTGTATGTCTCTTTCATGCAAAGGCACTAGACTAAATGGTTAATCTTGCAACTGATAAATATATTACATCATATATAGCATGTGCACAGCAATAGCATGTCAAATCCAGAAAAGATATAAGAATTATAAACAAGAGATAACATCCCAGGTTAAAACTATCTACAATGTTATTTACTATGAGAAACCATGAAAAATAAAATAAGAACCACTGAACTGATTTATGTCAAACATACATTATTGACATGCATTTTACACAAGCTCTACCTGACCAAGAATATGCAAATTGCCAGTTACACCAATAAGTTTTCTGTATATGCAAATTTCATTATCAAGCTCAAACTTCATCTGCTTATAATAGGAGAAAACAGGTGATGAATTACAGCAGTCTGATTTAATAACACCTTCATGTACTGGCACTGTCTGCCAACAAATAATATCCCTTGAATCCAATTCAACAAAAATGATAAACGTCTGGTTACCTGAATTATGACTTTTATGGAAAAAACACAACTCCGAAAGCCCACTTCCAGCTAAAACTGTTATACCCTGCAGAACAAATCTATACATGTAACTCAAAAGAATGTAAATATCTTTTACACTAACAACTTTACGACACCACATGTCATCATCTTTAGCGATATCATAATTTAAACCGAGGACATTTCAATGCACTTTCCTGTAGAAATTGAGAAAATAATAATGGGAAACACATAGTTGGTGTGTCAGACAGAGTCCCAGAAGTAATAATGGAACTACATAAAACTGCAGGGGATGGCAACTTCGACATATATAACACTCGCCAAAGTCCAATGGATATTATACTTGGTTCATTGTCAGTAGGATGTTCAGACCTGGTTTTGAATGTGTGATGCTTGTACAGCAAAGAAAGAACTAAGCACTAAGAGATGAGATGGCCTCCAGGCATATAGTGTAGGAGCCCCGTGCGAAAAGATGGCAGTAGACACTCTTAGGGCCTATGCCATACCATTGACCAAAAGGGAGGAGTGGGGGAAAATTACTCGAGATGTAGACGACTCAAACTAAAATGCTGCACCCTCAGTCAAATGGGATGGTTGAGAAGCTTGACGATAATCTAGAGCAGTGTGTTTCTATTTTTGTGGCATACAGGCAAAAATATAGGGTCCCCAAGGTGTGTGTGTTTCTTCTGCCATATTGTTCAGCAGTTCATGAGTCATCCAAGGTAACACCATCATGAATGCAGATTAGAAGAGAGCTTCACCTTCTGTATTTACCTCTGAGCCTTCCAGGAGATGCCAAAAATGTGTTTGTGAATCCAGTTGTGGTTTATATGTAGTTAAACCAGTTATTTCATACAGTGTTGGCCATTGAAATTGCAACACCACGGAGAACACACCTGAAGGACCTCACATTGGAGGATTGCGTAGAGCAGGGTGTGACAATGACCTTATAGTTGTTTAGCCAATTGGCACAGCACTTACATACACCAATTGCAGCACTGATAAACGGTATATAAGTGGAAGTTGGGGATCCATGGAGAAGTCGTGGCATTTCTGTGTACAGACGAAATGAGCATGCTGCGCTGAAGAACAAGAAAACTATACAAACCATTTTCTGCCTTTGATCATTACATAATTGTGGCCTATTGGGATTGAGGTTTATCATACTGCGAAATTTGTTCTCACATTGGAAGAACTGCAACCTCAGTGAAGTGGATATGGGATCAGTGGGTCGAAAAGGAACGGGGCTGAGTGATGTGCAAGAAGTAAATGGCCTTGTTTGCACCAGCAAGCACAAGGACAGACATGTGACATATGGCAATTACAGACCATACAGCCACATCAAACAGTCTCACTCAGGAGTTCAGGTATGTTACCTATCAATCTTCATCCCTGTGTGCAGCATCAGTTCATTTTGTCAGGAGCACTTTACTGAGGCTACCACTGAATGCCCACCACAGATGCCTGCAGCTGCAATGGTGCATGGAATGTCAGGCCTGGAGGGATGAGTGGCATGCCATTGTCTTCTCTGACGAATCCTGCTGCTGCTGGTAGTACCCTGATTGTTCCATCCATGTCCAACAGTATTGTGACACATGCCTGGCCAAGTCATGCATTATGTACTATCATACTAGCCTACATGCATCTATTCAACATTGCTGGTACGCTGACCAGCAGCAGTTGCATCATGGAGGTGTTGGAGCCTGGTGACCCCTATCTTCAGGGCCAGCCTGGGGCCCTGTACCAACACGACAATATACAACCACATGTGGCATACTTTGTTCAGTGTTTCCTGGATGACTATCATGTGCATGCTCACTAGATCTCTCGCCTATCAAAAACATGTGGTTAATGGCCAGACGATATTTGGTTTTCCACAGAACACCTACCCTCACAACAAATGAACTTAGCGCATGCATCGAAGCAGCATGGGTGGAGATAACCCAGATGCACTTCCAAAGTGTCTGCCTCTCAATGCTGCCCAGGGTGGGGCCATGTAGTACTGGTTTCCCTGTGTTTTGTACATCATATTGAGCAGCAAGCATAATCATGTCACCTATATATGATGGGTGTTCTGTCCAAAAAAATGTATTGTGGTAGCTCACATAATTTATTGTGTTGCAATTTTAATGGCATATGGTGTAGTTAATTGGCTCAATATCTGGACTTGTGATAGGTTGCTGAATACAGCACAAAATACAGTACAAATGGAAAATGCCGCTACCCCAGCATGTGTCGGTGATCTGCTTCAGAAACTGGCCAACATTCGTGATTTCACTTGGCAGCACCTCAAAATCAATATCAGTTAGTTGTACAGCTCACATCAGGAGAAAGGGCACTGTCCTAAGCTCCAGAAATTTTGGGAAGGCCCACATCACATAGTAATGAAGATCAACAGTGTGATCTTCTGGATCTGTTTTTAGAGTTCTTGGATAAAGCCTAAGGTTGTTCACATCAATTGCCTGGCACTCTACAAAAGTCCCAAAGGTGTTAAATTTGTTTTGGAAGGAACAAACTTAAATTGGGGCAATGTTGTGAGCCAGTGGTCTTTCCCTCCTGCTGAACACCTGTCACCTGCTAGCGGCTGACATGACTTACCCAGGCAAGGAGGCGAGTCCCATAAATAACATGCAGGGTACAGGGATAGAAGCTATGACACGCTTGAAATTAACAACTCACACCCAGCAGTGACCAACACCTAGAAGGTCAGGGATTGCCTTCGTGAATAAAGGAACATCTAGATGTTTAATTTGGTAATCTGGATTATTAATTTGTGCCGAATAATCAAAAAAAGAATAAGTGCAGTGATAAATTCAATCTTTCATCTTACTGACAGTAGTTCTGGTGAGTGTATGGATGACTGCAACTGGTGTGTGTCCTGGCGGGTTCAGCAAGTGACTGTGGTAATTGGCGATGTGGAGACAGAAACTTGCGACCAAAGCAACTGCAGGACTCATTGGGGTGTTTGTGCATGAGTGCTCTGATATTTTTGATTCATTTGAGCATTGGGGTGAAAGTGGGAAATCATGAGAGACTGACTAATTAAAGCAACTAGACTGATTTTATTTGGTGTATTAGGCAATTTTTTTTGTAATAATACTATTCATTATTCAGTTTATTGCTGAAATAAATATTGAATAGTGCAGTAAATAGTGTAATATAAGAGAGAGTATGTTTTAAAATAAATACTATCAGTTTTTTTTTGTAATATTTAAAATAAACTACAAAATTAAATTTAGTTATTTTAAGACCCTATACCTCATGAACTTGGACTGGAATCTGACCATACCCTGGCATGTTTAACATTACCATATAATTTTTAATTGCTTTGGATCCAGTCATGTAATATGCAAGTTCTTCACATATCTACAAAAAGTTGCTGTAACACTGACAGAACACTACTTGCTTCTTTTCTAGTTGGACAGATAGGCCTAATGATTATGTTCATCTTCACCTTTAACTATTTCTTCTGAATTTTGATGTAGCTTGTTTTTCTGAATGTGATAGAGAGTTTGCAAGGTTATCATCAATACATTTGAATTCTTACAATTTTTTTTTTCTGCAAATATTTTACTAGTTATATGTAACTACTGCACTTCATGTTGTTGCAAGTTGTCTCCATCGTCACCACTACAGAGAAACCTATTAATACAATCCTGTCAATCCTGTTTAATACAAAACTCCAATTTATGCAAAGTACTTTCATAATCCTGTGACATTAAATTTGCTTTATAATTTTAAACTGTTCGTTTAGTACAAAATACAGTTAACATGTAAGACAAAGTGGTTGTGATACCACAAGGCTTTGAATGCATATATTGTTATACCGGCACAGAAAAAATATTTTACGTGTGAATAACATTTATCGCAAAAAAAAAAAAACATTTCACCACAGATGAATAGGTTTCATAGCACATCATTGTAAAAAAAAAAGGTTGAGACAGGAGCACTCTTAGTGATCACACTTGTAAATGTAATTGATTGGGATGCCATTTTGGTGCACTTAACTAATGAATTTTGCTGGGAATCATATCTACAGATAACATTACCAGTTAAGCATTACAGTTTTCTAATAACAGTATTATACAAAATGTTGATGTATACAGAGGTTATAATTATGTAAGGAAAGTACAAATGTAGTGACTATGTTCCAAAATTACATTATGTTGCACAAAAATTAGGAAGTGAATAATGTTGTGCAAGATATTGGAGGCATGAACCAAAATTACATTACAGTAGAATTAGAGAGTGAATTAAAATTGACACACGAATCAGAAAGTGAAAATTAAAGTTCCAAACATTGGATATCTTACTGAAATCAATATCCAGTATATTATAAAGTTAGTTGACTGGGCCTATGCCTAAATGTTTCCATGCAGTTAGAAGAGAAAAGTTGTGATTCATGGTAACTAAAGACAAAATAATGTAATTTAGGCCTAGTGATACCAAAAAATTCATGCAACAAACTAGCTCATTTCATAATCTTGGGTGCAAAAAACTCCCATAACTAGTGACTCACAAACTTTTGTGCTTGGAGTTTTTGTGTAAAATAATTGTTGCTCAATAAATATGTATAAGAATTGTAATGAAAATAGTTCATTTTTATATACTAGTGACTTTATTTTTGTAATTGTACTGGATAAATAGAAAAATGCATATATTTATATACAGGCTATTACAAAATAGCATGTCGGTACTTGGGTAAATATTCCTCACATCTGGAGGATGAAAAAAATGTTATGTGAACATAGGTTCACAAACATTTTGTTTCTTTACTACAGCTCGTAATACATAACATACAGTGTATGGCCCACGGGCTGGTTCATTTTACTGTGGAATGCCATTACAGTGTTTGTTTGCATGATACCCAACACCTCACATCACGAAAAAACACCTAGAACAGTAGGAACTACACAGGAATTAGTTACACATGTGCGAAAGCTTATTGTTGGCATTAAAGGAAATATTCCAAATGCCCTCCATCAGCACAAACACATGCATCAACCTGCTGTTGCATGGACTCGTGGATGCATTGATGAATCCCTGGAGTATTCCTGATTGTTTCGCAGCCTGCCACAATACAGTTACGAAGGGTGGTCACATCATCCACTCAGGTAGCATACACAAGTGCCTCTAAATGTCCAGACAAATAAAAGTCTAATGGATTCAAATCAGGGCTCCTCAAGGGCCATGCTATTGGGCTCTCTCTACCTATCCAGCGGCCACCATACATTTAATTTAGGCACTGACGAGCATGGACAGAGAAATGAGCAGGATCTCCATCATGTATGAAGTACATGTTTTGTCGTATGTGTAATGGGACATGTTCCAAAACAACATGCATGTCCCAAAACAACATGCATGTCGTTCGTCAAGAGTGCTTCATACATTTCATCATTGAGACTTCTTGGTAGAAAATGTGGTCCCACTAAAAACAGTCACCAACAACGCTAGCTCAAAATTGACTGAAAATTGTTGTTGATGCAGTGTTTGTAAGATAGCATGCAGATTTTCATGGTCCCATATGTGTTATGGTAATTAATTATCTGGTCCCGTTGGAATCTCGCCTCATCCATAAACACCACCGTTTCACAGATGGCTGTGTTCACACATTGTCGGCCAAACCAACAGCAGATTATCATGCAGCACTCTCTAGACCACGATGTTGTCAGCATTAAATGTAGTATCTACTTGTCGTGTGCTGACATCAGGGTTCTCGTTGGCCACACGCAGATGCGGCTCCTCCAACTGCGTCATCCTCATCGATCTTGGCAGCCCGCTGTCACAAGTGGCAGGCTTGAAGGTTCCGTGTTCCCTAAGACAGCGATGGATTGCTTCAAATGTATGTCTATCTGGGCCCTGTTGTGGGAATCTCACACTATACAAATGCTATGCGGCGCTGCTGTAACCATTTGCCAACCCATACACAAAATGCGCATCGGCTAATTCAGCATTGGAATAGTCCATTCTGTAACACTTATTGCACACGTCCAACTGCTGCACATGCAACACTTGTACTGTAGCTTCCACCTTGATGCTACAGTGGACAATTCACTGCATCCCGTTAAACGGTCAGTACATGTTTGGTATGGGGCTGCTAATACAGCTGTGATGGCATTCCACAGTAACATGATCCAGCTTGCAGGCCATACACTGTATGATATGTATTACGAACTGTAGTAAATAAATAAAGCATTTGTGGACTTACGGTCATACGACATTTTTTCATCCTCCAGATGTAAGGAATGTTTCCCTGAAGTATTGACTTGCAATTTTGCAAGTCTGTATGTAATCTGCCGGCGAGTAAATTTTATACTTTTTTTTTTCCATTGGTTGATTTAATATGAACCACATTATTACAAAGTGCCAAAATTTTGGGCCATTCATGTTTGTATTAATGAGGTTTCACTTTACCTGCACCACCAGTAATAATTATTACTAGAATTAAATCCTGCTTTTCTGAAACAGTTGACAATGGCACTGGAAGAAATGTAGTTTAAAGATTGGCATGGTCACCACATTGCCTGCGAGATGTTCTGCTTCATGACTGCTGATCCATTGGGACTATACAGTTTTCTAAGAAAATATTGAACAAGTTGCTTTCTGTAGTTGTACTTCACTGAAGCTATGACTGCTATCCATGTGCTTTAACTTGCTGGTATAATTGGGTGGGGATTTTCACATTTCTGAGATGCCATGCCTTGATATTGTGAGCAATACAACGGTTGAGGAATAGCAGGATTTTAAAAATTTTTCCCAGGGATTCATTCGATGCCATAAATACTTTTTATAGTTATATGGCTAAAATTCTTTGTTTTTCAACAGTTGCTTGCTGGGATAATATGGTTAAGAGAGTTTATTTTGATGTGTTGAAACTGTCTGCAATATAAAAGTTCCCTTCCTTTCTCCTGTTGACTGCTTATAGAATCAATTAACTTTCAAGTCAGTTTTTTTTTGGTGACATAACCAGCAAAACAAAAAATCCCACTAAATTGCAGTTAATTTTTAATATGAACTATTAAGTCAGTAAATTGTATATTAAGAAATTTTCAGTCATTGTTTGCCAACATGTGCCTTGACTGGAACCAGGTTAGAATTGTACAAAGTTGGTGATATTTTAATTTAAGTGTGAGTTTACAATGGAAAAATTATGTGATATGTGTAAAAGAACCAAAAATGGATTTAAAATGAAATGTGTCATTATGATTTTGTCTGGCATTTATGAGGAAGACAGTAGTGCTTAACAGGTTTTACCGGCTTTTGTTTTTATGTCTTAGAACATGCAGTTGCCTGGAATTTAACTAAATATATAAAACTGCCAGGTAATTTTGAAAGTATTCCAGTGAATTTTGGTAATTTGTTTGGACCAGTGGCTAGACACTAGCCTCCCATCTCTAAAAATTCTGGTTTAATCCCAGGCCTCTAGCAGGTTGGCAATTTTTATGGATAGGAATAATCATATGTGTTATGGCAGACATTATATTTTGTGGGATTTTCTCAGGTTGGTTATGTATATTCACCCATTTTGCTTCTGCTATTTCTTTACATCAAGTTTCTCTTCCTCAATCTGGTGCCAAGTAGGCCCTACTAACACCTCCAACAGACTTTTTTAATGTCCGACATCCTGATGCTGTGTGTACAGGAACCTTCTTTTTGTTACAGTATCGAATGAGCAAGGTTGCATGTGCATTTTCTCGTGGACAGAATTTACAGAAGAAATTTTTGTTGTACGATGTTCAAAGGCATTTTGTTACATTACATGAAAACAAGTAAGTATATATATATATATGCCTTTTTAAGTAATATAAAGATTTATTATGTTTGTTAATTTATATCAAGTCTCTAGTAACAAAGGAGCAAGATGATTTTTGGAAACGACGCTCCTGCGCAAATCACATTTT
Source organism: Dryococelus australis (assembly GCA_029891345.1). Classification (NCBI taxonomy): domain Eukaryota; kingdom Metazoa; phylum Arthropoda; class Insecta; order Phasmatodea; family Phasmatidae; genus Dryococelus; species Dryococelus australis. The sequence continues at coordinate 304,970,380 of CM057009.1, read as the reverse complement.
TTACTATTTAACAAATTATAAAAAAAATAGTAAGTGTGTGTGTTTTATATATATATATATATTACTGTAATGTGTACCGATAGCATTTTGTGTATTATAAAAGGGAAGAATTATATACAAGCTCATAAATTACTTTAAAACTTAAAATTGTTTTTGTTAATTAAGTACTCATTTATTTTACTTAGCCACATCAAAATTTTTCTAAGTTCTCTGTTGCTCTGCAATATGAAATAAATGACATTACTACATACTATAATTCTGCAAAGGTCTTCTTCACATGTAGGAGAGTAGAATGTGTTAAGCAAAGGGTACTAGGAGCATGTTATGCAACTTTTGGAATGAGGTGGAAGGTTTGTCGAGTACTGTTGGAAAGTTACATTAAGATACTCAGTTACATTGGTAATCCTACTTGTCAACATTCTTGTAGGTGTTCAATATGGTGCCACAGTAATGTTTATGAACAAAGTGCAGTAAAGTTTGGGTCTAATGCAACTTTAGCCTTTTGTTTTATTTTATATAACCAATAGGTTACGTGCCCAAACATATGGCCTAGCATTGAGTTACAGGCAGTCAGGTAATATGTGGCTGTTTGTCACTGTAGGTGTGTTGGTGTACATCTTAAGTGCACAGTTTAGAACAATTGGTCAAGTTGAGAAGAAATATGCGCCTAGTGAAAATGGAGCAACTTAAAAGCACACACATTAGTGAATGTTATTATGCTTAAGGGAACTAAGATCTGAAATGTTTGGAAATTTCAGGTTAGTGTGCTGCTGTGAGGTCTTGATGTCTATGGTGTTGCAGGTGTCTCCAAAATGGAATCAGATGCAGAAACTTAAAGCTTAAACTGAAAAAATAAAGGCACATAAGTTTAAAGTCTCATAGTGACAAGACTTTCAGAACGTGAAATGTTGCACATAATCACATATATTAGTCAGTCAGATGTGGAGAAAGCTAGACAGTGTGGACAAGCAAAAGAGTAATACAAGTGTCCATATGGTACAGCTAAGTTTTTTTGCATACAAGTATGACAAAAGTCATGATATATCTATGTTTCTTAAAAAAAAATATAACAGTTTCAGCAGGAGTGAGTATGACCTCATGCACGTTGGGTCCAGAGCTATCTGGAATTTACTGCGACGTAAAATGACATTAAACTGTGCAGGGCGCTACGCAAACCCAAAAGCTAACTAATCACTATATTATTTAATACACAGCATTAATAAACACTTACACGAGACCTCGTCTGAACCAGCATGAAGTTACACACTTATACTGACAACAAAAAGCCCACAGGCAAAAATAATTACAGACCCTTTGAACTAAGAGAAGGGCCAAGGCCAGCTGTAGGGGTAAATGAAAAGGTTTCAGATATTAATATGCGGACAGATTGACAAGATGGGTGATGGTAAAGTTGAAGCCCCCGCAGGCCATGCAGCACGCAGTCAACCAGCTTGAGCTGTAAGGCGCATCGGTCAAACAGCCGTCAGAAGTTGGGACACCAGCTCGCACCGGAAGTGGAGGCCCCATGCCAACCACGTGAATGGATATGAAGCATTGAGGGTAGTCACTATGATTACAAGAAGATGCACAGGAGTGCACAGCAAAATTAATACTTAAAAATCTTAGTTACTGGTTTACCAAACATGCACAGGTGTACACAGCGAAACAAACACACAAGGATCTTGCATGCTAACAAACCCTTTGCTGGTGGTCTTGGTCATTGCTACTCACAAAACATGCACAAGAGTGCCTGCCAACAGATACTTCAAAACCTTACAATCTAATTCACAAAGACGTGTACAAGAGTTCATTGCAACTACATATAAAATCTTAAACCTAACATGAACACTTTTGACTATTACCTTCGGCAGTCGGGCCTATCTCCAGTGCACTTTACACCAGCTGGAAATGCACTGAACAATGTGATGTGGGTGAGGAAAGGAGGCGGGTCGCAGCCAGTGTGAACCCACACAGGCATCTATGAAATGACATTTGAGTGCTCACACCCGATTAGCACACAAACAACAGGAGTTCAGACGTAAACAAATGAAGGTTCAGATCTGCAGGGACACAGTATATGATTAGAATGTACGTAATGCCACGTGGTAAAATATAAAGTAAAGATAGGATCCTCGATACCGCAATACCTCAATACCCTCAATACTTGATAGTATCAAGTATTGCATGATAATATCCAAAAGTATAAAATTTTAATTCCCATTTTCTCGTGCCATAATTATAAACAAGCTTAGCATAACTATCAAAATTCGTATTATACTTTTGAAAAGTGTACCATTATTTAATGTGTCCTTCGGGCATTCAAACACACTCATAAAATTTGACTGAGGTCCAATGGTTCGCAAGATATTAACATAAACTCTTAAATGCATACCATAACTATCTCAGCTGGCAGTAAGCATTCCAAAAAGCCTTTGCGGGTTGAAACCGGACAAACAGTTTACAAGTTATTAAATTTTTAAAGTACAAGTGTACTATAATGTACTATATTTTATTCATAACATAATATTCACACAGCTGTGAGCACTTTGAGGTGTTTATAGACAACCCATTCATACCACAATTATGATTTTTGATTACATTTACTTTTATGGTACTTGAGGTACAATAAAAGCGGGTTGAGAAAGGCGACCGAGCGCCAATAGGGGCGAGTGAGCAACTTGAATAGTTATTGTACATCCCACACATACCATTATTATCTGATGCAACTGCAGTATTAATTATTCACAAAAGTTATATACCATAATTATGTAATACACCGTCGTGGCCTAGCTTACGGATTCCATAGGTATGATGCAACTACATTATTATATATTCACAAAAAAAAAACATAATTATCTGATAACCTGTCTTGGTCTAGCCCACATATTCCGCACCTAGCCCAAGTATTCTGCAGGCTAGACCACGGCGGGTGTATTAGATAATTACAATATTTATTTAACGTTACAGTAATTTCCTTGAAGTCTCAAAATAAAATTTAAAAACTGCAAAACCGCAAAGTGTGTACTTAGCTATAATTTTCCTCAGAGTTTGATTACAGCTTTACTGTGGAAACGTTATTCTATAGAACCAAAGGAGACTGTGTTTGTTTATCATTGGTTAAGGATGTTTGCGTTACAGGCCATCCACCATTTGTTTCCAGTGTAATGTGGGTTTTTATGTAGTTTTAGTATGTGTCAACGACGCTATTAAAATGAGCAATTTTCTTGCCCAAGTTGTTTTGTGTTCGTGACAATTTTAATTTGGTCTCGAGGAAAGTAGCCTATTGGTATTGAGTATCATGAGAATGTTTTGGTATCGAAGCTGGTATCGAGTATCGAGAAAATGTAGTATTGACCCTTCCCTAAAATAAACACATGTTCAGCCATAAACAACACAGTACTTTGATGAGCAATTACACTGTGACTGCATCACAGTGAAAAAAATGCACTTTCAAATGTAAACAAATGCAGGTCCAAACATATTCCTTTTTACATTTCTGCACTGGGCTGCACTCAGCACATTGGTAAAGTGGCACGTGTTCCAATTACTGGAAACTGCAGTGAGTGCAGTCAATTTTTCATGTTCTAATTGCAAGCTGCATTGAAAAGGGCTCACTGAGTGCAGTTTTTGCTGCACTGTCTCTGGAGCTGGTGCAGCAGTTTGTGCCCTTATGGTGGCATCCTGTGATTATGTAAACAAGAAAATTATTGTAATGTTGGAAATTCTACAATATCTAACATTTTGGCAGCTGAATAATACATAATATTTAATCTGGAACAAAAATGCTGTTGGTCTATTGACAATATTGTTTGTCATTACAGCGGCATGAGGTTATTTTCACCCGGTGACTCGTGCATACATTTGCCAACAAGTTAAAAAGAAATTGGAGAATATTTATCTACCGAATTTCGTAAATCTAAATTTAAATCCTTTCATCAACATCTAGGTTCAAGCATTTTCTCCTGAAAATCATATGTTGTCGCATATGTTTTGCACTTTTATCTTGGTGCATTCCAGTTAGTGCATAATTAATATACACTCATTTCTGGCAATCAAATGACACATGTACTTTTTCAGTTTTCAGTGTGCATCCAGTGCAGTCATTGGAAAACACCACTAAACAAACATGGGAACTGATGCAAAATCTAGGTCATTGCTGCATGGAGAATACAAATGTACATTCAAATGTAAACAATACAAGATTTGACAATGGATCAGCGCAAATGTGGTGTGGCTAAATAATAGTAAGTTCGGGTATAAACAAACAGGTTGAGATGTAAACAAGGCACTTAATAGAAATCTATGTAGTTGTTGCATGACAAAACGAATGCAAGTTCAAATGTAAACAACCATGGTACGTAGTAAGAAGCTACGCATTTGCTGTGTAGCAAAACACAAGTTCTTAGTGAACACACTGTCACGAAGATTCAAGTTTTGTGTGATGCCCAAATAAATTGCTGGTCAGGAGCGGTGTGTCACTAGTCAGTAGCAAAATGCTTAAGTGTCATTAGACTTGCTCTACACACAATAACACAAGTCAAGACTGGAGTGATTACATACCTTGAGATGAAATATATGCAGCCTTATGCAGTAACACACTGACTGACGTGTGGTGAAACACTCACAGCTCGGGTGACACTAGAGCACTGTAACTAACCAGTGGGCCATTTCAGGTGGTGTCATCTTGCAGATGCACACGGCACTCACAATATGATGACATACAGCTGAGACGAAGATAGGGTGGTGGACGACATCGGCATAAAGGAATCGGCGAGGCATTGGGGTGCTGGGTGTTAAGGATTGCAGAACTGCCACAGGACCCCAGCATAGGTGTAGTGTCTGAAGGTTTGCTCACCTTATGCATTTGGCTGTGGGTGGTAGAATTATGGCGACCCAACAGGAACTCTTTTGGGGTTGAGATGGCATTAGAATACCAGATGCAGCGTGGTTGGTGCCTTGGGAGCTCGCAAATCCAACACCGACCAGCACGGACGCAAGCTGTCTCGGCTGGCTGGAAACCCAGTATCATTCTGGGAGGCAGTATGTGAGGTGTCTGCCGGTGTCGGTGCCTCGTATGCGAGGTTAACTGCCTCAGTTTACTCTGCACTGGTGGGCGGTGAGCATGCACTTGCAGACAGGCACATAGGCGATGACTTGTCTGAATTAGGTGGCACCGGCATCTAGTGCATACGTCAGGGTGGGTGCGCAGGGTTATGCACGTGGAAATATGCACTTTTTGCACACAGCATGCACACTATCACAGAGTCAAGAGGTTAGTAATTCTCCCTAGTGTTGCAGGAATGCCACACCCACAATGGTCACTCCACGTGCACCTTGAACATGACCCAACATGGCGATGAGTCTACCTGATGATGGCTCGTTGTTTGACATGCACATAACATAGTCTGTTTACTATTTTCACAGTTCACTGTGCTGATATTTTCGAGCCGTTGCTTGGAGTTAGCCACATGAGCTGGGTGCTATATTGTTATTAGTGTTAATTGGCAAGGCGGTAGATGGAAGTAGTAGCATTGCAGTAGTGTTCCCTGGGCACCAGGCTGTGATTTCATGCATGGCCACACTGTGGGCACAGACGTTATCTAGGGTCGCAACATAGCCACGTGGCTTGTTTTAACACACACATACCTCTTCTGCTCCATTGTTGGCTACGGAGTACACCAATTGTAAGTACAGGTAAGAGGGCACTTACACTTAAGGAATGAGCATGACCATCTGCATGTTGGATCGAGATCCATCTGACATTAAACTCTGCAGGTTGCTACATGATCTCAAAAGCAAATTATTCAATACATTATTTAACACAGCTGCATAAAGAAAACACTTGCATGAGACCTCATCTGAACCAGCATGTAGTTACACAGTTACATGGATGACAAAAAGCCCGTAGGTGAAAATAATTAATTACGGGCCCTTCAAATCAACATAAGTGCTAAGGCCAGCTGCGAGGTAATATAAAAGATTCCACATATTAATATGCAGACAGAATGACTAGATTGGTGATGGCAAAGTTGAAACCTCCGCAGGCCGCGTGGCATGCAGTTAACCAGCTTGGGCTCAGAGGCGCGACTGCCCAATGACTGTCGGATGACTGCCCAATGGCCTTCAGATGTGGGGACACTAGCTGGCACGTGAAGTGGAGGCTCTGTGCCAACTAAGTGCATGGATGTGAAGTGTCAAGGCAATCACGATTATTACAAGAATGTGCACAGGAGTGCACTGCAAAATTATTACAACAGCAGCTTACTTGCTAGTTTACAGAACGTGCACAAGAGTACACAGTAAAAGACACACACAAAGATCTTATGTGCCAACAAACCCTTTGCTGGTGGCCTCGGCCGTTGCTACTTACATTGTGACATGAGTGCCCGCCATCAGATATGTCAAAACCTTACAAGCTAATTCACAAAGACATGCACAGGAGTGCAAAACTAAAAAAAACTACTTAAAAAACTTTAAACCTAACATGAACTATTTTGGTGAAAGTAACCCAGTCTCCCCCTTTCCAGGGAGCTTATACATGCTGATGTTTGGGCCTATGGAAGTTGAGTCTGTAGGAGGTTCCAGGTATCTTATGCTATCTAAAGATTACTACTCACTACGGGTTTGTTTATTTTATGAAACACAAAGATGAAACTAAATTGCATGTAGGAAAGTTTATACAAATGGTACAAACTCAATTTGGAAGAAAGATAAAAATTTTGCATATAGACAATGAGTCCAAGTTTGTCAACAATGAACTACAGCAAGGCCTAGAAGATATTGGAATAACATATCAGAGAATAGTAGCCTACTCACGTGAGCAAAATGTTAGGGTAGAAAGAGAGACGAGGACAGTTGTAGAAGCAGCAAGAACAACGTTGCATGAAAAGTAGTTATTTGTGTGCAGAGGCAGTTAACATTGCAGTTTTTATCTTGAATAAAACTGGAGAAAGTAGGACCAGTGGGAAATATAATTTAAAGTTTTGACCGAGAAGACATTGTGTTGAGGAACTACAAGTATCTGGGACTAAAGTGTGTGTATGTACGTAAAGATAAAGGAAAGAGGGATGCAAAATCTGTAAAGGGTATCTTTGTTGGTTACTCTGAAAATGTAAAGGGTTACAGAATTTATTTTACAGAAGAAAGGAAGGTGGAGATCAAAAGCATTGTAATATTCCCAAAGAAGAATAGGGACAATGGAAAACAGAACAGCATAGAAAATGTTGAATTGATCATACCATCAGGGTTGGAGGAAGGTACAGAAAAGAAAATACTTTACAGCATGAAAGAAGTTGTAGGGAAAATAAAGAAATAAACCCAAGTAAGCAATATGAATCAGCTAGTGATCAAGAGGGAGAATGAATGGATACAAGCATTTAGCATGAATCAGATGCAATTAAGAGGGAGCAAATATTGATTGTGGTTGGAAGGAAGAAGAGGTAGAGCATCCTGACACTTTGGATCGAAGGCAGCTATGGTTAAGATACAAGCTTAGTTAAATTATTATGAAACATTCTTGCTTAGTGTAACAAATGAACCAATAACATATAGCGAATCAATGAAAAGAAGTGATGCGTACAAGTGGTCATAGGCGATCAAGAAAGAACTTAGTTGAATGAATATTTGAGAGAGTCATGAGCACAGAAGGTTTTGTTAGGTTTATGAGTTTCTATTGTCTCTATAGTAAATGTAAGGGTTATCAGAATCTGTACCTACTTATGTATGCTGATCTGTTATGGTTTGGTTTAGATGGGGGCAAAGAACTGTAGCATAAAACAGGCCTTGTGTGAAAATTTTGAGATGAACAATTTTGAATTAGTGTCAGATTTTGTAGGCATGAATATAAAACAGAACTTGGAGGAGAATATCACTGAAATAAGCCAAGAAAAATATTTTTAAGGGAAGGACCTTAATAAATGTGGCATGAAAAGAGTGTAAACCAGTTAGTATACCAGTGGGTCAGAATTTCAAGTCTGAGATGCTGAATTAAACATGTAATGACAAATATGTAGAGAATGTCTGTAGACAACTGATAAGTTGTTTGCTCTGTGCCGTTTCAGACTCAAGGCCAGATTTGTATTAAGTATATACCAAAGTCGTTGAAATTAATATTTTTTGAAAGCTATCACAAGAGTGTTGAGGTATGTTAAGGATACTGTGGACTACAAACTAATCTATAATTGTGATAGTTATTATGTTCTTGTAGGGTATGTTAATGGTGACTGGGTAGGGGAATGCAAAGACAGGAAATCCACTACTGGTTTTTGTTTCAAACTATTTCATTGTGCCGTCACTTGATGCTCAAGGGAGCAAAATTGTGTTGCACTTTCAGCCATTGAGGTTGAATATGTAGCAATATATACAGCTGTCAGTGAAGTGTATTGGTTTAAAAATTCTTTTGAGCAACTTTTATCTTTTCAGTGATTTTAAATTGCTTGGTGTAACACCTCTTGAAATTCTTTAGGACAGTCAGTCTACAATAAAAGATATAGGTTGTTCATGGTAAAGTGAGCACTTTTTAAAGTCAACCTTTGAAAAAATCACTCGCTTTAACTACATACATGTTACAGTGAATATTGGCATGTGGGCTCCCAGTTAAGTTGGCAATACCCCTAAGACTCAGCATTGTATTTACAGTGTAATGTTTAAATTTAGGACAAATGAGGTTAGAGTTTCTCGTTTTATTTACACTACAGTAAGAATTTGTATAGGTAATAAATTTACATTCCTAACCATTCCGTGGTTTCACTTCAACGGCGCATGAATAAATTTATCAGACCCATAACCATGTTAAATTTACATAAAGGGGAATGATACAAAATGAGGAGGAGATAGAACCTGAGCAGGGCTTTCAAAAGTTCTCAGTTTATCATGAACAATCTATAAGACCAGAGAAAGATATAGATTCCTGTAGCACATAGACATTAAGTACTACTTCATTAGCATTATGGAAGCACTACCTGCAAATGTTGGTGATGAAGGTATCTTCAGAGTACGGATCAGGTTTCAGATGCAGTTACTAAGCACTCGGCAAAGGAGCAGTTCTGCAATTTCAGGAAATTAGTAGAAGCGAGCATATAAGTATTTTATTCAGCGGGCATTTTGGAAAGTTTCAGTGAAATGCTGCTTCTCCTTTTATTTTATTTTATACCGGGTGAGGCATTTAAAACTGGCCACTTGTAACAATAGAAGAAAATGTTTGACAAACATTGTTTGGGGGAAAGGGGCCATAATGTTACGTTAATAAATAGGTGTGTTGTACGCCGAGGGGTGACAGAAATATGGGGGTCAACTGCGGTATGTTAAATGGGACGATGTGGTTTAATGTTCAAATTTCTAGTACGTGTGACACATGTTTGCATTCATCTTGCGAAGAGCTGTTCAGAGGTGTGTAATAAAGTATGTCATCCCATTTACAATACCGACGTTGACCCCCATAACTCCTTCACCCCGTGACGTAACACCAAACTCTTGACGTCACATTATGGCCCCTTTCACTCCAAACATCATTTTTCTGAACCATTTTCTTCTATCTTTACAAGTGGGTGATTTATTAAGGTGGCCTGTTTTAAATGCCTCATCCTGTATAACCAACATACATCCACTCGCTACTTTTTAATCATTTCCATTTTCATGTGCTTTAAACAATCTCTGGTCGCCTTACCAAATCCAATCCATTTCCAGGAAAATTTCATATAGTTTTATGGAATTTCGGGATATAAATTGACAGTGAACACTCTTTTGTAGGGTTGTGCGAATCTTTGGTTTAATGAAACAAAAACGAAAAATGACAGTTTTCATTTTCGTGTCGGTAAGAAATTTGATTATCGAAAGTCCTAACGAAACAAAAATTCTCGATTTAAATGAATTTTCGGGTGTTGAATGAATATTCATTTAGTGCACCAGCGAAGAAAAATTTTGCCTGTAAATAATCTTGTTTGTTTTCATTATTTTAAAACTGAAAATATCTACATAAAATGATAATTTAAATGTAGGAAAACCCCCCTTTGATAAATATTCCATATCCTACATATTTTTGGTTTGATTTTCCAACGAATATGTTATAATGAATAACCTGCTACAATGTTAGGAAATTCGTTAAGCTTTCATTAAGGCTGAGCCTTAATGATATTATTTTTCATTTTCGTTTCAGTTTCACGAAAGTACATAACCTATTTCATTTTAGTTTTGTTTGAAAAAAGTCACATTCGCACAACCCTTCTCTTTTGGTAGTAAATCAGTTAATTTAATAATTTCTTATGTGTGCATATTTATTGTAAGTCCAGTCAAATTGTGAAATATAGTGTGTCATTCGTGTCATGTCGAATTATAGGAAATTTTAATGTATAAAAAATTAACACTATGAACATTTGTTTTTATTGGAAAAAAATATATTTTTCCTATGATAGTTGTTTCACAAGAAGTAAGGGGGGCTTTACAACATTCTTTATTTACTAATTTCCTGGCAATAATTAAGAAGTTGCAAATTTGGATTGTTGTGTAAAGAAACTGATAACATCCAACATTATTTTTAACCTATAATCCAGAGAAATTGAACTGCGTAAGTGGGGATCAGATAATCACAAGTACATAACAAACAATTACAGCTAGGCACAAGAGAGATATGGTAGAGTTATTTTGCTCACAGAGATGAAAATTGTAGAAGATATTTGTATACAGGCGGTTTTAAGTCACTCCAGTTAAGAAGCATTTTTGCATGTACTTTTTAACTTAATTGGCAGAACATACTCAATTTACTTGGTTTTTTTTTTTTTTTTTTCCAGTTACTGTGTTGTCTGCAAGAAACCTTTTGTGGATGGCAGTTTTGCACGTTATCCTAATGATGTGCTAACACACGTAGGTTGTGCACGTCAAAGCAACATCTGTCCCCTCACAGGACAAGTATTTCGAATTGCTATGGAATGGTAGCTTAGGGTGCATATGTGTGCAGTATTGGGAGTATAAAATGTAATGATGTCAGTGCATTGTAAATTGCAACATACAATTTTTTACAACTCCTTTAAAATCCGTGAAAACTGCTAGTGTCATTATTTTTGTAATTATTTATTATCTGTATGTTACATGTGATATATTGGGACATTTCCATTATGTATTTATTTGGAAAATACAGTAGCTGTAAACATTGTGTTTTCTTGTATTAAAGAATTGGAGTACAGTAGGCCCTGTGATTGATTAAGAAATGACCAGTAGCTTGTGTCTCTGTAAATCACGTGATATATTTACAGATAAGTATTATTTTTTTAATTATTATTATATGCTATAAATTGCATTTCTAATTTACAAACAATATAAAAAATAATGTATACTATGAAGTCACTTCAGTTGTACAAGTGTTCATATGTTTATGAATCTATATTTCATGTGTTAAAGCGTTGGTATGTTTTGTAAAGAATGATTTGTTAAATAGTTGAACTTTAAATAAACTAAATAAGAAAATTTTCTGGCCTGATTGATGAAACAAGCTGTTTGTAAAGTTCAGCAGTTTGTTTTATTATTCTCATTAATTTCTTCAGTATTGTGTTTAGTTAAGTGTTGCCATCATCCTGCAAACTCTGCCATTCTATTCTTTAATTAATGTTACCTTAACACTGTATTAAAAATTCATCATTAATGTTTACAAAAATATGTACAGTTTTAATCATATCTTATATACTGTATAGTTTAAGAATGTTAGAATGAATCACTTACATTGAATCTAATGGAATCAAAGAATCAATAGTTTGGGAGTAATCTTTTTTTCATTTAAAAAGTAACTGATTTATAATTAAGGAAGAGAACCAATAAATATTTGTGTCACAGATATTTACACATCATTATAGTGCTAAGGGATTATTGAATTGCACTGTGAAAACTAATATTAATTTTGTTTTTACTTCATTGTATGTATTAAATGCATGAAATATTTTGTTACAAGATGCCAAAGGGGTGTATCATAGTTCGTGGGGAATGGAGGTTGTAATAAAAATAAAAGAACTAAATTGTATTTTTAATTTATTCACACAGCTGTTATTTACAACATTAAATTATTTGTCTATTCTTACTCTTGTTGTCCTTAGTGAGCACACTATTTAATGTCTACCTCACTTCTAATTCAAGACCTTAATGTGTCTGTATTGGTAATAGTTGCTTAATTCACATTCATTATCTACACATGTTCATTCTGTTTATTGCCATTATTCCAAATGTCTTACACTCGCACATCCAATTCAGTAGCCCCATCCATCAGTCTTTCCCATGACTGCACTGATACTCGTAATCCACAGACTTCACTCATGCTGATCACACATGCTGCCACTTGATGCTCTGTTGTCTGTTCTCTTTGCTTGTCTTTGCACACCCATTGCTTAAAATCGCAAAATACTCAAAACTCTCAACTCTGTCGAAACTGTCTGCTCAGAGGCCTGTCATGGCTTAAATAGTCTCTGTGGTCTGATCTTGAAAGTTGCCCACACCTCAAGTCTCGCTTTGAGAAGCAATGGCAATAAACCAGAATAGTTTTTCCGATAACTGCAGAAATTCAATCCGCTGACAGTCAGAAGCACACGAGTTGTGATAGGCCTATCATGGCATCATGCAGAAACATCCCTTTGTAAATCTCTGCTCGCTTCTCAGATATTGCTCACATGACATTCCTTTGCTCTCGTAAGCAGGGCGGGGCAAGGGAAGTGATGAAAAGCAGCAAGCGCTTAACAATATGTACCTAACCAGGAATAAAAGTAATTTTACATAATTCTTCAAAATCCATAATTTAGACAATTATTTCAATGCACCAGCTAAGGACTACTGGTTTGTGTAAGGGGAAAGGAAAATTGAGTTATTGCACATGAACAGTATGGACCCACAGTCTGCTGTTAAACATCCTCTTGATGCACTCTGAGAATAACTTGATAGTTGTCACCAACATTTACATCTGTGGAATCCATGCTGAGGAGAACATATGCCTAAGATTTCTGGCCTCAAAATTAAGACTTGTTATTTAACACTCGTGCAGTCTTTAAACAGGCTGCTCTCTTCTGTCTTGCTAATCATTGACTAGTAGTTGGCATTAAACACTCGCTTTAGCTATTCACTATGGGTCACAATACTAAATAAGTGAAAACACATTTCACAAATTGTAAAAAGTATGTTGCAATTTCTTGGTCTCTCTGGCAGTTTCGAAACAGGAGAAAACTAACTCGTTTACATTATACAATGTGAATGGAACACCCATAATGAGAGATACTCCCTATTGCCAGATTGGTGCACAGCTTTTGGTAAATGCCATAATGGAGAAGTTGTAGCAGATCTTTGGTGATGAGGTTAGACATGCTTAAAGTGATGTGCCAGCAGTGCCAAGTTGTTTAGAATGAAAAATTTGTTGCAAATAAAAGGTTTTGACTGTCAATGTAAGTAATTTTAATAAGTGCAAACTTTAAGATTTTTAGTTATGGCAATCATATTTTAAAGTTAAAATGTTGTTTTTTATTTGTTTTGTGTCAGAATGAAGACAAAGGCAATAATATAAACCAGTTTGTATTTGTAGATGTTTTCATGCCGTCAGTAATGAACACATTTGGTTGTAAATGTTCATGATTACAAGCAGGCAAGGAAATGTTTGGATTTCTTGTTTTTCAAGTAGTCACTCAAACTTCCCAAATTACTACTGTAATCAGACAAGTTTGAAGAAATATTTTCACATTTTGTTATGTTATAGTATGTTATAGTATAGTATTTAATAAACAGAACTGAAACAGTAAGTGTTTGAAAGGCAAGTGAATATTGAAACAAATTGCAGCAGCTAGCTTTATAATTATATATGCCTCTTATTGCACTGAACTGCACTTGGTGCACACTGACATTGCAGATGTTCCAAACCATCTACACTTGCACTGAGTGCAGTAGTTTTTCCATTATCCAGTTATAGATTTCACTGAAAAATTACAATTGTTACTGCACAGTCTCCAGAATCAGCATGACCGTATGGTGCACTGAGAGCAACCACAGCAGATAATTAGAAAATGCCATCAGAAAAGTATTTAGTTAGTATAATAATAGAGGTTAGAATAGGTACTTACCTCCAAACATGAATCTCTAAATATCTCCACCTTTTGCCATAAGCTGGTTTTTTTTTTTATATTATATTTTTTGAGATGAAATATTTGTATTTAATTTACGTAGAAAACATGATCAGTCTCAAAGATTTTGTTTCCTTAACATTGTTTCCTACATTTTTAAATTATGTTGGGTGTGTATGCATTTGAATCAGCTATATGAGTCATTTTCTACTTAGCAGTGACAAAACTTAACATTTTAGTACTGAATTTGTGTGAGATATGTGCATCCAAAATAGTATTGTGTCGCAGAATAGTTGAAAATTGTACCAAAGGCATTTAACAATTAAGCTGTAATTAAATGATTTTTAAATTTTTTTATCAGTAGATCTGTCGGAATACCCACGTTTGGAATGTTCATCTTGTTGTCTTAGCCTGGTTCTAATAAATTTTTTTCAGCCATACCTTGAGACAATCACCCAGAAGGCAATCTTATTTAGTGCTGCACGAGCAATGGGGCATTTTGCCAAATCAGGGCATAACTATATGATCATGACCCTTGGTCTTAATGTTTTACATAATGAATTATGTGCTTTTAAATAAAGTGGAGGGTTGTGTAAAATCATGTTGATAGGCTGTGCAGAAAGCCAAATAATTATGAAAATGGTATTTCTATATGTTTTGACAACTTGAATTTCAGTTTTTGGCAGACAGAGTACTGTTAAAGCCAATACTTGATTTGAAACTAGTAACTAGGCTTACTGCATAATGTCATCAGGTTTTACTTTACCACCTTTCTGAGTGTTTGTAATAATTAAGCTCACACTCAAAACAACATAATTCATTTTCAGAGATTCTTTTAATGTATTTCCTTATTTATGCCAGAAGGGATGCTTTTGGGAGCCTCCCTTCTGATGCTAAATATGTTAGTCTGGATGCTGCAACATTTGAGATTCTATGGGCATTGCATTAGGGCTCTCTACTATTTTATTTTAACTTTACATTAGATCACCATAAATTCACCAGAGCCATTTTATATTGGCACTCGTATAACCTCAAGACATAGTAGTCTCTTGTAATTTAGTTTTGCAGTCTACCATGCCATGGTCCGTAGAGTAGCCGTATAAGAAGGCATTTTGTGCTGGCCTGTGCCAGAGGTTTTCTATCAGTAATCATGCATCCCAATCAGTGAGGAACTCGTGCAAAAGGCATCTGTATAATTGTCCATGGGCACATTTCATGGATTATATACAGGAAAGTGTTTATGTATTTCAGGTTAGTTTGTGTAAGCCACAGCATGTCCAATTCTGCTGCCATGCAAGTAACAAATCATTGCCAAGCTCTGTCCATAGTACATCCTTGTCTCTTGTATTTTTAACTGGTGGTGTACACTCTAACCGTAGCAGCATTGTAATATATTTGCAGGTTGAACTCTCTACACTATGCAATCATACCAATGTCGCCATTGTTTGTCCAGCCATATGGACGAAAATGCCTCAACTCTGAGGGCGCTCTCACAGTGTTTATTGGCTCCCTTAAGCTATCTCATGCCCTGGGTGCAGTTTTTGACATCTTATTCACACCTTTGTCACAGCACACACATAATATGCATTTGGAACTGAAATTGCAAATGGTGCTCCTTCTTATGACTGACAACATTATGAGAAGCCCTTTACCGGTGGGTATCAGATACCTGAAATGTGCCTGACTCTTCCTGCATAAACCTTTAAATCTATACCCTAACGGCAGTGGGGCTTCGACTTAATAATTTTCCCTCTTTGGGCCCAGTTACAAATTCCTTCTAACTCTGATATTAGTTCAAGATTTATATTCGTATCACACCAGATTAAGTTGTCACAGGTTAGGTAAGTTTTCATTAAGCAATGTGCAGTTCACTGATTGGCATTTTTTATTAAAATATGTTCACATGTATGAGTACATTTAAATCCAATACACAGGCTCAGGTTAAAATTTGAATTGACGCATGACGGCTGTCAGACTTTCCCCACCCCTAGGTTACTTGATGATGCTAGGCGAGTCGCGTCTAAGTTTGCATACTCTGTCCTGGGCACAGTGGCCTGTCCGGTGTATAACATGGGCCTAGTGAGTCGGCGACTTGATACAAAGTCTGGCTCTGCGACCTTGATGCGGTGAGGTGCAGGCTTTGGCGGTGGTGCAGGAATACGGCGAGGTGGCTGGGTGCTTGTGAGCACACTTTCGAATTCTCCTACTGTGGTTGCACTCGACTGGGGGTACTCGGCTCAGGTACGGGAGCCGGCCGCCGTTCTGGCCTACTGGACTGACGTATGCCAAATAGTGCTTCCTGCACTATAGGGTGGTATCCCTCTACTATCCTGGTGGGCAGTTTGAACAAGCCCACAGGTGTGACGACGTGTGCTGACATGGTGAGGCGTCTTGGTAGCGCAGCTTGCTCACGTGGACTGAGCAACCCAAACCCACTGGGGAAGCTTAGCAATAGCCCTCACCTTTCTGGCTTGTCTCAGCTCCACCACTATGGGTGTAAGGCATAGGTACAAGATCGGCACTGCAGGAGGGTGGCAGTTGACGTGTAAGTGTTCACGTGTATAGTCCATTCCCCATTGGAAGCAACTTTCACGGAGCTCTGCTAAATATCTACTTGCAGGCCCGTTTTGTATCCTTCTGCCAAATGTAAACAAACATTGCCATGTGACTGCCATGTAGCATCTGTCAAAATCAATGGTTATATTCCATTGTGTGTGTACATATATTTGTATACTTTCGCTACACCTAAAAATAAACATTGAAATGTGACTTCTACTTTTATACCTGTCAAATGTGGTGTTTACTGTTAACAGCTTTTCAAAGAATTCTGTCATATTCCAAAAACCATTCCGTATGAATGTTCACAGTTTAGGCCTCTAACGTTATTTATGTTAGCTTTATGACATTTTAAAAATGCCTGAATTGAAGACTGTTCTTATGGTTATTTTACATTACCATATTTGTTTTCCACGATGTAGCTCAATACATGTAATGCACATTAGTATTTTACCTCGACTGTGTTTAACACTGTTACAACTGCAAGGTGAAGGGTTGTACTAATTGTAATTATCCTTTTGTTATTGATATGTGGTGTTGGGTCATTTCTCTTAAAGGACAGCCTCAGTTGGAATAAATTTTAAAGCAAAGGAACAACCAGTGAAAAAGGCGCATTAAATTCAAGCAAATAGCGGTGAACGTGCACACAAGTAAGCCTACGATAACTTTTATTCCGCTCATATTTCTATGTATTGTTACTTACTGTTTATTAGGTTTATTGAAATTTATCGGTCTGGGCTTAGTATTTTTCTTCTGGGATTGTGGCAAATTACGTTACGCGACTGTGTTTCAAACCCCTTAGGGCAAAGGTATAACGTTGTGATAAATAAACGCATATCAACCACGATGCACAAAGGCACGCCATTTTACAGACGCAATAATTAATGAAGCACACGTCACAGTATATTTATTACTGCAGTGGAAACACAGATTTATCACAACATCGTAACGTGCCTAGGTAGGTTTAAAAAACACAATTCTACAAACCTGATGTGGTTGTGGTATTTCCACTCACCTACCTTGTTTACATACATAATGTGACCTTTCGTGCACGTCGTGCATGGTGCACATTATTTGGGAACACACATGCGACATTGATTTAATGACACAATTAATAATGAACAAGAACCATTTGAAAACAGACAATAACACTCTTAGAATTTGCAATCAGTATGTGTAGAATATTATACGCTGATATGTCAACATACTCGTTACTCACTTTGACAGGTTGAAATGCACACTGTGTTTACATTGTATTGTAAACAAACGAGACATGATTTACATTGTATTGTAAACAAACGAGACATGATTTACATTGTATTGTAAACAAACGAGACATGAAAATACAAATCACTCAATCACACTCATTTTACACTTGGTCAAGACAACATAATTATTACGAACACAATACACACTTTAATTTACATAACGCATATACGCACACCGCTGATACGGTCGAAGTCCAAAATGAATATACACTGGACATATCTGTTGCACTGAAGTTGTAACTCGGAGCACGTGGGTGTTGAATGTTGTAGACGAGGTGAACGGACTAGGATAGGGAAGCATGGAACACGTCAGATAATTTGTAATGTTTTTTTTTTTTTTTTTTTTCCAAAAATAACCTTTCTTTATGATAATGTGCGCAGCCATAAGATTTGTAAATCAAAATTTTAAAATTCTATTTGATTATAACAAATTGTCTTTTTTTTTTTTTTTTTTTTTTCAATAGACATTTCAAAAATGACCCCTTTGAAATGTGGAGACATGGTGTTCTTCCTTCGCTTTCTTGTTCAAGACAAAAATGGTGACACTATAATTACCTTCTGTTAATTTACACATTAATGCCATGTCTCAATTTAAAGAATACTCTAGAGAGAGAGCACTCTTTCTCACAACCTGGCGAGAGCACTGCTTTGCACTTTCTCGTGCTCTCACTCTGGGAGAGCACTTTCTCGTTTCTCTCCTATGTCAGGCAAGCAGCTGATGCCAAAAGGCAGGTAATAATTTTAAGCTAAAATCGCGTCATAGCTATTGCATGTAATTTATGTGTGTTCAAAATAGTCCACAAATAACTATAGCACTGCCAGAATAATCATTAGAGCATAAAAAAGTATTATTTTTGTTTTATATTTTACAGTCATGTTACATCATATTGACAAAAAAAACGAGTTTTAGTCAGAAATCCGTATTTATATTTCTATAAATACATGTTTCATATGACATTTCACTGTTTTAAAACAGTTGAAATTATTCACTTACAGTTAAACTGTAATGTGGTTTTGGCCCAGAAAGACACTACAACCGTATTCAACCACTGATATAATGTAAACAAATATGGAACCTGCGAGAGAGCACTAGCGAGTATTCAGCTTTGTGCTATCGCTCTTTTGTGCTCCCTCCGACGAATTGAGACGGCCAGAGAGCGTTCTCTGTGCCATCATAATGACATCTTCGCTAGAACAAGAACACAAGAGAGTGCTCTCTGGGCTAATTGAGACACTGCCTAATATGGTGTAAATTGTCTCTACTTTCCACCATCGGTGAATTTAATATGTATCTATTTTACTCTGCTATGTATTCATGTAATTATTAATACTGCGGAATTAAAGGTAACCATTTATTTTTTGTACCTTAGTGGAGATGCCATAGATGCTTCATTATGCCAGCAGTTAAGTTATTCACAGTGTCTCCTCTACCATGTTGTTTTCGTGACTTTTGGAGTATGTCTTCCTGCCCCCCCTTAATGAAACCTTTCTGCTGAAAGCAAAAATGAAGTGCATCATCACAGGAAAGAAATCATGAAACATATATTTTTTTTGGTTTGAAAAATTTAATGATCATGATTCAATTAAGTTAAAAAATATTTTATTATTCTTAACTGATTTTTTCGCTGGGTGATTCTATGCTAGTTACTTTAATTTTAAATGTGTGTGATTTTACATAAGGAATTCCTGAATTTTTAATCTGTATCCAGAAAGCAGTTTTGCTTGTGAATTTTTCATTGTATATTTATTTAATGATGCCTCTTACAAGTTGCATGAAAATGTTTGAAAATGTTTCTCAAATCCTTACATTAATTTTAATTAACAAAATATATGGGACTTTTTCACATTTAATTACTGGTTGAATTTTATGTAACAAAATGCTTACTTCTTGTACCAAGTGATATTATAAAAGAATACTCCAGTATAGTTTGAGTCATATACAAAATTGCAATTTAATTGACAAAATAAGGTCAATAATACATGATGAAAACAAACAAAATCATTTTGTGTTTGATGTGAAATATATACATATATGATTGGGTTGCATGATAAATGTATGAGTTTGGGTCTTGACCCGGTATTCAGAATCTGATCCACGATTTCCTGTACTTCACTCTCGTGGTTTTATAGGATATGTGTTGTTGAGGTCTAACGACAATCCGACACATAGCTTGTAAAGCTAGGGTAGGTGGTACAATAATGGCTGTGTAGACAGTCATGAGGGTGCTTACTTTTTTTACATATGTCGCAGGAAGTAACCGCATTGTAATGTTTCTCATGTGGAGACTCAATTGGAGTTCACGGTATTTATTAGCTCGAACTAGATTAGTTTGAAAACATGATACTCTGAATATAAAAAAAAAGATTTGTTGATAAAAAGGAGCACAAATATTAAATAAATAAAAGATGAAGTTGTGAATTATTCATTTTTATTGCTGTTTCTTTGACAATATTATGACGTAGTCATCCCCCCTCCCCCAATACTCACCAAACTTTTTAATTGGTGTTAAAATTAATATTGTTTCGTTAAGACAGTTTTTGCAGTTTTCTGTTTGGTATGTGATTTCGATTAAGAGTCCCTATTCATTTTTTGTTTAGACCGATCCCTGTTGTTTGTAGTCGATTTGATTCATTTTGTGTCTTTTTTTTGTGTGTTTTGGCTCTTTTTGGCTCTTTTGTTAGTTATTTTGAGTTGTTCGGTTTTAGTTATTTTTATATTAGGCCCTTATCTGGAAGTAACTGGGTATTTGTATGTTTTAACCTGTAGCTTTATTCAAAATTTTATTAAAGCTCGCCTAGTTTATAGGTTTATAGGTCAGAAATGTGTTTTATCTGTGACAGCTGCAACCAAAAATTCGGACCGAGGCAGATAAGATACAATTGGAACAGTCCGGAAACAGGATTAAAATGCAGTTTGTTAGAACAGCCACATGGGATAGTGAATGAAGAGGGCAGCTACCAAAACAGCAGTAACATGGAAATACGGGTACAGCATTCAGCACCAAGTGGAGACATGGCAACACAGGGAAGGCAAGAACATGAGGACTGCAACAGAAAGGAGGGAGTTAATAGCGGCGTATCACATGTCACACCAACACATGTGGCTGCCAACAACGCGAGGGTGCAGTCTGCCCTGCCTGTACCGACTCTAACCACTGTTCCTCTACCAATACAACCTTCCACACCATATTTACCTCCGTTACCCATCTACTATCCGCACCAAATTTATCCACCAGCAATGTCCGCAATGTTAGCCAATTCTTTTCCAATGGCAACTCCAGTCACTTTTCCAATGCATGGCAGTGGACCAACCACGACTCAGAATTGGCCGCAAGAAGCAGAAAAGAATCCCGACACAACTGTTAATCACAGGCAAACCCAGGAGAACTGACAAGTAAGCATGTCGACAAAGTTCCAGACACTGCCCACGTTTTCAGGCACTGCAAGTGAGGACCCAACAGCTTTCGACGCTGAGTGCACCACCAGAATGAGGAGGTACAATGTTTGTGAAGACGAGGGGGTGAGCTGCATCGGGAATCAGTTGACAGGCATCGCTGGAAAGAGGCACACTGTCATAATTCATTATAGCCTCGGTTGTGCCGAATTTCTTTGCGCATATTCAGTGCAGATACAGCAGCACATTTACATCGCTGCAGGCCTAGACCAAACTACTGTGGCAAAAGCAGCATCCAAACCAGCAACTACCAACATTCATAACGCAGAAGGTGCAACACATATGCAGGTTCAAACCACAACTGCCGGAACAGTAGGTGTTAGAGATTGTAAAGGAAACAGTACTCCCCGAGTACCACACAGCATTATTTCCATTCAATAATAGCAGTGTGGAAGAGATATTGAAGGCCACTGTGATCTTGGAGTGAAAGACGTGTCAACCGTGTCCCGAGTCCAGTGCTGCACGAGGGCGACACAAGTTCATGAACAACAATAGCGCTCAACCGCGAGAGCAGTATGCAAGACCAGTGAAACCAAGTGTAGGACCACGATGTTGACGTGGTGTCATGTGGTCAGATGAGGATTGATGTTAGGTTTGAGGAACATTGAATGTTAAATGTTGAAAATGGAAGTTTTTGAATTTGGTTACCCGGGGCGCTAGACATTATTTACCAGAGCAAAGTCAGTAGAGCTGACTTTTCCTCATCAGGGTCGTTCAGCCGACAACCACAGCATCATCCCTCCAGGGATTGGAAACACTACTCAGATTATTATTATAATCTTGCTGGCTGTGCCGTGGGATATCAGGGCTTCCCACACGCTCGTACGACACTTTACACATGTTGCGATTAAATGTGACCATTAAAACACTTCATTGTACTCTCTGCATTCTTAAGGTGAAATTGGCGGGAGAAGGTCCGTACCTTAAATGCATTGCGGCTGCTTGAAATAAAATACCAGTGGTATTTTGCATCACTGCATAATTTATTAGCATTGATTAAATTACCTCAGTTCAGGTCACTTACATTGATTCCTGAGCAAAACCTGTCAGCATGGGTAGTACAGATAAACGAAACATGGTCACACAATATATAAGTTGTAAAAGTAAATTCCACCCAGGCGATGCAAACACTGGGCGGTACGAGGGGCGGAGTCTTGGGCGGCTAGATGAATGACAGTTCCAGATTGATTAAAAGTCTATTGCTGAGAAAATGAGTAAACAAAACTTGAATACACTCCGAGCTCATGAAAGGCGAGCCACGACGTAATGCACTGCACCCCTTACATGACAAACTATGACTAACTTTGTGGAACGTGGCGTGCTGGCCAGGTTGATGGGCAAGCCTACCGCATGGATCTACTTACTAACATCACACTTGCATTTAAATTACTTTGCACTTTACTTTCGAGATTCCCACAATTCTGTAAAATTAACCCTTCCAATAAGAAACAACATACATGCACACTAGAAAGATGAGATAATTTAAGGTTGGAAACACATGAGAATGAAAATTGTGGTACAATACAGGAAACACTTGAAAAGAACATGTTAGTGCGTTAAAGCATTTTACTGGGGTGTTCACATGTATATGTCGCTCTGTGTAGCACCTGCCTTGCCTTATAAGCCCATATTAACTGAAAACGTGTGATGTGGGATCTCTTTGCATATCACTGCACTTTAAGTGCTCGTTGCACTTGTGCTGCTGTCGCACATCCCTCTTGTTGCATGGCCTCTTTGCCTCCCTGCGGCGTAGAGTGCACACACTCATTGTGTAGGGTGGAAATTTAGTGCGGCAAGCAAACTGACTTCTGGGAGGGGGTATGTGGCATGCTTCAAACACCCCCCCCCCCCCCCTTTTCCAAACTTTTGAGGCAGTTTGCAGCCGTGTGCTCGAGTGGGGCTGCCGCATCGTCACCATCTGCACTGCGCACGTGACTGAACTGTCAACATGGCCAACTACACCATATCCACCATGACAGCAACACCATTGTGTTTGCAGTGTCTCTAAGCACTTCCAGTGGACTTTTTGTTGACAAATTCGAGAGAGGTACGCAGTGTTGTTGATGCGACCACCGACCGAACTCGACGACAAACAGCCACGTCACGACCATCCACGAACAACCGTGTGATTGAAAACAGTGGTGGTATGGGAAAACTCGCCAACAGACACAGTGCAACCACCATTAATCAAAATGGAAACAGATTCTCATGCACTGTGCTATTGTGATAATTTCATTTGCGACAGAAAAGGGGCAATCATCTTACAGTGCTGGAACTGTCAAATCAAATTCCACTGGGAATGCCTTAGCAAGAAAGAACAGAGTACCACAAGCTGATTAGTGTTCATGTATGGCACCTGCCACATTAATGACTGACATTGTAGCATACAACAAGAAGTTAAGGACCTCATATCAACATGTCACAATTATGTGAACAGCATCGAGAGTAGTATTCGAAATTTCAATTGGCAGGCGGACGAAACAAGCAAGAGTGAGGAGAAGCAAGGAAATGTTGTACAAGTTTCAGGAGGCGAGGAATGCCTCGCATACTCAGCGGGAACACAAGCAGGGGAGCAACATCCACACGTCAACAGCACGCATGTGGTGAGTGTAGTACGGACACGTCGACATCAGCAGCGTTACCTACACCCCATCCAAATGAAACTCCATCACCGTATTTACCCATCAGTACCTATTTACCGCCAATGCCTACAATGTACCCAATACCGTTGTACCCGTCAATCTTACAACCACTAACCACGCCTTTCCGACCATGCCGTACATGACACCGCTAGTAGAGGCAGTACAATCAATACCAAGGACCGCAATGGAACCAGCTAGAGAAACAGGGACCGCTGAGCCACACTTCAACGCAACTCCGCCAGGAGAAACATGCACGAAGATGCCTAGCAGATTTCAGATTTTGCCCTCATGTATGGTAACATCGTCGGAGGACCCCACGGCCTTTCTGGAGGACTGCACCTGCAGGCTCTCTAGGTACGGCATCAGTCAGGATGAATGGACCAGCTGTGTTGGCATCCAGCTTCAAGGAGACAAACAGTCTTGGTAGAAATCACTAAACCATTATGGGCTACAGTTGCAAGAATTTCACCATGCCTTCCATGGCAGTTTCAGGAGTATGTTCAACTCAATTCAGGCACAGAGTAGGCTTATGCTGGAAGAACAACAGCCCAATGAACTGTTAACTGCATTTGTCACCCAAAAGGCGCACATAATCTACCAGATTCACTGATACCACTACTGAGCGGGACTGGTGAAGACATGAAGAGAGACACGCGGGGAAATGCCGCCCCACCACCGGTACAGTAGGAGCAAAACAGACAGTTCAGACAACCTAAACAAAATTTTTTTCGACCACAACCAGTGAACAGAGCAGCGTACCAGAGTGGGAGGAGGCAGGAGCTGCAAGGTTCAATGCACAGTGCAGGAGTGCAGCCGCTTGTGTGGGACGAAAGTCAGCCGTAGCGACATCCGTGTCGGTATTGTCTACACCGGCATACCCTGGCACTGTAAATAACCCAATAATCCCCATCTCTCATTCATACAGGAAGCCGCAAGAAAGAAGCAGGGATGTGGGGGTGAGGGGGCCAGACGTCTCTTCCATCCCTGATCCACATCCAAAACCACAGTACAAGACACCACAACAAGCCTTGTTATAACAGGTCAGTAATAGCGAACAGCAATTTATCAGTATTCTTGTAAATGTGAACGGGCGTCAGTGCCAAACATTAGTTGATACCGGAGCATCACATAACTTAATTAGGCCGGAATTAGTAAAATCACAAGATGTAGAACCTATTAATTTTGTCATTCGGTTAGCTACCAAAAATGAGAACAGTACAGCATTAGACAAAGCAAAAATTTGAGTGAACATAAGGGATATTAGCATGATAACAACAGCTATTGTTACACCAGAAATCCGGGAGAATGTAATATTAGGAATCCCGTGGCTGTCCGAGTAAAAAACAATGGTGGAGCTGGCTGCTCGGAGAATACATTTTGGGGAGAACGAAAGACATACAGTTTATAATCTGGACCGGAAACCACAGTAAATTTACCGCACATTATGTAGGCGATCTTGACCACAACATACCGCCGGAACACCAGGCCGCTTTTCAACATTTGTTAAACGAACATAAAGGTGTATTCGGAACACAAGATGCTTCATGCCGAACCACAATTGCAAAGCATGAGATACCATTAGGAGCAGAACCCGTAGAGACACTGCTACGCAGTTATTTACCGCACCAGGCGAGAATCATTAAACAGCAGATCCAGGAAATGTTAAATAACTGTGTTATTGAGCCAACAGACATATGTACAACTCCGCAATAACACTGGCGCCTAAGAAAGACTGCGTGTGGCGTTTTTGTGTCGACTTTAGGCCGTTAAACAAAGTTACCAAGAATTCCTTACCGCCTTACATAAGCGTAAAAGACGTTCTCAGCTCATTAGGACATGCAAAAATCATGACATCCCTTGACTTGAAAAGTGGTTATTGGCAAGTACTGGTTACGATGGAAGACCGTAAGAAAACAGCATTCACTGTGTCAGACAGGTGCACTTTCAGTTCTGTGCTATGCCTTTGGGATTAAGTGCACCCCAGCCATCTTTCAATCCATGATGGTGCACGTGTTGGAGAGCATAATAGACGACTACACCATGGCCTACCTTTATGATGTAATGGTATGGTCTAACAAATGTGAGGAACACTTGCAACATCTGTCCGTAGTGTTAGAAAAGGTAGCTATTAATGGGCTGACGTGGGCGCTGGAAAAATGTCACATAGGTGAAACCAGTATTGACTTTCTAGGGCATGTCATAGACACAGAGGGAAATAAGCAGAATCCAGAGAAGTTGCAATTTAATAGCTGAGTATCAACAGCCAAAAATGAGGAAAGAGTTACGAAAATTTTTTGGTTTAATAAATTGGTTAAGAGAGCACATTGAAAATTTCTCAATCATAACAGCACCGCTAGCATAATTTATTTTCACCTCAAAACAGATTTTAATGGTCAGAAGCAGTAGAATGGTCTTTTCAAGAAATTAAGGAGAAGTTTCAGATGTGTCCAATACTGGCAAGATACAAGGCGGGCAAGCATTTGTATTTACAAACCGACACGAGCCAGGATGGAGTAGGAACAGTGCTTTACCAACTAGCTGATAATGTGGAAAGAAACGTAATTGACTTCGCTAGTGCCAAGCTAGGCCCTACTGAGTGCTGCTACTATGTCAATGAACGTGAATGTCTCGCTGTAATTTGGGCGATAAAAAAATACCGGGCGTACTTAGAGTACCAGTGCTTTATGTTACACACCGACAACAGATGCCTGCTGTGGTTTTATAACATGCGCGAGGCCCATAGTGAGTTAACCAGATAGGCGCTGCACCTGCAGTCATTTGATTTCTCTGTGGAACACGTAGCAGGAAAGGAGAACCAGTTAGCAGACACATTATCACATGCACCGAACCCGCAAGTAATTTTGCAAGACAAAACGGAATGGGAAGAGATCCTTCCGCCAGGTGATGGGACTATTTCTGAACTCAGTATCCAGCAAGTAAGTGCCGTGGAAAATGACATTCTAATTTCAGAATTGTTCAAGCAAGTGAAACAAGTGCAGCAGGGTTGCCAATTATTGAAAGACAAGATGCGGCAGTGCAAGCAGGGACTAATAGAGAACTGGCGAGTCGTGAATGGCAAGTTGGAAACGTGCTCGCTGGGTAACCCAGGGGAAGTGGAGAGTTTACGTCCCTACACGTGTGCGAGATCAGGTGTTCGTCCATGTGCACCGTGGCAGTGTAGCTGAATACCTCGGGGTGTCCCAGACAGCTGGCAACATAATGGAGCATTTATTTTGGCCAGGACTCATGAAACACGCGTGCAGTTTAGTGCAGAAGTGTCACAGGTGCTACTTGTTTAAAAGTCGCAGAACAGATGGCCGGCAACATCAACAGTCGTGCCTGCCGCAAAAGCCTTTTGAGACAGTGTGTCTTGATTTAATGGGACCATATAGTAGGTCAGTAAACGGGAAGCGATTCCTAGTAGTAGTCAATGACAATTTTTCAAAGTGGGTTGAGGTGTATGCTGTCAGTAGTGCCCGTACGAATAACATCGCGAGAGTTATAAGTGATGACTTTTCCCCGCATTGGAGTTTTACTAAAAACCTATTGACTGATAACGGGTCCCAGTTTACTGGAAGGCAGTGGCACGAGTTATGCACGAAATGGGGATTGAGGCATATGACAATCGCAATTTATCACCCCAGGGCCAACCCTACGGAAAGGTGGAACAAGGAGTTAAAATTTCAGCATTGCCTCCATGTGGGTGACCAGCACGCAAAATGGCCGGAACATCTGGCAGCCGCATTGTATACACTCCGCCGAGGAGTCAACGCCACCACTGGCAAAACACCTGCCGAAGTTTTGTTAGGAAGACACCTCCACCTACCAGGCGAGGGGAAATGTGGGTGACCGGACAGCAGTGATGCGCCAAGCACTGCTACCAACCAGTAAGCTCATAGAGAATGAGAGTAGCAAGTACGTGAGCAACATGTGCAATATGCAGCAAGATGGGAGCCGACAACAACATGACAACCACTAGTGCTGCAAGCAGGGCAAGAAACGTATGTGAACACACACCCATAGTCCACCACATGCAGGGATTTTTGCAAGGGCTTCGCCGCAAAATAGAGCGGGCCACATCCATTGATGCAGCAGCTGGGACCCACTACATACTTCGTCCGCATCGGCAGGAGATGGGTGAGGGTGCATCGCGACGACATCGGGATCAACCCAGCTGTCGTCCACAACAAGGTTGGTCCCAGTGCCCTTCAGCCCAGGATGGCGATGGCTCCGCCGAGCTCGCCAAAGCAGGGCGAGCAGCGGGAGGTGTGACGGCACCTCTGGATGAAGGAGTAGCTCTGGTTCTACAAGAAACGAGCCACCTGGGGGAACCACCTGTTGAGCCCCATGATGACCTCGTGGGAGACGAGCTCCCTGAGCATGCAAGGAGGGAGTAAACTACAGCAGAATCTCCAGCAGGAAGTGGAGAAGAGGGGAAAGAAGACCTGCCATTGCCCAGCATCACAACACCTGACAGGGCGCGACGAGGCACTTAACCAGGTCTCTCTGATGGCAACACGCCTACACACATGGTCAACAAAGATACAGGACCCATTCTGCTGGCAGTTCTCCCGGTTGGGACACCCACAGCAGATGCACCAGCAAGTTTGGTGGAGGACGACGCACGTGAACAGAAGGAAGGAGACAGTCTGGGTCACGCCCGTGAACGGTAGCACAAAGCAAGGGGAGAAGGAAATGCAAGAGGAAAAGAAAATGCAAGGAGAAGGAGGATGCAGAGAGAAGATGAGGAACTGTGGGAGCAGACAACGGGACGCCAACAGCAGCAGCGATGGTGGGAGTGAGAGCAGCATATCCGTTGCCTCGTTCGGCCTCCACAGGACTTCACTATGGATTCGCCCACTTCAGTAGTGCCACCAGTGTGGGTTCACTTCGGCCACCTGCGACACAGTTCACTGCTGACAAGCTGGAGCACCGGGAGGAGGTATGGCCCAGCAAGGGCCCAGCAAGGAAGGGCTTACAACCTGTGCCCTCGGAGGACCCCGAGGACGCCTGAGTGCTGCAGGTAGCGGCGTCGGCCCACAAACTGAATCAGAAAATGGGAGGAGGTATTTGACATGTGTCGCCCTAACCCATACTCCATTTGTCACGCTGCCGCTCCCAAGCGCAGCACACACGCTCTCGACGACTGATCACCAGTGAGCGGTGTAGTGTTAGTGTGGGTGCAGGAGTGGGCAAGAGCAGTGTAGTGCAGGGAGTATAGCACCACGTGCGCCCACCAGCCCAGTAGAGTGGGCGAAAGAATACACAGCCACGTGTGTTACGTAAAAAGGGCCGTACCATTTTCACAAATACATTTCTGGTCACGTAATAGACACACGTGAAACTTAAATGAGTGAAATATGTTTAGATGCCTTCACGACCAATGTTATTGTTTTTACAGTGTTATTGTTTTATGTCACAAATGTTTATTTTTATCACCACCGATGTCATGTTCACCCCATGTCATTTCAACCACAAGCAAGCTGTAAAATAAGCATTGATTTGTGCAATATTTCCAAATATGATAACATTTAACGGTATATTTGTGTATCTGGATGTGCAAGTAGATCCCTCCGTGGCACGTGGGCCCGCAACCGTCAGCCCTCGTGCTACGGTGGGAAATCAGTCAGCAAGTCGCACCAAGAGGAGGAGGCACGTATGAAACAGCGTTCGTGCTTTTCCCACCCAGACGGCATCGACTTTCATCACCGGCCATCTTTGTAAGCAATAGTTATATATTAAGAACCTTTTTCGTTTTAGTCATCCGGGATACTCCCCCTCGCCTCTCCAGGAATTATATTGCCTGGGAATTTTTAACTTAACCATCACTTGTAACCTGTATGTAAACCTAGGGCTTCTTCTTGTACTGTATAGCCTTCGCCGCAGGTTCAAAGCGAGGAAGTGTATAAGTTATTCTCCTACAGGGAATGTTCTAGTTCGTAATAAACCACATGAACTGATGACTGCATTTATTCGATTGCTGCAAGGTGTTTCAGGGCACGGGCCCCTTAAAACCCGCCATATCCTGATGCAAGTGTCTGTGAATTTTACTGGTAAATAGTGATTTGTATGTGTGCTGCAACCTAACCAAAGTCTTGCGAGTAGCATTTATGGGTTTGTGGTTTAGCCTTGACAATCCATGTGTAGGAAGTTCCGTTTTGATTATGTCACGTCATACTAATTTTAATACCAAGCGGTGATTGAGCCGCCCGAAGAGCCCCTCGTTTAGGAAACATAAGGTCTCCACATCAGTTTAACTACTGCAAGATCTCCGCAGGAATGTGGTCCGGGTGATAGGCCCGCAGCACCCCGAGGTTACAAGGTCTCAGCTCTACCACAACAGCATCAGTAACGTCACAGTGACGTCTGGCGCCTACCGGGTATGTAATTCCTAACACTTTTTTCTAAATTACATTCACCAAAGCCTTTGTAAATCCCAATCAACCCCATATCGTCCAGTCAAGCCACGTCAAGTTTTAATGTAATTGTCTGGAACCTCTGTTTTAGCCTGGGGAGTGAGCCCTCTCACAGCCCGGTCCATCTTGTATATGGCCAGGACATAATAACTTAATTTTATGTAGGCACTTTTGCCGCCATTTCACAGTGCTAGTTTGTTTGTTTGTTTGTGCTCTTCGGAGGTAAATTGGATTAAAATTAATATGTTCGCCAACTCGACTGCTTTATTATTTCAACGATCACTTCTTGACCTCATAACCAGTAATCGTATGTATATTTTTCATAAGGCAGTCTATAACCACCCTGGGAGTGAGTGAGCATGTGAGAGTAGCCCTAATAACCCTCATTATACCAGGTATTTTGGAATATATCAAAGATGAATGCTAGAACTTCTGCAATGAGACGTTGGACATCGAGGGGGACCACATGTAGGCCTTTCCGAACTTTTGAATATCTGAAATCATCAAAGATATATTTTTTATTTGAAAAATGTAATGGCCAAACTTCAATTAAGTTGAAAATATTTTATTATCATTAAGTGATTTTTTCGCTAGTTACTTTAATTTTAAATGTGTGAGATTTCACATAAGGAATTCCTGAAATTTTAAAATGTATTCCGAAAGCAGCTTTGCTTGCGTTTTTTCATTGTATGTTTATGTAATGATACCTCTGACAAGTTGCATGCAAATTTTTTCAATTACTTGCATTCATTTTAATTAACAAAATATATTGGACTTTTTCACATTTAATTACTGGTTAAATTTTATGTAACAAAATGCTTACTCCTTGTACCAAGTAATATTATAAAATAATATTCCAGTATAGTGCGAGGCATATACGAACGTAATCTTGTTTTCATTTTGGCATAATGCTTGTTCCCCTGTTTAATCCATTATGGTGGAATTTTAAAACTGATCAGAAATACAAAAGTTATTGTTTTTCCTTTATATTGTGTTTAAAGTAGTGTGAATATATGATACAATCTTACCTCTGCAACTCAACTAAGGAATTTTCATTTTACTTTCAATTTAACTGAAAAAACAAGGCAAATAATACTTGATACAAATTAACAAAATAATTTTGTGTTTGATGTGAAATAAATACATATACGATTGGTTGCATGGTAACTGTATGAGTTTGGGGCTCGGCCTGTTATTCGCAATCTGATCTGCGTCTTCCTGTACTCCACTCTCGGTTTTATAGGTGATAGGTTGTTGAGGTCTAACGGGGTGCTGTCATAACTTAGAAACACATCAGTTAGAATTTTTTAAGCTATGTCTGTTCTAAGTAATGTGGTTCTAACTTGTGAACTTTCTAAGTCATGCATTTCTAACATATGACAGTTCTAAGTTGTGATCATTCTAAATTATGTGTTTCTAAGTTACAACATTTCTAAGTTATGTGGTTCTAAGTTGTGTGTTTCTAAGTTGTGTGTGTCTAAGTTATGATCATTCTAAGTTATGCTTTTTCAGTTGTGATGTTTCTGAGATATGTGGTACTTATTGGTAAAATAGTGTTATGTGTGCTTGGGGCGAATGTTTCCATACGGTCTTACTGTCGACCTCTGCCTAGCTTCTTACTTTCGGAGTCAGAGGCTCCGAAGATCAATCTATGTGCGTTCTTAGAAATCACATTATTCAGCTTTGTGTGTTTCCCAGTAGATGGCATTTTTGGAAGGTCGTGAATTCGTCGATGTTGATAGATAAGGAATGGAGCGAAGCAGATCAGCTGACGAGCGATCGAGAAGTTCTGCGCCTTGTGCGTGGTAGGCAATTTTTCAGTAAATATTAAACATTTTCACTGCGAAAACGGAATTGTTTGTAAATTACCAGTGCTTAAAAATGTCTTGTAGTATACATGAAATTTTTTAACATTGACAGCTAGGTTTTACATAAGAGAAATTTTATATTTGACAAGTAAGTAAGTGTTCTTTTGGCACAGTGGTAGCTCGCTTGCTTTGTGATCAGTTTTCTTTTGAAATTAGTCGTCTGAAGCCCTTGCTACACTGTCAAATTTTTCCGACAAACTGCTTCCAATAAGTTTGGTAAAATAAAGTAGGACAATTATCATCAAAGCATCATAAACGCCGTCATTTTTGTTTGAGATAGTTGGATGGGTTCAATTTCCATCAAACATTTGAAAATTGGACCAGTTTTAAAATTTATGTAATATTTGACTGTCTCAGCCAATCAGAATCGTGCATGACAAAATGGACACCAAGAAACTTAGAATAACGAACAATTGCTGGAAAGGAATTAAGTTATGAAGATAATTAATGTAGAACCTCTATGGGCATAGATGCTATTTTAAGTGAATACTGCACATAATATTACGAACTCAGAGGCATTTATTTCATTGTACAAGAAACACATTTTACAAATAAAATTTTAATTTAGTAAAGAAATGAAAATAAAATACAATATTACTCACCTTTTCTTCTTGTAATTGACCGAATGGAAAAACAAAAGCAATATCTCACAATGAAAATAATTTTTAAATAATATCTCAGATTTGATTATTTCAATTAAAAAAATGTTTACAGTGTGTCACATTTCCAAACACATTCAAGATTATTCAATAAAATTTGCTGGAAGGAAAAATTTTATGACCGTATTTTGTCCTCAAATTTTATTGTCAAATACAGATGAAGGCCAAATTTGATACTGTGACAGGAACTTAACGATGTTCCCATCTTAGAATCATAATTTACTTAAAAAAAAATTACGTGGTAAAATCGTATTTTCTCAACTCATAAGAGAATAAATGTTATTAGTCATTGAATAGAACGCTTAAAAGTTTCTCTCTCACAAAAAAAATCATATGTCCATGATCATGGACATGTTGCACATAAATTATATGTATGACCGGTGCTGTACACAGAAAATAATCAGTTCACTGTGTTTTGGGCATTGTCTTTGAGAGTAATCTGATTTGCTGAAGTTTCTGTTGCTCTCGTCTGTGGTCTGACATCAGTGAACACACAGGCAGCATGTTGTTCACTGGGTCTGAGAAGCACGTTCCACACAAGTACAGTTCATATCAAAATATTTCACGAATGCAACACTTGAGCTCATCAATTAATCCAGGACCGAACTGGTTAAAGTGTTTTTTATATTCTACTGTGATCTTATTTACTCATTGAGCAGCTTAGGTTTCACGAAACACTCATATCTGTATTTCATATAATCTCAAACCTAAGAGACAACATAATAGAGATTTTAAAAAAATCTTTGTGAAAATAAAACGTTAAGGGCCGATTACAAAATGTATATTTAAAGTATTAGTTATCTGAACACATGATATTTTCAAACATAAGTTCTAATCGCTGATTAGTCTCCTAATGTTTCTCAATATACATTCTCCGGTATATCAAGTGCTGGTTTCAAAAGTACTGGTAAGGTTTATTCTACTCAGGTTAGAAAGCTCAACGATATTATTATGACAACTAAAATTCTTCTCCTCTAGGTAAGCGATAGTGTCGCAGCGTTCCAAATGTTTTCTATTATCTACGTTAGAAACCAATTAATTGCAATTATCATAAACCAATACATAGTATAAAAGGAAGTCCTTGGCGAGAGTGTCTGTCTGTCTGTATTACTGCGGTAATCTCAAGAGCCACTGAACGGATTTGAATACGGTTTTTACTGTTATCATCTGCATTTATCGAGCAAGGTTTGTGCATATTAAAACTTGCCCTAGCACTTATAGGAGCTGAGTATTAATGGTATTAGTGAATCAAGTTTGGGATAAAAGTTTGCAGCCAGCTCACACTCATGGAATACGCTGTCTAATCCTTTAGAGATATAACAAAATCATGTACGAAAGATTGGTGTAAAATTAAATTATCTTTCAAAAAGTCAGCAGTAGCATATATCTGTCATTAATAGATGAGTACTAACAAGCGTATTTACAATTTAAATTTACAATGTAAAATTCACTGTCTTTTATAACTATGACGAACTTATTTTTTATGAAAATTAATTAATTCATAATTAAAACTGTTTAATGTAGATAAAAAATGTCCTTTACATCATACAATTATCACCATTAATTCAAAAGTTTTGAAAAGTTTTGTAAAAAAGTAGGTACCAGTAATTTATAAAATCGAGATGCGGGGGTTAAGATAAATCTGGCAACCATGCAATGACGTATATTTTGCGATTATATGTCGTCATGTCTTCACCTAATTCTATATTGCGCTGGCTAAATAAAGTGTTCTGTAAAACATGAAAGAAAGCTCCAGTAATAAATTATTTGATCAGGAAATCTTGATATTCCAGATTTATTAATTTTCTGTGTTCAAAGATAAGTGTTTACTAACCACACCAGATATACTTATTAAAATATGAGTGGTATGAGACATGTGATTCCAATACATAGTAGTTTTACACCTACTTTCCGTAGGAATGACAGGGTAATATGTGGTAGGTGTATGTGTCCCACCTTTCAAGTTTTGAATGTGTGAACCAAATTTTACCAAACTCAGTATACCTACACATATATTACCTAGTAAGTACACCTATAGGTTTTGACAACGCAAGACACTTACTTTAAAAATGTCTGCCATTTTGGAAGTGTTATGAGTTGGTAACATTTGTTTTGTGTTGGAATTTTGTTTTTTATACTGTAGGCCTAAGTTGGCAACATGTTTCTTCTTGTACAAACGTTGTCGTGTAGCAATGGCGGATGGTGCGGTGTCTCGTGTTTGCAAAATAAACGAGTAAAGTAAACCATGGTGTTATAATTTATTCTTCCATTGCTGCAACAATCCTGTTATTGACAACAGGTTATGGGCCAAGGATGCTCGATTCTGTAGTGACAGCTTTAGGGTGAATAAAGTCTGTGTACCGGCAGTCGATGTTTGGCTGAATTTCGACTACGGAAAAAAGGATACGCTTGGAAGATGGCAGCTGGACGAGATCGCCAATTGTGCCGATTCTTACAGGGTCAAATTATACACATTGGAGTGAACGAGTGAAAGCTGCTTTGGGGCAAAGAAGGTTATTGGAGACCATTACTGAAGATATTCCGGACGACGAAACTGAGTGGACTCCTAAGCAACAAAATAAGAATCAAGATGCTCTGTACTTCGTTAAAATTGTGGTGGATGACGCGTCACGTAATGACATCAGATATTGTACGACTTCGAGCGAAGCATGGGAGCTGATAAAAGAGATTAACTGCAATGTGGGTATGATGCACTTGGTTACAGTTCTAGAGCAACTTTGTACGTAAAAGAAGAGAGAAGCAGTATCAATGAGATAATACAC
Organism: Dryococelus australis; assembly: GCA_029891345.1. Classification (NCBI taxonomy): domain Eukaryota; kingdom Metazoa; phylum Arthropoda; class Insecta; order Phasmatodea; family Phasmatidae; genus Dryococelus; species Dryococelus australis. Next base: position 304,934,659 of record CM057009.1, on the reverse strand, counting down.
GGATAAAATTGAAAATTGGTATCATCAGTTGGCTGAAGGTGGTATGCCTTTTACAGACAAAACTGTTGCTGCTTTTATGTTACGGAGTTTACCCAAGGAAAAGTATGGATTATGGTAAGAAGTTTGGGACAAAATTAAGAAGCAATTAACATATGAAATGCCAAGCGCAAGTTACTACTTGAGGATAAAAGATTGAAAATGGAAAAGGAAAATACTGAAATGGAGGTTAGGGCATTGAATGTTAGAAAACAACATGCATTAAAGAGGCGACTGGGAGGTAGAAACACTGCAGAAAAACATAGTTCAACTCTAACAGGTGCACAGCAGTGTACCAAAGGTAGTTTTCAAGGTTACAGTGGTGGAAAGACGGACTTTAAATGTTATAACTGTGGTGTGTGGGGGTCACAGTTCTAAACAGTGCACCAAAAACTGGTGGACAATCCCGTAAAGTGTTTTTTCAAGGTTACAGTGGTGGAAAGACTGACTTGAAATGTTATCAACTGTGGTGTGTGGGGGTCACAGTTCTAAACAGTGCACCAAAAACTGGTGGACAATCCCGTAAAGTGTTTTTCATGTGGCAAGCTTCGACATATTTCTGCAAATTGTGAACAACGAAAGTCCTATGAAGCATCAAAGAAGAGTGGAGATAATAAGAATGAAGAAGGGAATGATAATGGTAAAGGTTTGGCAGAACAAATTAGGAGGATGCATTGCGGGTAGAGCATTATTTTGCAGAGTTTAACCGACAAGGTGGGTGTTCGATTCTAGCTCATCAGACCACATGACTCTTTTTTGCTCAGTGTTTGTAACATTTAAGGAACTAAGTGGAAGCATTAGACTTGGGAAAGGTAAAGTGGCTGTAAATGGTATTGGTTCTGTACACATCAGAATGACAGATGAATGTGGTGGGTGGACTCCAGGGTTGAGTGATGTTCTATATGTAACTGACTTGGAATATAATATATTATTCGTGAGATGCCTTGCCAACAAGGGGATCAATACAGAATTTGATAGAAATTGTGCTACAGTTGTAGACACTGAAATGGGAAAAAGAGCAAGTGTCTTTTTCGCAAAGGAAAATGGTGGAATCTACTTACTTGAGACTGTAAACAAGCTCGAATCAAGAAGTGTGGTGGCAGAAAAGGAGCAGCAGTGGAAGCATGAAGTAATAGATGCAGGTGCACTATGAGCAGTCACCGTGTGGTACGAGAGACTTGGTCATATGCATGAGGCAGCACTTGTGAAAATTCCAGGGTTAACTGATCTTAGTTCAACTAAGACAGGTGAAGGTATTGAGTGTGATGTGTGCATCAAGGGTAAGATGACGAAGGTTCCTTGCCCGAGGAAAGGCAACAGGTGCACTATAAACCCGCTAGAATTGGTTCACAGTGATTTAATGGACGAGCTTCGTCCATGTTCGTTTGGAGGTGCAAGGTATGTTTTAACCCTGATAGATGATTTTTCCAGGCTTGTTACGGTTAAATGTTTGCACAGAAAGAGTGACACTATGAGTGAGTTTGTTTCATTCAAGGCTTAAGTGGAAAATGCTCAGGGAGTAAAGATAAAGGCTTTGCAATCTGATAGAGGAGGAGAATATTGTAGTGATTTTCAGAGGTTTTGGCAAGTGAATGGAATTGTGTACAGAGTAATTGTGCCTAGGTGCCCTCAACAAAATGGTGTGTGGCAGAAAGACAGAATAGGACAGTGATGGAAATGGCAAGGTGCATGTTGATACAATCTGGTGTTCCCACATACTTGTGGGCAGAGGCTGTAAACACTTCATGTTTCATATGTAATCTGTGTACCAGTAAGGCTATTGCAGACAAGATTCCATGTTAAGTGTGGTCAGGTAAAGGGGTTACTGAGGAAATGCTGCAGAGGCTGAATGTATTTGGGTGTAAAGCTTGGATTAGAGTCGAGCCATCTAGCAAGTTTGACCCAGGGGCTGTTGAATGCGTGTTTGTAGACTATAGAGTTAGGATCAATGACATGAATGAATGTGAAAGCTCTGAGGTAGACAATGTTGAAATTGTAGTAGGCAGTGATGATAATATTGTAAATACAGGTGAGAATATTAGTGACATGCTAGGAATAGGTGAAAATGTTGTAACTCTCAATAATATGGTTTTGAGTGATACAATTTCAAATCATGCTGTTAATAATGTTGAAAACACTGTAGATATTGAGAATGAAGCAATTGATCAGTCAAGGAGATCCACAAGAGTTCCAAAACCCATTAAATGTGTTTGTTGTATTGTTTGTAAATGTCTTGTGAATAACACTCCAGGGGAGGTATCTCAGAAAATCCCTAAACTTAGTAGATGTATCTGTTGTAATGCAGTCAAATGTGAATTGTTAGATATAGGTGATCCTGTAGATATTAATGATGCTCTTAGGGCTAAGTACAAAGACATGTGGTTACAGACAATGGAGGAAAAAATTCAGAATCTTAAACGTCAAAATGTATGGACCATAGTTAAAGAACTAATCTCAATAATGCTATTGGTTGTAAATGGATTTAGAACATGAAACACAACCCTGATTGGGTAGTGGAAAAGCTAAAGGCCAGGCTTGTGGCCAGAGGTTTTGCTCACATTCCAGTTGTTGATATCTATGAAACTTAGTCATATTGTCAAACATAGGACAATTAGAATTCTCATGCCACTAGGTGTAGAGAATAATTGGGAACATGAAATTTTAGACGTACAGTGTGCATACTTAAATAGTTACCTGCATGAGGAGCTTTACATGGAACAGACTTTGTATTTTGAGGAAAGTAATGTAGGTAGACAAAGCTATGTTTGTAAACTCAATGAAAGTTTGTATGGGTTAAAGCAAGCAGTTAGAGAGTGGTTCCAACAAATTAATGGTCTGTTGTGTGACCTAGGTTTGAAGCCATGTATATATTACCCTTGTATCAACATTGATGAATGTATGGAATTTTTCATAGCTTTGTATGTTGATGATATTAGTGTATAGGGAGGCAGAAACGAGATTGATTGGCCGAAGTGACAAATGTCAAACCTTCTAAACATAAGAATGCCAATTGATGCCTCACAATTTCTCTCAATTACGGCAACCAAACCAAACTGTGATATGGTCGCTTTGTACCAAAGTCACTATATAGACCAGGTATTAGAGCAGTTTGGTATGAACAACGTAAATGGTCTATCAACACCCCTAGGAGTAAGTAAATCTGGTGGTGTTCCGGGGGAGGATGTAGATTTTGATGAGAAGGTTTATATACGAGCAATTGGTTGCTTATTGTATCTTTCAGGTGTTGCCAGACCAGATATATAATTTGCTGTAAGCAAACTCAGTCGTATGTGTAGTAAGCCAAGTTTGTGTGACTGGTGTGATGTTCAGCACGTCTTTAGATACTTAAGAAAGACTATTGATTTGAAATTGTGCTACTACAAGACTGACAGCCAAGTAAAGGTATTTTGTGATGCTGGCTTCGCCAATGACAAGGTTGACCGAAAGTCAGACATTGGGTATGTCATTTTATTAGCAGGAGGGGCAGTATCATGGTGTTACAAGAAACAAGGTGTTGTTACACAATCCACAGTTGAAGCAGTATTTGTGTCCATGGCAGAGGTCACGAAGGAGATAGCGTAGATGAAAGGTCTGTTGGCCGAGCTAGGTCGGCACAATTCATTGACACGGCATCTACTGCACGACGTGATAACCAAGGGACTATCAGTCAAACACTAAATGATGTGACGTCTGAAAGGGTTAAACATGTTGATGTAAAGTTCCACTATGTGAAAGAATTTGTAATGCAAAATCTGATAAATTTTGATTATGTTTTAAAGCTTAATCTAGCAGACATGTTCACTAAGGCATTGAATGGTGTTAAAACAAGAGATATGTCTCGTAAGATAGGGTTGAGTTATTTGTAATTATTGTACAACCAAATTCAATAAGGGGAGGTGTTATGAGTTGGTAACAGTTGTTTTGTGTTGAAATTTTGTTGTTTATACTTTGTAGGCCTAGGTTGGCAAGATATTTCTTCTTGCACAAGCATTGTCGTGTCGCAATGGCGAATGGTGCGGTGTCTTGTGTTTGCAAAATAAGTCAGTAAAATAAACCATGGCATCATAATTTATTCTCCCATAGCTGCAACGATCCTGGTAATAACAACAGATAGCATCACATGAAAAAGCATGTTATAACTCGAAAATTACTTAACCAACTCTGGCCAAATTTAGCACATAAGTAGCCTACTTGGCTCAAATTCATTAGGCAGTTATTTTCAAAATGATGAAAATGTTAATATTTTAGGTTTATTTTATAAATGCCATACAATTTAACCAATTTTGACGAAATTTTGTATGCTGGCAGTTTCGATTACAATCATCATATATATAAAAATAACAACTTTTGTCGGCCATTTTGTAAAACATCGCCTCATGAATTAGGTTTTTATGTCATATCTCTCTGGAAACCATTAAGTACCCTAACCTATTAGTTTGTAATTTTTCAAACAAATAGTAATGCGGCAGGTGATGTACAAAAGTATGTTTATGTAGGTTAGACAATTATTTTCAAAATGATATTTTAGTTTAGTATGCTATATTGTCAGAACAATGTAATCAATTCCAATTTAACATTTTATGCTGAGAGTTTATTACAACCATCAAATTTTTATATAAAAATACATTTATCTGCCATTTTGTAAGATAGCACAACACGAACCAGTAAAGTGTGTGTCATATCTCAGAAAACAATAGACAAATAACTACTAAATATGCCAAAAAAATATTACCAGTAGTACGGAAATTATGAGTGGGGCACAAGGGCATCGGGCATGGGAGCCCAGGAGCTGGGGAGCTGCCGTATTATTATATCACCGACCACAATCTTGGATGTCATTAATCTTTTACCCCTGACCCACAACCTTTGACTTTCACCTTTTAAATTGACCCCGGGGACCTTTGACCCGAAAAACCAAAAAACCCTTAAATATTCCAAAAATCGTCCAAAAATCCCAAAATAGTTCCAAAACATTTAAAAAATTCCGAAAAATATATTATTAGAAAGTTATTAAAATTTATTCAAAAGTATTTAAAAAGGATTTCCAAAAATTTCCAATTTTTCTCAGAGCAGGCGAGACAGATGAGTGACCCAGAGTCAGACCCTGGTGACCTTGGGGTCAGGGCAAGTGGACCAGTCGGGACCTTTGACAATTAACCTTTGCCCAAAAAATTAAAAAAAAAAACAACAATTTACAAAAAATACCAATAAAGATATCATTAAAAATTATTAATATATTTATTAAAATTATTTTAAAAAACTTAAATTTCCCGAGGTTCATTCCACCTCCCGCACCTAACAAATTAGTCAGCAGGCCTCCACCCCCTCGCCCATTCCTAGTCAGCCATCTTGATAGGCGACAGCCCTCATGGTAGGCGACAGCTGTCTTAGTATCCATTACTTGTCCACCATATTGGAAGCCAGTGCCCATTAGCAATCGAACTTTGACATGTGACCCATGACCCCTGACCTTGATGTTGACATTATTACCTTGAATAAGCTTGTAAACCAAAACTCGAGAATAAATACATACAAGTCAACAAGCGTATGACATTACAGACTACCACCATAGTGGATGCATACTACCTCGACCCCATGACATAGAATGACCTTGAAAACATAAAATCGATAATAAACACACAAAAGTCAGCAAACACATTACATTGCAGACCACTACTGCCATATTAGATGGTGACCTTTGCATTGAATGTTTATGTGACTAAACCAAGCCTACCATACTAATAGCGACCACATGCACGACTGTTATAATCATGGTATGGATCAGCATTCATATAGAATTCATTGACTTTAATTTAAATTTCAATACTGCCAGGCTCTGGAGGCTTGTAATGTACGAGGGTAGCTAGGACGATAATCATTCATGCTCTTCTCAGACACCAATCCATACCAATCAATCCTAATCCACTCCAGTCCACACACCAAACCTCACTAATTCACACCAATCATCACCAATCCACACCAAAGTGCACACCAATCAATTCCAATCCACACACTAATCTACATACCAATCCACACACCAATCCTTCGATTAATCCCAATCCTTCGATCAATTCTCATCTGCTTGTATCCATACATATAAGAAAAATGGTTAACCTACTGTCTCCAAAATGTGTACATGTCGGCTGAATTAATGTTTGTGTATGCAGTCAGTTGTGCATGCATTTTCATTCTAAAGTCTTTACTATCATTCTATTTCCATATCTTAATGTTTATAAGCGAGTGCTCATAGCACCGCTTTAAAGTTGTGATTGATAAAAGGATATGACACACAAAAAATAAAAAATAAACAATTATTTTATAATAATATTTTTTATTATTTTGTAATTACATTTTCGCAAGAAAGCAGTTCATCATATCATCTGATACAACTACGATCCTTAAGTTTTTAATATATATTTTTCGGAATTTTTTGGAATCTTTTGGGAATTTTTAATTTTTTTTGGGGATTTTTAAAGGGGTTTTTTGGGTCAAAGGTCGTGGGTCAGGAGTAAAAGGTTAATGACATCCAAGCTGGCGGTCAGTGACATAACAACATGGCGGCTTCCCGGCTCCTGTGCTCCCATGCCCGTTGCCCTTGTGCCCAACTCATCATTTCCCTACTACTAGTACCATATCAGGAAATATAAACTAGTATGTTTTAATTAGGTGAGGCACTTATTTTTATAATGGAGGCGTATGGGGTACCTGCGTGTTTTCTTCTGGAGCGAATGAGTACCTATATGGGTTTTCTCAGTGTGATCTCACATATTTTACATTCAAAATATACGAAAGAATGCCTTCTGTGAGCAGAAGCCAGGCCTTTTACTCAAAAAAGAATCACTTTTATATACAGAAGTAGTAGTTGTCAATCTGAAACCATCTATTTGAAAGGGCTCTCTCGTCATACAATGAAGATTAACTGTGAATAAGAAGGCCTGCCTTTTACCTCAATGAACATGACGATGCGACCTACATTAACGTCACCTTATTGTACAATACAACCTACGTCAGTGCTCTCCGAGTCGAAGCCTAATGTTAATGGTATTTTCCTGAAGCGAGCTGAATTCAGTGATCTTTTTTAAATATTATGTTGCACCGAATATGTAAATTACATCGAAAAATGTTTGTTGGTTCCTGCCAAGTATGAAACCTAATATGATAGACCAACTTATGTATGAGGTGGAAAAATGTGGCGGTGCAAAATATAATATGTTGCTGGACTGTAGCTATACGAAACCAGAGTGTCACGATGGTGAATATTGTACTAGAGCATTCAATATCTCGAATGTAATAGAACACATTCTTGACGAAATTATACACAAGTTATACCAAGAGGAAGAATAAATTGTTTTCAAGCATTCGGGTTGACTCTGGCTTCAGTAATTCATCTAGAGCTGAGAAGAAGTGGGCTCAATCCACTTGACAAATAGGCACTTATTTCCTTATACCTGAAGAGAGTTACAAAATAAAATATCAGCAAACCACAACATAAATGCAAAGCCTGGATTGAGTAAGAGGTTAGTAGTGGAGCATGAGTCATTTACTGAGCATGAGGGGTCAGTTGCAGAACAAGGGGTAATTTGTGGAGCATCAGTTAAAGCTTCAAATGAGTGAAGAAGTTGACTGGAAGAAACTGTTGAAGATGTAACTGCATGGTAATGTGATAAAGGAACGAGAAAAAATGTCTGGTTGAATGGATGCATAATGATGCTTATATCTTGCTGATGATGCAAGCCAATGATTGTATGAAGTCTACTGTAGAGCTTTCCTCTATGGATGTAACATATCCCACTGTAGGAAAATTACATGGAAAACAGTGATACTACTGTGTAAGGATCTTAAGCAAAAGCTGCCATGCTCGGGGACATGAGAGAACCGTCTGTATGAAGGATCTTTTCGTGCGATGAAGCATTACAGCAATGGATACATGCAGTATATGCAAGGTGATACATTGAAGAAAAACATCAATATTTACAAGGGTTTTGAAGAAAAACATCAATATTTACAAGGGATCAATATTTACATCGCTGTCGCGATGGGTACTGATTCCACAGATGATTATGGCGAGTCAATTTAAAAAAAAATTGAGATACCTACGAGGCATGGTAGATTCGGTTTGTGGAACATACAATTGCATGATGCCAGCGTTAAGTCGACGAACTTCAAAATAAATGGTCGTCGTCTCTAAATACTAATGATGACCATGGAACTTCTGAAAAGAAAAGTAAACTTGATATTTAGGATGAAACCGGAAGTGAATACCACCATAAACAGCATTGATGATTATGGCTATGAATACAGTGATAGTGTTGAAGATGATGATTATTCTCCCGACATTACCATACATTTCTCCAAGTTTCCTTCGACAATCGTTTTGAAGAAGACAGAAGATGCCAAAATTACTCATTACATATTTCCCGAAGACCCTAAGGAACTTGTTGATAGACTCATACATTTGATTGACCTGCAAAACCTCGGGGACCTCTCACACATTTTTAGATATATCCACTTATCGATGAACTGCATGTTAGGAGTTGTATCACATGATGATATGAACTGCTTTTTTCTGGAATCATAATTTCCAAATAATAATAAAATATTGTTATAACTGTTTTTTTCTTTATTTTGGTGTGTTGTATTCTTTTATCCCTCACAAATTTAGAGTGATGCTATGAGCATTAACTATTAATGTACACAACTGCATACATAATATTAATGAGGAATTTGAGTATAAAAATGCATAGATAGTGGACTGAATACAATATATGAAATCTGTCATCACGTACAAATTTGGAGACAGTTGACATATAAATGTAATTGATATACATATGGGTAGGAACCAACCGATGAATTGCTCGAAGGTTCGACCTAGGTGCTGCGATTCATCGAAAGAATGATGGAAATGTTGGAAGACTAAGGGAAATATTACGAGACTGATGGAAAGATTGCAGGATTGATCGAAAGATTAATATAAATATTGCGAAAGGTTGATGGAAATATTGCTGAGGAGAATGATTGCGATTAATTGATGGAAATATTGGAAGATTTAGGGAAAGATTACTGAGGATTGCGGAGTTGATTGCAGAGCATGCAGAACTGATTGCGGAGTGTGTGGAGCTGACTGTAGTTCGTGTAATGCTGACTGTGGTGCACGTAGTGTTGACTGGTGAGGATTTTGAATTATTGATGCAATGATTGTGAAAGATATATGGAAAGATTGGAAGGTTTATGGAAGTATTGGAAGATTGTTGGAAAGATTTGCGAAATATACTGGGAAATTGATGGAGAAAGTTTTCTTTAATTAATTTTTAAACATTTTTGGATTTTCTTGGTTCAATGTTATCCAAGGGCAAGAGTACGGGGTCAAGGTCACAGATCTGAAGTCAAGGTGAAGGTCACACAGATCGAACATGGTGATCGGAGTCATCAGCACCACCTTGGTATTGAAAATATGAACAAATGACAAACAAGAACCGATATGGAAGGTGGGATACATTCGACAGAATGAGCAAAGTTGAGGGGGTAGGAGAGGAGAATTTTAATACAATGTGATTGATTGGAGGGGGATGATAGATATGGTGCTAGGAGGGAACCTCTGTAAATGTAAATTTTGTAAATAGTTTTTTATTTCTTATAGATTTTGTAATTATGTTGGAAGTTTTTTGTATTTTTTGAGAGTTTTGGAATTTTTTGTTTTAATTTTTTTGGATTCGAGGTAATGGGTCTAATTGAAGGTCACTTGCATCCATTATGGTATTTGGGTAACATTAACATGGCTGACGGTCGGCTCTGGCTCCAATTCCAGATCTTGTTATGCCCAAGCATTCAACATTTTAATTTGAAAAATGTTATATTTACACATTTTAAGTTTTGTTATATTTGTTGAAGTTTTCAGAATTATATTAAAATTTATTTAATAATTTCTGGGAATTTTTGTGTTCAAGGTCAAAGGTCACTGGGTTTAAGGTAAAAGGTCAATTCACTGTCACTGATATTCAACATGGCAGCTCAGATGGCTGACAGAACCGAGATGGTAGACGGTCAGCTCTGAATCCAGACCCTGGGACCTGTGTATCGATTAGGCATACCCTATGCCTATAAAACCAATAAGGCCGCCACTGTTCTGCCCTCGAAAATTATCACCTCCAATTCCTTCCAATGGATCGAAAAGTGCCTTTTGGGGATCTTTTTTTTTTTTTTGCAAATTGGTGATCGGTGCTTTTTTTAAAAAGAAAATTGGGAAATTTTGAAGGAAAAAGGGAAATTTCAAGATGGCGGTGGACGGTTTTGACTCCAGTTCCTCATACACTTGTGCCAAACTTCGCTAAATCATTCTACTTACGTTGTTAGGTATTAATGTTACTTCTAAACTAGATATAATCCTTGCAAATGGCCAAACTTCAGTTCGTAGACTATCACATAACGGCCTAGTATACGTATCATATTCTGTAAGAGTAACTAAACTCCTGCCGAAATTTTTAACATACAGAAATATCATATCCTTTAACATAAATGCACTACTGAAAGATGATACCTAGACCAAACTGCATGAAATTTTCACACTCCAAAATATAGATCATACACTACAATTAATTAAATGATGATGTATTCAGCCTGTATGACAAAACACATTCCTGTGGCAACGAAATGCATCAGCCATCCACCCCGACCCTGGTTGTAACTTGATGCCACTTTGTGAATCATCCTGGCCAAGCTTTGCCAAGCAAGGAAGCTAAACACTTATGAAGCCAATATTGATGGAAAAACAGTACTAGCCAATAAGTTATATGTGTGACCAATTTAAAGAAAATGTTAAAATGAAATATTTATGTAAGTTAGAAAACTCTAATAATGCGAATTCAAACATATTGGGAAGATTCTGTAAATCAGGAGCAGTCGTGGTTAAAATTAAGCAAATGTGTTCAACGAATCCGCCAAACGACTCAAATCGCTACTTTACATAACATGTATAAATTGTACAAACCAGAGCAAACGGGATAAATTCTTAGAACATATTAATTTTTCTAACACATGCATAAACTATCTTAACCGAAATCACTCCCTGCAGGATGTGCAGAGCTGTAGATCATATTAAATTTAAATCACAAAATACAGACAAAATTTCCAAAAAGTGGTCAATTTAAATTTGACAGCTTTGCACACATTTACACATATTTGTAATGCGTCAATGACAACCGATTATTTCCCACGAAACTAGAAGTATGCTCTTGAACGTCCTATACCTAAATTACCTAATTAAAAATTGCAGCAGTTTATCGTCCAAACATTATCCTGTACATGAGTTGTCGAATGCTCTAAAATACCTTGTCCATACTCAAGTACTAAAATATAACACAGAAAATAATTCCCTTGATCAATTTCAGTCTGGCTTCAGATCATTTCGTAGTTCCTGATGTACTGCCCTTTCTTAATGTGACAAAATCAAAGATCGTCAATAGACGAAAGAAACCTTTCTTTATTAACACTTAAATATTTCAGTAAAGTTACTGATTCAGCCAACTATGTCTTATCACTAGGTAGTCATTTTTATAATTTTTCCGATTAGTCGTTGTGGAAGTATTGTTGCCAACGTGGTTATTTGTGAATTAAGAGGTGAACAGCAAGGTTCAGTTTTAGGACCTTTACTTTTCGCAATGTTCATTAGCGACCTCCACAATTGCCTGAAGAACTGTAAATTCCACATGTATGCCAACGACGTTCAGCTATATGCTGCCAATAGAATACTCACTGTGAATGAAATCTTTAACAATAGGATTGCAGACTTAAAAAAGGTTTTAAAATGTGTTTCATAATACGAACTGAAATTAAATCCATTAAAATCAAAGTGCATAGTGGTAGGTTTTCCTGCGCTAGTTGCGACAGCCAATGCCACTTTAATGCTGGACATCTGGGTTGATGACGCATATATAAATCTCTCGTCGAGTATTTAGAGTCTTATGCCTTACTATGGATCAATATACCCACTGGGTAGAACACGTGTCCGGTATACGGCACCTTGAAATGTTTCTACCACAAAAATTTAGACATTGAAAAGGCCTGTCATTGATTATTGCGATACTGAGTATGATTTAACTGTGCTGTTACCATTATTCTTTAATCTAAATTTACGGGACAGCGTTAGTAACTTCTATACCGAAAATTCTTCACCCACACTAGAAAATCGGAGCACACTTAATATGCTTGTTGCAAAACTCAAAATTCTCCTCACTGGCACACTGGCCTACCCCAGTCATTGTCTCACGTGTTTGCTTGCATATCGTGCATCAAGAAAGTGAACCTCTAGATATGTAACACAAACACGAATATTAATTAATATATTTAAGATGAAATGACGTTAACATGGTTTATGTTGACTACAAGTCAAGAATACTGCATCTTTTAAGCATACTTTCCGGTGTAATAAAAAAGGCTATGAAATCACTTTCCTGCCAGTGTACCTGTGTGCATGTGTGCGACTGTGTGTCCATTGTGTGCCCCCCCCCCCCCCCCCCCATCCCAATTGCCCATTTTTGATAGCCTCAAAGAGTTTCACCAAACCAAACCCAATACACATTCATAACTAAGTAAGGACACATAACTTTCATAGTTTTCGACCATGCTGGGCACTTACTTTCAAAGTGGTGGCCATTTTAAAATTTAGGTTAAGACATATCTCAGAAACCATTCACCCGATTTAAACCAATTTTTTTCTGTCATCCCAAGTTGTAAGCATTGAATTCATATATGAATATTGCCGTTGGTTCGCCATTTTGGAAGATAGCATCACATGAATATATAAAGCTTTTACATTATATCTCAAAAACTATTTGACCTATTTTCGCCAAATTTGGAAAGTATGTAGTATTGTGGTAGGACAGGTAAATGTAAATTGTTGAACTTAATTAGGCACTTGTTTTCAAAATGGCGGCCATACAAATGTTTTGTGTTTATTTCCTACAACTGTTATACCATTTGACTGATTTCTACCACAGCATCATATAAACCTAAAAGAATGCATTTTATCTGTCATTTTTTAAGGGAGCACTAAATGACTTAATAAAATGTTTGTGTAATATATCGGTGAAACAATCCGCAGATTACTATCACATTTGGCAAACAATTAGTACTGCGGCAGTTGGCATTTACAAATTTGTCTAAGCATGTCAGAAACTTATTTTCAAAATGACTTTTGAAAGATCTACTTGTACGCACATTGTGTATTCTTCCGCCTTATGTAAAGTTAACATTGCCATGGACATCATAACTTTATCTATACGTCGGCCCAATGAAACTGCGAAATTATAAGAAATGTAAACATTTTACAAACATGTTCACTTTTACACTTTAATGTATTAAAAAATCAGAAAGCGAAACTAATAGTTTAAGTTATCACAAATGGTCACACTTTTTAACACTTTTTATTCAATGTTAAGATATGTAACTACTTTCCATCCATCGTTGCCAACTTTACTATGCGCATGTGTCTCAGAACGCCCATTACAATATATGCTTGATTTCTAAAATGCTCCCTTTATCGTGCACAGCCTTTACACAGAGCCTCTTTTGACCTCCAAGTTTTTTGTGTAATAACCCGGGAAACAATATACCTATTCCTACCAAATATAGCATACAAGCAGTACTGCGGTAGGTGATGTTAAATTAGAACTTCATGAATTTAGACACTTATTTTCAAAATGGCGTCCATATATCAATCGAAACCAAGTAACTAATTCAAATGAAACTTTGTATGCTGGGTATATATTACATGCCACCAAATGTGTCCAGACAAAGTCGCTTTTCTCTGCCATTTTGTAAAATAGTATCACATTGCAAATCAAAATTATGTGATATCTCCAAAAATCAACCTACTTCTACTAAATTTTCCAAATAAGTAGCACTGTTGCAGGTAATGTAAACTGATAAACTTCGCAAATGTCAGACTTACATATTTTCAAAATGGCTGACGTGTAAAAATTTTAAATAAAAACTTCTACAAAAAAAAAATTTCAACTTAACTTTGTGTTGAAAGTATCAATCCATCAAAATTGTAAATGCAAAGCTTCATTTCTTCGCCATTCTGTAAGAGAGCCCTACAATGAAATAACACAATTTTTATGTTGTACATCGAGCAAATAATTAACTGATTTCTTTCCAATCTGGCGAAAAAATTGTAGTGTGGTACGCCATATTAATTTATGTTCTTTAAGTGTGTCTTTTACTTTCCGAACAGCGCCAAAATGGAACATTTATCTGAGTGTTATTTCTGTGAAACTAAGTAAAATATTTAAATTTAAATTTGTTTATATATATAATCATGTAATGTTATCTATACACCTAAATAAAAATAGGAGTGTGTCTGTGATTTTATAATTTTCCACTTTTAATCATTTTTTCATATGGTATAATTGATTACTAAGCCATATCTAATGTTAATTTTTTTTCATATCTGTCTGTCCGACTAGATTTAACTGAAAAACCACTGGATGTATTGACATCAAATCTACACAGTCTATAGATAATAACCCCAGGACTAACTTAATCTTTGTTTCATCAAGATATCTCAAACGGTTTCGAAAATATGATGATCAGGGATGTACATAGGTACTGGTTAAGCTTTTCTTATGATTACTGCATAAAAAAAGGCATTGTTGAATAAAAGTTTCATCATTTCTCCTTTCTTTTTTGTCTATGGGCTGTCTTCCTTTCTTTCCCAAGAGCTGTAATGGCCCAGTGGCTAGAGCTATTCCAAGTAAGTCAGTAGTGGCTTAGTGGATAGAGCTATTCAAAGTGGGGCTGCAGTGGCCCAGTGGCTAGAGTGATTTCAAGTGGGGCGTTATTGTCTCAGTGGATAGAGCGATTCCAAGTGGGGCCGCAGTGGCCTAGTTGATAGAACTATATCAAGTGAGGCTGTAGCTGCCCAGTGGATATATAAAATAGGGCCGCAGTGGCCTAGTGGCTAGAGCGATTCCAAGTGGAACCTTATTAGCTCAGTGGATAGAGCGATTCAAATACCTAAATGTCATGCGAATGAAGTAGCACCAGTCAGCTCGTAATAAATAAAACTTTTTGTTCTCAATTTACAAAGATCGTCAAATGAATAACGGAGGTTTTATGATATATATTGAAGACCAATGAATCGGTTCATACAAAAATTTCACGAATTTTTGCTACAGTTGAGTATGTGAATTAAGAGTGGTACATAGTCCCATCTGGAGTGAGGAACACTCAAAGGTTTTGTAAAAATGGTTATTTTGTAACTATTAAATATATTGTGACGAAATTTTTTCCACTCAAGTAAAATATTTAATAGTTCGAGCTGGGTTATATAATTTGCTATTCTATCGATGTTAGATATATTTTTTAAAACGATGAAATTGCGTAACTTTGCACGTGATTTTTAGTCAATTGGAAAATAAATACTTGAAATAAAAATTATAGTGATATCAGCTCTAGTTTTCTAAGAAAAATCATGCCAAAAAAAAAAATTATTGCCACTGCATTTCATTTCTAGACCTTTATATTTAAAACTGTAGGTATGTTGCACACATTTTAAGACCCATGTTATGCTGCTCTCTGCTATAGGCTATTCATGGTAAAGTGAGCACTTTATAAAGCCTTTTAGTCAATTTCCAACTTTCGGCCACTTTTTAATACAACCATCATGTGACTAATAAACACAATGTATACATTTCACTCATCTCAAAAGTTAACGTCTGAAGATGTAATGAAATATATTTATTAAAGGTTAAAGTCTGTTGGAAGTGCCTTAAAAAAGTTCTTACTTTACCGTGTACAGCCTATAGTTAGGCGACTCCCTCATTTCGTCCGTAGTGTGCAACATGAAGAGGGGAGGTAGAGTGGCAGAGGCCGGGCGGAAGGGGGTTATTGTATACTCTCAAGGACAGGTGTGTCCCGTCAGGGGAGCCGAGGAACCAGGCTTCGACTGAAGGGTTATTCCTAGAGAGTGCTCTCGCGATTGTTCGTAGTACTGACTGGAGTGTTGCCATGCTTCACTCTGCTGCATTCCTTGCCTTCTAAGAACCAATATTTAGGGACACATTTTTGTGCCGTAATTTATCAAACTACTGAATATAGAAATGTTTTCCACTAGTTCCGATGAATTTATTGAAGCGTAGTTTGAAGTATGAATGAAATATATTTCACACATACATAGACGAATGTTGTGTTTTCCAAGTCGAGCGTGGGTCCGTGGTTGGCACAGTGACTAGGGCTCTCATCTCTGTCAGGCGATATCGGTTCAACTCCCGACATCGCTACGATCGTATTTTGGCATGTGAAAATAGTGTTTAAAGATGCTTCTGTTGGATGGATTTTCTGGGGAGTGTGTCGTTTTCCTTGGCATTGTATTCCAGCATTTGTCCACATTCTTCTCAATAGTTTCAGCCTCCCTGACCCTCACTCAAGACTATTGATGCCACCCAAAATCAATTAACTCTCAAATTAAACACGGAACTGGCTTAGCCGGCTACCTTGTCAAGTACCTCTGAAAATAGCTTGCCATATTTATATTACTTTTGCACAAAGATAACTTTTACAAAGAACCAACATATTCTAGCGCAATAGCACTTTGCTAAAAACAAATGGAGTTGTCAGATTGTTTATTCTCATGCTATATATATTTTCCGCCGATGTTGATCAAGAAAAGCATTCATTAGCATTGCTGGAATGTTAACAATACAAAATCGTTTGGCAGATCATGTAGGCCCTATATCATATATGAAATTAAAGCATGTGTTTTTTTTTTACCTTACATAAAATTTATTTTGTCAGTGATTAGTGTAAGAATGAATACCGTAATAAATTAATTTTCAATTCAAATCTAATGTTATAATAAAGCATTATGTATGAAAAATATCCGTCGTAAACCAATCAAATAAGTTGATCGTTATAAAGCATGAAAACACAAATACAATAAAAGGAAACTTGTTTATGGTTCGTAAAAATGTGTTGGTGTAGCCACAACTAATATGATAGGAATTAAGTATAAAATTCTTAAAGACTATGACTTTGATCTTAAAGGGGTGTTTATAATGTTATTGAAACTTAACGTATCATATAAAATGTAATCTTCTTTTAATTGCGAAACATTGCTTAAAAAAGCTATTTAAGGAGGGTTGTAAAAATTTCTTGAACTAAATAAGTTAACGTTATTCTGTGGTTTAAGTGTGAACAAAACTAGGCATAATGAATGTCCACAATTACATTTATAGTATGCACAATTTTACAGTACCAAGCGCAAAAGACTTCAAAATTGTCATATTTTATGCGGAAACAACTTTTTAATAAATTTTCTTATTTATATTAACATCCCAATTTTATTACGAACGAAATGTTTGACTTCGATGTTTAATCAACAAAAGGTTTCATAACTGAGTCACCATGATGACAGAGTATAGCTGGATAATTGGTTTGAGCAAGATAAACATAACACTCACCT